>JAUIMM010000132.1:850000-1450000 GCA_031769625.1 Taudactylus pleione | reverse complement strand
CTTCATATTCCATGAAGATGTTTAGAGGAAGACAAGAATTGGCGCAGATCAATTTCAAACCAACAAGCGGTGTGTCATAAACAGTATATCATAGACGCACCCTTAAGAGGATGTAAATGCACCTTATTTATTTAATAAAGCGATGTCCGTCGATGTTAGTCTACTAAAAAAAAAAAGTGATTAGGATGTATAAGATTAGTTAGAATAAGTCATTTTTTTTATATTATATATGTATTTAATTTGTATTTATTTTTTTAACTTACTATAGTAACACAATAGATGGATCATTATTTATAAGTTATAGCATCATTTTTGATGCATATTTATTGGGTGTCTAATACCCCTTTTACACTGACATAAAAATCCCAGGTTGATGCACGTGAACGCGCATCAACCCGGGATTTTTGTCAGTGTAAATGGATCCATCTCTGGTAACTTGCAGGGTTGAGCACAAGTCGTTCCCGTCTCATCCTGCAGTGTAAACGGCGCGATCCAGGTCTCGATGACCTGGATCATGCCGTATGCCGTCCAATTGGCTGGCTTCAGTGGCGCTTGGAGATGACATCATCTCCAAGCGTCCACTGCAACTAGAGCTGGCCCCACCAGAACGGAGCAGCTCACCCCATTTGCCCTCCCTGCCTCTGGAATGCTGCGGAGTGAGGTAAGAGGGTCACGAAGGGGGAGGGGAACAAGTGTTGCTCATCTGCCCCGGAGAGCCGGGTCAGTGCTGACCCAGCTCCGGTGCGCCATGGTGTAAAACCCGAGACTTTGGTGTAAGGGGTATAATACATCCTAATCACTTTTTTTGAAGTATTATAACATCGACGGACATTGGGTTATTACATTCTTTTAAGGGTGAGTATATTGTATAACGTTTGATAGTTTCAAATTGATCTGCACCATGGGGGCACCAGTTCTTGTCTTCCTCTGAACAACTCCATGGAATAGGAAGACCAGAGAGTTACAGAGAGAGCAGCATCGCCCCAGCAACCACCTTAGACGACGGTGCAGGTTTGTACAACACCTGTTTATCACCAATCAGGGGTGAGTTGTTATAGTTTTAGGTCATTTGAATACGATATGCACAATTGATGCAAATTTTGTCCCACATATTTGAAATCCACTTGAAAATCTTCATATAAGAGAATACCTAGAGACAAAAGAATGAGATGAAACCATCCTCTCCATACAATAGACCGTTCCAAGAAGCCCAGTTGAAAGGTCCCTATTGTTCCTGGCTGCACATCCTTTCGCTCACCTGTTCCCCAGGAAGCATTTGGCGCCAGCCACCACACTTTCATTATTCCGGAGAATATTGAAGATTGTAGACTTTGGATTCCATACTTTAGTGACACTCAACAGCACCAAGGCCAGACTTGAATACAGTCCTATGAATTACCCCAACAGTATCACAGTATGATGAATATCTGTAACTTTATCACCCACTTTTTCTGCAGGTCAGCTCCAGGCGACGCGTACTGTCCCCTCCCCTGTGCTTGTGGCTGTGGTTGGTGTTATGGGCTTATTGTCAGTGCTGGGGCTGGTGATCCAAAAACATCAGCATAGGAGACACGAATATACCCTGCTGCGATCCGGGAGCTACTGACAGTAAAACAGGACTAAAAAAAATGAGCCAACGTGGCCGATAAAATCAGGTTTTCAAAGTAGTTATTGTGCTGAAACACATAATGTATTAAACGTGTTTATATTGCTACACTTGTAATTACTTGAATATACCAGTTTTGCTATGTACAATACCACCTTGTTTGTTTTATTGATTAAAGTGTTACCAGTGTTAGCGCAAAACAATAGTTTAAAATAACTCTTTGATCCTTGCCACAAGAATAGCATATTGACACTAGGCCACCCAATACAATGACACGCTACCTCTTGGGCAATCGGAACAATGACACACTACCTTAGGCAATCAAACCAATGGCACACTACCCCTTGAGCACCCAGACCAATATCCCTTACCACTTTGGGCACCCAGACCATTGGCATACTACCTCTTGGGGACCCAGAACAATAGCATACTACCAATTGCGGACCCAGACCAATGGCACACTACCTCTTGGGGACTCAGACCAATGGCACAGTACCTATTGGGGACCCAGACCAATGGAACACTACCTTTTGGGGACTCAGACCAATGGTAAACTACCTCTTGGGGACCCAGACCAATGGCACGCTACCACTTGGGGACCCAGACCAATGGCACACTACCGCTTGGGGACTCAGACCAATAGCACACTAACTCTTGGGGACCCAGACCAATGGCACACTACCTCTTGGGGACTCAGACCAATGGCACACTACCTCTTGGGGACCCACTTCCCAGCACGCCAGCGAATTAGGACTGAGGGACAGTTCTCAGAAACCAGGACTGTTGAGGGATATACATAAGAGTATAATCATATGTACTTACTTTCCATACATACTTTCTGGAGGAAGGTATGAAAAGGCGACAGGGCCTGATTACGTGAGTTGCAGGTGGGCAGACCAGACTTATTAAGGGTTTGACGCATATGTGCTCGGAACATATATAGGGAATATTGGTATGTAAAAAAAAAGTGCTTTAGGTGCATCCAGCTCAAAACTGTTGCATTGTACCCAGCTTATGGTAGGTGTAGTACTGTGTAACACATGGGAAGAACATACACAGCACAGATCCGGCCTTGTTCAGGAATCAGTCTCATGACCACAGTGCTTCCAGGCATTAATGCCATAAACCTCGAAAGAGATCTCAGGTCAGTCCCTCAGTATACTGTAGTAGTGGTTTGAGCGGTAATATTTGTCTTTCTTGGGCTGGGCTTCAATTAAACGCCCCAATCCCACCAGGATTTCAAACCCACTGCTTAGTAAATATCTCTCTATGAACGCATACTGCAATGCAATCATGGGCGCTAATATCACGCCCAGATCGCAATGCAAATGTGATTATTAATAAATGGGCCCCTTATACATCTCCCGTAATTTCAGTTGTTTAACATTATATTTATTTGTACTTATTTGCTATATAATAAATATATACATATATTCCCTCTGACCATTCCTCATGGGGGTCTGAGTGCGCCCCATATACCCAAATCATTACTCAATGTTATAGCCAAGCGATTAGGATCTGACACCCATGCCACCCACGCCCGTAGAGATCTCACAATGCCCGCGTCCAGAGAGACCCGACAACGTGTCCTCTGCGCCTCGTCTCAGCATTTACTCCACTATGCGGCTGTGCGACGTCACGTCTTGGCAGCTGCGCCTTACAGTAACCCCGTCCACCGAGCAGAGCGCCTAGAGGCGAAGCTCCTCGGCCCGGCCTCCAGGTTGCTTTTGCCAAAACTGCCAGATGACCAGTTCGCCCCTGGGAACTAGACATCCCAGCATGTCCTGCCACAGTTTTAGCATGCCCTGAGATCAAAACTCTGACAGGGCATTTGCAGCTGGAGTGCCATAGGCATACATGCCTACTCTCCCGGGAATCGCGGGAGGCTCCCGATTTTTCGGGTAACCCCCCGCGATCCCGGAAGGGCAGGCATATCTCCCGCATCCCGCCCACTTCCTAGTGAAGTGGGCAGGATGGGGAGATTTTATCTGAAATTATCGGGTCCGTCGGGAAGGGGCGGGGCTAAATTAGGCAAATCGCATCATTTAGCCCCGCCCCCTAATGCCGTCTATCGTCTGGCCCCGCCCCCCGAAGAGGAGAGCAGCAGATCCCCCTCCTGCTGCTCCCGGAAAGCTGCCCAGCAATGTAGGTAAGTATGGCCATAGGTTGCATACCCCTGTGATATATTGGGGCAGAACAATTAAAGCTGTTTTTGACAATAAAGAGTCATAAGACGGACAAGGCTGCTGTGTGCCTCTAATGACTGGTAGAGTTAGGAGGTCATATAAAAGAGATATGCAACAATTACATTTAAAATAGATCACTTATTGACCTGGGAGGAATGTTTCACCAATTAATATGCCACCTGGTTAGAGTGACAAGGAACCCATCGCTGCAGGCGTTTGTGCAGGGTAATTGTGTGGGCCTGACCCCCTGCGACCCGTGTAAATGACCCCCGGTGATTCAGGCACATTCCAGCACTGCCATTCACCTGCGCGTCAGACACTTGTTTCTTTTGTTGGCTGCTCCCTGCCCTGTTTTTCACACCATCGGAAACCTTGGGAAAGTCCTGTCCTCAGATCTCGAAAAACACACAAGGGCGATTTAGCCAGGAAAATGGAGCCCAGACTAGATGGTGTTTACAGACGTCAATGCCAGCTGTCTAAACGGCTGCCAGCGTTCAGGGGAAATGCAGACAGTCACTAATTGTGTTTTTGTTTTTTTGACCTAAACATACCCCCTGCAGTAATATTTGTGTTTTCTGCAGAACGCCCAGGGGCAGAGCACAAGAATTCAGCAGGAGATTCCTTCAGATGTTTTGTGAATTTCTTATCATCTCAACACAAATTCTTCTTGATAGCTGTCCCCAAATTGGAGCTTTAGGGCCTGATTCGGAGGCGTGCGCTAGCCGATATTCACGCAAATGGCTTATGCTTTTTTTCTTCTGCGCAGGCGTCGGAGTCGCACATCGCATGGATCCCAATTGTTGCCGCACAGAGACGCAGAACAGATTTGGACGCAGGGTCTGTGGAGTTCAGTGGGCATTACAGGGAGGTACCGGGGACCTGTCGCAAGCGCATCCAAATTCGCACAACTGCTCACACTGTATGCCATCAATGGTGTGGCATAAAGATGAGCCGAGATAGTAATTCACCGCCGCAAGACGCTTCAAGGGGGCGCCTCAGTATTACAAAAATTGCCCGCGGCATTAGCATAAGACGCAGATGCGGCAGCAGCAAAAGACACAGCCATGATCGCGTCTGTATGCTTCTCTGAATCAGGCCTTTAAGCTTTTAACTATATGGCAACGGGCAGTAAACAACCTACTGTTGCAGTTACAAAAAAAGAAAACAACAAGTCAACATTTTTCTCTCTGAATACTGTTTCGCTTGACATGTGCCTTCGTCTGCGGAGCATTGCCGTGCGCTGCGGTGTCGTCCTCTATGGTGAATGTGGGTGCAGCAGATGTATTAGTCACTATTAGTATTGTCTATACTTACCGGATGGTGCATCCACGTGAATGCAACTTTTTTTGTCTTCTAAGTGTTTTTGCATATTAATAACTAGATCACTATTTTGCAGCCCACTTAGGATGCATTCACCTCCCAGGGTATGCAATACAGTAAATAGAACACACATAAGGCGGATGTGTAACCAGCCGTGAGTCCAGGCGCTCAGTATGTGACAGCAACCAGCAGCGGTATACAGCAGTAACAGGTATACCAGGATATCGCAGGGTCTTTGGGAGCTAAGTGGAACAGGTCCATGTCCCACTGTGGCGCTCTAACACAGGGACAAGATGGCCCTGAGCATGTGGAGAAGACCAAACGGTGGCCATCTTGATAAAGGATTGATGCCTTCCTACAGGAGCATCATGGAGACTGCGCAGTAGCTCGCTCCATATCTCAACAAGAAGGATCCGTGGCTGATCGTGAATGCGTGGTCTAATGACCGTGCATGTGTATTAACGTGCCCGACCCTCGAAGCGGAAAGTAAATTGATTGCATTAGTGATCACTTTGCTTTTACACATTGTCCCTGGTGAGTTTTTTTAATACATTCCCGGCCGGCGTTACATGATTTCTTATTGCCACGATAGGCGACAATAAAAAAAAATTATGATTATTGGGTCTTAAACACGATAATTATAAATATGCCCCCAGGTGATAATTCTGTATAAAAATAAATGAGGGACTATTCTGCGACAGGAGAGAAAGCAGAGAGCGCTGCATGGAATGTTAATACAATCAGAAAGAATATGTTAATTGAAAAACAGTTTATAGTAGAGTCGCATTAATGCTCCCGCTTGTACTGGAAATAACGCCCTCCAGCTGTCCCGGGACACGAAATCTCAGAGGGCCTCCGAACGTGTCTCATTGTCTCAGCATTTTAGCTCAGTAAATGATTTAAATGATCAAAATGATACATTTAAAATTTTAATGAACACATCTGTTGTGGATGTTACATAATTAAACGGCAGGAATAATTTATGAGTAACACAGGTATAGATAATTCATCAGGTTTTATGGTGCATAATTCATCAGGTGTTATTGTGGACAATTCATTAGGGTTTAATGTATGAGATCCGTGATCGGAGAAAAATATACGTGGTATTTAGTGGCTGGCCGTCAGCTGTACAGGACACATATTACATTTGTGTAAGCTTGCGTGTGCTTTATATACAGAAAAATATGGCTATTGAGTTTACTAATGCTGGGCAGACACTCTACAATTATCGGGCCGGTCCGCCCGATATACGTGGATTGCCATGATAATTATAATGCATGTGTGGCTGACCGAGGGTTAAATATCGATCGGTCGGGCATGCCGGATCGTACAGCATGCCCGTCTGATGCGATATCTACAAGTTAAAATGTCGACCGCATCGGGCAGTGTATGCCCAGCCACGGCCGACAGACAGACATTTCCCCTGTTCCCTCCCAGGGAAGAAATGAGGAAATGTCTCCTTTCTGGTGGCAGAGGGCAGATATAGGGGCCAGTACACTGTGAGATATCTCATAGTGTATGCCTCCGATATCTGCAGGGTGTCAGCCAGATAAAATGTCTGTCGGTCTGACAGGCATTTTATCTGGCAATGTCTGCCCGGCATTAGTTATATAAATTATTATCATTTACTTATAAAGTGCCACAAAATGTTATGCAAAGTCTATAAATATTTTTCTTTTGTATTAGTGATCCTAATCATCTAGAAAGATGATCTAAGTTGCTTTAGTTTGGTCTGGTTTTTAAATGTCTCTAGTAAAGTACCACTGACGCAGCATATTAACATTTTTGTGAAACCTTTAGATAGAAATTCTAGAAAGAAAGACAATAAAAGTGTAATACAGTATTTCCTATTCCCTCCATTGTAGGTTACAAATTTCTCATCCTATGGGGTATATTTACGGGTTTTTAGAAGTGGAGTTGTTGCCCGTAGCAACCAGATTCTAGCTATAATCTTCTAGAAGGTTCTAGATAAATAAGTATAATCTGATTGGTTGCTATGAGCAATAACTCCACTTCTAAAAACCTGTACTTTAGTAAATATACCCCTATGCCTTTAGCAGACCGTTCAAACAAGATCGGACACAGGACAAGAATCTCCGATCCAGGGGCGTTTTAAGAGAGGAGGGGGTCCGTGTGCAGCCTTCGTTTGGGCCCCCTCCTCTCTGACAGTGGCTCAGCGGCACTGAGCGCTGTAGATTCTGGCTTCATGTCAGAATCTACAGCGCATGCGCGGGTCTCTGGGAAAATGGCGCCCGCGTCTGCTTTCCCGGGGACATCTTTTCTGCGCATGCGCTGATCACTGGGAAAATGTCCGCCGCCAATTTCCCAGTGAGTGTTTGCTGCTCTACAGTGCCCTCTGGACCCGGGGGCCTGTGTGCCCCGCACACCCTGCACCCATTATAGATACGCCCCTGTTCCAATCTGACACAATGCAAGGCTGCACGCCTGTCAGTCACACTTTGCCGACTCACAATGATGTCAGATAGGGAAGCCTATCACTACTAACATGGCAATGTGCTGTAAATAGGAAAAATGCAGCATAGTTAACATATTTAGTTATACATAAATACCATATATACGGTATGGCCTCAATCTGTGCTCGCAAACACTTCAGCGACACGCCTGGGACACTCCCATAACACGACCATAGGACGGACCATGTCCGTGCGCCTGAATAGCCACCGCCCAATACATATTCAATACACTTCTCTGTGCATATATCTGAAGTCGCAACTGCGACTCTGTACGGACACCATCGGGAAGCTTGCGCAATGCCACTTAGACGTATGCACAGTAAAAAAAAAAATGCTCAACCACGTCCGACATCGACATAGCGTGCCACTCAGGACCAGGGCCCATGCATTTGGCATTCTACATCCGTTATCCGCTCTCTCAAAAACCTGTGTACACTGAGTTTATATTTATTATGTTGCCGACAGTTGTCGGCAATTCTGGTCATGAGTTTTAAAAAGGCAATCATTTTAAATGCCAAAACGGGAGTACTTAGCATTTAATATTATTTCTCTTTTAAAACCCACAACCAGAACCTCCGACATGCAGCTGCCAGGAAAAGCCACCGTTTAGTGAATAAACCTCAGAGCATCTGTTTTGTGTAGGGATCAAATATTTGCTTAGTTCACAAATAGGCGAAGACGGCGGGTAAAAGATGACAAAATATCGCTGTTGTGGACAGCGAGTCGGTGACTACCGGCGCGTCAGAGAACACAAGAGTAACATAAGTATATCTGTGAACTACATTTTTTTTTTTGCTATTATTTATGGTCTGATCAGTTCACAACAAAACAGGAGTTTAGGAACGGTACTCATTGTCGCTTAAAAATATATATATTTATATACAGCATTTTATTTGTTTTACTGAAGCTTTTGGGTGGTTTGATAGAAATACAACTATAAAAATAATGTATGAGAGCAAGAAAGGAGGCGGAGGACTTGGCTTTGGAAGTAACAGTATAAATAAAAAAACCTGTTTATAGCATTTATTATACTGTGGGTCTTATTTTATGATTATCAGTAAATAATATAGTCCAGCAAGCTATGCTTCATCGCACTCATACATTATTACAGCAGGTGGTGCTAGTGCCTAACATTAATTCATTACTTTGATTAAAGTGCTGAGATCTCTCTGATGTTGCAGCTTCTCCTCTGAGATGGGCGCATAACATAAACATTACATTCTTTACATAGCTTCAGGATGGTCGAGACGAATGGCTTTTGGGCGATGCTCTATAGATACAGTATAATAATAACAAGGTTATTAAAATACAACGGTGCCAAAGCAGACATGAATGCAAATCGTCCATAATTGTTCCGCCATTGCATGCATGGCGCTACATCTGTATATGTACTGTATGCACTGTATATAGCGCACACATATTCCGCAGCACTTTTCAGAGAATATTTTGCCATTTACATCAGTCCCTGCCCCAGTGGAGCTTACAATCTATATTCCCTATGACATGCTCACACACATACACACTAGGGTTATTTTTTGTTGGGGGCCAATTAACCTACCAGTATATTTTTGGAGTGAGTGTGGGAGGAAACCGGAGTACCCGGAGGAAACCTACGCAAGCACAAGGAGAATATACAAACTCCATACAGTTAGGGCCAATGGGAATCGAACCCACAACCTCAGTGCTGCTAACCATATCATGGAGAGAAGAGCGCACCTGTCAGTACGCCTGTTTTGGTAACTGTCATCATCATCATCACAGCACACTTGAACTAGCCCTGTCCTTAATGCAAAAGATACATCTGTGCCGGGGTAGGGGGACGTTTGCGGCGGGCCAGATTTACTACCTTATGCCTATGCGAGTATCTGGTCGTTTACGCGAGTATCGGGCCGTCTTCATGCATATGCATTGCTCCGCCCACTGCCCCAGATGTTATCAGTAGTATCGGGTGCAAGAGATCTGTCTAAAATAGGCTTCTCATCTTCCTCCGCAGGCCCCAAACAAGCACAGTCAGCTCTGCAAGCTTAGCAAACTCCGTCTTATTTTAGACCACAATGTACGCTTGCATCTGAAAGACAATTAGAGCAAGCATTAGTTTGTAAAATAATAAACAACTTACACCCAAGCAGATCACCTGGGGCTCTACATTGCATCATCCAGCGGCCGGGATGCCGGTGCTCAGAGTACCGGCGCTGGAATCCCGAAAGCAGTCAGAATCCCGGCTACAGAATTCAGACCACCGGCATCCCGATAGTAAGTATAAGAATTAGGGGGAGGGTTAGATTTAGGAGTAAAGCTACATACACACACAATGATTTCTTGAACGATTGTCGTTAAACGATATCGTTTAACTATAATCGTTTGAAAAAATCGTTCACTTTCTGAGTCAAACGATGAACGATTATCGTTCATGCGCGTTCACGTTTGTAGTTCAGTCAGACTTGTCAACTCAACGATTTTCATTAAGCGAATATGCAAAAATCGTTTGTAGTTCAAAAAAATTGTTCATTAGTTCATTATACTTTAAAAAATCTGACAGATAATATGTCATAAAATCGTTCATAAAATCGTTCATAAAATCGTTGGTAACAAAATCGTTGTGTGTGTATGCAGCTTTATGGAGCATACACACGGTCAGATTTGTCAGACTTGTCAGATTTGTCAGATGAACGACTGAACGATTGGACGATTTGAACGATTTTGCCAAAGTTTTGAACGATTTTTGACTGCATTAAAATGAATGGAATCGTCCAAGTCTGACTGCAAACCCATCAGATGTCAGATATCGTTATCTGACAAACGGGAACGCGCATCGTTGATCGTCCATCGTTCAGGCATGTCAGATATGAACGATTTTCCTTCAGATATGAACGACTGAACGATTTTTAAATCGTTATCGTTCATATCTGAAGGAAAAATCTGATCGTGTGTATGCACCATTAGGGTTAGGCAGTACAGTAGACGGCACAAATGACCTTGTGGGGGCAACAGAAGGAAACATTCTTAAACCCATGTCACACACAACCACTATCCAGTGTCTGACGTTGCAGGTTTTACCTGTGTAACGCGCCAGCTGTATGGGAGAATTTTTTTTTTTAAAGTGATTGGAGAAATCAGTTTGGTTCTGGGAAATTAGGTTCTGAGCTCCGCAAGAGAATCAAGTTCCATGTGGATATACAATAAGCGAGATCAGGGGCGGAACTAGAACTTTGCGGACTCCATATCTACATTTTGAAGGGGCCTCTCCAAAACAAACTCACACACAGTAGGGAGTCCCCCGGTGAAACGCGTTAAAGGGCTATTACAGGATCTTACTTTAGTTTGGGAGCCCATTGACCACTTCTAAGTTTTGGAAGTATGTATGGTACAACTGCCCCCATGAGAACTACTCTATTCCAAGACTCACAATGAGCAAAGAGACGTTTGCTACCATGTTTACGTGGCGCAAATACAAGAAACGGCATATACTGAGACGGTAAATAAAAATAAATGACAATCTATTTGTCCAACAAAGATGACAGCGCCCACACTTGTCATTAGTGGTAAATGATGGGCCTGATTCAGCAGCGGACCCTATTGCGATCGCAGCTGCGATTTTGCACGTAATGCAGCTGCAAAAATGATAATGCCTGCCAAAGCACAGCCGCCATAAAGACGCCCGCTGCTGCCTTCTCATGCGTATCATCGACACACATTAAGCTGTCAGGCAGCATATACGGCAAGTCTGACCAGCCGCCAACACTGCAGCTCTACTCTCACAAAGAGAGCTCTCATGCTGCGAATGCAATCGCAATGGCTGATTTATGCACACCCACGGAACAGCGTTTAAACGGTCAGACGTCTGTGTTCACCTAGCCACCCCCTGTTATCACCACCAAACGCTGACCATATGACTAGCTCATACTTGTCAACTCTCCCTCATTGTCAGACTGCCTGAGTTAGTGGCAATCTACCTGACGAGTTCAGCAATCTCCCTGATTGTACCTTACCCCCATTATGTAGCTGTTATTAAAAAAACAAAAGATATACACATTCAAATGGTATCATTAGTATAATTTCCATGCATTGGCTATAAGGCACAATCAGGGATATGTATCAACAGTTTTTTGCCTTAAAACAAGTGATAAAAATGGTTTTCGAGTATCTTTCGCTAGAGATAAGATAAAGTTAAATGATAAGATAAATGTACCAAGGTTTTTCGCATATTTTTTCGATTTTTTTTTCTGTCAAAGTATGGTTTTCAGTTTTTTATTATATTGTTATTTTTGTTGCAATTGAAATCAATGAGAGCCTTATGTATCATCATTTTATCGTTTTGTTTTTTAAAGGAAAATTATCATGTATTTTTTCGACATACTTTGGCTGGCGTTAATTGTATTCTAGCACCACTGATGTTGAAATAAGCTATGTTAATTATTGCTATTTATTTAGATTAAACTAATGAAATTTAAATAATCAGTATTACTAGTAATATATATATATATATATATATATACTTTATAAATATATTTATATATTTATAACAAATTGTTATTATATATATGTTAATTGTATTCATTATAGAAAACAATAAGATATGTTGGGGCCTATATTTTTATATTGTCGGTTCGTCACCCACGCTCGAAATGGTCTTGCTAGCCTATGTGCACCGCGCATGCATCTAAGACCGAGCATGCGCAGTTGCTATTATTTTCCCAAAACGAAAAGACCTACTACGCATTTCTTTTTCACATCACCGAAAGAACTTCGGATTTCAGGTAGATTATCGATTCTGCTTTAACTGTCGAAAACTTTTCATACATATGGTGAAAAAACTAAAGAAGAAACACATCATGTCTGTCGAAAAAATTCTGGGAATTTTTCGCAAAAAATGATACATATCCCCCAATGATCCCTATGGCTGGAAAGTAACAGTCTGTTTTCATCAACAAATAGATCTTACTAACTGCTTTGGGGCTCATTTACATTTGGATGTAAGTCAGGTTTATGACACGCCCCTCAGATGTAGCAGTACACGCCCACTTTACCACCACGCTCATAGGTGTTACTTTCACAATCTCCCTGAAATGCTTTTTCAAAAGTAGGCAAGTATGGACTAGCTCTTATGGGGGGTATCCACTAGACGATAAAGTTGAACGATTGAACGATAATGATAAAATCGTTCGATAATCGTTCAAACATCGTTTGAACATCGTTTGCAAATCGTGCAGTAATTGTTTCTAACGATGTACGATGCGCGCTCCCGCTGGTCGTTTGATCGTCTCCATCGACTGAACATGCAGGTCAATTTCACTTGATTGCTTACAAATCGTTTACACATCGTTTACACATCGTTCATGCTGAACGATCAAACGATGAACCACTGTCTGCCCACTATAGCTGAAAGCTCTCAATCACAGATTAAAACAACATAGTTTATTGTTAGATCTTTTGCAAATCCTTTGCAAATTGTTCAGAGTGGAAGATCATATTTCAAGGGAAACTTCAAGGGAAAATCGTTAAGAGGTTGGACAGGGATAAAATCGTCTAGTGGATGCCCCCCATAAGTGATTGGATGCTCTGTGCGTACGTGATCGCAAAGCAATCTCCCAATCTGCATAAATAATAGATTTGCTGAATCCGGCCCTGTGTCACCTGCTGCATCTGCTCTACATCTGTTCTCCGGTTATTAAACCTGCATCTGCAGTGACTCCTGCTTGCCTACTTTGATCCCCAGGAACCTGAGGTGGGAGGGGTCTGAGCTACTGCCATGTACTGTAGTTGACCTAAGGCTAATAACAGGCATGAGCAATGCACTACCTCAATGTATCCAAGGAATGATGGGAACATGGGGTTACACCTACATCAAATAAATCAACCCTTGACTGGCAGAAACATAATTTTTATTTTAGCTTTACTATTAATGTTACACTACAATTGAACCAATTTGTAATTCACTGGTATTAATGTTAAAGAAAAGACTCCAGAACACAGAGGTGTTGGAGATTCGGTGACTGTGAGCTTTGTTTTTGCTAACAGCGATATATATGTGTGTGTTCCATGGGCGCCTTCCTCTGCGCCTACATGTCACTAAGAAGCGCAGTACACCCTCATACATTGGAGAATCTCCCTGCGCACACTGTGGTGTGACCAATAGGACAGAATATTCTCTGTAATATAATTTTATGTAACGAGTGGTTTTCTCTATTAGCGGTTGAAGTAAAATCCGGTCAGAGATCAAGTTATTGTTTTATTTTGCTGATTTTGCCAAATATAATAAGATAGCGCTACCTGTTTTATTATGTTATCTATCTTCTAGAACCATTTACGCTGAATTAGCAACTGCAATAATACAGACTATTCATGGTGCTATTTAACACACTTGAATTACAGAGGCAGCTCACCTAATATTCCAGTTATTATGAATATTACCATTACAACTTAAGTGGCCGGTCTGGGGGGTGCGATGACGCGATTCACGCTGAATCACGTCATCGTAGCACCACCCACTGCTTTATAATGCCGGTAATATCAGCGTCGGCACGCCCCCACACCGCCCACTTTAGCCGACCCCATACCACCCACTGCACCGACCTCCCGGAGGGGGCTGTCAGAATGTCAGCAAATATGTACTGGCTCCTAGGGGTAAATTGCCCATAGCATATTAGCAACCAATCAGATTCTACTTCTCATTTATCTGGCACCTTCTAGAAGATAATACCTGGAATCTGATTGGTTGCTATGGGCAACATCACTTCTTAATAGAAGTCCATTCTTAGTAAACTTACCCCCTAGTGAGGTAATACTATATATACACATTGTATAAAATAATATTGGTTGGGCCAAACAAAATGGCTGCCTTCATCATTTGAAAAGCAGAGGCACCTGCAGCAATATCATGTCCATGCTCAATAATTCAAATTTAAAATGGCATATATATTAAGTTATTCTCTGGAAAGTTCGGTGGCATATGTGTGTGCTATATAAAAATTGGTGATAAATAATTGTAAAGATACACATGGTATAATGGGCCCCCTACTGTAAATGATGCAGATATTGGAAGTCACGGAGTAGTACTGTGACCTTAAGAGAAGATTATGGGTTCAGTGGAATTAAGTTGACCTCCTTTTATATGACTACCTCGTGTGCTGCTTTGATAACATGTGTGTTGTTGCATGTGTCTGAGGCTGGCGTGCAGAAAAGTGCCTGACGTGCGGGGGGAGGGGGAGCTGGAGGTACGGAGGAATGTTACACCTACCGGGCAGCTGTCTCACAACGTGTGCATCTGTCAGCAAACAGATGTCCACAACAAGCAGGGAAATGGAGACAATTGGTGTTAAGTGATAGTTTTGTATGCACATAATTGTACAGTAATAGGGAACAGTGTGAGAGGTAACTCAACTCCTCATCTGAGCAGAGGTACAAAGGACGACACAAGTCTGACAGCCGATGAGTTCATCTGCTATACAAAATATACGCTCCATTTATAAACAAAGCTTAAAGGGGGTCTGCAACTTTTAGAAGCACTTACCGAGCCATTGATAATACGCACGCAATCGGCCGATTGTTGCGGAACTGCGCGTGCGCTGCGTATGCAGTATGCCCGAACCAGCCACTGCGATCGGGACTGAGATCGCAGTGACTACGCAGACCCTTTGCAGAGTGATTGACAGGAAGTGCCATTTGTGGGTGGTGACTGGGGGTCTCATAGCGTGCGTGGAAGTTAGCAATTTCTGAGTAAGGTCTGACATTGTGTAAGTGTGCGTGAGGTGCGATGGTACTCAATGTTACCGATGGTTTTGCAGTCTTGCTAAACATTACAGATGTGTGTAAGGTAAAGTGGGCGTCCCTGTGTGGTGCTGCGAGGGCATAGCGATTGCAATGGATTAGCATACTATCGCAGTTGAACTGCGTGTGTAATCGCTGTTGCATTCGCAGTTGCAATCCGTAGTGTATCAGCCCAATGTGCAAAAACAATGCTGTGTATCTATCTGCTGCCATCCCGCATGTTAACAGATATGACGGGTCAGTAGGCCCACGTTCCCTTGCAGAATCTGGGCCTACTGCAGAGTGCAGACCCATCACATCTGTTATTATGCAGCCTGGAAAGTTAGCAGTGTATAGTGTCAGGGGCGCTGAGAGGGGGGGGGGGGAGCGGGTACTAATTACCCGGGCCTGGGCTTGCTGGAGGGGCCGTCACCCCTCCCTCTTATATCATAGCAGCCCAGCACATAGCAGCTGCTATGGGAGACTGCTCGTCGCTGCTAAAGCAGCAGCCGGAGCAATCTACTATGCCTATGGGGTGAGCGGTCACGCTGATCACACCCCCCAATTGCTGTGAGCTGGGTTGAGGGGCACACAGCGCCCCCCTCTCCAGCGCGTCGGTGCTGCAAAAATGACCCCCCCTTTTTTTCAAAGGGGGTGTGGCCACACCTCCCACGATTAGGCCATGCCCCCTGTCACCTGGGTCCGACGCGGCTGTTGGCGGCCCTGTATAGTGTACATGGTTCAGTGTATAGTGTACATGGATGGTTCAGTCACCAATGTAATCACAGGGGTATTAATAATGAATAAGAAATAATCCACCATTATTGGAGGGCTTATAATTGGGAAAGGTGATGAGCGATATGTTTTAACAGCGAAATCACTTTGATTTCACGTGTTTGTTGTATAACTATTCAGTAACTATATTGGCATCAGCCATTCTGTCTATTTGCACTTTGGGGGAGAGGTATCAAACCTTCAAAAGAGGAAAGGTGGAAGAGTTTTCCATAGCAACCAATCAGCTTCTAGCGATCATTTCTAGTATGTATTAGAAAGCATAATCTGATTGGTTGCTATGAGTAACTTCTCCACAGACAGTTTGATACTGTACATCTCCCCCTTAGTAACGTGGGAGCGGCCATGCTGGTTACAAATGCAATGCCCAGGTTTAGGTTTGGGATTCTTTTTACTGTTTATCTTATGTATTCCGTTAGGTGAACTTGTTGCTAAGCAGCCATTGTGTATAGGACTACAGCCCATCAATTAACTAAGAACCAGTAACTTCACAGAGACACGTTGGAGGTCCGTTTGTGGAGAGCATTCTCCAGAACAGAGCATACGCACCTATGGGCAATGCAGAATGGTGCACAGGTCAGTCACATCTCTATGTGGGTAATGTGCACTGAGGGTGTGCTCATGGAAGTGCAGGGCTATGCAGAGATTTTCGGATTGTAAATACACCTGTTTTTTTTTCACAGGGTTGTAACTAGGGGTGTGCGACAGCTGCCAGTGCCACCGCACAGAGGACCTGATCCAGACCCGGTCGCTGGTTGGGGCCACTCGATCCTAGCATATGCAAATTCGGGTTAGTGACGGCATGGCAGGCGATCACACGCCAAGGCATAAGCACGTCCACTATGTCTTGGCGAGCGATCATTTTGTGTACGTAGACGCCCATTAGCGTGTCTTGACATGCCCACTAGCGCATGTTATCTCCATGAAGTGTCTAAAAACATTGGTACATCGAGGACCATCGGAAGCGATCGCAGCGCTTGTGGTTGACTCTACCCTCTTCAGTGTAAAAAACAACCAAGTGACGTGTAGTAGGACGCAGCTTTGCTAATTATGCACACCCACTAAACTCCGTTTTGAGACTCAGACACGCCTCCGTTCGCACATCCACTCCCCCGTTCACAAGCACCTTCCCTTGTTACCACCCTCAAACGGCACATTCTGTCACTCAAAGGAGCGGGCAGTCTGTGTACTACGAGCGCACGATTCCCCATCGCTGAGACTGGCTTGCGCACTGCGAATTATACGCATGCGCAGACGGGCGACTATCGGTCTGTGTGAGCGGCCGCAGCTTAGCGAGCAGGTCTGAATCAGGCCCAGAGTACAGAGCTCTGTGAATGGAGGGCAGGACCATGTATCGGGCAGCTAAACTGATGCTTTGCCATGTTAGCGCTCTGTGCACTAGCAGGAGTAGGTGGTCTGGACACTACTTCTCTCATAGCAGATGACTCACATTGGCCAGGGGCACAGATGCATGGAAGACAGCGCTTTCTCTATCTGGGCAGGGTACACTATCATCAGTTATGCAGTCAAACTCCCCAAAATGCCATTTTCGGGGGTTTCACCACGGTTCTCATATGCACCAAGCAGAGCCGTAACTAGACTTTTTGGTGCCCTGTGCCAGAAAGAGCATTGGCGCCCCCCTCATTTTTCAAAGGGACATATGCACCCAAAAAAAGGGGAATGTACTCATGGGGAAGGGCCAGGGAAGAGATAGGAGAGGCCAGGAGATGCTGGGGATGAAATAATAGGAAGCTACAAGCAAGAATGATAATAAACAGAAATTTTACAGGCCCAAACAGCACCCCCTGACCTGTGGTGCCCTGTGCGATGGCACCGGCCGCACTACCCTAGCTATGACCCTGGCACCAAGCTTCAGAAAGCAAATCTTTCCACAGCTTGGACCCAATGGGCAAAGCCATCTTTAGATGGTGCTGTCCAATAGAAGCCTATGGGTTTCTTTTCACATCATGATGTGAGCGGGATTCAATCGGATTCCTCCCAGCAACCCCGGCGGCGTGTGTGTCATTCTGGGGACTTCTGGGTCATAAACCCGAAAGTCCCTCTAATCTGAAGGGACAGCTCTTATCGGGAGACCTGTCCTTTGTAATGTTATGTGCAAATCTTCATGCATATCGGCGTCATTAAGATGGCGGGATGCATCACACGCAGAATGCGATGCTTGATGTACCCCGCCCTCTGTCTGATGGGGGACGATTTAAATGTGTTTTTGTTTATATAATAGAAAAATAATTCAACTCATTTATTGCACCTTGTATGGGAGGTAACGCTGCCATGTAAGAAAGTCCATTCATTGCATTATCTCCTTCCACAAATACTTTCAAATGAAGAAATAAAAGGCTTCACCCACCAGTATCTAGACCACAGGCAATATCATGTTTTGTACAGATTTTATTGGTGATAAAACAACTACATAAACATTTATTGTTCGGTATAAATCCCATAAATCAATATTAAAGTCCAAGAGATTTTACATTCCCTGTGCTCCTGAGGGGTTTAAGAGTATGATCTGATCCCAAGAGCTGACATATACTGCACTGACGCCTTGCTTTTTCCATATGTCAGTGTGATATCTCTGCTGTGGATCTCCGTGAAGAGCATTAAACATGTCTGCTGGGTAAAAGAACAAGAAAAGAAAACATGTCTAGAACACAAATATCACCCCCGATGTTATATAAGAGCCTGAGCCTGTCGCATAGTGAGACTGGAGCTCTCACTGCTCAGTTACATCTCATGTATTTCTTACCATAATTATCCCCATATGAGGAGACATTAAGCAGTTGTTAGAGATGTGTCACTTCGTGGGCGGGATGTACTATGCTAAAAATTGCGCTCAGACCTGCGAAGATGCCATTTTTGGAGGCTTGACCGTAATTACCATATGCACTGCAATTACCGTGCTTTCCGGAGATGGCATAGCGTAATAGAAGCATATTTTTTTTACTTTTTACCCGAGAGGGATCCAATAGGATCCTCCCAGGTCCCCCGCGGCTCAGGTATACGCTGGCCGACAGCTGCACATGCGCAGATGTACTCCCAGGGGACTTCTGGGTCATAAACACGGAAGTCCCCACACCGCAAAGGACAGTTTGCCATTTGCTAAAATGTACTTGCATACAGCGTTATTAAAGGCTGGTATGCATGCAGTCATATGCGGGATGCTTGATGCATACCGCCCTGCGTGTTTGAAGCTTTGTTATATACTGACTGAGAGGCGCTTCCCTAATCCATCAGAATGTTTTATGTAACATTAAGTCATGATCTTCCCCAGTGGTCATCTGTAGCAATGACTTATCACTGCTACATGACCAAGGGATACATGAAGGTATAAACACAGAGAGAGAGAAACAAGGCGAGAGAGACACGGAGAGGTAAACACGAGACACACGGAGAGAGAGATAGAGAGACAGAGAGATAAACACGAGACACACGGAGAGAGAAACATGGGGTCTCATATCTGTCACCCGATCTCCCATAGAATTACTGTAATCCACATGTAATTCAGGCAACTAAGTACTTTGGAAAGTCAGGTTACTGGCCAGGGAGCAGGGGCGTTTCTAGAGAGGAGGGGGCCCGTGTGCAGTCTCCGACATGGGCCCCCTCCTCTCCGCCCGGTGGCCGGCAGCGCACTGAGCTGTGCGTAACCAGCGCCAGAGTAATAGACTCTGGGCACTAGAGTGTGCACAGAGTCTATAGTGTCTGCACAGGTCACCGGGAAAATGGCCATGGCGGCCGTTTTCCCTGTACTGCGCATGCGCAAATGACGGGTAAATGGCCACCGTGGCCTTTTTCCAGTCGTTTTACAGCGCCGGACCCCTGCACCGATGTGGGACTCCGAAGAGTTAAGTAATATTATGGGTGCAGGGTGTGTGGTGCGTGGCCCCCCTGGACCCAGGGCCCGTGTTCCCCGCACACCCTGCACCCATTATAGATACGCCCCTGTCAGGGAGACAGAAAACTCCCAATAGATGAAGTGATGGATTGATTAATAAAGGACACTAATTATTATGTAAGACGGATCCTACGTCACAGTAAGCAGTTATACAAGGGAGTGTAACATGATTTGTTGTTGAAGTCAGTGGCGTATCTGTAATAGGTACAGGGAGTGCAGTGCACACAGGTCCATGGGTCACGGTACCCCGTGCCGCACACCCTGCACCTATGTGGGATCCAGCAGAGACAGTGTCAGAGTCTGTGTGGTGCCCCCTTAAAAGTTCCTTTGCTCTACATGCCAGTGCTCCGTGACAGATGTTATTGATTGGTGAAACAAGATAAGAATTCGGGATACATACCTTTAGTTGTGGGTCACTATGGCGACAGAGAATATGCTGGGAAAGATATTGTTCCAGTTGTTGGAATAGTAGATGACAATTTGATCTCAGAAGTTTTGGGATGGAGTAGATTGAAGTATGGTCTCAGTTGTTGGAGTAATACAGAAATTAAAGATGTAGATTTAGTTGTTGTAGAAGTTATTGGTTCAGTTGTGGATTTTCTAGGCTCTGCTGTTGTTGATGTTGTTAACTTGTTTCAACTCTTTTTAAGCCAGTTGGTTTTGTAGATTGAGATGTTGGTGAAGTTGTTGATATAGACTCAGTTGTTGTTGCAGATGTACAGTAGACACAGTTGTTGCTATAGATTCAGTCTTTGTTGCAGATGTACAGTAGACCGTTGTTGATATAGACTCAGTCTTTGTTGGAGATGTACAGTAGACAGTTGTTGATATAGACTCAGTCTTTGTTGGAGATGTACAGCAGACAGTTGTTGATATAGACTCAGTCTTTGTTGCAGATGTACAGTAGACCGTTGTTGATATAGACTCAGTCTTTGTTGGAGATGTACAGTAGACAGTTGTTGATATAGAATCAGTCATTGTTGGAGATGTACAGTAGACAGTTGTTGCTCTAGACTGAGTTATTGTTGCAGATGTGCAGTAGACACAGTTGCTGATATAGAATCAGTCATTGTTGGAGATGTACAGTAGACACAGTCATTGCTATAGACTGTCATTATTGCAGATGTACAGTAGACACAGTTGTTGCAATAGACTGAGTTATTGTTGCAGTGCAGATGTAAAGTAGACACAGTTGTTGATATAGACTCAGTTATTATTGATATTATTGGTTCTTCAAATATGATTTTTTTAGTTAGTTGTTGCTGTTATTGACTGTTATGTATTGTAGACCCAGTTGTTGCTGATGTATATTGGGCTATAAATAGCATAGGCTCACCTATTGTTGATTTTAAATGTTAATTTGTTGATGGTGTTGTTGACTCAGGTGTGACAGACATGGAAGAGTCATGGTAGAGTCAGGTATTATTAATGTAAATAGGGTTGTTGATGTAAACTCTGAAGTTGTTTATTCAGATACTGAAAATGTAGATTAAGTTCTTGTAGAAGTTATTGGTCCAGTTGTGGATTTTCTAGACTGCTGTTGTTGATGATGTTAACTTAGTTATTTATGTTGTACACTAAGCAATTGTTGTCTCAGTCATTATTGCTGTTATTAGCTTAGTTATTCATGTAGTAGTATCACTGGTTGATGTTTGCTCAGTTGTTGATAATATAGGGTCAAATATTGTTGATGTTGTTTATTCATTTGTTGCTATTGTTGACTATTTGATATATTGGAGACTGTTGTTGTTCATGTTATAGATTGAACTGTTGATGTCATAGCCTCACGTATTGTTGATTGTGTAAATTCAGTTTTTGGGGATTTTCTAAACTGCTGTTGTTACTGTTATCTCAGTTATTGATGTTGTAGACTCAGCAGTTGTTGTCTCAGTCATTATTGTTGTTTTAGACTCAGTTATTGTTGTTTTTTTTCTCCAGATGTTGTAGAGTCAGTTGCTGCTGCTGTTGTTGATTCAGGTGTTATAGATATTTTAGACTCAGATGTTATTATTATTAGACTCACTTTTTGATGTTACTGGTTCAGTGTTTCTCGCTGCTGTTGCCTAAATTATGTGTGAAAAAAACAAAATAATTACCATAGGGTTCTGTGTTCATGTCCCATTATAGCATAAACAAGATTAGTTGATATTATAGTCTTAGTTGTTGGTTCACTCACCTCATTTTTCATGTTGTCTAATCACTGTTTGGGGATACTATGTGTTCTGAACCAATTGTGTAGCAAAATGGGGACCAATTAGGAGTATAATCTACACCTCAGTCACAAGTATAAATAAATAACCCCCGGCAGATTATGGGACTAAAAAACAAAGTGATCTGATCTCCTGCCTTGTACTTGGATTACGTGATTAAGCATCCCCAAAGTAATACATGCAGGGCCTGATTGAGAGCCGCTCGCTGCTGGCATGCGCTCGCTCTGAATCAAGGCGTTTTTTTTTTTAATTTTTTATTCAGGACACTCGCTAAGCTGTGGGTGACCACCCACAGCTTTTGCGAGCGGCCTGGAGCCCGTCGTGATTATCATGACCATCGGGCTTACGAGGAGACCCTGTGGTATGGTCTCAGCTCTCGCAAGCCCGAATGGACACCCTGCTCTAATAGAGCAGGAAGTCCACTACTGACATCACTAGTGATGTCAGTAGGGCCGCCCACAAATGCAGGCGTTCCTAAGGGAGCACCTGCATTTGTGCAGCCACTTCCCCTCCCCGCCTACAAAACAGGGCAAGCTGTCAATCAACATCGACAGCCGCTCCGTCTTGTAGCGAGACCCATAGCGACGGAGCAGCCGTCGCTGTACGGGTCTCGCACATGCGCACGCCGGAGGCGGCGCATGCGCAGTGGGGGACCATCAACCTGTTTGGGAGCGCTGTGTGCTTGCGAGCGGGTCTGAATCAGGTCCGCAGTCTCTTCCCAATCTCCACCTTCCACGCAGGGCCGGTGCTACCATAAGGCAACCTTAGGCAGCCGCCTACGGGTGCCGGCCACTGGAGGGCGCCACTGAGTCCACAAAGAAAAAAAATGAATGGCATAATTCATGGCTGAGTGGCAAATAATGAATTTGCGGCAGTGTTATGAGGTACATTATGATTTTGGTGCTCCTAGTGTGTAATATTCTATATGGCATATTATGAATTTGGGACACTGCTGTGTGGCATGTTATTTAACTGGGGAGACTGATGCATGGCATATAATGAATTGGAGGGAGCAGGGGCGGTTGGTGAAATGTTGCCTGGGGCGCCCGGAAGCCTTGCACCGGGCCTTCTTCCACGTGTGTCCCATGACAAGTTGCATCGGTGCCATTTATGAATGGTGTAACACAGCAGTTATGGCAGATATCTCCTGCCACATCTCCTTATTGCCAGAACACCGCCATTCCCGTGACCTCCCGGGGAACTGGGATGTTTTCTAATTCATCAAATTTCTAAAAAAGTTGTTTCCAGAGTTTGAAGTCTACAGCTAAGGCCATCTTCATATGGTGACAACAACCACTTTTGTGGGGAGGGAACTGGATAGAGATCTTTTCAGATCCCTCCCTGTGTGTGAGCAGCTCATCTTCTTCCTCCTACACTATATTTGTTTATTCAATTTTTATCTATTTCATTATTAATATTCACACCCCCTGGTCACACCCGCTGGTCATGTCCCCTGGTCACACCCCCTGGTCACACCCCCTGGTCATGTCCCCTGGTCACACCCCCTGGTCACACCTCCTGGTCACACCCCCTAGTAATTCCCCCTGTCCGGAAATATGAAAATAAAAGGTGGTAACCGTACCGCCCCCTGCTCTTCCCCTCTCCTCTGCAAGAAGGTCACATTTACATTTATGTACTCCTTGGTCTCTTTGTTTTTACCAGGAACCCTGTCCTCAATACTGAAGGTATGTTTATCATACGTACTGATAATGTATTAATACAATTATATATTTAATGTTCCATGCATGGGTATTTTAAATGCTTAGTTTGTGTAAAGAATAAACAGTGAGATGGGGCAGCCACTGTACCCATAACAAACTACAGTAGGCATGGGGCCGTGTGACATGTCTGCATATTCAGGACTAAGAAAAATGACAATTCTAATATTATTATTATTATCCTTTATTTATATGGTGCCACAAGTGTTCCGCAGCGCCTTACATAGTACATAAAACTAATAAGTGAACAAAAACCCCCCCAAAAAACAAACAAGTAAATTACAGTACAGTGAAGGACATTATATACATTGCTGCAATAGTGATTAAAACACTCACAATAAGCAGCAGGGAGTTGGCAGAGATGTGTTAGGTGCCCTTATGAGGAGTAAGGAGTAGAAGAAAGTGTAAGGAGAAGCACATGAGGGAAGAGGTCCCTGCTCTTAAGAGCTTACATTCTAAAGGGGAGGGGCAGACAGACAGGCATGACACAGAAGGAGAAGATAGGGAGGAGAGAGTATTATGTTGGTTAGGATGAGAGCTGGAAGGCCTTGATGAAGTAGTGGGTCTTGAGAACCCGTTTGAAGATATGCAGTGAGGTGGAGAGTCTGATAGGGAGAGGGAGAGAGTTCCAAAGGTAGGGAGCAGCACGGGCAAAATCTTGGAGGCGGGAGTGGGAGGAAGTAATCAGTTGGCAAGAGAGGCGGCATGCATTTGTTGAGCGAAGTGGACGGGCGAGAGTGTGAAGGAGAAGAAGGTCAGAAATGTATGTGGGGGAGGATTTAGTGAGGGCTTTGTAGGCGAGTGTAAGAACCTTGAATTGGGATCTGAAGGGGAAGGGGAGCCAGTGTAGAGCTTGAAGGAGAGGGGAAGCAGATGTAGAACGTCTGTAGAGGAAGATGCGCCGAGCAGCAGCATTGAGGACCGATTGTAGTGGAGAGGGGTGGGAGACTGGGAGGCCAGCTGGGAGAAGGTTACAGTAGTCCAATCTGGAGATGACCAGTGAGTGGATGAGGGTTTTAGTGGTATCCTGGGTGAGGAAGGGTCTAATCCTGGAAATATTTTTTAGGTGGAAGCGGCAGGACTGCGAGAGGTGCTGAATGTGTGGTTTAAAGGAGAGGGAGGAGTCAAGAATAACTCCAAGACAGCGCACTTTGGGGATAGAGGAGATAGTTGTGCAGTCAATAGATAATGAAATTGTGGGAAGTGAGGTAATGGAAGAGGGTGGGAAGATGATCAGCTCAGTCTTA
Source organism: Taudactylus pleione (assembly GCA_031769625.1). NCBI lineage: Eukaryota > Metazoa > Chordata > Amphibia > Anura > Myobatrachidae > Taudactylus > Taudactylus pleione. The sequence goes on along the minus strand of JAUIMM010000132.1, from coordinate 1,424,791 downwards.
GACATGTTAAGTTTAAGAAAGCGCTGGGACATCCATGAAGAGATAGCAGAGAGACAGTTGGAGATACGGGTAAGAAGCAAGGGGGAAAGGTCAGGGGTGGAAAGGTAAATTTGAGTATCATCAGCATAGAGATGATATTGGAGGTCAAAAGAGTTAATGAGTTCACCTAGAGAGGACGTATATAGGGAGAAAAAGAGGGGTCCAAGAACAGAACCTTGGGGAACTCCTACTGTTAGTGGAAGTGGGAGGGAAGAGGAATCCTGAGAGGGCACAGAGAAGAAACGATCAGAGAGGTAGGAGGAAAGCCAGGAGAGGGCAGTGTCACGTAGACCAAGGGAATGAAGGATTTTCAGCAGGAGAGGGTGATCCTCAGTGTCAAATGCAGCAGAGAGGTCAAGGAGAATGAGCAGAGAGTAGTGGTCCTTGGATTTAGAAGCAAGGAGGTCATTGCTGACTTTCGTGAGGGCAGTTAAGCATCAGACACCCCAGCAAACACATTTACGTGAAGCTTAGATGGAAAACGGTTATGCTAAATGCCATGCCCACCTTCAGATTCCTTTGCAGAGCCCCCCTACCCCCTTCACCTAATACTCCCCTTCCTCAGTCTCTTGCAGCTGGCCTAATGCTGATGCTAATAAACATTCTGTATTTCTGAAGTACAGGAACAAGGGGGAATTACTGTACAGTAAGAGATGCGGTTAGTGATGGAAGCACCTAATTGAATGGGTTCTGTACCTGTCCTTCCATGGAGACATCAGTCTAGTGGCCACAGATATAGAGGAGGACCTGTTACCATTGGGATCTCAGGATTATCAGTAAATTCAGGGCCTGATTCAGTTTAGGATGGAATTGCAAATCTGCATGCAGGCAGCTTTGCAATTCAGTCTTTGCAATTATGGTAATGCAGCACGCCTCCTGCTGCATTAGTAAGAAAAGGTGAAGAAAGTAGATATGTGCGCAAAAATCATGCAGCAGATTAGTAAATAACTGTAGGTATCCCAAAACCTATATATATCAAAGTGAAAAGTGGGTAGAAATCACATGACCTGCACTTGATTGTCAATCAACCTAGATATAATTCTTGGATGGTTTCTCGTCGCTGGATATAGCCTGTATGTAGTATATCCCTCTATAAGGATGACCTCTCAGAGATCATGGCATCACCCAGAAAACATCAAAAAAGGTGCATATAGTGAAGCATGTTTTAATAATAAACATAAATAATATGAACATAAATGGTACACATATTAGCACAATAACAAAAAATTATGTCCCTCCACATGAGGTGATCTGTATAATGAATGCGGGAATATGCAGCTTATATTTCTATGGAAGGTATCCCACATGGACAATATAATGCAATTACCGGATGGTCTGATGGATATGAGTGTGTAGTGAAATCTCAGTGGAAGTCCCGGGTTCTCCGCTGGGCACTGCTCACTGCATCCTCTGATTCAACTCCGCAAAGCAAACGTCCATAAAGGGTAACCAGTAAAACACCAACGCGTTTCGATCCCATGTGTTGGGATCTTTTTCAAGGTGAGTTTCAATCTGTGCTGCGCTGTCCTTAAATATCAACATTATCCAATCACCATGCCGCCGCCGCAGCTGATCCCTAAGTATAGACCAACTACAATGTCCATGATCCTTTGCGGCAGCGGACACGTGTTTCCTCTGGCTGTTACGTTGTTTCTGGCATCCCCAATACGTAGATTGAGTTCTTGTAAATACAAAGCAGGACTGACTATTGGTATATCGCGTCGTAGCCGGTGTTGTGTATCGTAGTCATGGTTACATATAGATATGATTATTCACGATCATATTCACATTTCACCGGTGGCGCAGACACCCTCTTAGTGTATCAATCCTTAATGACACGATCCTCAATAAATATGAAGGGGATACAAATGAATACACAAAATTAATAAATAACATACTATACATCGAATACACAAGTTAAAAACATGTGACACAAATATAAAGTGCAATAGGAAGAATAAAAGTGAGTTTGCAGTGCCCACATGCAGTGATACTAAAAGGTGTTATGTGAATATATATAGGATATGGGGTAATATATAAATATATAAAATATATAAAATCAGAGGAACCATTTAACTTCGAAATCCAGGTTTAAACCTCCTGGGTACAAAGGCCCTCATTCAGAGCCACTCGCTATTTGCGGTCGTTCGTTCAAAAACAAGGGGTGGCTATTCAAATGAACCGTTCGCTCATTGCGGTCTGTTCACGCCTCTAAGTCTGAACGAGCGAGCAAAACTTGCGGTTGTAATTTTGAAAAATACGCCCCCTGGCCGCTCGCACCATACGTCATGTCCGCTATTTATCAGATTAATCGAGTACATCGAACAGCGTATGAACTGCTCGCTATTCTTGTGGTTGGTTTTTTCAACCGCTATTTTGCGAGCAGTTCTGAGTAAAAAATAACCCAGTGACGTGGTCAATGACGCTGCTGGATTAATTATGCACTCCCTTAAAACGCCCGTTTTGACCTTTAAGCACGCCTGCATTCGGATCTCCACTCCCCGTTTTCAAGCACCATCCCGTTACCACCCACATACGCCTCCTCCTGTCACTCAACATAGCAGGCATTCGCAATATAGCAAACAAATGATTTTCGGCCGCACTGACTGGTTCGCGCATGCGTATTACAATCCGTACGCATGTGCAGATGTGCGAACATCGGTCAGAACGAACGAGCGGCTCTGAATGAGGGCCAAAGTTCCCAATTCAATGTTCGTTCTCATTTCAGCTTTTGCTAGCTGTGTGGCCAAATCTCTTCTTCTCCAATGGCCTTTTATGTTTTGCAAACCCATAAAACATAAAAGGCCATTTCGAAGTTAAATGGTTCCTCTGATTTTATATATTTTATATATTTATATATTACCCCATATCCTATATATATTCACATAACACTTTTTAGTATCACTGCATGTGGGCACTGCAAACTCACTTTTATTCTTCCTATTGCACTTTATATTTGTGTCACATGTTTTTAACTTGTGTATTCGATGTATAGTATGTTATTTATTAATTTTGTGTATTCATTTGTATCCCCTTCATATTTATTGAGGATCGTGTCATTAAGGATTGATACACTAAGAGGGTGTCTGCGCCACCGGTGAAATGTGAATATGATCGTGAATAATCATATCTATATGTAACCATGACTACGATACACAACACCGGCTACGACGCGATATACCAATAGTCAGTCCTGCTTTGTATGTACAAGAACTCAATCTACGTATTGGGGATGCCGGAAACAACGTAACAGCCAGAGGAAACACGTGTCTGCTGCCGCAAAGGATCATGGACATTGTAGTTGGTCTATACTTAGGGATCAGCTGCGGCGGCGGCACGGTGATTGGATAATGTTGATATTTAAAGACAGCGCAGCACAGATTGAAACTCACCTTGGAAAAGATCCCAACTCATGGGATCGAAACACGTTGGTGTTTTACTGGTCACCCTTCATGGACGTTTGCTTTGCGGAGTTGAATCAGAGGATGCAGTGAGCAGTGCCCAGCGGAGAACCCGGGACTTCCACTGAGATTTCACTACACACTCATATCCATCAGACCATCCGGTAATTGCATTATATTGTCCATGTGGGATACCTTCCATAGGAATATAAACTGCATATTCCCGCATTCATTATACAGATCACCTCATGTGGAGGGACATAATCTTTTCTTATTGTGCTAATATGTGTACCATTTATGTTCATATTATTTATGTTCATTATTAAAACATGCTTCACTATATGCACCTTTTTTGATGTTTTCTGGGTGATGCCATGATCTCTGAGAGGTCATCCTTATAGAGGGATATACTACATACAGGCTATATCCAGCGACGAGAAACCATCCAAGAATTATATCTAGGTTGATAGACAATCAAGTGCAGGTCATGTGATTTCTACCCACTTTTCACTCCTGCTGCATTACTTATCTGAGCTGCGTTGTACAACGCAGCAGCGGATAATCTACGGGAACATTGTCCGGCTAAGTGACCAATGGGGTAATGCAAGCCGGCAGCCGGCAGATGAGAGAAAGAGGCTAGGAAATCTCCATCAGCCAACGGAGGTCCTGGCCTCTTCCCTAACGGCGGTGACATGCCTCTGTTTTGGACAAAACGGAGGCCATTGCCACCCCTCCCCGGCCACAAACGTCAAGAGACTTTCACTGACCATCTACTGCCAGCCTGTGTGCGATCACGCAGGACCTGAACTGCGCATGCGCAGTACGGGTCCGGCGCCTGCGCAAATTCACAACCATCGGTAGTCTGCTGTAAGCAGTGCTGAATAAAAACCCTCAGTCTGTTAGAATATTTCCCTGATGCCCTGGTTCCCATTTGTGAATATAGGTAAGACGGCAGTATGAGAATAAGCCCTGCGCTCTACCACAGCGACACTCACACACTCCTAATGGTCTATAGGTCAGCAGTTCTCAGTCATTTCCCACCTGGGTACCCTCTGGCAACCCATTGGCGTTATCTGTACCCCCAGCATTTCCAAAACAATCATTTGTAATGAATATAATGCTGTTAGATAAAAATTTTACTCTGCTATATATAAAAGCAATAAATGCTGCAGTATTCACAAAAATAAAAATATGACCCAATAGTAGAATGAAATGTACATAGATATTTCTCACATATATATTTACAATTTCTGAAACATATTAAGTTGACAATAAAACTATAGTGCACATCTGCTTTCTGTTCCAGGGATAAAGGGATATACTTTCTCATGATGTTATCACGTCCTCTGTGCTACATGGGGCTAGAGACCCCTAGGACACTACTTTCTCTCTGTGTCTAATTATCACCTAGATCTCCCCCCCCTCCTTGTCGTCATTATAGAACATAGTTGTAATTTTGAATTGAGGCCAGAATGTGCTGTGAATCTGAGCTTGCAGACGGCCCATCCACCCTCTGTTTCCTACCCTGTGTTGTGGCAGGAGGGGTTTGGGGGTGGGGTGTAATCAGCCTGGACACTTGGTTGTAGCAGGCTTGCCTACCCTCCCGATTTGGCCGGGAGCCTCACGATTTTCGGGTGCCGCTCCCGGCCCCCCGGAAAGGCAGGCAAGCCTCCCAGAAGCCTCCGACCCTCCCGTCCTCCCCCCTGAAAAGATTAGAAACCCCAGCAGCGGGGGAGCCGGTGACGCGATTCGCGCCGAAAATAATGGCATTGTGAAGAGGGGCGGAGCCTCGATGACGCAATCGTGCAGCTCCGCCCCCGGCTCCACCCCCAATGTACCACCTTCTGGCTGGCCCGCCCCCGGCTCCGCCCCCAATGACCGCCCCCGCCCCCCCGCTGTTAGCCGACAATCAGCTCCCTCCCGGAAGGCTGGAGCTGATTGTCGGCAAGTATGGGTTGTAGACATATTTATTAGTTACTCATAGGCTGCTTCAGCAACAATGCTTAGTTCAAAGTGTTATTAGAATGTGTAAATGTAAGCCGGAGTTATTCAGGAGATAAACAGAAGGATAACAATACTTGCTGGCAAAAAAACACTGTGTCTTACCTTCACTTGTTGGTATGTCTGCGGCCGGCTTGCTGGCAGTCGGTGTAACACTGCTCCTTTCACCCTCTCCTACTCACCCCAGGCGCTTCCACTTCTCACCTAGGGATTGTGATGCTGTTCTTGCAGCTTCCGCTCTATGGGCCTGATTCAGACCCACTCGCGAGCGGCTGTCCGCTCGCAAGTGGGTCGATGGTCTGCACTGAGCATGCGCACGACGGAGGGAGCTCCGTCGTGCGCATGCGCCAGACGCGACGAGCGAAGGACTTTCCTTCGCTCGTTGTGTCTGATCAAAGGGGGCGTGCTGTCGATGTTGATTGACAGCACGCCCCCTTTGGTGGGCGTGCCGGGGGCGTGCCTTCCTAACGGGGGCGTTCCCAAGGGAACGCTTACCATCAGAAGCCGGCCCACTGACATCACTAGTGATGTCAGTGGGAGTGATTTTGGCTCTGATAGAGCCAAAATCACTCCGGGCCTTGCGGTTGAAAACCTCAACCGCAGGCTCCGGCTCGCTGTGGCGATGGTCGCGATGGTCACGACCATCGCGGCCATCAAACTGCACGCTCGTATAGGCTGTGGGTGGTGACCCACAGCTATACGAGCGTCCAGGAGGATGCTCCATAATTATGGAGGGCGGCCCTCATTCAGAGCGTGCGCTCTGGTCAGAGCGTACGGCTCTGAATGAGGGCCTATGTGCATCACATGAAGTACAGGCTCTATGTAGATGTTTCCTGATGCATTTGAAGATGTTTGGAGTGAGCTCGTCATAATCCATAAAGTTGTTTAGAGCAGTAATGTGCCTTAGGATCTGCAGATGTGGTCAGAGCTTTTGCTGCTTGGCATAGCATTGCCCTCAGAAGGTGTTTATCAGCCAGGGTACGATAAATGGCCTGTATGTATTCAGTGTCCCTCCACTCAATGTCCTCTTCCAGGACAATGGCCTTGCAGCCCAGATGAGGAAAGCACTGGATGAAATAAGAGGAAGCCACAGCTTCCTCTTATTTCATCCCCAGCATCTCCTGGCCTCCTCTATCTCTTCCCTGGCCCTTCCCCATGAGGCCATTCCCCTTTTTTGGGTGCAGTATGTCCCTTTGAAAAATTAGGGGGCCACCAATGCTCTTTCTGGCATAGGGCACCAAAAAGTCTAGTTACGGCTCTGATGCTTACCATGCAATCCTTCCCAAAATGTGAGCAGGGCTGAACCAGGATGTTGGCTAAAAAGCACCAAGAGGCCTATTTATTCTATTTATTAATCAATTCTGCCCTTAAAATATGCAAAAACTGCCATCTGCATTTTCCACATGTTTAAGGGCAGAATTAAGTGTCACTTATCCTGCAGCAGCCATCCACTTTTTTTTGATGGGGACGGTATATAGCAATATCCGCTTTGCTATCTTGCCTGGTTGGGCTAATTGTGGGCTGCACTGTCACCACCCCACAGCCCTTGCTTCTTCCTGGAACATCACCCTGCAGCCGGGATTGCTTGCGCAGTGCTGTCCGGAGCATCCTGTGGACGCCTCAGACGGGCACACTGACGTCATGATGATGCGCGTTCAGAGGGCGGGACAGGCACAGGGCGCATTGGTGCCCGGTTTTACGGCCCTGCCTTTTTTACCTATTATAGGGCTGCATTATATGATGATTAGCATCACTCCAAGCATACAGATAGGGTGGCACGATCGCTGGCATGCATACGATGTGCGTATGGGCAAATATACACATTGCGTTCCCTGTGCAATGCTGAAGCAATTACAGTTGGCGTTCAACTCTGCATGAGCCTCTTTGTCTCTATATCAGTGCTCCCACGTGTCCCCATTTTCCAAGGTAGTTAGTCCCCTTTTCTTCTCCCAAAGGGGGTGACTGTGAGTGCAATGTAAAGCGGCTGTATGTGTGTGATACCGCAGAACCCTGACTTACTACTTTATGATAATGTGAGTTTCTCGAGGCCTAATGCCAGGATCTGTGCAGCTTCAAGCGGGAAGGAGCTCCACCCACTGCCATCATCATTAGTATCGGCGCGTACACCAGCCCCATGCTGGGCACAAGAGATCCGTCTGACACAAGCTTCTCTTCCCCGCACGCATGACTCACAATAACAGGAAAACTAGCTACACGCCCACTACACTCCCACAAGACAGAACGGCTCCGGGCAACCGCATTGTCGCCAGCCAGTTCCCACCAGAAAACGCTCTTTTCACGAAAGGACAGATACGGCAATGATCCATCTGGCTCAGAATAGGACAGACATGTGCATAAAGGTGCAAATTCACATTTGCACATGCGCAGTGTACTAAAACTCGCCTATTTGCGTCCAGACAAAGAGACCCGTCCGACTTAGGATCAGACGCAAAAGCTTTAACTCACAATGTTTATTTTCCCGTTATTTAATTCCCCAATGAATCACATATCTGCTGACATTGCCCTTAATAGAAGAAAAATCTGCGCAGAATGAGGCCCTTAAGCTGTGCAACCAGTCCCCGGATCTGCCGAACCACACCCACAATTTAAACAGGCTGCGCTCATCATAGCCCCGGCCCATGTACCCCTAACACCCGTTACCACCGCCTTTGTGACAGTATTCCTTCAATGTGAACAATTCGGCACAGACTATGGCCCTGATTCAGAGCCGCTCGTAACTGGCCGTTCACTCGTTCCGAGCGATGTTCGCACATCTGCGCATGCGTACGGTTTGTAATATGCATGCGCGAACCAGTCAGTGCGGCCGAAAATCGTTTGTTCGCTAAATAGCGAGTGCCTGCTATTTTGAGTGACAGGAGGAGGCGTATGTGGGTGGTAACAGGGGAAGGTGTTTGAAAACGGGGAGTGGAGATCCGAACGCAGGCGTGCTTAAAGGTCAAAACGGGCGTTTTAAGGGAGTGCATAATTAATCCAACAGCGTGATTGACCACGTCACTTGTTTTTTTTTCACTCAGAACTGCTCGCAAAATAGCTGTTGAAAAAACCAACCACAAGAATAGCGAGCAGTTCATACGCTGTTCGATGTACTCGATTAATCTATTAAATAGCGGACATGACGTATGGTGCGAGCGGCCAGGGGGCGTATTTTTCAAAAATACAAACGCAAGTTTTGCTCGCTCGTTCAGACTTAGAGGCGTGAACAGACCGCAAAGAGCGAACGGTTCATTTGAATAGCCACCCCTTGTTTTAGAACGAACGACCGCAAATAGCGAGCGGCTCTGAATGAGGGCCTATATTCTACAGCATCTGTAACCAGCATAGTAATAAGAAATCACAATGAATCACTTACTATCACTTTCTGTACATGCAATTAATATTACTGCATATTTAAGGTGTCATATAGAAGTAGATTAGATAATACTAATTATTATTATTCTTACCTTGAAATTACCCTGCAGCGTATATTCATACTAAAGGAAGGGAAATCTCCTCTCACTAATTAATGACTTAGTACTTGCAGGTGGGGCTTGTGCCTGACTGAGCTTTCAGCTATAGAATCTGTGCGCGGGATTTCCTGTAATTAAAGCTGCCATGTGACCGCGGGTGGTCATTGTCACTGACCTGTAGCCTGTGGTTTCCTTCACTAATACTCTCTCGTCTAGCCTATGTATCAAGGTGAAACTGAAACAACGTTGCAGCACTCGGCTTACACACAGGCAATGTTTTGAGGATAAAACCATAGAAACATACATAGGCGTATTTATAATGGGTGCAGGGTGTCCTCCTCCGCTGCCCCATCTTCCCAGTGACCGCTTCGGGAAGATGGCGCTGCACAGTGAAAGGCACAAGATGGCGGCGTGTCTGCACACTGCGGCTGCTGTACTCACAGTCGGGGTTTGGGGAGGGTGCCGGCCGCTGCTGCTGCTCTTCCTTATGTTCCAGGCATGTCCCCAGGGTGGCTCCAGTCGCATCTGCTACCCTCGGCTGGCTCTGTTGAGGCTGCGGGGTTCAGGATCCATGAGAGCTGGCATGTCTGCGGGTCCTCCAGTGGGGTCCTTCCATCCGTCGTCCAGGTTTGATGACGCTGCCGGCGCAGAGGCTGCTGCGTGGTTGTCCACAGCAGGTGACTGGCTCCAGGGAGGTCTGGATGGCTCCGTTACTGAAGTCGCCGGCGTTAATGCCGCTGTCTCCGGAGAGGCATGTAATAGCCAGTCGGGCAGTTATGAGGAGCAGAGCTGGAGACACTGGAACAGAAGTGGAGATCGAGGTGGTCGGCGGTGGAGGCAGTATTGGCAGTGGAACCAGGGACTGTGCCAGGGACATCCTCGCAGGCAGAGGAGGCAAAAGAGAGGTAAGAGAGCTGGCATCCAGGTGAGACTCAGGTCTCCTCCTTTCAATCCCCCTCTCCCTAGTTTATTTTTGGCTATTGTCAGATCCCTCCACAACAAAATGGATGAGATTAGACTTAGACTGAATTGTAATCAGTCTCTTGATAACTGTTCTTTATTATTATTGACTGAGTCCTGGTTGAGGGAAAGTGATTTGGATTATCCCTTCCAGTTACCAGAAAGAACTCTGTTCCGGGCCGATAGGACCTCGGAGTCCGGGAAGAAAAGAGGTGGTGGACTTTGTGTTTATGTCCATGATAAATGGTGCACAAATGTTATCATGATTGAGTCTCAGTGCACAGCTGATGTAGAGTGTATGCTACTTACATGTAGGCCATTTTATTTACCCCGGGAAGTTTCTGTGGTATTGTTAGCAGCAGTATATATCCCGCCTCAGGCTAATGTTACTTTAGCTTTGGATATTTTGTTTAATTTTTTCTCAAAACAATTGTCTCTATACCCGGATTTTGTTTTTATTGTTGCCGGAGATTTTAATCAGGCTAATTTGAAGTTGGTTTTTCCAAAATTAATTCAGAATGTGGAGCTACCAACACGAGGTTCTAATATATTGGACCACATTTATACTATAGTTAAGAATGCTTATAAAACTTTTTTGTGTCCTCATATAGGACAATCCGATCATGTATCCTGTTGTTTAGTGCCAAAGTATTCTTCTCTGATTAGGCGATTTGGTGCGGTCATTAAGTATGTTACTATTTGGCCTGAGGGGGCCTTACAAAAACTATAGGGTTGCTTGGATTGTACCAAGTGGGATTTGTTTTTAGAGGAAGCTAGGATGGGTTCTGATATTAATGTGGACCAGTTAGCCTCTATGGTTCTATTGTATTTGAACTGCTGTATAGAAAGTGTTACATTTAAGAAGGCTATTCGTTTTTTCCCCAATGATAAACCTTGGACGAATGGCGATGTACGCGCGTTGTTGAGAACTAGAGACCTCGCCTTCAAATTAGGGGATTGTTTAGCATATTCCATTGCCCGGTCTGATTTGAAGAGGGGTATTGGACTGGCTAAGAAGGTTTACTCTAATAGGATAGAGTGTCACTTTAGTGAATGTGGTGATTCTCGGTCCTTGTGGCAGGGTATCAAGCACTTAACCGACTATAAAGCTTTGAATTCGGGTGGTCCTAAGGTGGGTGGCCCTTCAGCTGACGAGTTTAATAAGTTTTATGCTAAGTTTGATGCTGTGGATAATACCTGTGCTATCTCGATTAAGAATCCAGGGGGTTCTTGGATCTTGGCAGAGGCCGATGTTAGGTCTTGCCTGCGGGGAACTAGTTCTAGGAAGGCTGCTGGTCCTGTTGTATTCCTGGCAAGGTTTTACGTGAGTGCGCTGATCAATTATCTGGCATTTTCACAATTATTTTTAATTTGTCCCTTACTCAGGGTATTGTCCCGGGTTGTTTTAAGACTACCACAATTATTCCAGTCCCTAAAACCGCGTCCAATTCTGGTTTAAATGATTTTCGCCCTATTGCCCTTACTTCATTAATCATGAAGTGTTTTGAGCGTTTGATTTTAGTACGCCTTAAGGGTGGCATCCCGGATGCTTTTGATAATTATCAATGTGCATATAGATCTAATAGATCTACTGAAGATGCTGCTCTTATGGTTCATCACAAGGTACTGTGTCATCTAGAGAACAAAGATTCGTATGTTAGACTGTTGTTCGTAGACTACAGTTCTGCTTTTAACTAGGGATGTGCAGGCTCGGATAGGTTCGAGTTTGCACGTGGAGTTCGGATTTTTCCCTCCAAAAAAACGGAACTCAGAACGAGGCAAAACGTCATCTTACATGGACGAACATCATCATTCCTGGTCTTTTGTCCAGAAATGATGATGTTCGTCCATGTAAGATGACGTTTTGCCTCGTTCTGAGTTCCTTTTTTTTGGAGGGAAAAATCCGAACTCCACGTGCAAACTCGAACCTATCCGAGCCTGCACATCCCTACTTTTAACACTGTAGTACCATCTTTACTCATTGCAAAACTCTTAGCAATCGGTTTTGATGTGTCTATCTGCAATTGGTTGCTGGATTTTCTGTCTGACCGTTTGCAGTCGGTTAGGCTGGGAGATCTGTTTTCATCTCCAATTGCTGTAAATACAGGAGTACCCCAAGGTTGTGTTCTTAGGGCCTGATTCAGACCCACTCGCGAGCGAATACCGCTCGCAAGTGTGTCGATGGTGGCCCGGTGCGCATGCGCACAAAGGAGCCGGCTCCGTCGTGCGCATGCGTGAGACCCGGATAGCGACAGGGAAGCCGTCGCTCCGGGTCTCGCTACAAAGGGGGCGTGCTGTCGATGTTGAGTGACAGCACGCCCCCTTTGGTGGGCAGGCCGGGGGCGTGTCTGCCCAGACGGAGGCGTTCCCATGGGAACCCCTACCGCCTGGGGCCGGCCCCACTGACATCATGCTTTTGGCTCTGATAGCACTCCAGGGCTTGCGGCCACGAGACCCTACCGCAAGGGTCTCGTCGCAAGCCCGATGGTTGCGATGGTCTTGACCATCGCGACCATCATCATGGACGCTCGCATAAGCTGTGGGTGGTAACCCACAGCTATGCGAGCGTCCAAGAGGCCGCACCATTATAAAAAAACACCGCCCTGATTCAGAGCGGGCGCTCAGGCCCTTAGGGCTGTATTCAGAGGCGGCCGTACGGTCTACGACCGCACGGCCGCCTCGATGTTTGTCTAGTGCGCATGCGCACGAGGGAGCCGGCTCCTTCGTGCGCATGCGTGAGACCCGCTACGACCGACAGCGCCGGTCGTAGCGGGTCTCTTTCCAAAGGGGGCGAGCTGTCGATGTTGATTGACAGCTCGCCCCGTTTGGAAGGCGGGCCGGGGGGGTGGCAGCCCAAATGGAGGCGTTCCCATGGGAACGCCTACCATTTGGGGGAGGCCCCACTGACATCACAAGTGATGTCAGTGGAGAGCTTCCGGCTCTGACAGAGCCAGAAGCTCTCCGGGGCTTACGACAAGTGATACCCTACCCTAGGGTCTCGTCGTAAGCCCCGATGGTCGCGATGGTCTCTGACCATCGCGACCATCACCCGAGCGGTCATTAGAGCTGTGGGTTTAAACCCACAGCCTAACGACCGCAACAGAGGCGGGTGGTCAGGATGCAAGTGGCCGCCCAGTTTCTGAGCGACCGCTTGCATCCTCCGACCGCCTCTGAATGAGGCCCTTAGTCCCTTCCTTTACTCCTTGTATACTTCAGACTGTGTTTCCAGCTCTGAATCTAATTTCATCGTGAAATTCGCTGACGATACCACAATTGTGGGTTTGATTATTAATGAGGATGAGGACAGCTATAGGGCGGAGGTAGATCGACTTATTCGTTGGGGCGAGGATAATAAGTTGTTGTTAAACAGCAAAAAAACTCAAGGGGTGGTGGTTGATTTTAGGAGGTCTAGGAAATGTGCTCCCCGTCCCTTATTTTTGAATGGTGTTGAAGTAGAGAGGGTGGGTGGTTTTAAGTTTCTTGGTATCAATTTTTCGGAGGACTTGTCATGGTCGTCGCATGTTTCATCAGTGGTAGGTAAGGCTCAGCAACGCCTGTACTTCCTTAGAAAATTAAAAGTAAGTGGATTATCAAGGCCGTTGCTGGTAAATTTCTACCGCGGTATAATTGAGAGCCTTTTAACTTATTCGATCACTGTTTGGTACGGGAATTCTAAATGTTTGGAGCATAGATCGTTGTCTAGAGTGATTAGGGCAGCTGAAAGAATTATTGGTCAGTCTTTACCTAGGCTAGAAGACATTTATATTAAAAGGTGCGCTTCTAAAGCCACAAAGATGGTTGCCGATCATAACCATCCTTGCCATTCTTTGTTCTCTCTTTTGCCTTGTGGAAAATGTTTAGATGTCTCAGGTGTCGTACTAGTAGGATGCGGAATAGTTTTTTCCCTGCTGCTATAGTTAATTTAAATATTTTAAATTGTTTAATGTAATTGTTGATTGTAAGTATCTTGCATTTCACTTTCGCTGATGCATTTTATGTGGATGTGACAATAAACTGACTTGATTGATTTGAAAGCCAGCACTCCCCGCCAGGGGCGTATCTTCCTATTGGCCAGGATAGCACTTGACAGGGACGCCGGCGATGGTTTAGAGACAGCGGTCATAGTGAGGATTTGGACGCAGAGTGATTGACATATAGTGAGCGTTTTTAGGAGGTAAAGGGGGGTGGCTAGTCTAATGCGGACGTGTAGTGAGCGCTTTGTGGGCATGTCGCAACGTCTTTGTACGCAGTTTCATTTGCCTCTGCAGCTTTGTTGCGATGGACATTTTGAGCAAGCTTAGGGTTACTCCAGTGGCGTCCCTCCACTGGGTGACACCCGGTGCGTGCGCATGGCTTAGCTGTGCGCCGGAAAAAAGTGGGTGTGGCCTTGTGGTAAGGGGGTGTATCCATGTGGCCCGAACTCCCCCATTTTAGTCTCTATGAGGGACCCTGGAGGTGCGGACTCCCCCCAGGGAGCAGTGTATTTGCAGTGCCGGCTCCCTCACTGTGTCAGGAGCCGAGTGCTGCACTTAATGCTACAGTGCAGCACCCGGCTCCTGTCACTGAGGTGGAGTCTGCACTTTGATATCACCCCTCGGCGGGTGAACTCTTGGTGCGGCCCGCACTCCCCCTTGTGACACCACTGGCTTACTCAGAAGGTTGATGGTGCATCTTTGTATATAAGTGGCGGCAGAGCTATAACTGGACATTTCAGTGCCCTGTGCCAGAAAGAGCTTTGGTGCCTCCTCCCCTATCGTAAACATGGACAGTGCGCACTGCAGGTACGCGGACCAAATAAGGGACATGGTCTTGTAGGGAAAGTGCGTGGCCACACTATAGTACCCCCAATTCAAATTACGCCATGCAGTAGCGCCCTTAACTCACATTACACTACTAGTAGTGTCCCTTAATCATGTTACGCCACACAGTAGTACCCCTTATACATCGTAGTACCCTGTTATACACGTTACACCACACACTAGAGCCCCTATTACCATTACACTACACAGTGGTACCCCTTATACACATTATTCCACATAGTAGTACCCCTAACACATTGTTACACAGCCGGGATGTCGTCGCCTCTAGTTCATGCTGGGACAAAGAAAGTGTCATTCCCCTGTTCACTCTCCCCATGCCCATGGCCGGAAGCAGCAGCAGCCCGTCACCACCACCGCATACTTGCCTACCCTCCCGATTTGGTCGGGAGCCTCCCGAAAATTGGGTCACTCCTGACCTCCCGGGAAGGCAGGCAATCCTCCCGGCTGCCGCCCACCCCTCCTGTCCCCCCCGCAATTACCTTTAAAGCACCCGCAGCGGGGGGCGGTGACGCGATTCACGCTGAATCTCGTCATTTTGGCCTCGCCCCCTGCTTCACAATGCCTGTAATATCGGCATTGTGTAGTGGAGGCGGGGCCAAAATGGCGCAATCACGTGGCCCCGCCCACACATTTCCATCGTCAGGTCAGCCCCGCCTCCTTTTGCTGGCCACGCCCCCCTGTCATGACAATCTGGCTGCCCCCTCCCAGAAGGGGGAGCCAGAAAGTCGGCAAGCCTGCACCACCGGCACTGATCTGTGACCGTAAGGCAGGGGTGAGCAATTATTTCAGTGAGTCCATCACAGGCTACCCAGTCTCTCTCTACTCCAACTTTACTTAAACAACTTGTCCCTGACACCGCACTTTACCCTACATATCTTTCTTCAGTGCTTGCCTGTTGCTGGCTGCTCAGGCTTGTCTCCGCCTCTTGATAGTACTATGTGTTAGTACTGCACTCACTGTTACTGGCTCTGGGGTTCGGCGCTGCACTATAGTGATCAAACTCAAAATAAACTACAGCTCCCAACAGTCCTTGCTGCCGGGAGCTCTAGGCAGCAAGGGCTGCTGGGAGCTGTAGCTTATTATGAGTTTTGGAGCCAGTTACAGTAACAGTGACTCCTGTCTGTTGTTTCTTGTCCTCCTCTCCTCCGCACTGCTGCCGCTGCCTGTCTCCTCCTCCTGCACAGACCCGCTCCTTATGGAAGCGGCTGCAGGCAACGAACCATCATCCAAGTTACAGGGGGATGTCTGTCAGGTCTCCAGGGTCAGTGGCCGCAGTGACAGTACAGCGAGGGGGGGTGGGGGGAGGGGGAGGTCTTGTGTGACAGGGACACACTTTCCTCCAGCCTTGGAAGACGATACACAAGATGGGGAGAAGATTGAGCACAGGAGGAAGGCAGCTGCAGCAATGCCCGCTGTAATGTGTGTTTTAGTAGCGGTGGGCCCGGGCCGAGAAGCAGCTGGGCACACCGCTACTATGCTACATTGCAGCGGGCAGCTGTAGTAGATGAGAGGCCAGCTAAAAGGGGGTGATCCAGAGTGGAGGCGCCCGGTTCTGCCCACAGGGCATGTGCGCTCTGTGCGGGTGCACTGGCCGCACCACCCTAGTTACGGCCCTGAGTGGCGGACTAGAGATGCACAGATGTGGCATTACCATATTTTCTCAGTACTGCTGTATACAAAGGTGCAACCACAACGGGATTAGCATCCACATCTGCCTAATGCTGGGTACACACTGACAGATATAATGGCCGATCAATTGATCGGCCAATATACTGTATCTGCTGCCCGTCGGCCAGTGTGTACCTGCGATATGTCGGTGAACGTCGTCGTTCACCGACATATCGCATTGGCAGTGCTGCACAGCCGATGGACAGATATTTCTGCAGATATATATGTCCATCGGCTGGTGTTCACGGGCAGTCTGTAGACCGCCCGTACACACAATGGCAGCCGCGCTTAAGGGGGGCGGGACACGCTCCCTGGTCGCCGGGACCCGCAGCCAGACACAGATTATGGCCGTTCAGTGTGTATGAACGACCATCATCTGCAGATATATCTGTATAGTGTGTACCCACCTTAAGGCCCGCAGTCTTATCTGGTGATATTAGTAGTATACATAAACAAGTAAAATCGTTTTTACACATAATAAAATAACCTGCTACCTGCAGTGAAGGTAAGTTGCATCTGTCACACAGCGTATGTGTTATGTACGTTCAGGCCTGCAGTAAGTATGCAGCAAGATATATTTACCATTGGGTTGGAAGTTCTTGCTGAGTCGACCATGTTTTCGTTGACGCTACCCAGACTGCAGCTAAAATGCAACCATTAAGCTGAGCAAGCTGCAGGAATTGGGGGGTGCCAATGGCAAAAATTTAATTCTTTGTGGCAATTTTTAAATTATACACATATAGGACTTCATTCAGAGCCGCTCGCAAAATGCGAGCGCTCACTCTGAATGAGGGTGGCCGCTTCCTTTTTAAAATCCAGCCTCCTGGCTGCTCGCTAAGCTGTGGGTGACCACCCACAGCTTTAGCGAGTGACCAGGTGATGGTCGCGATGGTCTCGACCATCGCGACCATCAGGGCTTGCGACGAGACCTTTGGGGTCGGGTCTCGTCTCCCGCAAGCCCCAGGTAGCTTCCTGCTCTAACAGAGCAGGAAGCCACCTACTGACATCACTGCTGATGTCAGTAGGGCCGCCTACAAACGGCAGGCGTTCCTTCAGGAACGCCTCCGTTTGTCCGGCCACCCCCCCTCCACGCCTACAAAACGGGGCGAGCTGTCGATCAACATCAACAGCCGCCCCTTTTGTAGCGAGCCCCGGAGCGAGTGAATTTGTCACTCGCTCCGGAGCTAGCGCACGTGCACTGCGGCCGCTGCGCGTGCGCAGGGCCTCACCATCGACCCGCTTGCGAGCGCATAGGCGCTTGCGAATGGGTCTGAATGAGGTCCATATATTGATAAGGGGTGGTATTCCTTCCTTTTCCTTGCTTGTTCTGTTTGTTTGTACATGCAGGGAATTGCCGGTTTTAACTTCATATTTCTGAAGCAAATATTCTATTTCTTATCATATAACTAACATCAGGTTATTATTATATATATGAACTCGCAAAATGTTACCCTAGATTTATATACCTTTAAATCATTTGGATAATTCATTCAAGAATGAGTACACACAGGTATGAAATAAAGTAAAGGAAAGTGTATTTCAATTAATCAAATCAATGCTTATATAGTTCACATACATAAGAATCTCATGTCACTTTTGGTCAGTTGAAACTCAACAAAAGGCCAAAGTCATATGTGTTGGCTATGGCTAGGTCTATTCATATGTAAATGACCCTGACAAACCAGTTTTGAGCTTGCTATAGGTAATTCATTTAACTGACTATAGAATAAGTAATTAATTTATATGTATATATTGATTGAATAATATTATTCTATATATGGTGATATTAAATTAATATATACCCTGTAACATATATATTTCTTTTTCCTGGTTGATGGGAGGGAGGATGGGGGTGGGGGTGGTGATAGATGGAATGACTGCATGGCTGCTTCATTCCTCCACATGAAAGCATTATAGTGTTTAGATATATATTTAATCTGAAGCGCTTAATGTAAATGGAAAAATCAGAAGATATAAATTGAACGGCAGTGCTGGATGAGGGAGATGCGTACGCCCTAATCACGGCATAAATATTTCCATATATCTGGGGATAAAGCTCCAAATAGGAAACATTGTATTCCATTAGCTGAGATTTTATACTAAGGCTGACCAGCTCTATCCCCGGCTATAAGGAAATTGCTTGTGCCGTGATATTTCATACCTAAAGATTTGTGGAGTACGCATGCATCACAATTAGCATTCCTTTATCTTCTGCAGGAAGTACTGTATGATGATATTACTGTATGATGATATTACTTACTGTATGATGATATTGTATGATATTACTCTATGATGATATTACTTACAGTATGATGATATTACTGTATGATGCTATTACTGTATGATGATATTACTGTATGATGATATTATTGTATGATGTTATTACTGTATGATGATATTACTGTATGATTTTATATGATGATATTACTCTATGATGATGTTACTGTATGATGATATTACTCTATGATGTTATTACTGTATGATGATATTGTATGATGTTATTACTGTATGATGTTGTTACTGTATGATGATATTGTATGATATTACTCTATGATGATATTACTTACAGTATGATGTTATTACTGTATGATGATATTACTGTATGATTTTATATGGTGATATTACTCTATGATGATGTTACTGTATGATGATATTACTCTATGATGTTATTACTGTATGATGATATTGTATGATGTTATTACTGTATGATGTTATTACTGTATGATGATATTACTCTATGATGATGTTACTGTATGATGATATTACTCTATGATGTTATTACTGTATGATGATATTGTATGATGTTATTACTGTATGATGTTATTACTGTATGATGATATTACTCTATGATGATGTTACTGTATGATGATATTACTCAATGATGTTATTATTGTATGATTATATTATTGTATGATGTTACTGTATGATGATATTACTTACAGTATGAAGATATTACTGTATGATGTTATTACTGTATGATGTTATTACTGTATAATGATATTATATGATTATATTACTGTATGTTGATATTATTGTATGATGTTATTACTCTATGATGATGTTACTGTATGATGTTATTACTCTATGATGATATTACTTACAGTATGATGTTATTACTGTATGATGATATTTCTGTATGATGATATTATTGTATGATGATATTACTCTATGATGTTATTACTGTATGATGATATTACTGTATGATGATGTTACTGTATGATGATATTACTTAATGATGTTATTATTGTATGATGTTACTGTATGATGTTATTACTGTATGATGTTATTACTGTATGATGATATTACTCTATGATGATGTTACTGTATGATGATATTACTCAATGATGTTATTACTGTATGATGATATTACTGTATGATGATGTTACTGTATGATGATATTACTTAATGATGATATTATTGTATGATGATATTACTCTATGATGTTATTACTGTATGATGATATTACTGTATGATGATGTTACTGTATGATGATATTACTTAATGATGTTATTATTGTATGATGATATTGTATGATGTTATTACTGTATGATGTTATTACTGTATGATGATATTACTCTATGATGATGTTACTGTATGATGATATTACTCTATGATGTTATTACTGTATGATGATATTACTGTATGATGATATTACTGTATGATGATGTTACTGTATGATGATATTACTTAATGATGTTATTATTGTATGATGATATTGTATGATGTTACTGTATGATGTTATTACTATATGATGATATTACTTACAGTATGATGATATTGTATGATGTTATTACTTTATGATATATTACTGTATGATGATATTATTGTATGATGTTATTACTGTATGATGTTATTACTCTATGATGATATTACTCTATGATGTTATTACTGTATGATGATATTGTATGATGTTATTACTATATGATGATATTACTTACTGTATGATGATATTATTGTATGAGGGATACAATCGGGAAACCGGCTGCCTTAATACCGGCAGCAAGCTTCCCGACTATCATATCCCGGCGAGGGATGAAATGCCGAGCGTCCAAATGTAGACGCCTGACATTTCCCCGACGCTGGGAGACCGGCGCCCGGCATCCCGATCGAAGGAGGGTTAGGTTTAGGGCTCCCGGGGGGACTTAGGGTTAGGCACCCCCCCCGGGAGGGTTAGGGTTAGGCTAAGGGGAGGGAGGGTTAGGGTTAGGCACCCCCGGGGGGGACTTAGGGTTAGGCAGCGGGGAAGGGGGGTTTAGGCACTTAGAGGGGGTATTAGGTTTAGGCACTTGGGGGGAGGTTAGGGTTAGGCACCCCTAAGGAGGATTAGGGTTAGGGGGCTAGGTTAGGTTAGTTAGTACTTACCTATCCACGATCGGGATTTCCTGCGCTGTCGGGCTTCCGCTGCCGGGAACTCTGCTGTTGTCGGGCTGTCACTGCAGGGAATCGAACCGCCGGCCATGGGGCCAGTGGTATTTCATACCGATTCCATTGTATGATGTTATTATTACTCTATGATGATATTACTCTATGATGATATTACTGTATGATATTATTTTATGATGATATTATATATAATGGCTAATGAACTTGTTACGATTTTACTGAAGACTCTGGGGCTGATTCAGCGGTGGCGGCAGAAGTGCCCGCACTGGCGTCTATTGGCAGTCGCCCGTCTGCAATTTTATGTAAATGCCACTACAAACTCCTTCCCTTGTGTACATCAGCGCTCGCTCTGAATCAGGGCCCTCCTACCTCAACTTGGAGCGGCCTCATGGCATGATAATGGTCGCGATGGTCAAGACCGTCGCGACCATCGGGCTTGCGACGAGACCCTGCGGTAGGGTCTCGCTGCCGCAAGCCCTGGAGTGATTTTGGCTCTATCAGAGCCAAAATCACTCCCACTGACATCACTACTGATGTCAGTGGGGCCGGACTCAGACGGTAGGCGTTCCCATAGGAACGCCTCCGTCTGGCAGCCACGCCCACGGCATGCCCACCAAAGGGGGCGTGCTGTCACTCACCATCGACAGCACGCCCCCTTTGGTGCGAGACCCCGAGCGACGGATTCGCCGGGTCTCGCGCATGCGCACGACGGAGCTCCCTCCGTCATGCGCATGCACACTTAGGCACCATCGACCCGCTTGCGAGCGTACAGCGCTCGCGAGTGGGTCAGAATCAGGCCCTGAGACGCCCACTTAGCGCCCGTGCACGCTGTAATCAGAGATGAGAGGTTCGGATTCTATGGAATTGGAACCACTCAGAACAGTGGGGATCCGAGTCCACCTGTGCCTCGGCTAGGGTGTTCCCGCCGACTCGGATCCCCACTGCAAGCCTAACGTCGGCTTCCTGACGTCGGATCTCGCGAGAGTTTGCCTCTACATAGGGCACCGAGTCCCGCGACTCGGCGCCATTTGTCATGCACGCTCTGGACTGCGCACTACTCTGCAACTGGGCGGGCTGGCTAAGAGGGGGCACGCTGTTCACTGGCTGGCTGAGTGGCTGTATAGGGGGATACACTGCACGCTGATGCTGTGCTATACTCTGCTATGTGCCTGCACTGGCAAAAGTGCACTGTGTATAGGGGGCACACTGCATGCAAATGTATGCTGCTCTATACTCTGCTGATTAAGTGCACTGTGTATAGGGGGCACACTGACTACAAGAAGTGGCTGTGTGTAAAAAAAAAAAAAAAAAAAAGTAAAAAAAAAAATAGAAAAAAAATAAAACTTATTTTTTGGTGCAGTACTCCACTGTGTAAGCACTGTGACTCCTTGGGCCATAGCCCTCTGTGTATAAAAAACACAAGCACCGTGACTTTGTGGGCCTTAGCCTTCTGTGAATAAAATACAAGCACCGTGACTCCGTTGGCCTTAGTCCTCTGTGTATACAAACACCATGACTCCATGGGCCTTAGCCCTCTGTGTATACAAGCACTGTGACTCTGTGGTGTCTGCGCCGCTGCTCTGTCGCTTAGTAACCAGTCAGCTCACTGCAACCTTTGGCCAATAACGGTGAAAAGAATATTATAAGCTGTGAGGTGGTCTAAATTGACTGTAAATGACTGAAAATTAATGTTATTGAGGTTAATAATACTCTAGAAAGAAAAAAAAGCCAAATTTATGTGATTTTAGCTTTTTTTGTTAATTTTTGTAAAAAATCCAAATCCAAATACAAAACCGGACGACAAATTAGAACCAAATCCAGCAAAAATAGTCCGGCGCACATCCCTAATACCAATTGGTGCATCCTTACACGTCACCATCGGCCGCACCATGGAAACCCGCACCAGCTCTATTGCAGGTGCAGTTTCTCCCTCTGGCCCTGGCCTCATATGCCTGCGGCTGTGCACGCTGCCGCTTTCTCTGACACGCCTGCGACACTCCCATAGCACACCCACTGGATGTCCCATTTCTGCGTGCGCTCCCAGCTAGCTCTCAACCACTACCCAGTCACCGCTCAGGCACCTCCCAGTCACCACTCAGGAACGCCATGAACTTTCCCACCGCAATACTGATACTGTGCATCTGGATTTCAACAGTGCCTTTGTCCATACTCTGCGTGATGCCTGCGCCAAAAGCGTTTCTAGGGATTTTAGCACGTGCGCAGTTGCAAAAATTGACTCAACTACATGAACAGTGGTGTTACGTGCGGCTCTGAACCAGGCCCTTTGCGCTTGAACCAGGGCTGTGATTCCTTTTTCTACCTTCTGTTTTTGCTGTACCTGGCAGGGCCGGTGCTACCATTAAGGAAACCTTAAGCAGCCGCCTAGGGGCGTCGGCCATTGGAGGGCGCTGCTGAGTCCACAAAAAAAATGAATGGCTTAATTCATGGCTGAGTGGCATATAATAAATTTGGGACACAGCTGTGTGGCATATTATGTTTTTGCGGCAGTGTTATGAGGTACATTAAGATTTTGGCACTCTGCTGTGTGTAATATTCTATATAGTATATTATGAATTTGGGACACTGCTGTGTGGAATGTTATTTAACTGGGGACACTGGTGCTTGACATATTATATTTTGGGGGGAGCAGGGGCGGTTGGTGAAATGTTGCCTATGGCGCCCAGAAACCTTGCACCAGCCCTGGTACCTGGAGACATGTAGTAAGTGTCTCTGGGCCTGATTCAGAGGTAGACTCATTTATAACATCAGGCGCAAGTGCCCGATGTTTTAAATGTGCGCATATGTCTGCGACGCAGTGCTCGCCGGGATATGAGATCCAAATTGCAGAGATCCGTGCAACTATGATAGGGGTTCCTGGGTGGTGACTGGGGGGGGTGACTTTCGTTGGTGAGCGTGTTGGAGGGGGGGGGAATGCAGGTGTCGGGGACTGCATCAGTAGACGGAGCTCCACTAGCACCGGCAGCCATGTACTGGCCGAAATTCTGAGCATCCATAGGATTGCTCTTTTGTCCGGTGTTGCGGCTGATGTCCAACCAATGGTGCGACTATTTGTGCACGGCAGCGGATTAGAGCCTCATAAATTTGTATCACTGAGTCAGGCCCCTCTGTCATAAACCGCAGGTTTCGGAATACAATTGCTACATATATTTTTTGCCAGATATAGCACCAGGAAAGTAAGTAGGATTGGTGCAATCCAGTTCTCACAGTTGCCATCGGGTAAGTGCTGTTTTTACATTTTGGCTGGATTGAGGACTACACTCTCCTCATACAAATGCTACAATCCCTAGGTCTTATCCTGGTTCTCATCCTGCTCATCATGAGAACACACCTTCAGTGTTTGCTTCCCTGGATCCATCTCCTCTCCGCTTGCTTCACAAATTGGAGCACCACAAGGCTCGGTCCTAGGTCCTCTGCTTTTCTCTATCGATAGCGCGTCTCTTAGAACGTTAATAATCTCAGGTGTATCTCAGTATCTCTATCCAAAATTACTGATCCTCTCAGGATCTCTCACCATGTATGTTGGCCCGGTGTCACTGGCGGTCTTTCTGCCATTTCATCTTGGATGCCCTCTCGCCACTTCCAACTTAGGGCCGTATTCAATTTGAGGCGTTAAGTCCGGATTCGCGGTAATTTACCGCCGATGATGTAATTATCGCCTGTTTTAGTTTTCCTCCGTATTCAATTTGAAAGACTTTCCGCCTAGGCGTTAAGTCAATGCAATGTAATAAGCGGTAATGTATCGCTTATGAATGGCAGGCGTTAAAAAGTGCAGAATTGGGGTTTTGGGGTGCAACATTTCGGGAACCCCCATGCAGCCTTCACACAGTCCCACCACGTGGGAACTGTCAGTGGCCGGAGCCAATCAGCGGCCGCTCTACAGTCATCGCAGCCGCTGATTGGCTCTCGGGACTGCCAGCTCCGTGGATGTGCCGTCAGCTGGCATTCGGGAGCTATGAGTATGTGTGGCAACACACATACTCATAGCTCGTTCGTGGGTCGTGTAGTCGTTTTTTTTTTTTTGCCAAGTACGTGGATTACTGCGGAGACCAATGCCAGGATATAGGTGAGTATGATTTTTTATTTGCAGGGCCATGTTTTTGGGATATTCTATGTGGAGAAGGGGACAGAATCATCTGGTATAGATAAGTATGTGTGAATGGGTAGGTGTATGTAATAAAGTTATACTGTCACGGTGTGTGTGTTTTGTCTTGTTTTAACTATTTATTTTACAGTGAAATTACAGGTGCCGCATGTCTGCTGGCACTTGTAGTTCCACAAGTGCAAAATGGCAGGCATGCTGGCACTTGTAGTTCCACTGTAAAGTACAATAGTGTTACATTATTTGGCCCCCCTATTACCCCCATACCCACCGCTCCAGGGGTATGGGGATGAGCCCCAGGCTTCAGCATAAGCCTGTGGTGCTTGGGAGAGGGGGGGGCCTTTTTTGGGGGGTCCCCGACTCCCCCGAGATTACCGGCTTGCGCTGACCGACTTGGGGTGTAAACCTGGAGCCACGGTGATTGGGTCTCTGGGCTGTGGCATTACACCCCAGTTGGTTGGGTCTGGTGCTGGTCTTAAATATAGGGGGTACCCCACGTCTTTTTTGCCCCCTATATTTAAAACCAGCACTAGTCCCTGCAGCCTGGTATTGGTTTCTAAAATACGGTGGAACCCTACACATTTTGTTCCCCATATTTTTAGAAACCACCACTGGCTGGCAAGCCTGCGGCTGGTTTGGCATTTGTCATTTTTTTTGTACATTTTTACAAATTTTTTTTACAGGTTAAAAAAAACGGGAATTTTCAGGAAATATTCTAGGGACCCCCCTAAAGATGTGTAGACATGGGGGATCACTATGGGTACCCCCATTTT
Organism: Taudactylus pleione; assembly: GCA_031769625.1. Lineage (NCBI taxonomy): Eukaryota > Metazoa > Chordata > Amphibia > Anura > Myobatrachidae > Taudactylus > Taudactylus pleione. Next base: position 1,399,159 of record JAUIMM010000132.1, on the reverse strand, counting down.
TATCTCCTGAAGGAAGTCGGGATTTCTAATAGCCGCGGCAGGAGAAAAGCGATTTAAAAACCAAACTTTCTTTTGCAGGCAAAAACATGGGTACTCATAGTGATCCCCCATGTCTGGACATCTTTAGGGGGGTCCCAGGCATATTTCCCGAAAATGCCCATTTTTTTTTTCGTACATGGGGTCAAGGGTCATTTTTAAAACACTGATAATTTTTAAATTAAATATAGCAAGTGAAATCAAGCTTAGATTTGGGGTTTAGGGGTGCAGGCTTATAAAAAATAGCCTGTACTTTTGGCAATGTCCCCTTAAAACGAAATGTAAAAAAAAATAAAAAAATTGTCAAACAAAAAGCCAAACTAATGAAATTAATACTGGTGGGGTCCTCAAGTCTGTGGCAGATGTTTTTTTTATTGCGCAGAGTAGCGGCAGGTGTATTTTTGCAGAATTTATAAAATTACCTTTAGGGACTAAAAAATATGCTAGTACCCATTTTCATGTACCCCAAATTTGATGGGACCACTTTTAAAAACGAAAAAAAAAAGCTAAATGCTCTTCTGCATCACTTCTTCAATGTCGGGGAAAAAACACCAGCCGCGGCTATTTAAAAACCCCGACTTTCTTCTGCAGGCAAAAACGGGGGTACCCATAGTGATCCCCAAGGTCTGGACATCTTTAGGGGGGTCCTACAATTATTTCCCGAAAATTCCAGTTTTTACCGCCGATCCAAGTATCGCCGGGTCCCGTTTTCGCCTACTTTCAAATTGAATACGGGGATACGCGGGCACACGTGCGATACTTTAATGCCTGGAAAACAGGCGAAGGCAGCGTTAAGTCCGGGCCGCGTTAAGTTAACGCGGCTCAGCTCAAATTGAATACGGGCCTTAATCTCTAAAAAACTGAGCTAATAATATTCCAGTCTACAGACGTTACCTTCCTGACATCTCTGTCTTTGTTAAAAACACAACAATCAACCCTACTCCTCAAGCCCATTGTCAAAGAGTCATCCTTCAATCAAAACTGTCCTTTGTTCCCCATATTCAATCTGTGTATGAATCCTGTTACATACCATATTCAGAATACACTCGAATGTTACACAAGACTGCAAAAATCTAATGCATGCACTCATTATATCCTGCGGTGACTACTACAATAGTCTCGTCACTGACCTTCCCTGAAACAGACTTTCCTCCTACAATCAATGTTTTTTTCTTATGAATGCAGTGGCTGCTGGACTGATCTCCCTTGAAAAACTTTCATCTTCTTCAGCTCCGCTCTGCCAGTCCTTACGTTGGCTGCCGGTTTCTTACCAAATCCAAAATAAAATGCTTTTACTAACATAAAAGGCCAAAAACCCCACTACACCAAAATACATCTCTTCTCCTATCTCCAAATATCTTCCAGCTTGACAGCTCCGCACTGCACCAGATCTGCATCTCTCAGCCCCACGCATTACTCACCCACCTTCTTTTTCCAAGCTGCACCTGCTCTGTGGAATGCCCTCCCACGCACAACAAGACATTTTGCCTCCAGCCTCAAAATGTTCAAGGATTCCCTGAAAACTCACCTCCTCAGGCAGCTTTCAAAATTCAACTTCAAATTCCAGAACCACCAACATATCCTCCACTATGCTACTGATTACCTACCCTCTGCACAGTCTACGTATAACTCTACACATGTTCTCTTTCTTCACTGACCGCTCACCCCAGGCCAACATTCCTGTGTGACTGGATCATGCAGCCCACCAAGAAACTCTGCGATCTGGCTGGACCATTACAATATGTAACACTTATCCTTGGGTATGAATGTCTCTTTCCCTACAGATTGTAAGCTTGGACCCTATGTGGATTTCTTCCTATATGTGTTTTTCTGCCAATATTGTATATTGGTAACTGTATTGTATATCTGTCACTAGAATGGTCCCTGTATTGTATATCTGTCACTAGAATGGTCCCTGTATTGTATATCTGTCACTAGAATGGTCCCTGTATTGTATATCTGTCACTAGAATAGTCACTGTATTGTATATCTGTCACTAGAATGGTCCCTGTATTGTATATATGTCACTAGAATGGTCCCTGTATTGTATATCAGTCACTGGAATGGTCCCTGTATTGTATATCTGTCACTAGAATGGTCCCTGTATTGTATATCTGTCACTAGAATGGTCCCTGTATTGTATATCTGTAACTAGAATAGTCACTGTATTGTATATCTGTCACTAGAATGGTCCCTGTATTGTATATCTGTCACTAGAATGGTCCCTGTATTGTATATCAGTCACTGGAATGGTCCCTGTATTGTATATCAGTCACTGGAATGGTCCTTGCATGTTGGTTACTAGTGCTTCCTGTATTGTATTTTGTCACTAGAATGCTCCCTCTTTTCTGTAGAGTGGTACCTGAATTATATACATACTTGCCTGCACTCCCGGAGGCCCCAAAATCTGTGGTGTCAGTCCTGGCTGACCGGAAGAGTGGGAAAGTCTCCCGGAGGCCACCACTGGCTGGCTGCCCTCTTCTAGAGTGAAATGGGTGGTCCGGCTAGTCGATGATGCGATTCGCACTGAATCACGTCCTCATACCCCCCCTCCCTTCACAACGCCGGTAATTGTGGCATTGTACAGTGGGGAACAGGGCCACGATGACGCGATCACATCTGCCAGCGCCACCCACTTGGCAGCGAATGCCCCTCCGCAGTGCCGACCTAGGGGCAGGGGGCAGCTCAAAGGTCGGCAACGATGAATGTATATAAGTTACTAGAATGCTCTATGCATTATGTATTGGCAACTGGAATTCTCCCTGTATTGTATACAGGCCGCTAGAATGCTCTGTCTCTTATAGAGAGGTCATCAGGATAGTCTCTGGCTTGTCAGAAGGGGCTATGTGGTGAATTTGATTATAGCTCTGTGATATAACAATTTTAAACCGCATCCACAATAGACAAACCACTCCTACAGGTTTTTGTTGCCCCATTTGTACATCCCAGTGTGCCATGGCCACTTGCTTGTATTTGCCCCCCAGGCTTAAAGATGACAGCCAGCCCCTAACAGGGCTCGTACAGTTTAATTATATTCGGGTAAAGATATAAATACAGATGAAAGTGGGTTGGTGAAATAAATGGATCAAGTAGTGTGCAATTGTCTCCCCACTCATTACCCCCAGGGCTGCCAGGCTCCCTCGCATATAGTGTCTCCTTTATGTGCAAGGCATTTTGCTGCTGGCATGCACAATCTACTCTCATTTTAATCAGCTTCAGACAGCCTGGAAGACATCACGTACCCTTCGTGTTATGAACAATTTGTCATTTTCACAGGTTGTAGATGGAGCTCCCCATTAGATGGAATAGCACTTTTAATTTCCTTGTGCAGCTTAATGAGCTACAAGAGGCCAGCAGTAATTACGTCATGCAGCATTCCAGGCCGCTGGCTAGGGCCTACTTGCGTCCTAGGAAATGGCAAATCATGTGGGATTATGCTGGCTGCTGGCACCCTGTGAAGAGCGGCTAATCTGATTGTATGCAATGAATGTAGAATGTGCTGAAGCCATCAAGGCTATGACCAAATACACAGGGACCTGCTCCGTCAGATAAACCATTGATTTTAGTTGTGACTGTGGGTCTGATTCAGAGCCGGACGCTATTTGCGCTCGCTCGGTCAGAAAAAGGGGGTGGCTATTTAAATTAACCGTTCGCTCTTTGCGGTCTGTTGACGCCTCTATGTCTGAATGAGCGAACAAAACATGCGGACGTTATTTGGAAAAAAACGCCCCCTGGCCGCTCGCATCATACGTCATGTCCACTATTTATTAGATTAATCGAGTACATCGAACGGCGTCTGAACTGCTCACTATTCTTGTGGTTGGTTTTTCCTACCGCAATCATGCGAGCAGTTCTGACTATAAAACAACCAAGTGACGTGGTCGATGACGCTGCTTTATTAATTATGCACACCCTTAAAACGCCCATTTTGACCTTTAGGCACGCCTGCGTTCTGATCTCCACTCCCCGTTTTCAAGCACCTTCAAACGCCTCCTCCTGTCAATCAAAATAGCAGGCATTCGCTATTTAGCGAGCACACGATTTTCGGCCGCACTGACTGGTTCGCGCATGCGTATTACAATCCATACGCATGCGCAGATGTGCGAACATCACTCGGAATGAACGAGCGGCCGCTTACGAGCGGCTCTGAATGAAGCCCTGTGACCAATGCTAAGGCCGTCACAAATACCCTATTTCTTTTGTACTTGTTTACGAATAGTACTGGGCTCTAAGGGGTCTGTGGACGGACATAAAGTACCAACCAATCGTCTGTCACTTTACAGGCTGTGGGTCTGATTCAGACCCGGAAGCTATTTGCGTCCGCTCGCTGGCTAAAAGGGGCCGGCTATTTAAATCATGTGCTCGCACTGCGTCACGTAAAACCGCCCACTAAGTAATAGCGAGCGGCCGCACTATGCGCTCGCACCTGTATAAAGACGCCCCTTTGCCACTCGCAACACACGTCATCTCCGGCAGTTGTAGGGTTAATCGGGAACATCGAGAGCCATCGGAGCTGCTCGCAGTGCTTGTGGTAGCCTTTTCCCACCACAACACTGCCAGCAGTTCTGGCTAAAATACAACCCAGTCACGTGTGTAATGACGCTACTTTGCTAATTATGCACACCCATTAAACGCCGTTTTGACGGTCGGGCACGCCTGCGTTCGCACATCCACACCCCCGTTTTCAAGCACCTTACCCTTACCACCAACAAACGGCACTATCTGTCACTCAAAATAGCGGCCCGACTGCGGGCTACGGGCGAGCACTTTCCCATCGCAATGACTGGTTCGCCCACGCGCTTTGCGACTCATATGCATGCGCAGATTGCGTAAAATCGCTCAATGCGAGTGAGCGCAGCATAGCGTCCGGGTCTGAATCAGGCCCAGTGTTTGAAAAATGACAGGAGCTGATTGGTTGGTACTTTATCTCCGTCCACTTTATCTCTCTCCAAGGATTAGTACATAGACCCTTAAATTAAGCCATGTAAGTTATTTGGCAATTTCCAACTGCGGAGTTACCTTTCACTTCCCTGTAGGGGGTATATTTACTAAAGTGAGAGATGTTGCCCATAGCAACCAATCAGATTCTACTTAACATTTAACTAGCACCTTCTAGAAGATAATAGCAGAAATCTGATTGGTTGCTATGGGCAACATATCCACCTCTAAAAACTCTCACTTTAGTAAATATAAGCCTTAGAGTGTCCAACTACAGTAGTTGTGGCTATGACATGTGGTCATATGGTCATCTTGTGTTTATGAGAACACATATGACATCTATAGTAGAAATGTCGAAAAGCATCAATTTATTTTACATACAATGTACTGTCTAGTTAAAATAAACAAAAGTAACAAGGACATAGAAAACCATGGGGCTTAGATTGAGAAAGGGCTTTGATTTGTCACCAGATTGCGTAACAGAGGCGTTAGGGTGGAGCAAATCAGGATGCTGAAACTAGATAAGATGAGAGGGTTATCAAGGGGAAGTAACAGCAGCTGGCACAATGGGGAAATGGTTATAGACGTATGCAAATGGTTGAGTCCCAACAAGATATTATACAATGATGCATATTACAAGATAACCTCAATCAACATAAAAACATGCCATGTGCAGCCTTAATGCCAGCAGGATATTAGTATCACCAGCTCTGCTTGTCTAACAACAACACCCAGGAGCAGGAGGTAGAGGAAGGAACATAGGACATATAATATTAATGGGCGAAGAGTCTATTGTCAACCGATGTAACTGTCAATTGGATGATGACTTTCGAGATCCAGGAACAGACAGCAAAGTCATAAGCAGATCAGTTGGTTGTTGAAGACACCCATAACTCCATATGAAGAAATGAGATAGGGTGGCCCATACACAATTGCCAGTACAAGATGGCATGTGCCCGGATCCAGCTCAACTTTGGACAACACAAGGCGTACACAGCATAATTCATTGGTCCATGGATGCAATATTAGCAGCCTCTGCTTCCTACTATCACTTCCCATTCCTCTCTCCACCGGTCTCCTCTGTGTTAGTGGTGAATGTGGGGTAGAGGTTCTGAATCTTCTACTAGACCCCAGAGCAGATGTCTGAGGGCTGCACCCTATCTTGACGCAATATCATGTACAGGTACATGGTCCGCAAATGTACCTGATGGCCACTAAAGCTCAGGTGTCTTCTTGATCTGCCCCATAGCACTGAGGAATTGAAGATGAGGTAAGGGGCAATCTCTGATTCATGGTCTACCATGTGGTGGTGTGAAGAACAGGAATCACCAGTTACACCATTCTGCACACTCTGGTTTAGGTTCAGGTTTAGCAATTCCAGCCTGAGCATTACAATCACTGGTCAGTCCTGCACTGCCGATGACAGGGAAGACCAAACACTTCCTCCACCTCTGCAATACCAGAGCGAGCCCTGGGGTTAATGGGAATGGAGTTAGCATCTCCAGCACCTATAGCTCCCTCATTAGCGGAGGATTCACTAAACACTGAAGCATAAGCAATATGTGAAAATGACATGGGCACACAGTAACTTCGCCCATCATGCTAAAAATGTGCTAGAATTAGATTTATAATCAGGACCTCTATAGGACCTCTCTAGTTAATACCTTACCGATTTTTTTTTGTTATGATGGTTTTTGCATCTTACATACCTTAGCCATGTAACATCAAGGAATTAGACATATATTCGCCCTCCTTTTTTATATTTTTTACATATATACACATACCAACTATTTATATATATATATATATATATATATATATATAATTTATATATTGGTTCTCACTTGCTCCGGAGCATGCGCACGCCGCGCGTGCGCACTGGCCGACCATCGACCCGCTTGTGAGCGCTATGTGCTCGCAAGCGGGACTGAATCAGGCCCTTTATTTTTCCTTTAGCAGTTTATTTATCCAACAGCCCCAAAATAATAAAGATTGTGGCGATAGTAAATAGTTTTGAAGGCTATTTTGCCTAAAAAAGCGGTGATTCTGGCTAGCAGCAGTAAGCAGCGACTTACCGTCGGGGTCCGGAGTGCATTGCCGGGTCACAGGAGTACTGTACGTAGAAGCCCGGTCTACAGGTACCACCGCTGTCTTTGATAAATATTTGCTAATTAGCTCCTCCTTGCATGAGTAAACTATTGCATATGATAACATCTGCAATGGACACACCCGGCTACACCCATTGCATGCAGCAGGGATTCATAGAATCGCTTCATATTGTGCCCAGTCCCTCCCCGTGGACCTGCATTTCCCAGAATTATCCCCCCCCCATCCTGGTTACTTCACTAGGAAGTGTGCAGGATGTAAATGGTTGCCCCATCCTGCCCAGCCACTCGGATATTCACCTCATTTATTTCCTATATGTTTAAATTAAACTTTTCTAAAACGTTTAATTTATGATTCTGCTCTATGTTGTGCCTGAGTGTCAGAGATTTGCTACTGTCATGTACTGACTGGTTTGTACAGTGCTGCCCCACTAGCACCAGGTTCAGGTGTATTCGGGTTGCTTCGGTGGCCGATTTCCCCGTGTTAAGATAGGACACACCCTGACTTCCCCTTTTGCAGACACAATGACCAGTCAGGAGGGAAGGTGCAACGCAATTTTATTATTTGTTAATAATTAACAACAAATGACAGGAGATATTTACCATTTACAGATGGAATGAAATTAATTACACTTTTCAATGACAAGGTATTTATTTATTACCTCCCCATCATCTACCGGTGACCCCAGCTGGCAAGCAATGTGAAACCAACAAGAACCACAATTCCTGCAGAACTTTACTTTACCAAAAAAAACAAATGAGAGACCTAAATATGAAACCTGCTGGTCTAGCTTGAATCATTGGTGCTCTGGCAGTCTATAGCTGTGAAATACAGTCTGTGTTAACGCTCCCTTTTTGCTGAGGAATAACGTGGGAAAAAAAAACACATGCAGGCCAAGCTTGTACTTGTAGTTCTCCAGCTGTAACGGCTCATGCAGAGTAAATGGCCCAAGGTCAATAAAGCACATGCAAGTTAGATAACTGGTACTTGTAGTTCTTCAGCTGTAATGGCCAACAGTTCATGCAGAGTACATGGCCCAAGCTCAATAAAGCACCTGCAAGTTAGGCTGGTACTTGTAGTTCTCCGGCTGTAATGGCTAACAGTTCATGCAGAGTAAATTGCCCAAGCTCAATAAAGCACATGCAAGTTAGGCTGGTACTTGTAGTTCTCCAGCTGTAACGGCTAACAGTTCATGTAGAGTACATGGCCCAAGCTCAATAAAGCACCTGCAAGTTAGGCTGGTACTTGTAGTTCTCCAGCTGTAATGGCTAACAGTCTATGCAGAGTAAATGGCCCAAGCTCAACAAAGCACATGCAAGTTAGGCTGGTACTTGTAGTTCTCCGGCTGTAACGGCTAACAGTTCATGTAGAGTACATGGCCCAGGCTCAATAAAGCACACGCAAGTTAGGCTGGTACTTGTAGTTCTCCAGTTGTAACGGCTAACAGTCTATGCAGAGTAAGTGGCCCAATCACAATATTGCACATGCAGGTTAAACTGGCACTTGTAGTTCTCCAGCTGTAACGACTAACAGTTCAAGCAGAGTAAATGGCCCAAGCCCAATAAAGCACATGCAAGTTAGGCTGGTACTTGTAGTTCTCCAGCTGTAACAGCTAACAGTTCACGCAGAGTAAATGGCCCAAGCCCAATAAAGCACATGCAAGTTAGGCTGGTACTTGTAGTTCTCCAGCTGTAATGGCTAACAGTTCACGCAGAGTAAATCGGCCACAGTGGCATTGGACATGAGCCGACACCCATAAGGCAGGTCCCCTCCTGGACATGAGCCAGAGGTTCACAGGAAAGTAAATGACCACCAATACAATACTTGGGGAAAAGAGAGGGTGACCTATCTTTTACTTCCCCCCTATTTCATCACTACACACACACTTTACCTAATTTAAGACACTATGACCCCTTTCTACACCCAGTTGTGTGGGAGACTAACCCTCGGTCCCAGCTTTTACACAAAACCTAGTCTCCCAGCCTAATCATGATTAGCCACAAGGTAAAGGATAATGCAATAGACCCAGGGGACCCAGATAGGATAGGTGTACAGAGGAGCAGGGCCTTAATGGAGGGAAGATAGGAGCTGTGGAGGGACAGAGTATAGGGAGGTTCTGGTATGATCTCACCCCTGGCAGTGGCTATTCAGCCTCCTCCGATGTCCAGGGCAACTCTGGGATGCACAGCACCGCACCAGAGGGGACTTCTTCCAAAGCAGGGTGCTCTATGCAAATCCCAGGCAAGCTTCCTCCAAGGACTCACATCCAGCATCAGAGCACCTCTCCTGGCAGGATAGATAGGAAGCCTTCCGGTCTGGTAATTGTAATCCAGGGCAAACATAAAAGTTATAACATCCTTATGTTTACAGCTCCAAGGGCACTCCACTGATTCCTTACAGACAGCACCAGGTGCAGTATTTGTAATCGAGGATAAATGAGAGGGGTTACTGCACCTCTATTTGTACAGATCCAGGGACACTCCACAGCAACTCCTTACAGACAGCACACCAGGTGCAGTATTTGTAATCCAGGGTAACACAGGGGCATACTCTCCCCTATTTTTACAGATCCAAGGGCACGCCACAGAAACTCCTCACAGACAATCCTTTTTTCAGAAATTCCTCCCAGACTCAGCACTGACAGCCCTGAGGAAGGTATTTTATAAGCTCTCCCTCACTCTCCTCCGGCATCTATGAGTGGACAGAGGGGACCCAGCAACAGGCCGCCTACCGGGATCTCTGCCTGGACACCTAGGCTACCAATCAATGGGGCAGGATTTTCCCTCCAAAAATGGGTCGCTGACCAAGGGGCACTTTCTACCTCCCTGTCTGCACATCCTCAGTAAGGTCTGAGGGACAAAGGTCAGCAAGAGTTCACCGTATTATCCTATGGGGCCAATGGTGCTGTATGATCTTGTATATATATATATAAAAAAAAAAAATTACAGGGGCTAAAGAACACCCAAGTGTTTCCCTGATTTACTAAGGGGTAACCCCATAACTATGGGGGTATCACACTACGTTAGCAGTGGTTCTTGCTAAATTTCTAGGGTGTAATTAGTAATCATGTCGCCTTGAGGAAGGTCCAGTTGTAGACACCATATGGAAAAGTAGAGGGTTTGAAAATGCTGAATGAGGGTAAAAAAACCCAGTATTTAAGAATCTGAATGTAGTGGCATGATAATCAGTGGAGGGAGTGAACTCGAGATGAGTATGACGCGTTTCATTGCATCAACGGCAACTTCATACGAGTCAAGGCACAAAAGCTCCCATCTGTCTCCTAGCAACACTGAGGCCAACAATCTAGCTCTCTAATCACACACATATTCTTAATCTTTGTTTTTTTTTTTAAATAAAAACTTTCATGGTGCATAATTAAAATATTCCTAGCTAATGTCAAACGGATAAATATATCACTCAGTTCTATCAATCAGTCTCTGGAAATAATATGTATATATGTAGATATTGCCTAAACAAGGCAAGGATAATTAATCCTCAAAGCCCTTTGAAGATTCAATACGTCAAACTTGTCCTAAGATAATACAGGACCTACAGAGTCTACTCATTTCATAAAAAAAAAAAAATTTTCCCCAATGGTTAGAATGAATGCAGATGACATGGCGGGATGGTTACAAAAGGAGAAAACTCACATTCTAGGAACCACTTCTAAGCCTTTAGGAATTTAGAAGGGAAAACAATCCTTGGATCAACAGAATCCTTGGATTATGGCCTAAAATTGTAGGGATTTGAATCCCAGGATTGGAGTTTCCGATCCTGGGATTTCAGGACTAGTGATCACTTGCGCTGTTTAGCTTTTTTTTAAATACCAGGCAGCACTGAGCATCTGCAGAACTCGCTCAGACGCTGTCCAGCTGCCCCAGCCTTTGCGCAGTGTGACGTGATGTCAGAGGTCACGCTGAGCAGCCCCACACCGGCCCGCCCCTTCAGCTGCGCACGCCAGTCCCATTGGGATTAAGCGTTTTTCAATCCTGAATCCCGAGATTGAAAAAGCGACCTGGGATTAGCTTCCCTAGATTCAAGGTTTTACCTTCAAATATGTATTCCATTTCGGCTTGCACTAGTCTAGTATTGGCATTATTGGTCCTCCAGTGTTCTTTAATCTGACCTATCCTGCACTACACCACAACTCCAGAACCAGAAGGGATGTAGTTTGGAAGCCGACGGTCTAAATCCCGACCGCCGGCTTCCAGACATTCTAATCCCGGCGTGGTACTAATGACAGGCGTCTAAATCTAGACCCCTGTCATTAACCAGATGCCGGAAGACCAACGCCCGGCATCCCGATCGAAGTGATGCCGGGCGCGGACAGCCGCAGGGGGGTGAGGGTTAGGTTTATGGCTCCTGGGGGGATTTAGGGTTAGGCACCCCCCCGGGAGATTAGGGTTAGGCTAGGGGAAGGGGGGTTAGGGTTAGGCACCTCCGGGGGGAAGTTAGGGTTAGGCACCCCCCGGGGGACTGAGGTTTAGGCAGCAGGGAAGGGGGGGTTAGGTTTAGGCACTTAGAGGGGGGATTAGGGTTAGGCACTGGGGGGAAGGTTAGGGTTAGGCACCCCTAAGGGAGGGTTAGGGGGGGATTAGGTTAGCGATATTTAGGGGATTAGGTTAGCGATACTTACTTTAGGGACGATCAGGATTTTCACCCTTGCCGGGCTTCCGCTGTCGGGCTTTGAACCTACTACACATAACCAGAACTAGTATTACTACCTTACTGTGATGATTACTTACCTAATTACACAAGGGATGCCAAGATGCCAAGTAAACCAGAATGTCCCTTCTCCTGGCTGATGTCACTAGTTGGCATGTCCACATCAGACATATTTAAAATCTCCCATAATTATCACCTCCTGTTCATTGACATCTCAGTGATTGTCCCTGCTCATAATCTATCCAATCCCTGACTTATGCTGATAGTCCATAAACCGTTCATGTTTGAAAAACCTCTCACCTACTCTACTTCCTCAAATAGTCTCACTAATCTCTCCACCTCTCTTATTCCTACTCTGTCTTTTATAAACATTAGTATACTGTAACCAGGAATACCTATGTCCCAGCTATATTACTATAGTGATTATCGTACCATGACTTAATAATAGCTACAAAGTGTAAACTATCCCATGCCGGAAATCAGTGGGTCCTATTTCCTAAAGTGCAAACATCTGCATATAAAACTTTACCCCCTTGTCCTTAAGCTTAAATAACCACTAGTGTAACCTCTAGTGTAAAAACTTGGTTCTCCAGTGGAAGAATGCAAGTGGTCCATAAACTGTTCCATCTTATGAACAGGTGAAACTTCAGAGAAGGACACTGCTCACCCGAACTCCTTTAATAAAAAACAAAACTATCCTTACAGTGTTCTACCATCATTGGGACTAATGTTGGCAACAACACCATCAACCCACCTCTCCACCTTGACTTGGATTCTGTAATCTTCACCAAATGCCTCCTAACTTCTGACCAGTAGCTCATGGCAATCAACTGTCCTCTCAATTTTTTTCATGACCAACACCCAAATGACTGCCTCTTATCACAGAACGCCCTATGACAAATTTCATACATTCAATTGAGTCTTCTTGGTGGACATCACCGTTCCCAGAACTATCAGCTTCCTGGTGGCTTGTACAATTTTTCTCCCCTGCTGGTATCGCAACTTCAATGTCTCTTATGTTCAATTGTAGAAAGGACATCTCTATATTATGGGCCTGATTCAGCAAGGATCGCTATTGCGGTTACGCACGCAATCGGTTGCGTTCTGCGTATGCCTTGCAGTGCATGTGCGCGAACACTCCACTGCGATCGGGACTGTGATCGCAGTGACTATGCAGGCCCATCGCAGAGTGATTGACAGGAAGTACCGTTTGTGGGTGGTGATGGGGGGTAGTCGGCGAAACGCAGACGTGCCAGTGCGTTTGAACGCCGTTGCAGGGGCATGCATAAATTAGCCACTGCAATGCCATACACAGCTTGGGCTTCCACTGCGAGCGATGAGGTTAGCAATTTCTAAGTAAGGTCAAACCTTGTGCAAGTGTGCGTGAGGTTCCATTTGTACTCGATGTTACCGATGGTTTCGCAGTCTTACTAAGTATTACGGATGTGTGTAAGGTAAGGGGGTGTCCTTATGTTAGGCTGCTTGTGGCATTGCGTTTGCAATCATTAACATAACTTCGCAGTGAGACTGCGTGTGTACTCGCTATTGCGATCACAATAGCTATCTTTACTGAATCAGGCCCAATGTCTTCTCTTATAAATCTTCTCCTAGGTGGTCTCTGTGTGAGTGGTGACATTGTAATGGATGACATGCATCCTAAAGCAGAGTTGAATGTGCAGGGACCTAAGTGTGTATATTCATCCTTATGTAGAGGTGTACGCATCTTTACAGTGACCTGCTTCCAAGCCCTATGTCTGGTTTGGTAATCATCACCATAAGTGCACACGTGCACCAGCCTACACTTGGTAATCACCATCATCATTGCACACATGCACCAGCCTATACTTGGTAATCATCACCATCAGTGCACACGTGCACCAGCCTATACTTGGTAATCACCATCATCATTGCACACATGCACCAGCCTATACTTGGTAATCATCACCATCAGTGCACACGTGCACCAGCCTATACTTGGTAATCATCACCATCAGTGCACACGTGCACCAGCCTACACTTGGTAATCACCATCATCATTGCACACATGCACCAGCCTATACTTGGTAATCATCACCATCAGTGCACACGTGCACCAGCCTATACTTGGTAATCATCACCATCAGTGCACACGTGCACCAGCCTATACTTGGAAATCATCACCATCAGTGCACACGTGCACCAGCCTATACTTGGTAATCACCATCATCAGTGTACACGTGCACCAGCCTACACTTGGTAATCACCACCATCAGTGCACACGTGCACCAGCCTATACTTGGTAATCATCACCATCAGTGCACACATGCACCAGCCTATACTTGGTAATCATCATCATCAGTGCACACGTGCACCAGCCTATACTTGGTAATCATCACCATCAGTGCACACGTGCACCAGCCTATACTTGGTAATCATCACCATCAGTGCACACGTGCACCAGCCTATACTTGGTAATCACTATCATCAGTGCACACGTGCACCAGCCTACACTTGGTACTCACCATCATCAGTGCACACGTGCACCAGCCTATACTTGGTAATCATCTTCATCAGTGCGCACGTGCACCAGCCTATACTTGGTAATCATCTTCATCAGTGCACACTTGCACCAGCCTATACTTGGTAATCATCACCATCAGTGCACACGTGCACCAGCCTATACTTGGTAATCACAATCATCAGCCTACACTTGGTGCATGTGATATTTTTTACACTATTTACACTTCTGCCCATCTCTACATAGCCCGCAGTTCCGTCAACACTCCCTCCCTGACCTTTGCCTATGCCAACATGTTACAGCCCAGTTCCATATCCTCAGTCTCAAGTGGAGCTGCAACTGTAATGTCTACAATGCTGCATGCATGTGTACGCTTGGTACTGAAGCATGCGCACTGCGAGAACGCGCAAGACTCGCTCCGCAAACAGGCATGTTTTCAACTCTGCATCAGCTGCATAGAGTTTAAATAATCTCACTGTGCAAAAGTGAGAACTGCATACACAGGCTTTACAGTATCTCCAAAATGTTGCACGTAATGTAAGCCCAAAATAGCCATTCCGCTGCTATGTTCCAGACAGCTTACAATAACAAGGATATTACAGACTGATAGTCACAGCTCCTGTTTCCAAGCTGCCGATGTTTGTGCAACTACGCGTTTCTCTTCGCTGCCTCTTCACAAGCTTCCTAACAGAGCCGATGTATTCTCCTGTTACACACGTGGTAATAACAGTCTCAGGGAACACACCCAAATCTGATTACTCAACAGGAACTGCGAGAAGCAATGTGCACTGAGTGATAGTTCAGGAAACAACACAAATCTAACAGTGAGCAAAATCTAAATTTACTTCACACAGGTCTCAAAGAGTCAAACAAATGTTAAATAAAATGTAGGCACAAGTCTAACAATTACCGACCATGTCAACTACATTAATTCATCTGTGCGTGTTTAAGATAATCCTTAAACTTGACCCACCAGGGACACTTGAGAAATGGATCTAAAGTCTCTTTATAAAGTAGTGCTTTGCAGATTCCACTTTAACCGCAGCAATGTAGGAGATATTTATAACAAGGGCTGGGTATGGGATGCGGGCAATCGGGGTCCCAGCGGTCAGAATCCTGATGCTGGCACCCCCACAGGATTAGGATAGCGACACCTGTCTATAAGTATCCTAACCCTGACCCTCCCCCCCTAGGGCCCAAATCTAACTCCCTCCTCCCCCTCAGCTTAAACCTAACTCTTCCCCCCAGTGCCTGACCCTCTCTCTAACCTCAAAACTTACCGGCGGGATGCCAGAGGTTCGGTTGCTAGTGTCGGGATTCCAGCATCAACATTCTGACAGCCGGAATTCAAACTACATTCCTTATCACAATACACATTTTGAATGCAGATTTGAGAAGTCTTTTTTGCCCAAATTCGCAATGTTAAAATTTATATTTTCACACAAATTTACTAAAATCCTGTTGCCTGGAGGCCGATATTTGCCCATTCTAGCAAAGAGCTGGAAGCAGTGTGAATTAGTAGCCCTTATACTACTATAGGGTGGCATTATCCTATGGGGGCCAAGCTCTGGTATGCATTTCACAGCTTGGTAAATCCGGCAACACAGCAGTCCCCATAGAAACGTATGAGGGCTGCATTGGCAGCCGAAAATGGAGGGATGGCGGCAGATATCAGAGATATATGCTGCGATGACTTCATAGTACATCTGGGGCATACTTAGTATTTGCGGGTCCCCCCTGAAAATGGTTAAATAGGCCTCTTAATGTATGTTTTACCACACATGAATTACAGCAGCAAGTTGGTGTCAATTGCACCTTACAACTAAGGTGCTTCTGATAATATGGTGGCCCTAAACGGTAATAGGTTGGTCCTAAAGGGTAACATGGTGGCCCTCAAGCCAATAAATGAGAATACCAACAATAGGTCACAAACACACGTTTGACATTTCAAGCAAAACTTAACAATATTATAATGGTCTTCGTAGGGTGGATATTGCACAATTATCAAGTGTTAACATTTGTTCCCGAAGAGGACAAGTACATCTCATTGCTGGTAATTGATCCCAGCCCACGCCTCCCAGTTTGTACACTTGTGGAACATTACACAACAGAAAAGAATCACTATGTATAAACTAACACAATAAAAATGTAAATCTATGACCCATGAAATCGAGGCAGCCCAGATCAGCAGCATCAGTTATTAGATATATAATTAAGGATCAAACTATGAAAATCATTTGAAGGCGCTAACAAGAAAAACTGAGATTAATTAATGGGATAGATCACCTGTGATAATTACTGATTAATAATTTGCACATCAACTGCACAGACTGGGGGACGTCCTTCTGTAAACTGAACTAATCCTAACGAACATATAGCTTATTATTTCATTATGAGCCAATGACTCATTAATATTAATCAGGCAGCATGAATATTAGATAGGCATCATGAATATTATTCAGACAGTTCCTCAGGTTAGAGCAGGGCCTGTATCATACTGGTTACAACCCTTAGGGTTGTGTACAAAAATACATGATCTCAGGGCTATCGTAAGTGCCACATATGCGTCCGTGCACTAGATCGCAGGTCCTTGCTGGCATCGCTTACAATTAAATCAACCCTTCATTGAATCGACTCCTTTGCTGGGAGTCCGTGGCTGTAGTAGGGATGGACATCAGAAGTCGAAATCGGGCAGGAATGGACATCGGGCCTCTGACATCAAATCATGTGATGTGATATCGCATCCAAACCATTCAATGGTTATACTATGTGCATGCACAGAAGCAGCCGGAGCTGCAAGGCCTGGCTACTGGGGGAGCGTGGCCAATTCTGGGAGTCGTGACCCACGGCCCCACCATAAAAAAGTGTAATCGTTCCCCCTTGTAACCTGCACACTAACGCTGCATAGCAGCGTGGCCGCTCGCAGCAGGACATCCGGCAGCGAGAGAGAGGTGACTGCTACTGCTCAGGGACTCAGGGACGCTGAGCAGCAGCAGTCTCCTCTTTCTCACTGCTCAATGTGCGGCTGTGGCTGCACCGCCAGGGCCGGCTCTAGGGGTGTTCGACCAGTGCGGTTGCACAGGGGCGCCACCCATAGAGGGCGTACCCGTCCCCAACATCCCGATTTCAGCGTTCCACCGTGGATGTCCGGCTGTTCCACCCGTGGGCCGTAGTGGCCCACGGGTGGTCAAATCGGGAGGTTGGGGACCTCCACTGCCGCAGCTGTGCGGCGGTGCCGGACCCCCGGAGTGTGAATGGATGCCGCGCGTATGTGCGTGGCATCCATTCACTGACGGCAGAGGGCTGGGGGAAGCCCAGCCAGTGATGGAGAGCTAGATTTTACCCCCAGCCTGACGTTACTTGGAGGCGTGCCATGCGGGCACGCCTCCAAATAACATCACGCAGGGGGCATGGCCTATGGAAATTAGGCCATGCCCCCAATTTCGGCGCTATGTATCGGGCCGGCATAGGGTCTCAGACCCCTGGAGCCGGCCCTGTGCACCGCTATACAGCGCCAGTACCAGGCCCAGGTCCCACCAACCAGCCCGGGCCCAGGCAAGTGTCCCATATCTGCTGTGCTGTGGAAAACACTTCCATTTATAGCTAAATATATGCAGTCAGTCTGTCATTGAATGGGCATTGGAAAGCAGCACCCAATGGCTGAAAACCACTACTCATTAGAAAAAGCATTTCCATTGGATCGGGAACATCGATGGCTGCTAACCATCGGTTTCCGATGTCCATCCCTACCCTGTAGTAATTGATTGAGAAAGAGCGCAGGCTGGCACAAACCTCCTGCACTTTCTTACAATGACTTCCAAGAAGTGACAGCACCAGTGATACAGTATATTTAGCACTGTTCCTTATATGATAAATAATGTTCCCTTTTCATATTTTGGATCTTGTCTTCTTCTCCAGCTACCAGGCATTAAGTAATTAGCTGCTTTACATACGCAGAACAATGAATCATTTTGCCACAGTCAGATTAAACTATGAAGACATATTTCGGAGAACCTGACAGCTAACATTTCGCCTTAAGAGGAACGAGACAAAAAGAGACCTGTTTTTTTTTTTTTTTATCCTAATCCACAAATACTGGCTGTAAGATAATGATGTGAATTTGGCCAGCGCACATTGTAGTAATTAGTGCTTACTGAGCCATATGTGGTTTTAGCTAAACTGAAACACAACATTCCAGATTTGTTAGCGCAGAAGTCTCCTGGCCGCATTCTTTGCATTTTACTGCAGAAGGTGAATCTTTTACTTACAATTATATGTGATAGAAATATGTCAAGCAGCTATGTATGGGCATTCCATGCATGTGTATTACATTGTGATGTGTGACAGCTTCGGTTAAACAGCCTAATAGAAGCATGTTTAGGCAACTTCCTTAACTAGTCCTGTCTGCCCGACATGTCAAGAAATGTCATCTGTGGCAGAGCCTCTTAGCGGCCTCCTGTTGGAGGCAATGCGGCAGAGGCAGCAGAAAACGCATTAGTATTAATATTCGGAATACCTTATCGCACTGTCAGCAGCCATCCACTTGTTTATATAACTATCCCTGGAGACTGGGCAGACTGTGGAGTCAAGTGAGTTATATGAATGCAGTAACTGTGCGCTGTATTGTTGTCAGCAATCTCAGGATCTTACTACTGTAGGTTGTTGTAATCACAGGCGTCTCATCCGCTAGGCTTCTCCCTGGGCCTCAGCCGTTACTAATGGGTCTGTATTGCCTTAACCCACTTTTTTTCTAAAAAATGGAGGACCATGATAGTATTTATAATGGGGGCAGGGTGTGCGGTGTTCCAGGGACCCCGCATCGCACACTCTGCACCCAGAGTATACTAACCTAGGCCCTGATTCAGAGGCGCTCGCTATTTGCGAGCATTCACTCTGAATCAGGGCAGGCCGGTTTTTTTTTTCACCGGCCTCCAGGCCGCTCACTAAGCTTTAGCGGGCGGCCTGACGACGGTCGCGATTATCTCGACCATCGGACTTGCGACAAGACCCTTGTGGTAGGGTCTCGTCCACCGCAAGCCCCAGTGAACTTCCAGCTCTAATACAGCAGGAGGTTCACTACTGACATCACGTGTGCTGTCAGTTGGGCCGCCCCCAAACGGCAGGCGTTCCTTCGGGAACACCCCCGTTTGTCCAGCCCCCCACCCCTGCACGCTTACAAAACAGGGCGAGCTGTCGATCAACATCGACATCCGCCCTGTCTTGAAGCGAGCCCCGGAGCGAGTGAAGTTCTCACTCGCTCCGGGGCTCGCACACGCGCGCGGCATGTGCACTAAAGCACCATCGACCCGCTTGCGAGTGCTATGCGCTCGTGAGCGGGTCTGAATCAGGCCCCTAGTGCCAACAAGCGGGTGCCTCCTCCTCATTGGCGCCATCTCCCAGTGACATTTTCGGAAGATGAGGCAGTACCTGCTTGCCGGCACAAGGTAAGATGCGGGGCCGGGCGGGGAGAGAGAGGCGCGCCCAGAGGAGGTATCCCGCTGCACACGGCCCCTTTTGTACCGGTAAAATCAGAACTCTCTAATAATAAGCGATGTCATCACAGTTTACCATTTAATACACACACAAAAAAAATACACACAAAAAAATGAACACTCTCACTTGCGCTCCAGATTTTTTTCAACTTGGAATAATGATGGTAGTAGTTTCTCTTCAAAACCTAGGACCAATCATATATTATAAACAAAAAGTAAACAGAAATTTTTTTTTTTCACAATGATGTATGATTATTCGACACATTAAAATTAGGGATGTGCAGGCTCGGATAGGTTCGAGTTTACACGTGGAGTTCGGATTTTTCCCTCCAAAAAAACGGAACTCAGAAAGAGGCAAAACGTCATCTTGCACGGACGAACATCATCATTCCTGGACAACTCCACGTGCAAACTCGAACCTATCCGAGCCTGCACATCCCTAATTAAAATGTTCCAATTGTGATGTTGAAGAGAGATTAGGTGCGAATAAGGGCCCTCATTCAGAGCCGGACGCTCTGAGCAGAGCGCTCGCTCTGAATGAGGGTCGTCCTCCATAAAAATGGAGCATCCTCCTGGACGCTCGTATAGCTGTGGGTCACCACCCACAGCTCATACGAGCGTGCAGGATGATGGTCGCGATGGTCTTGACCATCGCGACCATCGCCAATGCAACCAGAAGCCTGTGGTCGGGGTTTTCGACCACAAGCCCTGGAGTGATTTTGGCTCTATCAGAGCCAAAATCACTCCCACTGACATCACTAGTGATGTCAGTGGGGCTGGCTTCTGACGGTAGGCGTTCCCTTGGGAACGCCTCCGTCTGGGAGGCGCGCCCCCGGCACGCCCACCAAAGGGGGCGTGCTGTCAATCAACATCGACAGCACGCCCCCTTTGATCAGACACCACGAGCGAAGGAAAGTCCTTCGCTCGTCGCGTCTGGCGCATGCGCACAACGGAGCTCCCTCCGTCGTGCGCATGCGCAGTGCACACCATCGACCCACTTGCGAGCGGACAGCCGCTTGCAAGTGGGTCTGAATGAGGCCCAAGGTCCACTCCAAGAATGTATACTTCAAAAAGCCCCAATAGGTAGTATTTTCGAGAGGTTCCAATCAACACCCCAAACTCGTGAAGGACAAGATATTTTATGGATTCTCACATGAATGCTTACTTCAAACAAGTTGGTGCAAAGCACATAAAGGTTTCTTTGATCCCAGTGGTTGACCCATGTAAAGGTAGGGATAGGTATTTTCCAATATAACTCCAATAATATGGAACATCAAAGAAAAAATATCTTGTCCTTCATGAGTTTGGGGTGTTGATTGGAAGCTCTTGAAAATACTACCTATTGGGACTTTTTGAAGTATGCATTCTTGGAGAGGACCATGGGTCTGATTCAGAGCCGGACGCTATTTGCTCTCGCTCGTTCAGAAAAAGGGGCTGGCTATTTAAATTGAGCGCTCGCTCTTTGCGGTCTGTTGACGTCTGTATGTCTGAGCGAGCGTCCGAAACATGTGCTCGCTATTTTGTAAAGACGCCCCTTGGCCGCTTGCATCATACGTCATCTCCGCTATTTATTAGATTAATCGAGTACATCGAACGGCATATGCACTGCTCGCTATTCTTGTGGTAGCATTTTCCTACCGCAATCATGCGAGCAGTTCAGACTAAAAGACAACCAAGTGACGTGGTCGATGACGCTGCTTTGTTAATTATGCACACCCTTAAAACGCCCGTTTTGACCTTTTGGCACGCCTGCGTTCGGATCTCCACTCCACGTTTTCAAGCACCTTCCCCTGTTACCACCCACAAACACCTCATCCTGTCACTCACATTAGCAGGCATTCGCTATTTTGCGAGCACACGATTTCCGATCGCACTGACTGGTTCGCGCATGCGTATTACAACCCATACGCATGCGCAGATGTGCGAACATCGCTCGGTGCGAACGAGCGGCCGCTTACGAGCGGCTCTGAATCAAGCCCCATATTCGCACTTATTCTCTCTTCAGCATCACAATTGAAACATTTTAATGTGTCCAATAATCATACATCATTGTGAAAAAACTTTTTTTCTGTTTACTTTTTGTTTATATATGATTGGTCCTATGTTTTGAAGAGAAACTACTACCATCATTATTCGAAGTTGAAAAAAATCTGGAGCGCAAGTGAGATTGTTCATTTTTTTGTGTGTATTGATTGATATAAGTTTGGTGACTTATTTGTAACATCTCTGCAGGTTTAGAGTGCAGCTCCATTGGCTCAAATACAGTTCATTTATATTACAGTTTACTATTTATACACATATGCATTTAATGCGGTTGATACATATATTAGCTTCAATTATGTACTCTATGAGTAGTACTGTATAAAAGTCCTAAAAAACTTTCTTTCATCGTACGTTGTTGATTATCATATTCAGTCACCACCTCCGCCATCTTTATTTCGCAAGAAACCCTCTAGTGGACATTAAAATATTTGTTTCAGTAATCAGAATTCTATGCCTGAAACAATTAGATTCTTAACATCTTTATACAACGTTTCATGTGCACCACCCCTTTGCTGACAGTTGCCATCTTATGATGAGGGGGAGTTTCTTGAATTACTCTGGAGCTGTACGGAAAACTAATGCTGGGTACACACTAGACGACGGCAGATGTGACTGAACGATATATCGGGCAGTTTGTACACGCTGCACGATCTGGTGTATGACCGCCCGATATATCGTTCCCCCGATGCATCCAAAACCATGTTGTCGACCACCTGATCTGAAGATCTGAAGATGCGACAAACGATGCGCGGGAGAGCGCGCAATAGTGCGTACACACCGGACTATGTGCACGATTTGTCATTCCGATTCGTCCCAAAACGAAAAATCATCCGATATATTGTCTAGTGTGTATCCAGCTTAAGCCTGAGACAGTGACAGATAGGTTTATTTTTTTTTCCAAAATGTTTTTATTTGGATTTTCAAACATTTTCATAGAACATGCAATATTTTTCAGCATAGATACAACAATGTATTTGTTACAGATTATATGAAACTAAATATTCTTGTTGTTATACATAGTATTCACATCCTCCCTTTTCCAAATATGGAAATTAGGGTAGATAACGTACCTTAATTACTTATATCAATTTCTTAATTAACCAGAACATATCATGATATATGAGAAAGAAAAAAGAAAAACCCAGAGCAATGAAGAGAGAAAAAAAAAAACGGGTGAAGATGAAGAGAGAGAAAAAAGAAAAAGAAAAAAAAAAAAAAGGGGGGGGAAGGGGAGAAGGTAAAGGAAAAAAAAAAAAAAAGTTCATCTGTGGACTCTAAGTTGAATAGGAGGGTCCAGCTGAAACGTTCTAGTCTCATACCATAAAGTCATTCGGAAACAATTATGTATCTGTTGTTTAAGTGATGTATTCAAAGTGTCAATAAAAGATTCCCATATTTCAAAAAATCTCTCTATTCTTTGTTCTTTGTGTAATGACGTTTCCATCCAATCCATTTTAAACATGTGAAAAAGTTTGTCTCTAAACATTTGTATAGACGGGGGGGAAGAGTATATCCATTGTTGAAGTATACATTTCCTCGCCACGGCCGAGAGCATCAGTAGTAATTTTCTGCATCCTGGGGAGATCTTTGAATCTGTCATTAAAATTTCAAAAATGGCCCATTCGGGAGTTAGTGGTAAAAAATGAACTAATTCTGAAGTTGCTAATTGTTTGACTCTGAAAGGCTATGTCCAACCGATTCATTCAGTCCATGGGAGATAATAAAGTAATTACTTTGGCTATGTAATGTTTTGCCTGTAAAAAGGCTAAATTATGAATCCGTATAAAGGGAAACTTAGTATGTGCTTGTGAAAAAGTAAGGACTCGATATGTGTCTGGGTTTGTTAGCTGGCGAATTTCATTCAATCCATTAGAATTCCATGAATTGAAAGGAGAGGAAGCCAATCCATTCTGAAAATTCACATTACCCAAAAATGGAAGGAAAGAGAATGAGATGCATTTAATTTCCATTTGTTACGAACCGTATGCCAAACTGACCATACCGACATCAGTAGCGGGTTATCTAATATTTCATTGGAAATTTCAGAATTATTTAAATGTAAGAAGCTAACTAGTTCAATATTTTCAAGAAAGGACTTCTCTATTAGACAATTAGAGTAAATATTGGAGTGTAATATCCAATCTTTGATATGTCTACATACCGCTGCTTGATTGTATATTTCCATATTTGGAAAATTTATTCCCCTTCCGATTTATCTCGTTGGAGTAACTGAAGACTAATTCGAGGCTTCTTTTTTTTCCAGATAAACTGTCTAAAGGCCGCATCTATTCTTTTAATATCTGCTTTAGTAAAAATTATTGGTAGGACCTGAATAGGGTATAATAATTTTGTAAGTATTGCCATCCATCTAATTCTTTAATTGCTTTGTCTACAGTATCTGTGATGTTATGAGAATATAATTCATGAACATTTTGGGGTATTCTAATTCCCAGGTATGAAATTCCAGTGTCTGCCCATTGCAGTTTACCAAAATCCAAGTTGTTTTTAGTAACGGATTTATTTAGAGCCATTATTGTAGATTTAGAGTAGTTTATTGAAAAGCCTGAAAATTTGCCAAATTCCTCCAGGCTCTCTAAAAGAGGGGCTAGACTTTCTCTTGGATTGGAAATAAATAATAAAAGATCATCAGTAAAAGCTGAGACTTTAACTTCTGTTTGTCCCAAAGGAATACCTTTAAAAAGGGGCCATGACTGCAGTGATCTTAACAGCGGGTCCAATACTAGGTTAAACAACATAGGCGATAATGGACACCCTTGTCGTGTTCCTCTATACATTGTTATAGAATCACCCAATAGACCATTAATGAAAAGTTTTGTATGAGGGGAAGTATATAAATATTTAATCATCTGTATAAAAGGGGAACCGAATTGTCTAGTTGGTAAAACTGTATATAAATATGGCCAGAGCACCTTATCAAACGCCTTTTCAGCATCTAAACTCAATAATACATTGGGTGATCGGGTATCAATTGAGGAAGAATATAAAGCTGCTACCGCTAATCGAACGTTTTGAACTATATGTCTACCCTGTGTAAATCCCGTCTGTTGTGGTGACAATAGGGAAGGTAACATAGATTGTAAACGACTTGCAAAAATTTTGGCTAAGATCTTATAGTCTTGATTGAGGAGGGTAATAGGTCTGTATGAGGATACTGATTCCGGGTTTTTGTTAGGTTTTAATATTAAAATTGTATAGGCATCATTGAATGTAGGATATTGAATGGTCCCTTTATGAATCTGTTGGAAAATATGTTTGAGAGATGGGACCATTTCTTCTTTTAGTATTTTATAAAAATTCCCATTAAAACCATCTGGTCCCGGTGATTTATTAATCCTTAGACTATTAATAGCAGATAGGATTTCCTCCTCGTCTATCTCAGCGTTAAGAACTTCCCTCTGCTCCTCAGTCAATTCAGGTAGCTTGGCCTCCCTTAAAAAGGAATTTGAGAACATTGGCTCTATAGGGGAATATGCATAAAGTGAAACAAAATGTGATTGAAAAATTCGGGATATATCATTAGTTTTAGTTACAGCAATATTTGTTTCCGGATTTAATAATTTTGTAATGAATAATATTTTTTCCTGCTGTTTAACCATATATGCTAATATTTTGCCAGATTTACCTCCATGACGATAATAGGTGTTTTTAGTGTAATCCAATCTAGTCTGAGCTTCTTTTAATAAAAAGGTTTCTAAAATCTGTTTATGTTTGAGATATAAAGTTTTATTGATAGCAGTCGAGAATTGAAGATAATGGGCCTGATTCAGACCCACTCGCGAGCGGCTGTCCGCTCGCAAGTGGGTCGATGTTCTGGACTGAGAATGCGCACGACGTAGGGAGCTCCGTCGTGCGCATGCGCCAGACGCGACGAGCGAAGGAAAGTCCTTCGCTCGTTGTGTCCGATCAAAGGGGGCGTGCTGTCAATGTTGATTGACCGCATGCCCCCTTTGGTGGGCGTGCCGGGGGCGTGCCTCCCTGATGGGGGCGTTCCCACGGGAACGCCTCCCGTCAGAAGCCGGCCCACTGACATCACTAGTGATGTCAGTGGGAGTGATTTTGGCTCTGATAGAGCCAAAATCACTCCGGAGCTTGCGGTTGAAAACCTCAACCGCAGGCTCCGGCTCGCAATTTCGATGGTCGCGATGGTCTCGACCATCGCGGCCATCAAAATGCACGCTCGTATAGCCTGTGGGTGGTGACCCACAGCTATACGAGCATCCAGAAGGACGCTCCATTTTCATGGAGGCCAGCCCTCATTCAGAGCGTGCGCTCTGCTCAGAGCGTACGGCTCTGAATGAGGGCCCATGTCAGTAAGACTCTTATAAACTATCGCGTAGAGACTGCAATCTTTTCCTACGTGCACGATTACTTTTGGCCACATAAGAGATTATATGCCCCCTCATCACTGCTTTTGAGGCCTCCCAAAACAGGAGCGGCTCATTCCAATGTTCTAGATTGTCATGTACGTATTCTCTCCATTTATTTTTTAAAAATGTTTGAAAATCATCATTCTGAGATAAGAATGAAGGGAATCGCCAAAGACGTGACGAGTACCAGGTATCATTTCGGGACAAATTAAATAGTATAGGGGCATGGTCAGAAATGATAATGGGTTCAGATAGGTTTATTGATTTTCTTTAAAAAAAAAATGTGTAGTTTCAGTAGGAAGTGTTTCCTGAGCAATGCCTTCAGCAATGGTAGAGATGGGTTGTAGCAAAATGTATTACAAGCAAAGGGCCTGGTTACGAGATGGATGCTAATCCCTTTGCGACTATGATTCTGTACGCAGTGGACTTGCGAAACTACGCTCATGACTCCATCTTGTGCACCGCTGCTGGTGTCTCGCATCCGCTCCATAAGCACAAAAGCAGAAACATCAGTCGCACATGGGTGCACAACGAACCTCAGAGGAAGCCTATGCTGTCTCAGGCAGAGCGACTCTCCAAAGACGCCAGGGCCTCTCCAGCTGAGAACAAATTTGCAGAGCCTCACTAGGGGACGCCCAGAAAACGGTTCTTTCACTTCCCCTTACTAGCTAGGTAATTTCAGCTGGGCCAATGGTTGGTGGGACTGGGGACACTCAAGGCCACATTCTGCCAAATGTAGAATGGGGAACAGTTCCAAAACATTCCCTCATCTGTAGGAAAGGAAACAGACTGATATAGTTCATGTGATGCTCCTTACTGATATTGCAGTGGGGTGCAACATTTGCACTGAACCAATCAGACACAGGCTTTCATTGTTTAATTTGCATTAGACAACCTAATGATATTTGGGGTTGTCCTGTCTAAGTTAGTATGTTAGTAAGGAATCGCACAGTCGCAAGGTAGCAGCTGTGCAATTCCGTGTCATTAAAATTCAAACGCAGCAGGAAGTGTCTGTAGAAGATAGACGCCTCCTGTTAGCATTTGCGAGGCCCGAGTGCGGCGTGTTTGGAGTCCGCTGCCTCGGTGTAAGCTGAAGCTCACTCAGGCTGGCTGAATGATCCGAACACCAAGGACCAGGAAGTCCGACAACGCAGACCCTGGACGCGACACGCCGGTGCTGGGTGCCGCCCCCTAAATGCTGCAGCATGTCAATCATGCTGCAGGCTGGCAGGGGGCTGCGAGCGACATCGTATTTGTACGTAAACCATTGGGTTTATGTACAAATATGAATTAGGCTCTAAATTCTTTCTTGCACAATAATAATTTGCTGTTTGTCTGTTTTCCTCTCCTAAACTGTTATGCAACAGAATTTGTTTTATTAGACAATACTCCTTCAGTGCCGCACCCATTAACTCCAAGGTTATTGTAAACTTTGCACTTTTGTTCTTGGGCACGTGCCTCAGCGCAGCATATTATTGCCTGCAGTGATCCATAGGTCATACTATCCTGCTTCCAGGGGTGGACTGAGGGGCCGCGTCACCCCCTAGGCACAACATTAAGCCCCCCCTCTCAAATTTATTATTTTTGTTATTGGGATAAAATCCCTAATTTGGCAATTACCAGTATATTATAATTTAGTAATAAAACAAGACATGAGCTGGGACAGTTTGTTTTATTTTTAATTATGAATACATATTTACTAAGCAGGACAGCTTACACGGCTTCCTTCTCACTTCCAAAATGAAAAGAAATCTTCAAAAAGGTCCTCATAACCAAACAGGCTTAATAATTCAGCTCAGAAACAGACAGATCACAGGTGCACAACTCCAAATTACTGATTTTATATATATATATATATATATATATAAATATATATATATATATATATATACATCATGCAATAACATTTTGCAATAAATACAGGTTTTTAGCATAATCATGGCCAAGGTTATGGGCCTACTCACCATATCCAGGGGGATGTAGTCTGGAAGCCGGCGGTCTAAATGCCGATCGCCGGCTTCCAGACTAGGGTTGAATGACAGGCGTGTAAATCTAGACGCCTATCATTTTACCGATGCCGGGAGACCGGCGCCCGGTATCTCAATCGAAGTGATGCCAGGCGCTGCAGAAGACAGCCGCGGGAGGGGGGAGGGTTAGGTTTAGGGCTCCCGGGGGGGACTTAGGGTTAGGCACCCCCCCGGGAGGTTAGGGTTAGGCTAGGGGGAGGGAGGGTTAGGGTTAGGCACCCACCCGGGGGACTTAGGTTTAGGCAGTGGGGAAGGGGGGGTTAGGTTTAGGCACTTAGAGGGGGGGTTAGGGTTAGGCACAAGGGGGGAGGTTAGCGTTAGGCACCCCTAAGGGAGGGTTAGGGTTAGGCACAGGGGGGGAGGTTAGGGTTAGGCACCCCCCCGGGGGACTTAGGTTTAGGCAGCGGGGAAGGGGGGGTTAGGTTTAGGCACTTAGAGAGGGGGTTAGTGTTAGGCACAGGGGGGAACTTAAGGTTAGGCACCCTAAAGGAGGGTTAGGAGGTAGAATTAGATTAGATTATACTTACCTTTAGGACGATCAGGATTTCTTCCTTTGTCGGGCAGCCGCTGTCGTGATTTGAACCGCCGCCATGCGGCCGGCGGTAATACATATCACATCTTATCCAGGTAACCTCTGTAGGGTAGGTCCCTAACATACTAGGTTGCAAATCCAGAGCGCAGGACACCGCCAAACCAGCTCAGCCAAGCCACCCCTGGGCATTGCTCTAATAAGACTCTTTCCTATACACTTAATAATTCAGCTTCAATGCTAAGCAACGATAAAGAATTAAGGTTTATCTCTCCATGGTCGCTCGAAGAAAAGATTTATTCCTTTTTATCAAAGTATATGTGTGGGATATCCCTCCAAAACACCCATTTTTGCGGGATAACCAGAGATAGTATACTTTCCCCTGAAAGTATCTTTGGGGTCTGCATCCCCAGATTTCAATTGTAAGATTAGTCCCCTTAGGCGGTTACGAGGGCTGCTTAAATGCCAAATTAGCAAACTTCACATTCCGGAGCATGGCCTCAGGAGCTAGCACCATCTTCAAATCACAATAGTTATCAGGAGAGGGATCCATCAGATCCCTCCCCGGCTCTCTCCTCTCTCACATGCACAGTCATCAGCAGGGCGGCCGGCCCCAGAAACTAAAAGTGAAGTGATGGAATTAGTGATCACTTTACTGTACTTTTACAGTTATCACAGGGACCTTTTCCCTTGTTGAGAAATTGTAATTATCGGTCCTAACACCTGATAGTTAATAAATAGGCCCCATAGTATTGAGGGGTAGGATGGGGCAATACCCAAGGATTGGTTCAAGGTGGCAGACAGCGAGATTAACATTATTTTTGGAATATTCTTTATGTTATCGTTAGACAAACAATACCCGGCCCTATGAATGCTATAGAAACAATTATACAGCATCTTTCCTAGCCAAGAATAATATTATTGTGAACCATTAATTGCGGAATGCAGACATTTGTGTCAGGTTTGTAATTACGCATTGGTTACGAGCCAACTAATTCCGCAGGGCAGTCTGGCTGGGGAACGTGAGTGACATACACAATGGACGAAAAATATAATACCAGGCTGGTACATAAATGAGGTAAGAGACGGTGATGACCCTGTTATACAGACAATACGCTGACAGCATTATGTCAGTGGTGCATCAAGACTGTTTTTAAGGCATAGAAAACTGGTTGTGATGGGGCAGGAATTCCAGTGACCACCAAATGCTCTGATGAATGAAAGTCAGTAATGAATTAAATCACACGTCTAGTTCTACCACCAGGGGAGAAAAAAAAAGTAGACTTCCGAAAAAACCGTATGGCCCCTACTGACACAACAATAATGCACAAAAAGGGCCTCATTTGGAGTAGGCTACAAATTTTGGTCCTGAATGTAAAATGATAGCTGCAAAATAGCAGCCTTGTGTAATATTTTGAGTTAAGAGGTGTACAAATGAAAATACTGTGACCCTTCCATTGAAGTCAGCTCCTTACTGTAAGCTTATCTAGATGTGTCCAAAAGGTAAAAATATGGCACTCATCATCAATTTGGCATTAACCAGCGCCAGTGCTATAGCCTGGGCTGCCATTCTTTACTTGCTGCCAGTGCCACTAATAGACGGACAAATTTGAGTACAGGATCGCAATTTGCATTGTCTGTGAAAAGACTTAAGAGCACTGATATATGCATAATCTGTACAAAATGAGGCCCTGATTCAGAGCCGTACGCTCTGACAGAGCGCTCGCTCTGAATCAGGGCCGGCTTTTTTTTTTTTTTAAACGGCCTCCTGGCTGCTCGCATAGCTGTGGGTGACCAGCCACAGCTACAGCGAGCGGCCATGATGATGGTCGCGATGGTCAAGACCATCACGACCATCGGGCTTGCGACGAGACCCTTGTGGTAGGGTCTCGTGGCCGCAAGCCCCAGAGAGCTTTCGGCTCAAATTGAGCCGGAAGCTCTCCCACTGACATCACTTGTGATGTCAGTGGGGCCACCCCCAAACGGTAGGCGTTCCTTCGGGAACGCCTCTGTTTGGCCGGCCACGCCCCCGGCCCGCCTACCAAA
Organism: Taudactylus pleione; assembly: GCA_031769625.1. NCBI lineage: Eukaryota > Metazoa > Chordata > Amphibia > Anura > Myobatrachidae > Taudactylus > Taudactylus pleione. Next base: position 1,368,392 of record JAUIMM010000132.1, on the reverse strand, counting down.
GGGGGCGAGCTGTCACTCACCATCGACAGCTCGTCCCCTTTGTTGCGAGACCCGGAGCGACGGAGTGCCCGTCGCTATCCGGGTCTCGCGCATGCGCACGATGGAGCCGGCTCTGTCGTGCGCTTGCCCAGTGGGCCACCATCGACGCCATTGCGAGCGCTCAGCACTTGCGACCGGGTCTGAATCAGGCCCTGAGTCCCTTCCCTGATCTGGCCAAAATCCAACCAGATCTTCCACCTCATTTTGCGTAAACCCAGGTCCGGCGCAATGCGGTAAGCGGGATATGCATTGCAGGGAGGCGCCGGCCATGTAGCTTCCTGTCCTGTGAGACCCGGAATCATCTCCTCTCTGCGTCTGAGTGATCACATCTCCTCCCCTTCCCCCATCGGGTTCCAATCAATAGAGAGACAGTAATTAAGATAGACAACAGATGTTAGGCAGCAATAGATCGACAGGGACAAAAGGTTGACACAGAAAAGGTAGATATGGATAAAGGTCAAGAGGTACAAAAGGTCGCCAGGGTCAAAATGTTGACATAAAAAAAATGGTTGACACAAAAAATAGTCAACACATTTTTTTGTTCTTTATTTTGTTAGGGTTAGGCACTTACCAGAGGGCAAGGTGTTGGGTGCTAGAAGGGACGGTTAGGGTTAGGCACTTACCACAGTTATGGTTAGGCACCAGGAGGGAGGATTAGGGTTAAGATTAGGGCTAGAAAACAAAAAAATGTGTCAACCACTTTAGTGATGACCTTTTGTACCTGTTGACCTTTTGCCTGTCTAACGTCTTTTGTCTATCTCTTATAACAAACAAATTGTCAATATAATAGGTTGGTGATGTTATTAAAAAGCATAATGTGTAAATAGCACCACAAATGTGTTAAACACTCTGTAGTGCCCCAGTTCACATTATGCCATATAGCAACCCCCCATGCTGGTGATGTAGCAATGTGTGAGGGCCCCGTCTGCCCTGTTTTTAATCTGAAACTGCCTCCAGTTCTGAAAACCCTACATATACTGTATATACTGAATCAAGGGCGTAAGTTCATGCCAGGTGCCTGGAGGCAAAATAGATGGTGGTGCCCCCCACTTGTCCCTTCAGCCCCCCAGTGTCTCTATCTCTCCAGCTCTAGCCAGTCCCCTTCTGTCTCTCCAGCCCCCCAGTGTCGCTCCAGCCAGCCTCACAGTGTCTCTCCAGCCTCAGACCCCGTATCCTTCTGGCTCCAGCCCTGCTCCTCTTCGGGCCGCAGCTCCTTTGCTTTTCAGCAGTGCAACGCAGCATGACATCACATGCGCCGTAACGCAAATCTTCAGGCACTGCTGGTGGCTGGTGCAATAAAGGGTTTTTGTTTTATGCAACTCTCAATAAATGAAAAAAACTTTATTGAAAGACAAGAGACAGCATCTCCCAGGACCCACAGATATATCCATCTATAACCGCCGCCTGCACTGCCGCAGTGATCGGCAGGACGCAGTCAGCGGTTATAGATGGGTTTATCTATGTGCACCTTATCTGCCTCCTTGTCGCTGGGTCTGCTCCCTGGTGCTCCCCTGACAGCTGGCACCCGAGGCCAATGACTCTACTGCCGCCGGGAGTTACTCCACTATTCTGAATGCTACTGGTATTTATAAGGACAGCCTGTTGACACTTCTGATGTTGACATTGTTGAAATGTTGACATTGGACATCTCGGCATCTGCAGAATGCTGACATGTTTACAATGTCGACATGTGAAATCAACATTCTGCAAGGTTTGGAGGATTAGGCTGCAGCAGCAGAAGGTTAGGGTAATGGAGCGTACACACGGTCAGATTTGTCAGACTTGTCAGATTTGTCAGATGAACGACTGAACGACTAAACGATGTGAACGATTTGAACGATTTGACCAAAGTTTTGAACGATTTGAACGATTTGAACGATTTTTGACTGCATTTAAATGAATGGAATCGTCCAAGTCTGACTGCAAACCCATCAGATGTCAGATATCGTTATCTGACAAACGGGAACGCGCATCGTTGATCGTCCATCGTTCAGGCATGTCAGATATGAACGATTTTCCTTCAGATATGAACGACTGAACGATTTTTAAATCGTTATCGTCCATATCTGAAGAAAAAATCTGGTCGTGTGTATGCACCATTAGTGTTTGGGAAGGAAAGGTTAGCGTTAGGCAGTAGGGGGATGGTTAAGGTTAGGCTACGGGAGGGGAGGTTAGGGTTAGGTACTAGGGGGTGGATTATGAGCTAGGGATACTATTATTATTATCCTTTATTTATATGGTGCCACAAGTGTTCCGCAGCGCCTTACATAGTACATAGAACTAATAGGTGAACAAGAAACAAGTAACTTACAGTACATTACAGTGCAGGACAAGGACACGATTTATATACATTGCTGCAATAGCGATTAAAGCACTCACAATAAGCAGCCGGGAGTTGGCCCCCATACATCAGAGATTGATTGCAGCAATCGTGCAATTTGCAGTCGATTGTGTATAAAAATCTTTCCCTTTTTCAATCGATTGTGGCAATTCTGCAATCTGCAATCGATTGAAAAAGGGAAAGATTTTTATACACAATCGATTGCAAATTGCACAATTGCGCAATCAATCTCTGATGTATGGGGGTCTATAAGAGTAGAAGAAAATGTAAAGAGAAGCACGTGAGGGAAGAGGTCACTGCTCGTGAGAGCTTACATTCTAAAGACCGCTGGAAATGCCTCAGGATCCACTAGAAGTCATTCTGCCAGACCCGGAAGACACCAATGGAGCTGGTGGACCTGCTGTAGCCGGTAAGTCACCAGGAACATTTTGTCTGCATTCTAATCATGACGACATATCAACAGTGTCCACATGATGAATGGCGACTTATTCGATATCGACATTACGACCATGTTGACATTCTAATGTTGAGATTATAAGGGGTAAATTTACTAAAATGAGAGTTTTTAGAAGTGAGTTTTAGAAGTGATGTTGCCCATAGCAACCAATCAGATTCTAGCTATTATCTTCTAGAAGGTGCTAGTTAAATGTTAAGTAGAATCTGATTGGTTGCTATGGGCAACATCACTTTTAAAACTCACTTCTAAAAACTCTCACTTTAGTAAATTTACCCCTAAATGTCAACATGACGAATGTTAATAAAATATACCATACCCATCCTATAGTAAGTGTAGTAATCCTTTAATAAATAAACCTATTACTTTTGTATCATTGCACAGAAACCTACTTTAAATTGTCCCTATTTGTGGGCTAGATACGTCACAGCACATGGAGCATACTCAAAATAGAAGTTCCACAATGACACAACACCTCCAGAACATTTGGGATATATAGGCGAATGCAAGAACAATAAAGATAAGTAGAACATTCTGTTTCTACTGAGGAAAATTCCTTCAGGTGTCATTGTAAGGAAATGTTATTTCAGACTCGGGGAACGGGAACGTGGATGCTGTGCGGCCGGGAATGCAGGGAGCTCGCGTGATGTTATGAGCTGAGTGGAGAATTAAGTGTCCGGGAACAGGGAAAGTGGGACCTGCAAATGAGCCACCGGGGAAAGTTCCCTCAAGTGCAGGCATAAATTATGTCGGCTTCCATACACCCATGGAGGCTTTGCACATATTTACTCCATGACCAGAGTCCGATGTCAGTCCCTTGAGGAGGAACCAGCACATGTTTGGCAGATGCTCCATGTTGCCTTTTACAAACACTCCCTAAACTCTCAGCATTAACAGGGCGACAAAAAAACAAATATTGGACTCGGGTTCTTCAAAAGCAGAGAGAACAGATGGTCCTGTACAGGATTTCTCAAACTGATTGGAACTTCCAAGAAAAATATTATTTTCTTTTCTTATTGCAACACAATGGATCGTTTTAAAGCGCGTATGGTGTTCTTACAGGGATTATCTCCCTACGCTGGTATAAAGCTAATAACATAAGGACTGAGCTAAACTGGAAATGTATTGGAATAGTCCTTCTGCCTATCTCTCTTCCACCCTGGCCTGGAGTTGGGTCTCCTGTAAAAACAAACACTATAAATTCACTTTATTATTGACTTTTACTTGTAGTTGTATTAGAGCAGTCAGCGGGGGAACAATAGGCAGCTGACAACAATAAAATGGCCAAACCGAGACACAGAATGGGGCAAGTACTGAGAACAGGCTGGTGCCAAGTATTATGTGCCAAGTATAGTGTGCTGAGGTTAACGATGCCCAATCTGGTACAGTACGCAGATTCTTATCTGGTATTACATATAGAAGGGGATGTAATTTGGAAGCCGACGGTCTAAATCCCGACCGCCGGCTTTCAGACGTTCTAATCCCGGCGTGGTACTAATGACAGGCGTCTAAATCTAGACGCCTGTCATTAACCAGACGCCGGAAGACCGACGCCCGGCATCCCGATCGAAATGATGCCGGGTGCCGGGCACAGACAGCTGCGGGGGGGGAGGGTTAGGTTTAGGGCTCCAGGGGGGACTTAGGGTTAGGCACCCCCCCGGGAGGTTAGGGTTAGGCACCCCCGGGGGGAGGTTAGGGTTAGGCACCCTCCCGGGGGACTTAGGTTTAGGTGGCGGGGAAGGGGGGGTTAGGTTTAGGCACTTAGAGGGGGGATTAGGGTTAAGCACTTGGGGGGGAGGTTAGGGTTAGGCACCACTAAGGGAGGGTTAGGGTTATGGGGGGGAATTAGGTTAGTGTATACCTTAGGGACGATCAGGATTTTCACCCTTGCAGGGCTGCCGCTGTCGGGATTTGAACCGCCGGACACGCTTCCGACGGTAATACCTACTACACCCTATAGAAGTGATAGCTGCATGTCCACTGTATATTTTAGTTGATATAATCAGTGTCGATGACAATGGGGGGAGGGTATAGATTACAAAGATTATTTGCCCCCCTGCAATGTAGCAATCATGCCCATCCATACCATAGTAATGAATTTGTAGCCCCCAGCACCTGGGCACACCCAAAGTCTCAGCGGCCTTAGATATGGTAAGGTTGCATTGAGGTTATAATTAGGGATGTACAGGCTCGGATAGGTTCGAATATGCACGCCGAGTTCGGATTTTTCCCTCCAAAAAACGGGACTCAGAAAGAGGCAAAACATCATCTTGCATGGACAAACATCATAATTCCTGGAGTCCAGGAATTATGATGTTTGTCCATGCAAGATGACGTTTTGCCTCTTTCTGAGTCACGTTTTTTGGAGGGAAAAATCCGAACTCGGCGTGCAAATTCGAACCTATCCGAGCCTGCACATCCCCAGTTATAATAACATCTGTGCCACTTAGTGGCACTTTAAACAATGATGAATATTCTGGTGCAAGCCAAAGGCTATAGTAAAAGGCAGTGTTAGGCACAGCAGTTGTTATAATGGGAGCATGTTTAAAAGTACAGCTGGGTACACACTGGGGGATATACATCAGCAATTCAATCAAATGGCCAATATATAGCGAGCGCGTCGGCTCGTACCCCTTATATGTCTGCGAATGACGTCTTTCACAGACATATCGCATCGGCTGAGCAGCACAGCAGATGGCTGTATCTGCAGATATATGGGTGCATCTGCTGGTGTGTACAGGCAACCTGCCAATCGCCCATATACATGCTGCAGGGACCAGAAACATTGTCAAGGTTGTGATGTTAGGCCTGACACATCGTGCAGACGATTGGTGAGTGTATATGCACTTACCAATCGTCAGATAGGCCGTGGCCAAATGGGCGACCCGTTGACCTAGTGTGTACCCAGCATTAGGGATATATGGGTGTGGTATAATAGATCTACATGAAAAAAGTTGAAAATGTCTAGATAGGCACCAGATGTTAGACAGTCAATAGGTCGACAGGGACAAAAGGTCGACGCACTAACAGTTGACATGGAAGAAGGTAGATGGGTACAAATGGTCAACAGTTCAAAATGACGACATGAAAATTGTCGAAACAGAAATGGCCGACACATTTGTGGGGGGTTTTCTAACCCTAATCTTCACCCTAACCCTCCCCTTGGTGCCAAACCCTAATACACTAACTAACCATAGGTGCCTAACACTAACCATCAGGGTAGGTGCTATCTGTCCCTTCTAGTGCCTAACCCAAACCCTCTGGTAAGTGCCTACCTCTAACCCTCCGTCCTAGTGCCTAACCCTAACTGTCGGGGTAAGTGTTTAACCCTAAAAAAAAAATCAAATGTGTCGACCATGTGTGTGTCGACAATTTTCATGTTGACCTTGTGACCCCGTTGACCATTTGTACCTGCTGACCTTCCATGTCGACCTTTAGTGTGTCTATCTAGATATTATCGACCTTTTTCATGTACATCTATAAAGTCCGGCATCTGTGATATATAAGTAGGTGAGAGTGATAACTGTTAGTAGTAATTATATGGATTTGGCTGTATCAGAGAACCTCTGTTCTCTCTGTTCTGTAAAACACCAGATTTCTATATATTACTAAAATTCACATACTGTACATGTCGTACATATTACCAATAGTATATGTTGCAATGTAGTTAATATTCATCATAAACTAAAGACAAACTGTATACACAGGGTCTGGAATTCTGGAATAAATTACTCAGATCATGAATAATGCTAGTATGGACTTATCAGAGAGACTTCCGGATATCAGTGTGAGTACAATGAAATCTATTCTGGTCCGGATATATATATATATATATATATATATATACATACAGTATATATATATATATATATATATATATATATATACACACACATACATGCAGTGTATACAATCTATATCCATCTATATCTATGTACATATACAGTAAATATTTATATATATACATATATATGTATATATATATATATATATAATAAAGTTGTAATGGTAGTGTCTGCACATAGAAATGTTTTGTAGCAATGCACTCCTTGAGACTGTGTACGAAGTATGTTCGTTCTGGCATCACGCAAAAATTACGTTATGAATTTGGATTGCATTTTCAATGTTGTATAGCTTAGTCACCTAGAAAGAAACTGAGGTATGTATTATCTCAATGTGACATCAGGGAGAGGAGAAATAAAGGAAAAAACAGATGCTTGACACTCTGCACCTGCAGTGTGCAGGCTCCTCAAGCCAAAAATTACTAGATGCATATAAATATAATTTTTATGGGACAAATATACTTTTCGGGACTGTTTATGAACTATGGAGACACATTTTTTTTAAACAGAACTTGCACAAGCTCCTCAAGTACTAAATGAATATATGTATATAAATATTGCTGTATCCACTCCTGAGGAAGTCCCCAGAGACCACAGAGGGACGAAACGCGTTGCGCAGTACTTAGTAGGACCTCCTGCTACACCTCCACATTGTTGGACAGATAAGCCCTTTTAATCTTGCTACATTGTACGCGTTTTTTTTGTTGTTGTCTTCATTAAAGTGTATTTGTTAAACTTATTACACTATTGGAGGCCCTCCTTTTTTTCTCTATGTTTGCATGTGCATTTGGACTTAGGCCCTCATTCAGAGCCGTACGTAATTATGGAGCGTCCTCCTGGACACTCGTATAGCTGTGGGTCACCACCCACAGCCTATACGAGCGTGCAGTTTGATGGCCGCGAACATCGACAGCACGCCCCCTTTGATCAGACACAACGAGTGAAGGAAAGTCCTTCGCTCGTCGCGTCTGGCGCATGCGCACGACGGAGCTCCCGCCGTAGTGCGCATGCGCAGTGCACAACATCAACCCACTTGCGAGCGGACAGCCGCTTGCGAGTGGGTCTGAATCAGGCCCTTAGTTCCTGGACCTAGAAAAGGACCAAAAGAAAGATACCTGTTACCTTGACATAAAACAAGTAAACAGCTGGTACAAGGCTATTTTATATACTCGGGGTGCTGGAGCTTTGTTGTATACACACGAGTGGAGTGTTCCTAACACACGGCTATTATCTATGTCACCACTTTTGCATGACAGCACTTTTTCAATGTATATATATATTTATATAATTTCAGACTACACTATGTTTGTTTTGTTTTTCTGTTTTCTTTGAGATTTACATCGCGGGATTTACACGAAGACACTGCAAGGATAGACTGTGTGTTCGGACCTTATGGACTTGGTCTTAATATCCCTGCTATAAAAGTTGTTACACTGAAGGCGCCGCTCCTTCACCCTTTTTTATTTATATGTATATAAATATATATATATATATATACACAATATATACATATATTGCACAACCCATACACAAACAATTTTATATGTAGGCATATATATAAATACATAGATATATATCTCAAGATCTATTTTGCCAGAAAATCCAACTAGTAAGCACTAATCAGGCAGCTTATCTTGACTCATGAAGTTGCAGTATACATGTAAATCCAGTAGATGGCATACCAAGACAAATATGACATATCATAGAGTTGCTACTCATGTTACTTGCGACCTTTCGGTGTTACTGTAAATTAAGTGGCTTGCTCACGAGTTAGTAGTCCCAAGGATCTTTTTGTGTTAATCCCTGAAGTAAAAACTGCAAATAATGTTTACAAAGACATTATGTGATCAATGTCTACAATATAAAATATACTCTATGCAGCCAAAAGTAATTGGACACTGACAGCAAATAGATCAACAAGATTTTATTGACATCAGTACTTTGTAGATCCATCACGTGCAGTGATTACTGCAGTCATCCTTTTTGGCAAACTGTCCACAAGTTCCTGGACAGCAGCAAGAGGTATGTTTTGCCATTCTGCCTTATGTACAGTGAGCAACTGTGACACTGAAGAAGGTCGAGTCGGCCTAGAATGCATCAGTAGCTCCAATTCGTTCCAGAGGTTTTCAAGAGGTTTAAGATCTGGACTCTGAGCTGGCCAGTCCATCTGGGTTACAGAATTCTCTGTATACCAGTCCAGCGTCGCCCCTGGAAACATGACAGGTGGCATTGTCGTCCTGATGAAAAACATTTGTTGCATCTGTAGAACTGCAAGTGCATGGGCCTTGTTCTTGTTGAAACCACCACATTAGTGGCCATTTGGTACTTGTGTGCAATGGTATGCATGTCGCTTGCGCGGGGGTGTCCAGTCACTGTTGTCTACATAGTGTACATCACAATAATTGATGTCACTACTGTCTTTGTAAAATTAGTTCCGCTGAGCAATAACAGACAAGCGAATATATAAAGCGAATATATATATATTACAGTCCAGACCAGAATATATTACAGTCCAGACCAGAATATATTATAGTCCAGACCAGAATATATTACAGTCCAGACCAGAATATATTACAGTCCAGGCCAGAATATATTACAGTCCAGACCAGAATATATTACAGTCCAGGCCAGAATATATATTACAGTCCAGACCAGAATATATTACAGTCCAGAACAGAATATATTACAGTCCAGACCAGAATAGATATTTTTTACTCACACTTGGTGGTTTGAAAACTACTGTCCTGTGTCCTCACGCCGCTGTAGCGGCAAATTTGTACGCTGCGGCTGTGCGAAAAAATGCAAATGTCACAGCTACCAGGATTTATATTGAGACGCCCACCGGCAGCTTCGCAAATCCAAACAACTGCGTACAAAGACGCAGCATTGGTCGCAGATCAATTATCGGACTGCTGAGTGCTGAGTAACCCTATGGGAACCCAGAATGGTGGGAACTGAGATGGGGGAGCCAAATTTACTGCGTACGGGATTGCAGTCGCAGGATGAAACACGGCCCAAACATACAGTGTATCGCGAGCGCGTTGGTCGGTAGTGCGGCAGGTGGCCGATAGATCTGCAGATATATCTGTGCATCTGCTGGTGTGTACAGGAGACCTGCCGATCGCCCGCACACATGCTGCAGGGGCCAGGCGATGAGCCACAGCGCAAATGCCTGCCCAGTTGTGACATCAGGCCCGAACACATCAGGCGGACAATTAGGTAAGTGTGTCTGCACTCACCAATCGTCAAACAGATCGTCATAGACCCGGTGTGTATCCAGCTATAGGGGTAATTGATTTAATCTATATGTGATATCTGTGTCTGTGTATGCTGATTGAGAGGTGGTATGTATATCATGTACATCTCCTGTAGTTTATATCTACACAAACTCCTTATAAATGTGTGTGGAAGAGTGACTGAATGAATTAGCGTCATATATCCACCAAGCATCCTAAAAGCTGCACTAATATCAACCCACAATTCAGTGTATCTCTACTACTACAGATTGTGCACATATATAACATTGGGACCGTGTGGTGTCAGTTGTATAAATGCAACTAAATACTCTGCTTATTGATTGCATGTGGTTCTTCTGCAAATTGGGGAAACGGTCTAATGACATTAGGGAGGGGGGAGAGTTGCCGTTGCAAGACATGGCAACTGCACCTCAGCTCACCCTCCTCGCAACTCTTTGGGACTGTGCACAAAAATCAGCGAGGTACCTTAAGTGCGGGATATAGCCTCACTCATACCAATTTCAGACATACCGAGAATCCCGGGAATTTGGCTTGCCTCAGCCAAATTCCCGGGTTGCCGCGTATGTCTGAAAGGTACCTACCCGGGAACACGTTCCCGGGTAGCCGACCCTTCAATCGACCAGGGAAATTACCCTGCTCATGTCTGAATGTCTGAATGGTGCTACCCGGGAATTTACTATTTCCGGGCTGCACCAAGCAGCTTTTACATTTAGTTGGCAGCGCAGAGCGTCCTATAGGACGCTCGGCGCTGCTGCTTTCAGTTGGCAGTGCGGACGTTCAGTGCTGGTGCTTTCAGTTGGCAGCGCAGAGCTATAGGACGCTCAGTGCTGCCGCTCACCACTACCCACGCCGGTGGCTGTGTCACTGTAGATCGTGACACAGAGGACCCCAGCCGGACAACGCGGGTCCCCACCAGCGCTGGAGACCGCCGATAGGTCTCTGGCACAGCAGGCCGCCCGCACTCCAGCTGGACTACCCGCTGGACCACAAAAATGTTGGGATTGGGATTGGCCGGCTCCCTGCTGCATTTTGATGACTTCATCAGCAGCAGCCGGAGAGGGGATAGGCTAGGAGGGGAAGACGGCAGAGGAGAGGCAGGTATTCTAAAAAACCCTGCTCTTGTCTGAAAGGGGTCTACCTAAGAATTTCCCGGGTAGACGCTGTAGTGTGAAAGGGGGGTCTCGACCAAATACCCGGGATTTTGCACAAGATAAATTCCCGGGTCTGAGCAGGAAATTTCCCGGGTCGTATGTCTGAAAGGGGTATAAGTGACATTGAGAAGGTCTCGTCGTTTCTTTAGTGTAGATGGGGCTAGATCCTGAAATATTTGTAGTTGAGCTCCTGAAAATGAGATTGTGGGAATCCCTCGGACCGCTAGTATTATCCGCTCCTTCGTTTTGTAATAGTGGAAGTGTAAAATAACACCTCGCGGCGGGTGTGTTGAAGATGGTTTCGGGTGCAGAGCCCTGTGGGCCCTGTCTAAATGAAGTAGGTCTTTGGGTGTGCCCAGAATCAGGTGAGAAACAGACCCTCTACTTTCACAGACTCATGTAGGTGAGGTAACTGAATAGCAGGGCCAGGGTGCTTGCTACAAATATATTATGTACTAATCTATATTGCAACATAGTGCAATAGAGTTACCACAAACCTTGTTGTTACATCATGGGTAAGTCAACCTTGGAGCATTTGCCTAATGCAGTCTGACCAACACCCAGAAATAAAGGTGTAATATACTTTTCTATGTGGAAGAGATAATTAGCACTCCTACTTCAGGTAATTAAAGTCACTATACATTACACTAGTGCGGAGTCCATCACTATCACTGCAGACAACAAGAGACCTCACAGAACAGATATACACTGATAGTGGGTCTGTCTGCATCTCATAGGGTGCAATACACTACAGTATATTGTATGGAGTGATAATTAGCCCTTGTACTGCAGACAACAGGATCTTCACTGAATAAATGACACTAACTACTATCTGACCAGCTACTTAAACCATTTGAGATAATTATTTTATTACACTATATACCAGACAGTACTTGAAATGGAATAAAGCCGCTACTTCTGGTCAGTGCTTTATTGGTCAGATTTATTCATTAAAAGTCAACAATTTAGTTTAGATATTTCCCATCTTTTAAATGGATTGATAAAGGTCATACTTTAATGTATAATACAGTAATAGAGCTGAGATATAGGATACTTTTTCCTTTTTCTTCTACGGTGTATATATATATATATATATATATATATACAGTGCATTCGGAAAGTATTCACAACGCTTCACTTTTTCAACATTTTGTTATGTTACAGCCTTATTCCCAAATGGAATACATTCATTTTTGTCCTCAAAATTCTACACACAATACCCCATAATGACAACGTGTAAAAAGTTTTTTTGCGATTTTTGCAAATGTAATAAAAAAAACCTAAGAAATCACATGTACATAAGTATTCACAGCTTTTAGCAGCAATTACAGCCTCAAGTCTTTTTGAATATGATGCCACAAGCTTGGCACACCTATCTTTGGGCAGTTTCGCCCATTCCTCTTTGCAGCACCTCTCAAGCTCCATCAGGTTGGATGGGAAGCGTCGGTGCACAGCCATTCTCAGATCTCTCCAGAGATTCAAGTCTGGGCTCTGGCTGGGCCACTCAAGGACATTCACAGAGTTGTCCTGAAGCCGCTCCTTTCATATCTTGGCTGTGTGCTTAGGGTCATTGTCCTGCTGAAAGATGAACCGACACCCCAGTCTGAGGTCAAGAGCACTCTGGAGCAGGTTTTCATCCAGGACGTCCCGACTGGTTCACGCACGTGCACTTCGTCTTATCTGCATGCGCAGATTGCAAACATCGTCCGGCTGCGTGAGAACGCAGCATTGAGATCCAACCTGAATCGGGCCCACAGCTTGGTGCCTCCTTGGACGCCACCATCGGTCGCACCATCAAAACTTGCACCAACCCTATGGCATTGCCGATTATCTGTCCGAGCATGGCCCTCCCTCCTATGTTAGCGATTAAGTGCCTCTGTACGCAGCCACTTCAGTGACACGTCCATAACACACCAATAAGACTGACCTTCTCCTGCCCCTGAATAGCCAACTGTCATATATTTAGCGGTGGTGACATCTGCATAAAACATGCGCACCCATCGCATAGTGCGCAGCATCCCACGGAGGATATTATTCTGCCAACCATTGAGACCCACCCGGAACTAGGCAAGAAAACAGGTTCACTTGAATTTAATGTGCGAGGGCACCATTAGCGGAAATAAAAAATACACATGGGGCATCATTCGCCAACTTCCCCTTGGCACAAAAATATAGGTTACCTGGATATGGTGGGTAGGCCCATAACCTTGGCCATGATTATGCTAAAAACCTCTATTGATTGCAAAATGTTATTGCATTTATATATATTATTAATAATTTGGAGTTGTGCACCTGAGATTTGTCTGTTTCTGTGCCTGCAATTAGTCTCATCAGGTAGCACCTCCCATCATATATATATAGTCAGGTTGTGCAGTCCAGAAATCTTTCCCATATACTCCATTTAATGTGCTTTATTGCACTTTTGAGGGAAAGGAGACGCCCTCATTCTGGATTAGCACCCTTCCTTATTGGTTTCAAAGCATGGAGTATGGTAATGTATATGTACTGTATTAGGCACAATTCTAGGTAAGTCCTACAAGTTATATACTGTAGTGTAACTTTGGTTCATTTTTGGGGTGTGGGTCCCCCTGGATTGCGTTGGTTGATCTGTCGCAGGGCACCGCATTAGAACACATTTTCTTTTATAACACATTTTAACCCTTCACTGTGTGTGTTTAATATATATGTACTTCACTTTTTTATTTTCATTCTTTATATGCAGCTGCAGCTGCTCCTAACTATCTCTTTACATTGCACTTTTCTTACTATGGTGGTGCCCTGGGGCAGCTTGGCTGGGCCAGTTTTGGGGGGTCCTGCACTCTGGATTTGAACCCTAGTATGTTATGGACCTACCCAAAAGAGGTTACCTGGATATGGTGGGTAGACCCATAACCCTGGCCATGATTATGCTAAAAACCTCTATTGATTGCAAAATTTTATTGCATTTATATATATTATTAATAATTTGGAGTTGTGCACCTGAGATTTGTCTGTTTCTGTGCCTGCAATTAGTCTCATCAGGTAGCACCTCCCATCATATATATAGTCAGGTTGTGCAGTCCAGAAATCTTTCCCATATACTCCATTTAATGTGCTTTATTGCACTTTTGAGGGAAAGGAGACGCCCCCATTCTGGATTAGCACTCTTCCTTATTGGTTTCAAAGCATGGAGTATGGTAATGTATATGCACACTGTATTAGGCACAATTCTAGGTAAGTCCTACAAGTTATATACTGTAGTGCAACTTTGGTTCATTTTTGGGGTGTGGGTCCCCCTGGATTGCGTTGGTTGATCTATCGCAGGGCACCGCATTAGAACAAATTTTCTTTTATAACACATTTTAACCCTTCACTGTGTGTGTTTAATATATATGTACTTCACTTTTTTATTTTCATTCTTTATATGCAGCTGCAGCTGCTCCTAACTATCTCTTTACATTGCACTTTTCTTACTATGGTGGTGCCCTGGGGCAGCTTGGCTGGGCCAGTTTTGGGGGGTCCTGCACTCTGGATTTGAACCCTAGTATGTTAGGGACCTAACCGAAAGAGGTTACCTGGATATGGTGGGTAGGCCCATAACCTTGGCCATGATTATGCTAAAAACCTCTATTGATTGCAAAATTGGATTGCATTTATATATATTATTAATAATTTGGAGTTGTGCACCTGAGATTTGTCTGTTTCTGTGCCTGCAATTAGTCTCATCAGGTAGCACCTCCCATCATATATATAGTCAGGTTGTGCAGTCCAGAAATCTTTCCCATATACTCCATTTAATGTGCTTTATTGCACTTTTGAGGGAAAGGAGACGCCCCCATTCTGGATTAGCACTCTTCCTTATTGGTTTCAAAGCATGGAGTATGGTAATGTATATGTACTGTATTAGGCACAATTCTAGGTAAGTCCTACAAGTTATATACTGTAGTGCAACTTTGGTTCATTTTTGGGGTGTGGGTCCCCCTGGATTGCGTTGGTTGATCTGTCGCAGTGCACCGTATTAGAACAAATTTTCTTTTATAACACATTTTAACCCTTCACTGTGTGTGTTTAATATATATGTACTTCACTTTTTTATTTTCATTCTTTATATGCAGCTGCAGCTGCTCCTAACAATCTCTTTACATTGCACTTTTCTTACTATGGTGGTGCCCTGGGGCAGCTTGGCTGGGCCAGTTTTGGGGGGTCCTGCACTCTGGATTTGAACCCTAGTATGTTAGGGACCTAACCGAAAGAGGTTACCTGGATATGGTGGGTAGGCCCATAACCTTGGCCATAATTATGCTAAAAACCTCTATTGATTGCAAAATTTTATTGCATTTATATATATATTATTAATAATTTGGAGTTGTGCACCTGAGATTTGTCTGATTCTGTGACAAAAATATATCTCCCAAGTGCCCCCGGTTGTGGTTGGAACTCCTAGATTCACGGACATAAGAGAGTCAGATCTTTGCCCAAAATATTTGTGGGGTTGTGGCAGATGGGGGCGGGGTTTGGATGACTAGGGGCGTGGCTCATTTTACTCCGATTTTGATTGGCTGAATGTTGGGAAATATACAGAAACACACTGTATTGCCACCACGTACACATTACACATTGGAAACTTGATAAAAAAAATAGCAGAATTCACCTTGTGAGGGTTCAAGACTCTTCATTTTGTCATATACTTGAAAATTTCCCAAATGACCTAACATCAGCCAGCAACACAATAGAATGGATTTTGGCATTGCCAGGCTGTAAGTACAGTGCCTTCCTTAACTGTTGAGGACTTACACTTTACTTAAAAATCTTAAACTTTCAAAGAAGTCTCAGACGAGCAAGGACAGGTTTACATACATTCATTGAAGTATGTTCTTGAAGTCTCTTGATTTCTGGCTAGAACAGATGTCTGCTGTGGCCACAATGGGCACTTTCTTCTGTAGTGAGAAAGGGATCTGGAATTCTCGTCCAGCCTTGGGCTACAGACAATGTTTTGCACCCAGCTGTGTGACTCAGTAGGCACCTCTTGCTCTACCCTATCCTCTCCTTGACTCACCTTTTATCTCTCTGGCCCACAGCTGTCCTTAAATAGCAGACAGGCAGACAGGAATAATGCTGAGCACAAAAGCAGAAGGAGATATTTGCGGTCAGGATCTGCTCCAAATGAATTGATGAATTGTCCACGACATTAGTGAGAATTAACTCCACATCCAAGAACTAAATTGTTGTAATTATTAAGCACTTTGTTAAACGTTGAGAGGAATTCGGAGACCTGTCTTACGAGCATTTTTTTCCCAGTTAGGAAACAGGCTCCATATTGACATTTCATGTAAGGAAAACCAAACAGGGAATAAATTGTCCTTGCCCGAGGTTTAAATATTTAAATAAAAAAATAAATCTATTATAAATAAATAAATATATTATAAATGAATAAAAATAATATAAATAAACACATGATAAAGTATATACATATAAACACACACACTTATATATTATGTTTATCCCTGTCTTTATGTTAAAGCCGCCACATTATTTCAACTCCGTACAGGAAAATGACAAAATTTGTTTGTCTGCCCGGTTATGCATTCGGACACCCTGCACCGATTGGGATTTAGGGGGATCAGGGTCAGACCTCCCGTTGGTGTACGCTGGGCAGAACTTTGACCCGAGGAGCCTGTTCTGAGCCTTCCACTGGATGGATTTGGATGAAAACTTCACAGAGGGGTGGCAATTGATCTGGAATGCCTAATGGTGTGATTGGGGTCCCGGTAGGACCTCGTGCAGAGTGCGCCGGGCAGACCCAGGGAGCCTGCCCTGGGCCTTCCACTGGATGGATTTGGATGACATCACATAATAAAACGTAATAACTTGAACATTTAAACCCAGGCAACATTGGGTACTAGTATATATATATATATATATTTGTGTGTGTGTGTCTTTATATATAATAATCTCTAAAAAATCAAGATCAAATTCAAGTCGTAGGTGCCAGTTCATTTGCGACCGCGCCAGCCTGTGTATTCTCTGGCAAACAATGCGACCAGTCAGAAACGCCTACCGGGCGGCTACAGGACAGTAATCTCCCAGCCACCAATCACAGAGGGACATAACTATTAGCCAGTGGTTAAGTGCTTAAATATGTGCATGTGTGTGTGGATAGATAGATAGATAGATAGATAGATAGATAGATAGATAGATAGGTAGATATGAGATAGATAGATAGATAAATATGAGATAGATAGATAGATAGATAGATAGATAGATAGACAGACAAATATTTAGTTTACATTTACATATTTAATTTACATTCATCAGGACAGATAGTGGTCAATGTTTCAATAACTTTCTAGCACCTTTGTCAAGACATGACAAGAACGGGAAGTCAGCCTCCCTGATCCTGTACTCACAGTGTCTGATTAACCAAAACTGACAGTTGCAATCGTTATGAGCAGGCTCGGTGGAAAATGGTAAGCATGGCAGGATGGCTAATCATGACTGTTTTCAGCAAGGGTGCTATTCCACTCTACAGAGTCTCTGCTCTGAAAGAGCGTAGCGGGGGCATCGCAGCAAGCAGTGTGATATAGGGTGTGCTGGTGCAATGTGCAGTGAGGAGCCAAAGGCACCATGACTCTGATCCTGGGCAAGGGGGCGCAGCAGGGGAAGAAAGCACCAGTCCTGGTTATGACACTGCTGCCCAGGGGTTGGAACAAAGGTGCCTCTATACATGCCAGGAATGTGTCCGGTGGCTGCATTGGGGCTTACTAGGTCTTATTAAAGTTTATAAATGTTTGATTAGCTTGTTCTTTTGTTTTCGGTTCCACCTGGTGCTTGGGCTTCCTCCCACACTCCAAAAACTTACTGGTAGGTTCATTGGCTTCTGACAACAAATGAACCCTGGAGTGTGTGTATGTGTGTCCATGTGATAGGGGGTTAATGATTGTAAGCTCCAGTGTAGCTGGGACCAGGAGCGTATCTATAATGGGTGGCACACCCTGCACCCATATTTTACATACTCACCTCTCCGGAGTCCCACGTCGGCGATGTCAGCACTGGAAAAATTGCCTTGAAAATGGCCGCCATGGGCAGTTTCCTGGCGTTTTGCGCATGCGCAGTAAGGAAATTGCCAGGGAAAATGGCCGCCATGGGCAGTAGACTCTGGGCACAGACTAGTGCCAAGAGTCTACAGCTGCAGCGCTGCGCTCAGTGCATTGCCGGCCGCCGGGGAGAGAGGAGGGGGCCCAGGATGTAGACTGCACACGGGACCCCTCCTCTCTTAATATGCCCCTGGCTGGGACTGATGGGAATGAGTGAAATATTCTCTGTAAAGCCCCGAGTAATATGTGTGCGATAATAAATAACTGGTAATAATTATATTCATAATAATAATATGGGTTATAAAAAAAAAGGTTCTGGGGCATTTCAGTTTATCTAGAGGACAATTAGGAAGTGTGGTGCTTTCACCATATCCTGGGGCTTATTGAACCTTTATATTAGTTGTGAGTCTGGTTCAGCCTAACATCATGTGATTGATTCCATCCTAATCTTGTTTCCTGACATTAAGCGTAACATCACTTGCAACTCATCCAGTTCCGATACATCCCCCATTTCCCAATCCCGTACGTTGCACAATCGGACACCCTGGACTGCAGTGATCCACGTTATGTTCAGTATGAGTAAGAAGGACATTGCATCAAATGAAAGAGTCATCGATATTATTTTTGACCCTGACTGGTTATGTCTAAATAGTTGTCCTCTAGATAACCGCTGGTGACTACCACGTCATTCATTATATTTACCATGAATGGGAATGATAGATTTGTCACTGTTTACTAATGTCAACTTAATAGCCATGTCACTCCATCCTTTCAGTATTGTTTTTATAGTGTGTGTTCTAGCACTAGATCTTTTGTACAGTAATAAGTGTTTTATATTATCTATATTAGCTAACATGACCAGAGCCAGATTAAATACCCATGGGGCCCTAGGCAAGGTACTGGTTTGGGGCCCCTCTAGTCAGATCCATCCATAGCATAATTTATTTATTCCACACATGTCCATAACATTATTTATCCTCTTCCTCCGCTAATGACAAATATATGTGTTACTGCTTTTATTTCAGCATTATAGATGATGAAGTCAGGAAGCTGGCGGTCGAAATGGCGACCGCCGGCTTGCCGTCATGGGACTAATGATAGGCGTCTTAATACTGACGCCTATCATTAGCCCCACGATGAAATAGCCGCAGTGGGGGGGGGGGAGAGGGTTAGGTTTAGGGACACCCAGGGGGACTTAGGATTAGGCACCCCCCCTGGAGGGTTAGGCAAGGGGAGGGGGGGTTAGGGTTAGGCACCCCCCCGGAGGGTTAAATTTAGGGTGCGGGGAGGGGGGTTAGGTTTAGGCATCCCCGGGGGGAGGTTAGGCACAAGGGGTGAGGTTAGGGTTAGGCACCCCCCCCCCCCCGGGAGGGTTAGGTTTAGGGTGTGGGGAGGGGGGTTTAGGTTTAGGTATCCCTGGGGGGAGGTTAGGCACAAGGGGTGAGGTTAGGGTTAGGCACCCCCCCCGGGAGGGTTAGGTTTAGGGTGTGGGGAGGGGGGTTTAGGTTTAGGCACCCCTGGAGTGAGGCTAGGGTTAGGTACTAGGGGGGAGGCTAGGCACCCCTAAGGAGGGTTTTAGGGTAAACACTCAGTCGGGATCTTCATCTTCAAGCCTTCCGGTTTCGGTATTTCATACGCCGGGCTTAGTTCCGGGGGTAATACATACCGATTCCCATTATACAATAGAATAGAATATAAAACATTGCATATATATTATTGGTTACATGGGGGTCTAAATTTAGCTGACGGCTGTTTCCGGTTTTGACCCCAAATTTTAAAACGGCAGTAATATTAAATTCAAAATTAATATTATTGCCATTTCAAATTTCGGAGTCAAAAGCACAAAGAATAAGCTGCTTGCAAAAGCCTCCGTTTAGTAATTCTAGACTGGAGTGTTATTTATTTTACACTATGTAATCTTTGTATTTCAGTGAAGGGTAAATTGTAATCTATTAAAATGATGTACACTGGAAGTCTATGATGTAATTGTGAATCTAATATCTGCACACACAGGCAGCGTAACATTGGTGTTTGAAATGTGCATTTGAATGGAAGTAGAAACACATATACACTGCACTATGGCCCTCATTCAGACCCACTCGCAAGCGGCTGTCCGCTCGCAAGTGGGTCGATGGTCCCCACTGCGCATGCGCGTGACTGACAGCACGCCCCCTTTGGTGTGCGTGCCGGGGGCGTGCCTGCCAGACGGAGGCGTTCCCAAGGGAACGCCTACCGTCTGAAGCCGGCCCGACTGACATCACTAGTGATGTCAGTGGGAGTGATTTTGGCTCTGATAGAGCCAAAATCACTCCTGGACTTGCGGTTGAAAAACCCAACCGCAGGCTTTTGCTCGCAGTTTCGATGGTCGCGATGGTCAAGACCATCGCGACCATCATTTTGCACGCTCGTATATGCTGTGGGTGGTGACCCACAGCTATACGAGCGTCCAGGAGGACGCTCCATATTAATGGAGGTGGGCCCTGATTCAGAGCGAGCGCTCTGGTCAGAGCGTCCGGCTCTGAATCAGTGCCTATATCTGCATATGCATTTAATGTTTGTATACAGCGGTTTGATTGATATGCGTTTATAAGTGCATTACATCTGCATTTCTTACACACGAAAACTGTAACAAAGCAGGAAGTTGTTATCAAATGCAATGTGGAAACACATACTGTATGGAAATGCTCCCTAATCACATCTTATTGTGATTATAATACAGTTAGATCAGAGGTGTGTAATATAACGCAGAACAGGATAAGTGCACTTATAAGTATTTATGTGAACAGTCGCATCTGGCACAGTGCTTTCTGCCTTCACAACACATGTTAAAAGCATAATTCTATCAACAGCATTTATATAGCCATCACCATATCTTTTCTTCTATGAAAAAAAGTGATGGTACCTAAATATACAAGATGTATATGAGCCTCCATACTCCAAAGTGGGTCCACACCTATACAAATCGCCGGCCCATTCTTTCCATTCCCAACCCGTTCGAGCGATATGTGTGTACGCACCTTCCGTCATGTTTTCGCAGAAGGGAACTAGTCACACCCAAAGGTCAGGATTTATGTGCAATTTCATTTTCATGCAAAAAAGTGCAGTGTGTAGGCACTGCTGACCGTCCTGCCCGTTGCTTCTGCCCATACTCCTCCAGCAGCAGACCCGCCTGTCTTATCATCAGATATTTTAGACAGATGAGTTTCCTGGATCGCAAGTTACATTCTAGAGGTGTTTAACACATAAAACAGCACTTTGAACTTGCGAACGCAAGTAATCGAAAGTAAAATGGAATCGAAGGTAAGACTGCATGGAAAGTATGATTGTACAAGTGTGTACAAGGCTTTAGGGGCATATGTATAAAAGCTTGATGTGAGATAAAAATTTTAAATTATATCACCAACCAATCAGCTTCTAACTTACATTTTGCAGGCTGTGTTTAAGAAATGATAGTTTGGAGCTGATTGGTTGGTGATATATATTTCACAATTTATCTCACATCAAGCTTTGATACATATGCCCCTTAGTGCGCAGATACTTATTCTATTAATTTTTGCAATTATTTCGCTGTTGTTTTTTTTCTCTGTTTCTGGAAGTAGTTATATGAATCAAAATTAGACTAAAAAAAAAACAAAAAGCCCAGGTGCTTATAATGCTTACCCCTCAGTACCGCTAACGGCCATCGCCAAGCTCGGTGGTGTGCAGTTTAGAACACTGATGGGCAACAGGCGACCCACCAAGCCCTTACTTACAACCCCCAGCTCCCTTCTGCTTGATGTCATATTTGCTTGTAAGAGTGTGAAATCGCTTAATTAAAAATCCCTGCTGATATCTTATTATAGTTAGGGGTCTTTTTCATTGATCACATGTATTAATTTAACTTAAAATACTCTGGACGTTAAGAGTAATGTTAAGAGAAGAGTAGAAGGTTAAGAAAAAGGTTAAGAGAAGGTTAGAAGGCTGCCCAATGCGGCCCCTGAAGTGAATCAGTTTGCCTATCACTGGCCTAGACTCTTAAAGCTGCTGCAGTAAGTTAAATGTGCAACAATGTGTCACTGGCTCTGGCTTCACTTCATCCCAGCAGCCCAGGTAAAGGATGTCTCAGGCTCCAGTCAGCAAGCAGCATCTAAGGCCACGCCCACTTCCTAACTGTCCCCTCCCACTCCTATGAGGAGAATGTAAGGCCATTCTCACAGGGCTCAGGCTCAGTACACACACAGCAACTACTCACGCTGCTGCAGCAACACAACACAGATACAGTGCAAGAGGGAGATCATTCCTGCTTACAGCCTTCAGCAGCTGCAGTCAGGAGATATTCACACAGTCTGAGTGGGCAGAAAGGGGGAGAGTGCAGGAATTCACTGAGACTTTTGCTGGTGCAGAGAAGAAGTTGGACCAGATACTTTGCAAAGGTGCAAAATCAGATCACTAACACTATAGAACTCTCCATAGCGAGAGGTAGAGGTACAGTAGCAATTGGACACTTTGTGTCTGACATTAGTAACTTTTACTAAAACACTAACAGCACAGTCTGCTTCCTCGCTTAGACAGCAGCAGTTAGTGGTAGCAGCACTTTTTTTTATTATTATTTATTAGGAATATTTTAATTTATTTAAGTATATATGTTTAGCATGCATCATTTTACAGCACAGCGCTGAGAACTTGGCAAAGTAGTTTGTGCCAGTTTCCCTTGCATTAGGTACAGGAGACTGGTATCATGACAGGTGTGACTTGTGTATCAGGAGAGAGTGCTTGTGAAGGGGTCCTGCTGTCCAGTAAGGTGACCAGAGGGCACCTGGGGCACAGGAAGGAAGAGGTGAGGGCCCCTACCTGCGATAGGTGCGATTCTTGCAGGGTACCAGACACTGGCTGTTCTGCTATGTCCAGGGCAGTGAAGAAACACTACCACAAGCACAGCATCAAACACCGCTACCAACTCCTGGAGACCTTGGGTAGAGGTACTTATGGCAAAGTAAAGAAAGCTCTGGATAAGACGACTGGGAGGATGGTGAGTATCACTTATGGCTGTTCCTGGTGTTTAGAAAAATTGCGTTTGGAATAATTAATTGTACTGGGCTTTGTGTTCAGTAGATGCAAATTGAGATCTCAAGTAGCAATTGTCATTCACTAACTACTGGTCTAATGGTATCTATCTATCTATCTATCTATCTATCTATCTATCTATCTATCTATCTATCTATCTATCATCTATCTATCTATCTATCTCCTATATCTATCTATCTATCTATCTATCTATCTATCTATCTATCTATCTATCTATCTATCTATCTATCTATCTCATCACTTGATGGACTAGAAGAATTACTGGTGACTGTTTTGATCCCGGCCACTGAACTGTTTTATATTCATAGATAAACTCAGACTTCTCACAAACACCTAAACGCATAAGAACACATTTTTTAAATAAAGCTTTAAAATAAATAAATGTAGTAAAATATGTGTGTGCTTATTGGATTAGTGTTGTAGTATATATAGTATTATATGCCTTTAAAATGTAAGCTCTCATGAGCAGGGCCCTCTTCCCCTGTTTTTCCTTCCTTTACTTATATTGTTCACTACTCTATATTCCAATGTTTATATACTATATACTTGTCCTGCAATGTCTTGTACTGTATTTCACTGTTTTGTACTGTTTCTGTACTTTGTTTCTGTACTTTGTAAGGCGCTGTGGAACCCTTGTGGCACCATATAAATAAAGGAGAATAATAATAATAATAATAATATGCACTACCTTGGTATAATGTACATGTTTATATGATATTACACACAACCCTGTACTCCACGGGGTATCGTTTAATTTTTATAACCGTCAGGATCAATTCCCCTACACTCTGAGTCAGTGTAAAATAGTTATACTATGATTTTAAAAAGTTATATCATCAGATCTGCAAGTATGTACTAATGAAATCAGGCACTGTACAGTAGCTCTCCACCTGTGCACAAGCAGGGATACCCACATCCTGTATAGTCTTTGGTGTGCATTTGTAATGACTGACAAAAGTCTCCTTATCTGCTATTATGTAATTCATCCTGTAAATAGTGACTCAGATAGCAAGTTGTTCTCCGGCCATTGTGTAACCACACGTCCCAGCATGCCTCGACAGAGTTGGTTCTGCAGACCACATGGGGTCATGTAGTTTAAAAG
This sequence comes from Taudactylus pleione, assembly GCA_031769625.1. Taxonomy (NCBI): domain Eukaryota; kingdom Metazoa; phylum Chordata; class Amphibia; order Anura; family Myobatrachidae; genus Taudactylus; species Taudactylus pleione. The sequence continues at coordinate 1,344,069 of JAUIMM010000132.1, read as the reverse complement.
ATATTGTGCCCAGCTACCTACATCTATTAGAAAGTGCAATGACGGTGAGCTATATTGAGATACGTAGTTTACGAGGACTAGCACAATCTGTGTGCAATAGGGTTTTCTGTAGATCACTGTAGAATTTGCAAGGTTCAGTGATTACAAGCTGAACAATCCCCAGAAAGAGTGGGAATGCGATGAGAATGAATGCAATCCGCTGCACAGCATGCCGCTGCCCTGCCAAATAATATAAACTGTTTGGCAGAGTTGTAAACAATAAGTCAACGGGTATTCTTACATCGCAGGGCCTTAAAAATAGCTCTTTTCCCCAGAGCCGAGGAGCAGAGCAGCTGTTTAGTGCGTAGAGGCTGATAGCAGAGACATTTCTGCCAACACAAGAGGTGGCGGACATGTTTGGCAGATGTGATTAGCAAGGCCTCAGCAGCACAGAGCTGGCAGTTGCCTTGGCAACGACAAAATGCCAATTAGTCCCAGAATGCATCTGCACAATGTGCAAAGCCAACTTGATTTTTCCTCCATAATATTCCACTTGTGCCACACACCCATCAGTACAGAGCTTTGTGTGCACAGATCAGACTACTGGTGAATCCCATCCTTTCTATGGGGCATATCCAATGAGGTGCGAGCTTACCATAAATAACACGCCTGCTGGGTTTTTCCTGCCAGTGCGAGATTTTTTGTTTTCAATGGCGTGCAGGTTTTTTTTGGAGCGCAAGATTTTTTTTGGAGCACCTCCAGAGCAGATCTAATTTTTCCTAAAATCCATATTTTAAGGAAAAATATCAGCATTTGCTATTTTGTACCCCCCCCCAAAATATGAGGAATTAAGCAAATGAAAGTTTCCAATTAGCTTAATTAGTCCATAATTACTCAACTGCTGCTGCGCTGTCCTGATCCTCCACTTCCCCGACTGAAGTCTTCTGCATCCGTCTTCTCCAGCAGTATGAGTGTGACCCCTGTCAGTGTGTGTCTGACCCCCTGCCAGTGTGTATGTGTCCCATGTGTGTGTATACCATGGGTATTGGAAGTCCGCATACCCGTGGTAATCCAAAATTGGTCGTGAGGTCCATGTAATTTTCTGTAGGCAAAACCTTGCAGCCTATTGGATATGCCCCTATGTGTACGTATGCAAACATTTGTAACCTGTGATCGGCTGTTCCTGCTCCATAATATATGGTGATTCCTATTACTGGACCCCAGGGGTGCATCATCCAGAGTGGGACCTCATCCATCGCTACCAACTCATTAGGAATCCACCTACACTGTCATCGCTTGCTCATTGCACCCTACTAATGCTGCCCCCCCCCCGCCAAGATGCTCCCTTCTACCAGGTGCAAGATGCTCTGCTCCTGGTCTTACAACATATGATTGCCGTCACCTGTGTTGAACTAGTTCATTGATGAGAAAGGTGTTGTTTAACCCTGGTGACTGCCATCATCAACTAAGAGCAAAGACCAGGAGCAGAGCATTTTGTTCCTGGTGGAAGGGGTCATGTTGGAGGGTATGCTAGTGTTTAGCAGAGGACCCATAGTGGCACAAAGTGGGATAATCAGTGGTTTCCAGAGGTTTTTTGGTCTCCCGAAGTTCTGTAATGAGGAGCCAGGACAGGTTTGTTCTGGCCATAAAACTCACAGCATACTTTCTTTAAGGCTCCACATTGGGTAAAGCATTGCTATAAACCTATTCCCACTTGTCCTGTTTATTTATTTTTACCTCAGCTGTGATTGGTAATATTGATTCTACCTTCTGATCCTTTTTAAGTTTAACTACAAGGGTAACCTGTTACATATCCAGCACTTTATTACTGTGTAGCTTCTAGTACTTGTGTGAAAATATGTCTGTGATATTACAACTGAAGGCCGTATTCAATTTGGAGCGAAAAGCCGTTGTCGGCGAAAGTTTTTCGGCGATGACGGCATTTTAGCTGATTTCACTTATGCCCATATTCAATTTTAGCGTCTTTTCGCCCGGTGCGAAAATGCAATGCAATGTAATAGGCGATAAAGTTTCGCCTATGAATACACGGCGGAAAAAAGTGCAGATTTGGGGTTTTGGGGTGCAGAGGTACGGAAAACACTCCGCACCCTTTGTACACCCCCCTTGATGCTAACTGCATCAAAAAACGCTAAAACACAAAGGACACCCCAAAAAAAACCTTTGAAATAGTGGGCGAAAAATTTCAAAGTGGGGGTACAACTTCAAAAACTAGCGAAATAGCCTTTGGGAGGTCTGCAAGTATGGGGGAGGGTTTTCTTTTACTCCAGGTGCTTGCCGAAGGTGCGTTTTTGGCGCTCTTTAATGCTTAGTGATTTTTACATATGCTTGCACCCATTTTCATGGTATCCCAAATTTGATAGGACTACTTATTGGCCCAAAAAAGTTGCTAAATGCTATTCTTCACCACTCTCCCAAAGACGCTAAATAGCTCCTATTGAGACCATTCAAAGACCCAAAATACCTTTTGCAGGGCTTTTTGGGGATCAGAGCATCTTTAGGGGGGTGTCAAGCTGATTTCCCAAAAAATGACAAGACTTTTTTGCCATTTTGTTTTCGCCGGGTCGCGTTTTCGCCAATTTGGAATTGAATACGGGGATACGTGGGGACACGCGCAATAAGTTTTCGACGGCAAAACCTCTGATGACGGCGAAAAGTCCCGCAACTGACTTTTCGCTCCAAATTGAATATGGCCCTTAGAGAGAGATAAAGTGGACGGAGATAAAGTACCAACCAATCAGCTGCTAATGGCCATGTTACAGGCTGTGTTTGAAAAATGACAGTTAGGAGCTGATTGGGTGGTACTTTATCTCTGTCCATTTTCTCTCTCTCCAAGGCTTAGTGCATAGACTTCATAAGGAAATACACTGTCCTAGTGTTGGGGGCGTGTCTCTGAACTGGCCGCGAACTCAGACGCTCAATCGCTCGCATTGGAGGCCAGACAATACCTGAGTATATGCAGCTAGGGTAGGGCTGGTGGAAATGGTGCGACCGTTGGCTGTGTCTAAAGACGCACAAAGTGGGCACCCCAGTACCGGTTGTGTCATTCAGACACACAGGTGTACACCAGGGGATCGGCTGATAATAGCATCGACATAAAGCCATAGGCGCGTCCACAGCAAGAGACGCAAAAGCAGGTGCAGAATGGCCCTGACTCTGGAACAGCCCCATAACGTGCTAGTGATTGGTATCTAAACATGAAGGGACAGCATTACTGAATTTGTGTTATTAAAAATATGTAATTCCTCTCATACCCGCAAAAATATGTGTCATACATTATTGTGCAACAGGGTGCTGACTGGTCTAAACTTGCTCCGGAGTCATCATGCCCACAAGTGACTGTCAGCATCGGCTGATTTATACTGTGCATCCGGATTGCATCAAAACAGACTCAAATTAGGGAAAGTTGAACAAATGTTCAAATACCATGTAATATATATATATGTCTGTTGTGTATATATATGTGTGTGTGTGTATAATATATATATATAAAATAACATCTGTGCCGACAGAAAGATCAAAGGGGCCCTGTTAAAATCATCTCAACAGCATGAGGTAGTGTTTTCTTCCCGCCTCCCAGAATATACGTGTATTGGTTATATTCCCATGTATAACCCTTACTTATTCTTAGAGGAGAATGTGCTGGAAGGAATCTGAATGACTTCAGCCGCTGCCAACATTCCAGCAAAATTCCCAGCGTGGACAGGGAGAGTTTTATATAAAGAAATATTGGAGTCTGAGATTCCTGAGGGGATTGAAAAGAAAACCTTCCCTTTTCTGGTGGTCCTGGAAATGTATAGCGCAGCTGTATAGATCACAGGCTGATCCGTATCAGGCATGACCAGTTCAAGGATTTTCAATTTTACTACATATTTTCAAAGGTTTTGTTTGCAATTTTTATAACTGGCCTCATATGTGACTAGGGACGATATTTATCAAAGCTTGGAGAGAGAAAAAGTGGAGAGAGATAAAGTACCAACCAATCAGCTTCAAACACAGCCTGTAAAATGACAGATAGGACCTGATTGGTGGGTACTTTATCTTTCTCTAATTTATCTCTCTCCGTTTCCAAATGCACAGCCATTTTTGTGTTATACGATAGGCAGCCTATCACGTTGCTGGATAAAAGCAGGCATCAACGTTAGACTGAACAGCGAGTGGTTCAACCACCAAAAACAAAATGGCTGCCTCTATTGTGTGTAGGTGACTTTAATAAACTAGAAATCCCCTCAACAGGGGGGGGGCAGTGACGCGATTCGCGCTGAATCACGTCATCATGGCCCCGCCCTCTGCTTTACAGCCGAAAATAATTGTGAAGAGGAGGCGGGGTCACAATCACGCGCCTCCGCCTCCACCCCCAATGTGTCATAACTGTCCAGATACACCCCCCCCCCCCCCCCGTTAGCCGACAATCAACTCCCTCCCGGAAGGAGGGAGCTGATTGTCGGCAAGTATTTATTTAATTGAATCGAGCCCATTGTGTTGTGTGTTGTGATTGGGTTAGAGCTGAGAAAACTTCAGGCTGGCGAATCCTGTGCTACATCATGGCCAAATCACCCTGCACCTTTAATAATTACCTCTCTGGAATCCTGCAACGGCTGCGCTGCAGAAATCACCGTGAAAATGGCCGCCGAGCAATTTTTCTGGGCATGTGCACAGTCTCCTCCATGTGCCGCCAACTGGAGAGGAGAGGCCTCCTCTCTTAATGCACCCCTGAATATGAATGACTAAATATTCTCTGTAAAGTGCTGCGGAATACGTGTGCGCTTTATAGACCAATTTTGGGTCCTGTGGTACTGAACGTTTTCTACCCTTTGTAGTCCTGAATTTCCAGTGACTCAGAAAGATAACCTCTAGTCTTCGCTGTGCACTTTATCATATGACTCTAGTCCTGTAGCCGAGACATTAGTTGTAGAAGGATGTGTGTGGTAAAGTGTCCCGGAAGCAGCTGAGCCGACTGCTGTTAACAGGCTTCCAGAGCTGATAAAAGCTTCCTGACGCTCAGTTTAGCAATACTATATCAACATAAACACTTCTGTGTACAAGTGGTCCATTCTGAAGAGATAGTACTGTGCACTAATCCACGTAGAGTAGACTGTATACGAACAATATAAACAAAAAAAATTATATATACACCAAAAGTGAAAATGGAAATTTTACACTAATTTTAAGCTTTAAAAAGTAGTGTTTAATCTCAAAAATGACAATTTATTTAAAAAATCAATTATATATTTAAACCGTGTTATACTTAAAGCAGCAATTCCATGAAAAAATGCTATCAATGATTTAGCATTCTGCAGTGTAATAACTACCATGGCAACCACAGGCATATGACACATACAGTTTGGAATGCCCTTTTGAGCACTATCTGCTCTGTGTATTGTCCTGATTTTGTACCAGCGATCATTGTTGTGGTTCCAAGCCCCTCTCTGTGATTGAGCAACGTTGGGTCAAAACGCTCTTATTTGGCGAGGTGGTTTATATAAGCTTAGACAGAGTCATTTTTCTGAGTTCTGCGGCTGATGATACTGTACTGATCTGATTTCATACTACATGTAGAGTAATAGATATAATGCAATATTGCATTTCTCTGATGTATATTTCTGCACCAAACATAGTTTCTGTAGTCTATATTCCATTTGCTTCTAACATGTTTACTGTAAATTCTGCCAACACTGTCATAATGTTCTGCCGAAGAAGCAACAATCTAGTTAGGGGCATATGTATCAAAGCTTGATGTGAGATAAATTGTGAAATATATATCACCAACCTATCAGCTCCAAACTATAATTTCTTAAACTTTCTTAAACTGTAAGTTAGAAGCTGATTGGTTGGTAATATATCTCACAATTTTATCTCACATCAAGCTTTGATACATATGCCCCAAAATGTAAGTTCATTATTAGAGAGATCAGAGAGCTGTGTTTTTATCTTCCAGGCAGAACGAGATACTAAGTAACTAAATAATTACATGATATTAAGAGCAGTATTTCTTCTACTTAAACTATGTGTTGATCAATTGCTTTGAGACTACGTGTGAGCGTGTAATGGTCTGTGTACAAGGCCCTGTGTGGCCGGACAGTGATTACATCATGAAGGTAAAATTAGACAAGGGGACGGAATGTTCGGTGCTAACAGTGCGGAATCACATTCTATAACCCAGTGCTTCTTGCCATCATGTCAGTATACCCTTGTACCTAAATCCCTGGGATACAGAATGTGACATAAGCTGTTCTCAAAACCGTCTGTAGAAGATAAATAACCTCTGAGTAAACAGGCTGTTTCATAGGCGCACTGGGGTGAGAAACTCATTGTGTGCTGGGCAAAAACAATGCACACAGTGAGGCGCGTAAGGTTTACCGTGTACTGTCTAGGTTTCCTGACCTGGCACTACTACTGGCACAAGAAACTGAGAAAGTATTCCATAATGTAGGTATATAATAAATATACAGGGTGGTCATAATCAATCTTCCCCTGTACAGAGCCGTCTGTAGTGCAATCTATCAACCAGAATGTCACCAGGATTCTGTAGAAACAAATATTAGTGCAAATAATAATTAGGGAGACATATTAAATGCTTTATTGCAGTGTTATCATTAGTGTAACACATTAAAGGTAATCGTTCATTACAGTTTAGTCATTCCATCTGTCCATGTCCACGTTGTTTTCGCATTGTACAGCGCCATATTCCCCGTCATACAATTATGTCGACATGGTTAAAATGTTGCCATGTTCAGAATGCCAACATTTAACATGTTGACACTAAGGGCGGAATTCAATTCTTTTCATCCCCTATCGCGCCCGACGGAGCTATTCTATTCTTGCTCCTGTCGGGCACGATCAGTTGCCAAGCGCTACATTTCAGCTCGCAGCCCCTGGGGGATGAGAGCTGAAATGTGCGAAAAGTGACATGTTTGGGCGCCCAAACATCACTTTTCGCGATCGCGCCCAGCACTTTGGTCGTGTTTAGCTGCTTTACGCGGCTAAACCTGACCTCTATGGGCGCGATCAGCGTGAAAAGCTGGCACAATTGAATAGCGGCCCGCGATCTCCTGTCACTTTAGACGGGAGATGCAGGCCGCGAAATCAATTGAATTCCGCCCCAAGGTGTATATTTACTAAAGTGAGAGTTTTAAAAGTGGAGAAGTAGCTACCAATCAGATTCTAGCTATTATCTTCTAGAAGGTGCTAGTTAAATGTTATGTAGAATCTGATTGGTTGCTATGGGCAACATCCCCACTTCTGAAAACTCTCATTTTAGTAAATATAGCCCCATGATGTCGACATGTGTTTTTGATTATTTTAGCCTAAACCTAACCCTACTCCTAAACCTAACCCTTCCCATAAAAATCAACAAAAAATATGTTGCTATTCTGACGCCGACATGTTAAATGTCGTCATTATGAACGTATTCCAAATTTTAACTTTGTCGACCTAATTGTATGTTGGAATATTGGTTGTCGACCTAACGTCTATGTCAACATTCTGAATGTGGACAATCGGGCTGGATACCGACCCTATCAGTAGGAAACCAGTAACAGTATGGCCGATTTCACATGTGTTCTTGGACCATGTCACTCTATGATGATAAATAGTTTAAACAATAAACGTTCTACGCTAAAGGCTTCCCATTCTATTATTGTTACCCGGAACCCCTTGGGAAAGGAAGGTGGTATAGGTAATACGTGAGACCAGTCTACAGAGATACAACAGAGTGAAGCGCAGTAGGATGTGGCTCTCAGCCGTGGACATTTTTGATGCTAATAACCATATACATGCTTCTTTAGGTCGCTGTGAAGTCTATTCAGAAAGATAGGATCACAGATGAGCTGGACAGAGTACATCTTCAGCGGGAGATTGAGATCACCGCTCTGCTGAAACATGAGCACATCATACAGGTCTTCGAAGGTCAGTATGAGCCTGGGGCACATGTCACACAGCATATCAGAGACTCCCCCCGGGCACCACAGGTCCCTCCACTAAATAGGATTAAGTGGCTCCATTGTTCACTGAAACCTGTGTCTGTCATAGCAGTGGATAAAAGGAGACGTTGATTGTGATGGACCCCTACTGGGGTTATCCATCTTGCAGGAATCTAATGACTGCTTGTTACTCCGCACATCGCCTGCAGGAACACGGAGCATGTAACATACCAGCATGCTTTGCACCAGATATAGGTTATAACGCAGACTCGTTTATAGGGCATTGTTAGCTGATCGTATGGTATATGCAACCTGTCATGTGACTCTCCAGCGGTGGTGGTACTATAAGGTCCAGCATACCATCAGCCGAAGCAGATGTGGATATGCATTGATCTGTCTGCCAGGCGCATACACTGGTACAGATGTGTCCTCATACATCTATCCTCCGTGCGCTACAAGTCGCGTTACTCATAACGCATGAGCGCTGTGCGACCGGTAAGAACCGATTGTCTTTTTGTGCGGCCTTTTCCCTTAAAATGAGTTTTATCTGCAAAGTGATGTGAATAGAATGCACAAGCAGCTTAGGCTGGTTAAAATGATATGCGGCATGCCTATATTCTGTGCGCAGCTGCGGCTGTATCTGCATGCGAAATGCTACGTCACAGTGTCAGCGACTGTAACACTGTAACGCGTCATTTTAATAAGCAGAAGCTGCCTGTGTGTCCTATTTGCATTGCATTGTGAATAAAACGCACTTTAAGGGAAAAAGTCACACGAAAAGACGCTCGGCGCTAGAAAGTCTGTTTAACGCGCAAGGAGGCTAGATGTATGTGGACACACCTGTATATGCCTCTGTTACACGTGTCCCAGTATGCAGACGTTTTGCAGGCTGGACTGGGTCTGTCATATCAACGCACATGTCGGAAAATGAACACAATTGCAACTTTTTCATTCTTATTTATAAACAAAGATCTTAATAGCCTCAGTTATTAATTTTAAAGGACAACTGGTCCCCCAAATTGAAATATTCAGAATCTAAGCGCATTGTTCAGTAGTAACCTGTCATTGCCCTGCAGCGCTCTAATGTCAGACAGATATTTTGGTGACTGGTCACTCTCCGATCTTTCGAGACACCACCGAGTTTTGTATTTACAGATACTTTGGAAACTGCTCATAGTGTAAAAACATCACTCTAAAGTCCAACCTACACCTACACCCTCATTTATTCAAATTATAGTTATTCATCAAATACTGCACATTTTAGCCTCATATATTTCCTAAAAAGTAATCAAAGTGATGGAACTATGGGAATGATTTTATGACGTGTCACTTTTTTTATATTTGAAGCTTTTCCTACATACAGTAGCTTGCAGTGTGCCTAGAATTTTCCTTCCCCTTCAAAAGTACAATTGAAAAAGTGACGTGTCAAAAGTGCCCCATTGTATGCATAGGAGCAGCCAGAGAATTCAGGGTGACTTTGCTGGGAGGATATTCCTGCCCATGGCACAGGGAAGCCTCCTTATATGTGCCCTTCCCACCAGCTCCCCCTGCTGCTCATTTATGTATTGCTCCTGCAAAATGAGCTCTGGTTTCCCCGCTTAAGTTCATCTCGGCCGGTGGAAATTGGGTGGACCAGCCAGGGCATTCTTTGTACACCTACTTTCCCATTGTTGTGGAATAGCAATATGTCGTTAAGATGGTTGGAATTATTTAAATGAGATAGGGGGGGGAGCGGGAGGGTGCATTTAGAGGGGGGTCCTGGGCTTTGCAGAAAGGTGCTCAGTCTTTCTTTTCCTGCAAACCTCTATTCTTCCTGTCACATTTGTAGTACCGGAGAAAGGTAGATTGGGTCACGGTCTAACCCATAACATGGCATCCATTTGCACTTCTGCGGAAAGTACACACACACAAAATCTTTAATATGGAAATTAATGAAGGGAGACGTCTGAAGATGTGATCCGACGGCCGACATATCAGGTGGTCCCCACACACAGAGCGATCCCGTGGCCGACCGTCCGATACGCCGGCACCCCCTCCCCCACCCGCATAGCGCTGCATGGGATCGTTCGTCGACCCCCCAGATCAACTGAACATGCAGAAAGATCTGGAGGAGCGACGGACGACCCCCAGGGCAGCGCGCAGCGGACGATATAGTGCCCACACATGGAACGATATAGTGGCGATGTCGTTCAAAACCGTCGGATCGGCCGCTATATCGCTACATGTTTGGTGAACATGTAAATTCACTTGCGCACTTAAGAAGCATTAACCCGCATTCAGTTTTTGTGGCTAATATGTGACTCTTATGAACTTTGAAATCTGGTTTTGGTAAAGGTTGAAAGCTGAAAATGTTATTACTTTAGATACTGGGACACCATAACCATGTGTGGGGATCCACCAGTCTATACTGTGGATTTCTGCACAGCAAGTCTGTCAGGCTGTCACTCACACTGCCTGCTCAGTTAGAGAAACACTTGATAACCATCTGCAGAAGAGTGGAAAAAAACAAGGAGTACTCCAGTTATTCCTTGTTTACTGTTTAACTCCGTAATGCATGACCTTTGATATATATTCATATTCGAATGTAGTCAATAGGGTGGAAACTTTAATGATGCCTTTATTGCAGGTATGACGGTCTTGCAGGTGACACCTATTAAATTGGAAACTAAATCACAGTCTCCACCCACTGAGGCTCATTAGAATAATGTTTTGATTTTTTTTTGCACTTGTGTGCAAATTGAACTGCATTACTGCGCTAACCTACATTCTCCACAGAACTTCCGTTCCCCCCTCTTCACCACCAAGTACAACACTTTCCTCACACATAATGCAGCCTATCTTGATGCACGTATGCGTGTTTCCATAAAAGTGCAGAAATAGGCGCATACTGCCAAAGGAGTTCATATGTTCTGCGTGGAACCTTCACATTTGTTTTCTGCATTAGTTTATGGCCCTAATGACAAATGATCCCAGTCCTACTGCATACAAAATGATGCACAGGGTTCACAACCTTTTAAGAGAGTGATTACTATTTATCCTTGAAAACTCCGTCTTGTAAATGTCAAACTGAACTATTAAAACTGGCAATTACATTCGTAGCAGCTCCTCCTGGAAAGTGTGCTGGTCACATAATGCTCTTGTTACAGATAGAAAAAGAGCCATGAAAAACTGCAGCAGCAATAACAGATTATACCAGAGAGGATGTATGAAATTACATTTCACAGTCCGTCATGGACAAACCAGAATGTCTGGGCGGGGCGGACATAACCGTAACTGATTATTAAAGCTTTTCAGTGTCGGTTATGGTGCGTTATTTTAATAACTATAGAAGACAGGACATAATGGTTTGTTTTCCAAGACGTTAACTAAAGAAAAATCATTTTGCATATTATTTATGGGGACACTAACAAATGTCGGATCGCCTCCTCCTGAATTTTAAAAACAGAGAACGCCAAAATCTACAGAAGTGGACCAATGAAAGCAATATTTAGGCTTATTCTTTTTATTTTTGTGTCTGTTTTTACAAAGCTGCACCCCCTAGGGAGCCAAAATGTTGTCAGTTTTGGGAGCAGCACATTTTGCTTAGTATAATGTGCAGGCCCACGGGGCAGTAACATACTCTAGCCATCATATATTATAAAATCACCGCGGATATGACAGTTATTCAAATTTCTGATGCACTGGCTCTTATCATCACTGTTTAAGTTTCATTAAAATTCTGAAAATAATTATTCTTGCACGGCTAATGTGATGCTTTGATATGAAAAGATGAAATCGGTTTCTTTGGTGAAGTTGCTAGACAACAACCGTTGTGTTAAGTTTTGATCATTTCTTTTAACTCTATGATAAAACACATTTTTTTTCCTCTTCTGCAGTATTTGAGAGCACTGATAAAATCATCATTGTGATGGAATATGCCAGCAATGGGGAGCTGTATGATTTTATAAATAATAAGCACCAGATCCCAGAAAGCGAGGCTCGCGGGTTCTTCAGACAAATTGTTTCCGCTGTCCACTATTGCCACAAGGTAAACAAGGGGTAGTTACCGTAAATGCTATCCGTTTATGTCTCAAATGTTTATTTTGTATCTCTTTGCGTTGGAGTATAGCACCAGCTAAAGGCTAAGTATCACATGAGTGACTATACTGGAGGGACAGCAGGTGGTGCTGTTTCTGTCAATGTGTACTCTCTCTTTATTGTGATACTGTACTCTTATACCTTGTTCTAGTTAAGTCTCCATGCTATGACTCTCCTGCAATGGCCTCAGTAAAGTTTTCCAACAATCTTAGCTTGCTTATTAGTGCTTGAACAAAGTAGCGTCATCTGCAACAGTTTTGAGCGTAAATGCCTGAGGTGCTTTGCTTATTAGGAAGCCGATTTGCCAGAATGCAGATTATATATAAGCCTAACACTTTGAGATAATGTTTGTCTATACCATACTTTACACCTGCATAGTAAAACATTACAAGCTTCGAGAACACATTGAACTATTAATGCACAATTAAATATTACCATGTGCAGTCAAAGAATGATGTAGGTGTTTTATGTCTATACTGTTTACCCTAAGTCAAATGATTGACAAATATTTAAGGACTATTAAAACCCCTAATTTCAAAGTATTCAATAAAATCATAAAAGGTAAAACACAGGGACCTGATACAGGTTAAAAAGCTGAGTCTGCAGTCATTCAAGTTGCTGTGACATCACTGACCCCGCCCATTTGTATGAATCCACCTATCCACACATTGCATTTTGGCAGAGCAAGAACGCAAATCTCTGCCTGCTTACTTAAATTAACATCTCCCTCCTAACATGGCAACCTGCTGCAAAGGAGTTAAGAAAAAGTATATGGACTTTGGATAACATTTTTAAATACTTTATTGTATGGTACTGACTTAACAAATTAATCAAAAGAAAACCATTGATACTGTATTTTTGGTCCATGCTTTGATTGAAGCCAGAGGTCTATGTACTAAGCCTTGGAAAGAGATGAAAGGGCTCGATTCAGACCCGCTCGCTAGATGCGTTTGCACGCTAGATGCGTATGCAAATTTCGGCAAGGCATGCGATCGCACGCCAAGGCATTAGCACGCCCACTATGTCTTGGCGTGCGATCGCTCTGGGTATGCAGACGCCCACCAGCCTGTCTTAAGGCGCCCACTTGTGCACGTCATCTCCAGGAAGTGTATGCAACCATCGGTACATCGGGGACCATCGGACCCATACGCAGAACTTGTGGCTGACTATACCCTACCGCAAGCACTTCAGTGTGAAATACAACCAAGTGATGTGCACTATGACGCTGCTTCTTAATTATGCACGCCTCTGAAATGGCGTTAAGACGCTCAGGCACGCCTGCATTCACACCTCCACTCCATCCTAGCGAGCAGGTCTGAATTGGGCCCAAAGTACAAATCAATCAACTTCTAACTGTCACATTACAGGCTGTGTTTGAAAAATTACAGCTAGGAGCTGATTGGTTGGTACTTTATCACCATCCACTTTATCTCTGTCCAATGCTTAGTACATAGACCCCCATAGTTTGGGGGGTAAGCTTCCTTCTAAAACACAGATGTGGATTACTGAAATCTGCAGGCATTTAGGACCTCATTCAGACCCGGTGCGCGCTCGCCATCGGGTCGATGTTTTGGTCCTGCGCAGGTGCAGCGGCCGGACTGCGCATGCACAAGCCCCGGAGCGAGAGAGAAACTCTCTCGCTCCGGAGCTCACTGCAAAAGGGCCGGCTGACGATGACGGAACGCCTGCCGTTTTGTGGGCAGCCGCACTGACATCAGCAGTGATGTCAGTGGGGAGTTTCCTGCTCGATCAGAGCAGGAAGTTTCCTGGGGCTTGCGGTTGCCGAGACCCAACATTGGTCTTGACCATCATCCTGGTCAGTCGCTAAATTGTGGGTGGTAATCCACAGCTTAGCTAGCGACCAGGAGGCCGCACTAAAAAAAGAAGCGGCCGTCCTCATTCAGAGAGAGCGATCGCTTCTTGTAACCGAGGGCCTTAATCAGCAATGATCATTGGCCCTGATTCAGACCCACTCGCAAGCGGCTGTCCGCTCGCAAGTGGGTCGATGGTCTGCACTGAGCATGCGCACGACCGAGGGAGCTCCGTCGTGCGCATGCGCCAGACGCGACGAGCGAAGGAAAGTCCTTCGCTCGTTGTGTCTGATCAAAGGGGGCGTGCTGTCGATGTTGATTGACAGCACGCCCCCTTTGGTGGGCGTGCCGGGGGCGTGCCTCCCTGATGGGGGCGTTCCCAAGGGAACGCCTACCGTCAGAAGCCGGCCCACTGACATCACTAGTGATGTCAGTGGGAGTGATTTTGGCTCTGATAGAGCCAAAATCACTCCGGGCCTTGCGGTTGAAAACCTCAACCGCAGGCTCCGGCTCGCAGTTTCGATGGTCGCGATGGTCAAGACCATCGCGGCCATCAAACTGCACGCTCGTATAGGCTGTGGGTGGTGACCCACAGCTATACGAGCGTCCAGGAGGACGCTCCATTTTTATGGAGGGCGGCCCTCATTCAGAGCGTGCGCTCTGCTCAGAGCGTACGGCTCTGAATGAGGGCCATTGTTTTATGTATGTAGTTACCGTTGTACATTGGCTTCGCTGCTGCCATTTTGTGGAGGTATAGATGTATATTATTGAGGTAACTAAATACTAGGAATGATGATGTTCGTCCATGCAAGATGACGTTTTGCCTCTTTCTGAGTTCCGTTTTTTTGGAGGGAAAAATCCGAACTCAACATACTCGAACCTATCAGAGCCTGCACATCCCTACTAAATACGGGATGTGCTTATTACTTATATACTGTTCCTCCATTCTAATGTGAGCCCTTGGGACTTTCCCGGCACAGAAATCTTTCTGAGTGATAGGTTGCCAGAGCTAAACCACTAACACGTGCTGAATAATGAAACTGCTGATATCTCAGACTTCTAAATGACCACATCCTTCTATGGAGACATATGAGGACACATTTAAATGGACCTAGCCGTTGTATGACCCATCTTGAGGCTCTATTAAAAAAAACGCTGCACTCGAGCCCATATATATCAGATCCATAGAGTTTTTTTGACTGACGCGTTCCGCCGCAGTAGCGTTTTCGTTTGGATGCGTTAGTGGGCCTACAGTGATCTTAAAAATTATTTTAAAATTGCAAGTAGGGTGATGAGTTTGATGGGCATTTTCCTTAGCGTTAATAACTATTATTAATTGTAAAGGGCAACGGAATATTCAGGTAGCTGTATAAGTAACTGTTCATTAATAAATGATTATTTTTATTATTGGTTGATTGTGCAGGGCTGTATGCGGAGGGGGTCCTGAAACAGAAGGTAGAGGTGACCATGCCCAAATAAATGTAAAATCTAAGGGACTCATCAGTCATAAGGGGAATAACCCGTAATGATTTATTACACTTGGGAGTCATTACAGAATCTGGTCGCATGTATTTAGAATACATGATATGTTATCTCTTGTAGATGTTGCGTGACTTGTAAAGCTTTTAGCTCCGTGTCCAGGTGCAGATTAATGCCCAGATCTCATAGTCCCGGTTATGAGGGCCCTAAATCCACTATTGGGGCCCTGTATGTAACAAGTAAATATCACATAGGTGGCCATGCTGCTACATAAAGGAGCACTGAGGCCCCGGACCTCGTCCTGTGTCAGACATATCAGCATGCTTGCTACCTTAGGATAAACTGACCATACTTCATGCACATGGTCGGCCCGCCCAGCCGTCGTCATTAGCAGCCGCACTTACACCTACCCCATGCTGGCTGCATAAGATCCGTCAGAAACAGGCGCCCCTTCTCCGCCCAAACGCTGCAAATCAGAATGGGAGTCAACCCATACAGCCGCGACACTCCCAAGAGATCAGAGCAGTTCCGCGCACCTGCATGATCGCCGCCAAGTTGCTGCTCAGAAATGTCCATCTCAAGGAAAAAGTAGTCCGTCAGTGGATGGGTTGATTCATCTGCGGATTCAATCTCTGAAAGGCCAATCCATCAGTACTAGGACCTCATTCAGAGTCTCTCGCTAGCGAATGCGCGAACTACTCTGTGCGATCGCAGGCCGCTCGCTCGCCCAGCAAAGACAGCCCAGTGAAATGAGTGACAGGAGAGGCCGTTTGTGGGTGGTAACAGGGGCAGGACACTAATAACGGGGGAGTGGAGGTGCGAACGCAGGCCTAAGTGTTTCAACGCCGTTTTAGAGGCGTGCATAATTAACACGCAGCGTCATAGTACACGTCACATACCTGTTTTTTACACTGAAGTCCTCGCAGTGCTTGCGGTAGGTTAAGGCAACCACAAGCGCTGCGATCGCTTCCGATTGTCCTCGCTGTACCAATGTTTTAATACACTTCCTGGAGATGACGTGTGCTGGTGGGCGGCTCTGCCTGTGCGATTGGGCGTACGCTGGCCGCTCGCTAAGACATGGTGGGCGTGCTTATGCCTTGGCGAGTGATCGCTTCCCGTGGCATCACTTTGACAAATTTGCATACGCTGGGGGCGAGCGATCGCATCTAGCAGAGACTCTGAATGAGGTCCCTAGTGCATACCCAACTTCAGGCAGTGATTTATTTATGAAGTGTGTTTGCGCAGTTACCCATAGCAACCAGTCATGTATTCACATCTGCTAATCTACTGTAAATTAGTCAGTTAAAGCACATGTCTGATTGGTTACTATGGATGGCCACACTCAGGGCCTGATTCAGCAAGGTTCGCTGCAAGCGCATACGCAGTTCTGCTGCGAAATTATGCAAATGACTGCGATCGCAATGCCGCCGTAGCACAACAATAAGACGCCCACTTCCCTTTACTCACATCCGTTATACCTTGCAAGTCTGCGAAAACATCAGTACCATCGAATACCATCGGAGCCTCACGCACAATTAAGGCATGTCAGACCTCACTCGCAAACTGCTAAACTTCCTGTCAGTATCTAGAGCTCAGGCCGCGTATGCCGTCGCAGGGACTTAATTATGCACGCCACTGTAACGGCGTTGAAATGCACTGGCACACCTGCGTTTCACCGACTCCCTCCCACCACCAGCCCCAAACGGTACTTCCTGCCAATCACTCTGCTATGGGTCTGCGTAGTCACTGCGATCGCAGTGGCTGTTTCACGCACGCGCACTACGATGTGTACGCATGCACAGAATGCAACAATCGACCGGGTGCGTGCGTTTTTGCACTTGCGATCCTTGCTGAATCGGGCCCTCAGTATTTGACCCCTTGATAACCAGGAGCTGCATTATATGTTGAGTAGTTTGGCACTTCAGCATGTTTTATGGCTAAAACATGAATGTACTTCTCTATTGATTACAGTTTAATAAACTAGAGAGTGTCTGGGTTTATGGAGCAGACATACTGGTAAGATCACAAGCAGTCCCATAAAGTAAATATTGAAGTGTGATTCAGTGGTGTAGAATGTACCTATGCGGCGCTTAGGATATTTACGCAGGATGACTGTGGCAGGGAGTTTATTTTGGGACAGTGGAATTTGCAATCGGCTGTCTCCACAGAGATTAACGCGGTGCTGGGAGATGATCTAACACAGATTGATTTTCTGATACAAATTAGAAGCAATATCTTTTCATGATAATGAAATGGCTATTTGAGCACTTTGTACAGGGGATGCAAGCAACTAGTGTTTCAGGGGTCTATTTACTAAGCCGTGTTAGGAGATAAAGTGAACGGTGATAAGGTACCAGCCAATCAGCTCCTAACTGTCATTTTTCAAACACAGCCTGTGACATGGCAGTTAGGAGCTGATTGGCTGGTACCTTATCACCGTTCACTTTATCTCCTAACACAGTTTAGTAAATAGACCCCTAAGTCATTAGAAGGCACATTCTTTACTGACACTGACATTTCTTAAAGATTCAGGATGCAATCCTAAGAAAATATGTCTTATCTATACTAATATAATAAGATCATTGTGTCTGTCTGCTTGTTCCAAGCCGGCGCAAAAACTCCTGAACCAATTTTCATGAAAACTGCATCATTGTGTACTGGAAACTCCTAGAAAATAACCTGCACTTTGAGATGAAACAATCTGTCAAGTTAAAGCTGAGCAATAGCAAAAACAACATTTATTGGCATCAATGCAAGAGATAGGTGTGCTACCATGCGCATGGCCGGTAAGGGGTGGGGGGGAGAGGTGATTTGGACCCGCGGTCACATGAATAGGATAGGCTACATAGCAGTCTGTGCGGAATCGGTATGATTTACCCCCGGTTGGAATCCTGACAGCGGCTGCCCGACATGGGTGAAAATCCCGATCGTCCCCACCTAACCTCCTTAGGGGTGCCTAATCCTAACCTTCCCCCCAGTGCCTAACCCTAACCCCCCCTCTACGTGCCTAAACCTAACCCCCCTCCCCCTAGCCTAACCCTAACCTCCCGGGGGGTGCCTAACCCTAAGTTCTCTCCGGGAGCCCTAAACCTAACCCCCCCCCCCCACGCGGCATCACTTTGACCGGCATGCCGGGCGCCGGTCTCCCGGCGTCCTTAAAATGACAGGCGCCTAGATTTAGACGCCTGTCATTTAACCCTCGCCGGCATAAAGCAGTCGGGAAGCCGGCTGTCCGGATTAAGTCCGCCGGCTTCCCAACAGCATACCGTCTTTGCACAGGGCGCACAGTGACATTGGTGAGAGTGGTGGGTGAGGGCACTGCTGCCACCAGTCTGTATAGCGCTGCTAGTCATGTGGGTCACTCCCACAACAGGGCCCCTATACAAAGCAATACAACTAGAACACCACAAAGAAAAATAATATTGGCAGGAGCGATTTCATCGTGGGCGATGCCGTAGGCAACAGCTAGTTTTTATAATATAAATCACGGTGATGGGCTATAAGAAGAAGCTTTGAAATTACCATTTTTATTGGAGGGCTTTCACCAGGCTATTATTATTAATCTATAATACTGTAGCTTGCGAGCAGGGCCCTCGTACCTCCATGTCTGTCTGTTATTACCCAGTCTTGTTTTAATAGAATTTGTTCCCAATTGCAAAGCGCAATGGAATATGCTAGTGCTATATAAGTAACTGTTAATAATAATATAATAATTCTGTATAGTGTCATGTGACTACTATGGCAACCACAATCACAGGGCATGTAATGTAGCGAGCTGAGAGGCTTTAGAATGACCCTTGGTGTGTACTGTAAATTCCCCCCCCCTTCTCCCCTGCATTCACTTGACATGCTGATAATTGCTGGTCTGTGGTTTTTGTGACTGGCAGCCATATTGGTCTCCCCTCCAGAGAGGTTTTTTTTGTTTATAGCACTAAGTAAGGTGTACTGGAGTTTAAAAGAGGCAAGTTATGTTTTAAAGACACAGTAAAGGTTTTATGTGGGGTGTCAGCGATTAGGGGTATACATGGAGGAGTTACTCACATGGAATGCACCTGAGCTGATCTTGTAGTAGATCTGTTCCCGGGAAGTTATTTTCTACAGTATCTGCTTCATCCAAAATGAGAGAGAAGAATGCACACAGCTGCAAAAGGCATCCTGGGGGATCAGATCGTTCTTGTGTTTAATTCATCTACGTGTAAAACGCCTATGTACTTGGCCAGCTCTTGACATGTCTAATATGCAAGTGATACTTACAAGAAGCCAAAAAAGTGCAGGAAAGGTTTGTTTCTTGTTGCCTAAGAGCGCTGTTACAGCGGCTGGGCCCCACTTCATGATCTTGTACTTTCCAACACTAGGAAGGTCCAAACTGGACCATGGGGGGGCTGGGCCACCACACGCTGGGGGCGTGGTTATCTCATACTGTAAGTGGACATGGCCACTCTCCAAGTGGGGTTACTTAGCTCTTTGTAAAGCGCTAGGCTGCTGTTGAATGTCCCCCTTTTAACAAAAGTGCAATTGTATAGCCGGACGCACCATATGTGCCTGCCTTTGCTTCCCACAAATCAGGACTGTCCTGCTAAAATCAGGACAGTTGACACTTATGCGCTCACTCATGTAGCAACACTCAGCCTACGTCTTCGGCTAAATGATACTGAGGGGGGAAATGTATCAAACCTTGGAGAGCAATAAAGGTGAGACGTTGCCCAAAGCAACCAATCAGCTTTTGACTGTCATTTATCTTGCACAGTCTATAACATGAGAGAAGTTGATTGGTTGTTTTGGGAAACTAATCTATTTCGGGCCTGATTCAGGGACGCACGCTATTATTCAGACGTGGCTGCGTCTTTTTACGCAGCCGTGACCGCATCTCTATGCTAATGCCGCAGCCGATGTGCTTCCTGCCGAGTCACCCACCGGCTGCGATGCTATTCTGCCCATGAGCGTATTGAGACGCACCATCGGACTCATCGGTCACACCATCAGATGCACCATAGGAGATTGCACTTACCATTTAGCCCAGAGCCGTAACTACACTTTTTGGTGCCCTGTGCCAGAGAGAGCATTGGCACCCCCCTCCCCCATTTTTTAAATAGGGACATAAGATAGTGCACCTGAAAGAGGGTCATGGCCTCATGGGGAAGGGCCAGGGAAAAGAGAGGGGTACTCCTGGGGCAGTCAGGAGATGCTGGGGATAAAAGAAGAGGAAACTACAAGTGAGAATGATAACAAACAGGAAAATTGACAGGCCCAGCGCCCCCTGCCCTGCAGTGCCCTGTGCCATGGCAGAGGTCGCACTACCCCATACATGCCTACTGTCCCGGTTTTCGGGGAGTCTCCCACTTTTTCATGGGGATGGCAATGGGGACAATTTCCGTGGCGATCGCGGATCCCCGTGTAGGGGGTGGGGCTTAATGACGCGACCCATCAGGCCCCGCCCTCGTTACAACCCACCTGCTTCTCCTACCAAGGCTTCTCCCGGGAGGAGAAGCCAAAGGTAGGCAACTATGCAATACCCTAGTCACGGCCCTGATTAAGCCCCCCCCCCCTAGTTACCACCCTGAAACACCCACCCAAATTGGCCTGTCTCTATGCAATTTCGATCTGTGTCTCAGAGCGGTGACCATCTGGACACATGCGCAGACTGAAAATATTGTCCACTTGCGGTCGGCATGGACATAGCGTGCGCCTCTGAATCAAGCCCTTTATTTCTCTCCAAGGTTTGATACATCTCCCCCTGAGGGAGATAAAATGACATTTTTGTGCAAAGTGTCATTCACACAAAGAGTGTAACAACCAAGTTTCCAGTAATGCTGTGTGCAAATATAAATATAATTGACAGACAGGCCTGATGATACCATCACAGCTAAACAGCTATGTGGTTTGATTTCTCGCCCTCTTATAGTTTAATAAGAACGATAGTTGATATCTTGTGTTTATTGGATTTCCCTGAACTGCTTCCATACTGAGTATAATTATCTGCAGACTTCCCGCCGGCCGGTCTGGCTTGTTGCTGCCTAGAGAAACATCATGTTGTTGCCCTGGGTAACCTCTGCCGTTCTGCCTGTGTGTGTGTGTGATTATCTGTAGCGAGAAACTTTTATATCAGCTTCCTCCGCTTTCAATCAATTTATTATTATTATTGCTGGCAGGAGACACTGGAAATAATACAAAAAAAAAAAGGTCAGCTCCCATTTAGATAATAAATCATTCTTTGCAGGAAAGTGTACTAGCAACCGCAAACAGACTGGAGAGGGCAACGTGTAACTAGAGGTATAAAGTAAGAAGAAACAAAAAGCTTTTACAAGTTTGGATCGCCTCAGAGCCAAACATATTAAAGAAAAGTTTAACAATGAGCAAATTATTTGCTAAAAAAAAATAGGAAAATATAATTCTGACTTAGGCCTTGATTCAGAGCCGGACGCAAGTGGCTGCTCGTTCGCTCCGAGCGATATTTGCCCAACTGCGCATGCGTACGGATCGTAATACGCATGCGCGAACCACTCAGTGCGGCCGAAATTCATGTGCTCGCAAAATAGCGAATGCCTGATAATTTGAGTGACAGAAAGAGGCGTATATGGGTGGTAACAGGGGAAGGTGCTTGAAAACGGGGAGTGGAGATCCGATCGCAGGCGTGCTTAAAGGTCAAAACGGGCGTTTTATGGGTGTGCATAATTAAAACAGCAGCGTCATTGACCACGTCACTGGGTTATTTTATAGCCAGAACTGCTCGCAAAATTGTGGTAGCAAAAACCAACCACAAGAATAGCGAGCAGTTCATACCCTGGTCGATGTACTCGATTAATCTAATAAATAGCGGACATGACGTAGGATGCGAGCGGCCAGGGGGCGTATTTTTCCAAAAAACGAACGCAAGTTTTGTTCGCTCGTTCAGACCTAGAGGCGTGAACAGACCACAAACAGCGAACGGTTCATTTGAATAGCCACCCCTTGTTTTAGAACGAACGACCGCAAATAGCGAGTGGCTCTGAATGAGGGCCTTAATTTGTACCCATCACTTCAACATATTGGCCCTGATACAGAGTTGGAAGTAAATTGGGCATTGCTGAAAAGAAACGCGCACTGAAAAAATGCGTATATATACTTGCCCATAGGAAGAGTTCTATGCATCGCGAGATACGACGGCATCTGCTTGTGTGTCTGGTGTACTCCTAGCCTAGTCATTGTCATCAGGGAGTTCTTGCGCCAACCCTATGCTATATGCAAAAGACATAGCTTCAAGCAGGCGCACTTTCATTTACATACAGCTGTGCATAGCCCGAAGTTGAGTTAAGGCGCCTTTGGTGAACGTTTACGAGAGAGCGCCCCATTACATCCCTGTTGGCCCTAAGTGTAGATACGATCAGAGGGCCTGATTCAGAAATGGACGCTAATGCCGATATGCAAATGTCGCCGCCACAGGGATTTGTATTGAGACGCCCACAGGCGGCATCGCAAATCCCAACGGCTGCGTGAAAAGATGCATCATCGGTCGCAGATCCTTCGAATATTGACCGCCTGAGTAACTCTGTGGTCGCGCAGCATGCCCGTGTGTACACGAGATCGCAGACACAGACAGCGATGCCCCGAAAACGGTCGTGACGTGCCTGCGTTTCTGCTGCCACTCTCCCATTACCTCCCATGCACAGTCCCTGACTGCCAATCACACTGCGGGTAAAAAGTTGCTGCGAGCACAATGGTAACGTACCTTGACGCATGCGCAGCTTACCGATAATTGGTCACCTGCATAAGCTTCGGCTTTTCCTACATCTCTGAATCAGGCCCAGAATGCGTATTTGCGTTCGCCAATTCCGATGCATGCACAGTGCAATTTCCACGCAAGAAACGCTCTGCACTCAACTGTACACCAGCCCCATTATGCTTCGACGATTTCTCTGTGACCTGATACTGTAGGTTATGTAGTTCAATATCATTAATATTAGACCAGCCTGCAAAATGGCTACCTCCATTACGTGCAAATTAGCAGCGCACTTTAGGGGCTCATTTACATCTGCGCAGGGAGTAAGTTACAAAGTATAAAGTGGTCCAGCACAATGCAAAACCAGTTTTGGTCCCGTTGTGTGCCTGAATTTGCGCCAGCAGGAAGGAATTCCCTCCAAGGCACAGGTTTGCAGAGCAAGATGGCAGCATATACAGAGGAGCAGACGGGCAAACTCAGAATTTCATTTTACACAGCAATATCATTGAAATGAAGATAAATGAGTGGAGAAGGTCTGGTGTTGGGCACGTTCCTAGCTGTGCAGATTTATATTATTAAATCTAAGTTTTGTTCAGTATAATTGTAACTGTTGCCAAAGTCTTAGTCTTTCGCCTTTGGCAGAGCATGTTGAAACTTGTAGTTCCACAACAGCTAAGATTCATTCGTTGCCTTTGTCTATTAAGGGAACATTTTTCTGACTAATAAAATATAACAATTAATTTGAATTAAAAAATGAACTACAGCAAGTTGACATGAAGGAACAGTGTGATGGGAGAGTACTTATGTTCAATGTAATGCAAGTTCTTTATGTTTCCCCTTGCTCCGTATAACATTGGTAGATCTACAAGGTAACGCCTATCTGACGGACTCTAACATTGTTGTAGTTGTCTCGATATGTGGATTTCATTTTGAGTGACGATGCCCTTGTACTTTGTAACATAGGGCATGATTGAGAGTTGTACACGAATGCAAAGGCATTTGCGAATTTTGGCGCTTAGCAACTGCTAAAATACGTTAATGCATCAGCCGGCGGAATTTGTATTGAGACGCCCAAAGGAGCCCTCGCAGCTGCCCGCAACCGCGTACACAAGCGCAGGATAGGACCCTGATCCTGAAAATATCGACTCCTCGAGCGAGTGTATGGTCACTCAGGATGGTCGCGGTAACTGAGGCGCTGGAGGTTCGTCCTGTGCGCGATTGCAGACGCGGGCTAGTATTCGCCCAGGAAACGGCCCAGACACACCCGCATTTTGGCCAGAACTCCCCGTATCCACCCACATAACAGTCTATTCCTGCCAATTGCGAGTAAATTCTCATAGTGAGCTCGATTACAATTAATTCGCCGCGCGTGCACAATGTGGCTGTGACGCATGCGCAGACCATCGCTCATCTGCGTGAAAATCGGTATAGCGTTCAGCTCTGAATCAGGCCCATAAGCGTATTCTGCTCGCTGTGTAATATAGAAGTGATGTATTGCTGGATTATTCCTTATTATTGTCTAATATTATTTTCAGAATGGAATTGTGCACAGAGACATCAAGCTGGAGAATATTCTTTTGGATGAAAACTTGAATGTAAAGGTGAGAACAGTAATTACACTGTCCTGTTCCAACATGTAGTAACCAACACAAAGCCGTATTCAATTAGAAGTGAAAAGCCGGTTCCGCATGGTTTTTTTTGCGCTATTTTTCGCCTTTTTTTTTTTTCCTCCGTATTCAATTCCATTCTGTTTTCCCCTATGCGAAAAATCAAGGCACTGAAATAGGCGATATTTTTTCTCCACAGAATAGCAGGTGAAAAAAAAGTGTAAAATCTATATTTTGGGGTGCAGATGTTGGGAAACCACTCAAAACCCTTGGTACGCTCCCCCCCCCAATGGATAATTCACCCAAAAAAATAAATAAAAAATTCCAGGAACAGCCCCAAAAATTACTTTGAAATTTGGGGCAAACTTACAAAAGTGGGGGGACAACATCAAAAACTAGCAAACTAAGCTTCTCGGGGTGCTCTAAGAAGGGGCCAAGTGTTTTGGGGAGCTTTGGGGAGGAATTTCACTTTTCTAAAACTTCACTTTAGAGACATTAAAATATGCTAGTACCCATTTTCAAGCACCCCAAATTTGATGGGACTACTTATTTTCACCAAAAAATACTGCTTAATGCCATTCTTTTGCACTTTTGCAAGGACGCTAATAACAAGGATTTTAAACAACTTCAGTACCCCAATTAGTTTTAGTAGGGCTATTGGAACACTTCTACATTGATCCACAATGTTAGTGCATCTTTTTGGGGAGTTCAGTCCGATTTTCCCAAGTCTGACAGTACTTTCCGCCTGTTCTGTATTTGCCGCTTGCCGATTTTGCCTGGTTTGGAATTAAATACGGCGGAAAGCGGGGACGCACACGAGAAGTTTTCGCATCCAAAACACGCGATGTAGGCAAAAAGTCGGGCAGGCAGAACTTTTTCACGGATGCAAAACTAATTGATTACGGCCCACAATCGGCTACAACTGCAATCAGCATAATTTCATATAATTGCATAAATGATCACTGAGCAAAAAAATATATAAATATACATTCAACCATTAGCTCCTAATGAAACGAAGTGCTGCAAACTTAATAATAATGTCCCTTGTAGCTTAATATATCCTAAAATAAATCACAGACTTTACCCACATTCCATTAAACTCCGAGCATTTGCCCCAGCAGCAGCGCAGCCAGAGTCCGCAGGGGAAGGAGACAGATCTCATGTGCAGAATGTATAGCTCTTTCGCCTTTTCTCCTGTTCTGATCGGCTGCGTTACGGTCACATGACATGGAAACTATCTGCTCCCATTCACTCTTATTCTCTGATTTGTAAAGCAGAGAATTTTGTTCATTGGGAGCAGCTGTCTAGGGTCAGGCTCAGTGTACCACCTGAACCTAGCACACTTACCACCTGACCCTAGTAAGTGTACCACCTGAACCTAGTACACGTACCACCTGACATACCACCTGACCCTAGTAAGTGTACCACCTGACTCTATTAAGTGTACCACCTGAACCTAGTACACGTACCACCTGACCCTATTAAGTGTACCACCTGAACCTAGTACACGAACCACCTGACCCTATTAAGTGTACCACCTGACCTAGTGCACGTACCACCTGTCTCTGTTGCGTGTACCACCCGTCCCTAGCACACGTACCACCTGACCCCAGTGAATATACCACCTGACCCTAGTGCGCGTACCACCTGTCCCTAGCGCACGTACCACCTGACCCTAGCGCACGTACCATCTGACCCTAGCGCACGTACCACCTGACCCTAGCGCACGTACCTCCTGACCCTAGCGCACGTACCACTTGACCCTAGCACATGTACTACCTGACCCCAGTGAATATACCACCTGACCCTAGTGCGCGTACCACCTGACCCTAGTGCGCGTACCACCTGACCGTAGTGTGAGTACTACCTGACCCTAGCGCGCGTACTACCTGACCCTAGCGCGAGTACTACCTGACCCTAGTGCGCGTATCACCTGACCCTAGCACCACCCGGTTGAGAAGCAGTTTTCTAAACAATTACGTTTTCTTTTCATCATAATTTGTTTTTCACTAAAATGAGTTTTATTTATCAAGTATCTCAGTGTTGTAAATCTTTTACATTAAAAAAAACAAATTTAAAAAAATCAGTAAAGTTGTTGGAGAACGGGACAAAATGGCAAATGAACAGGACAGGCAGAAATAAAAACAAAAAAAACAGGGCTGTCCTGGTGAGAATGGGATGCCTAAGTGCTATCACCAGTTCTCAGTGTTTCCATTGACTCTGGGTGCAAGCCCGCAGCTATTTCCCAGCAAGCAATGCGGCTACAGAATCAGACAGGCCCATAGTCTCATATAGCATTTCATATAAAACCGCTTCTCTGACAAAGTAACCTTTTTATGCCAGTGACCAATAAGGTGTCAGCAAGGAGACCCAGGCCAAAAAACATTATTTCTATTTAGTGTGTGCCTTGGAGAAACAAAAGACATTTCTCCTCTGAGTACCCAGAACACACAATCTGCCTGTGCTAAAAGTTCCCCGTATCCAGACGGGACTATCACTTGCAAGAGGAAGGAATGCTAATGGGCTCTGAGTTCTGCACCCCACCAGCGTCTCAACGGACAGTGTATGCTTTCAGCAGTGATAAACTGTGGGAATCACCCAGAGCCAAGAATCAACCTATTTTCCACATATCAAACAACTTAAATAGCTTAAATAGCTCAAAGATTCATAGCAGGGCTAAAAATAACAAGAAGTAACAATTGACTAACATCCTGCTGTTTCACTAGCCTTTTAAGGAAGGTATGACAGGTTTAACATTGTGCAGAGCTATGCAGGGAATGTCTGTGTTTTAGCACTGCACCAGGGGGGAAAAAAAAACCCAACACGATTTAATTGGATCCTTCTTCAGTAATTCATTCTATTCCTGACAAATAGCAGGATGTATTAGCATTCCTGGAATTTCCTCTTCTAGGAAATAATCCTAATCCTTTTCTTTGCGCCTTCTCTGTCTGCCTTTGGTCTTCTTCTTGTTGTGACGTGGAGAACGCGACGAGAGATTGGAGGCACCTATGCTGAACAAATCCAGTATTAATAGTCTCTTGGCTTTTCAGTTGCGATTCAGACTTCTGTTTTTTTACCTCCAGTTTTAATTCAAACCTGATGAAAATCTTATGAAGTCTCCAACAGCTTTACAGCCCAATTCTTACCTTATTATTATTGCTAGAGCTCAAGAGGGGGGTGGGCGCGATGGGGGCATGTCTGCTCTATATTGGGGGCTTGGTTATGCCTTCCCGATAAGTCTGGGCAATCTTGGCACCGAAAAAGGCCCATAGCACCTACAATATAGATATAGGGGGGAATTCAATTAACCCCGATAAATTATCAGGGTAGAAAAAGGGAAGTAGCCTCAGGTTTTACCACCCAAGTCTATTCAACGAGGCTTTTTTTTTCTGCCGATACCTGTGTTAACGCCCGTTAAATTATCGTGTTTAACGTGCGTTAACTTAGCTTATCGGGCGTTAACACCTGGAATCCATGAAAAGTTCACGGATTCAAAAACTTAAGTGGCTGTTATCCCAAAATAACAGAACACTTACCGAGGATTTCTTTTCCGGTCTCATGAGACCGGAAAAGATATCCCTGTTAAGTGGGGCTACTTGAATAGCCCCCCACGCGTTCAATTAGCCCACGGTAAATTACTGCGGCTAACAGAATCTCCCCCATAGTCAGAAGACCATTTTATTCTCACTGATATATTCACCAATCAATAATACAATAGGTTTAGACAATATCATAAAACACTTTTTAAATTCTCTTCTAAAACGACTGTGTTAGGCTTGAGAGAAGTTTGCCTGTTATGCAGTGTGTAGCTTCCCAGCCCCAAGTGCGGTGACAAAGGATGGCAGATGCTTGGGTGAATACAGGATTATTGCCGGGCAGGTTCCCCGTATTTGCATAAAGTGCTGCTGCGTCCCTATGCGTCCCTATGCGCCCTCTCGAAAGGATAGAGTGCAGATATTTGTAAAAAAAAGTGATCCCAAACAAAACATAGTACATTTACAATCAGACATTTTTTGTAGATTAAAAACAATTACAAATAAACAAATGTACATTTAACACTTGCTTGCTGTTATATCTGTGATATATTGGCTAATGCACATGTAATATGACATTCCCTGTCCTTTAAAGCTTGCAGATTTTGGTCTTTCCAACCTCTATCAAAAGAGCCAAGTCCTGGAAACGTACTGTGGCAGCCCGCTTTATGCATCACCCGAGATTGTCAAGGGGCTTCCGTACAACGGACCAGAGGTAAATATGGTGCCTCCTAGCTGCACCGTAGTCTTTCTCAGTTATAAATGGTTCTTCTTTAATACTTGAATATAAGAATTGTTTTCCAACATTCCATAGGCATGAGATGTTAAAGGTTATTTACAAACAGCAAAAAAAACAAACAATAACACCTTCAAAGGGAGTGGTATGATATGTTGACTGTCAGAATGCCGACATTTATTATGTTCTGAATCTGAATGCAGAATGTTCGCACTGACATAAAGTTAACATATTCAAAATTCTAACCTTATTGTAGCCTAACCATAATTGCATGTGTCGACCATGTGTGTGACTGTCGACATTTAAAAAATATCAACATTATGTCAGTGTCTACATTGTGAATATTGATTTGTCAGCAGTGGTTTCATGCTTTGGAAATATTTTGCAACCTTCAAGCCATTATTTTATTCACCTGCTTTTGTGCGCCTACATTACGGGAACTGACAGCGTCCTCGGATCGCGTTAGTCCCCGATGCCCTGCTCCTTCCTATTGAAATGAGGTCTGGATTGCGAAAAGGGATCCTTTCAGATCCCCCTGATCTTTAGCATGTGCAGTAACACTACTTGGGCCAAACCCGGCTCTGTAAACTTTCGCTACTAATTAACAGCATATTGAATGTAATTGCATCTGTTGCCGCAACTGCCAACTAGAAAGATACTTAGAGTCGTATTCAATTAGAGCGGATCCGCGATACTTTTCCGCCTGCCAGACTTTTTGCTTATATTGCGTCTTTTGTAGGCGGAAAAGTATAGCGGCCGTCCCCGATATACCCCCGTATTCTATATGGAAGTAGGCGAAAACTGGACCCGGCGAAACTTGAACAGGCGGAAAGTACTGTCAGATTTGGGGAAATCAGCTTGACACCCCCCAAAAAGATGCTCTGACATGGGGGTACACTATGGTACCCCCCGATTTGGCTTGCTGAAGGTATTTGGTGTTTTTAAACGGGCTCAATAGCTGCTAAATAGTGTTTTTCTATATGTGGTGCAGAATAGTATTCAGGAGTATTTTTTCCAGAAAATAACTTATCCCAGCAAATTTGGGGTACTTGAAAATGGGGGTCAGCATATTTAAAAGTTGCTAAAGTTAAGTTGAAAAAATCATGAAAAATACACCTGCCGCAAGCACCTGCAATCAAAAAAACAATTGGGGCATACTTGGGGACCCCCCCAGAGTCAAGTTCGCTAGTTTTTAACTTTGTCCCCCAACATTTTTTTGTACGCCCCCAAATTCAAAGTATTTTTTGGGGGTGTTAAGTGTTTTTTAAAATATATTTGACACAGTTTACCTTTGGGGGACTGTCTGAAGGCTGCACGGGGGTTCCCGCAACGTTGCACCCCAAAACCCCAATTCGGCACTTTTTTCCGCCTCCCATTCATAGGCAAAACTTTTTGACCTAGTACATTAAATTGACTTTCCGCCTAGGCAGAAGGTCTTTCAAATTGAATACGGAGTAAAACCAAAACAGGCGAACATGACGTCATCGGCGAAAAGTTTTCGCCAAAAACACGCAAAAACGGCTTTTCGCTTCAAATTGAATACGGCCCTTAATGTGCATGGGGCATGCGCCTATAAAAATGACTACACCCCCAAGAACCATACTACGTTCATTCCATTGTGGTAAAAGGTGATCAAAAATAAACGTACACCAATTCTGCGACTTTATGATGTTTTTAATTAAACTGTTGGGAGTTTGGTGGTTTTTTTTATTTTCACTTTACATAAATAATAGTTTTTTTGTTGTTTTTACAGGTTGATTGCTGGGCTCTGGGCGTGCTTCTCTATGCTTTAATCCATGGGAGCATGCCGTTTGACAACAGTAATTATAAAACTCTTGCAGAGCAGATCGGGAGTGGTCAGTACAGAGAGCCCCCTCATCTCTCCGGTCAGTGCAAGACTCTTTCCCTAATGTGTTTGCTATACAAGATTATATTGTGATTTGATTCCCTGGTTCTGCGTGTGCTTGACACAAACTGTTGCTTACTTACATCATTCGCAATGGAAAATGTCATTTCTTTGAACTAAGAGACGATTTGTGTTATGCTGGGTACACATTGTCAGATACATTGGATGATCAATTAATCGGCCAATGTATCTGCTGCCCGTCGGCCAGTGTGTACCCGCAATATGTCGGTGAACGTCGACGCTCACCGACATATCGCATTGGCTGTGCTGCACAGCCGATGGACAGATATGTCTGCAGACCTATCTGTTCATCGGTAAGTGTGTACGGGCAGTCTGCAGACCGCCCGTACACACACAGCGGCGGCCGCGAGGAGGTGTGCAGGACGCGCCCCCGACACGCCCACCGGCTGCCGGGTCCCGCCCCCCGGCCACCAGGACCCGAGGGCACAAGCAGATGATGGCCGGTCAGTGTGCATGAACGACCATCATCTGCAGATATATGTGTCAGGTGTGTACCCACCTTTATATAATCTCTTGTGCAAAACAAATTGGTTAAAATTGCAGCTTGTCTAGATTTTTGTTGAGGATATTTCAATTTAAAACATTGAGAGCTCCGATTAGAAAAACAACTGTACTGATTCTGACAATGGGCCTGATTTCAGAGATGGACGCTAATGCTGCCGTCGCCGCTGGGAATTTGCACTCATCGGCTGTGCGAAGATTACGCAAATGTTGCAGGCGCCTGGATTTGTATTGAGACTCCCACCGGCAGCTTTGAAAATCCTAGCGACTGCGTAGAATGAAGCATGATCCCTCGCAGATCAGTCGATTATCAGTCTCCACAGTAACTCAATGATCGCGAAGAATGGTCGCAGTAACTCAGTAGCCAGGGCCATTTTTACTACGTACAGAATCGCAGTCACAGGCTGAGACGCACACCAAAAAAAGTCACAGCAAACCAGCGTTTGAGTCGCTCCCCCCTCGCCGTCCCGTCTGTAAATCACTTTGCGAATAAATGCTTACTGCGAGCGACAACGAAAATGAAACATAACGCATACATAGTGCAATTCAGACGCATGCGCTGATTGCCAGTAATCGCATACACTGCGTTTATATCGGTATTGCGTATATCTCTGAATCAGGCCCAATAATGATCTTTTGCACACACAGATAGTGACGATAAATACATAACTAGCGATCCTGGTGGCAGCCAGGTGGACAATTTCTGTACAGTCATGAAATACGTTAGTATTCTATCATATCAGCTGTAGTAATAGTATTTCTTCTTTTGGAACAGGGGCTTGCGGACTAATCGACTGGATGCTGACAGTCAACCCAGCAAGGAGAGCTACCATCGAAGATATTGCCAATCATTGGTGGGTTAACTGGGGCTACGACACCGTGGTTTGCGACTGCCACCTGGTAACTGAGTGCCAGTCTCCGCTGCTAGCTCGGTACATTGAGTGCCAGAACACGCCAGGGTTCAAAGGATCAAAAAAAGAGCACTGCATAGCACACCTGGGTGAAGAGGAAGAATTCGAAGCTTGCCTGAGGAAGTCCAAAAAGGAGAATGACATTAATCAGTCCCAAGAACCCGAACTGAATGTTCCTAGGCAGAAACCTAAAGGGATCCTGAAAAAGAGGAGCAGCTTTGACAGTTCTTTCTTCAACTCGACTTTCTCTGAGAACCTGTCTCAGAATCGCTTGGAGCTGAGCAGAGAAGCACAAACCACATCCGCCTACGACTCCCACAAGTCAGTTAATATCGAATGCTCTTTCAGCATGCCAAAGAAAGGAATACTGAAAAAAACATGTGAGAGGGAATCAGGTTATTCATCTTCCCCGGAGAGGACCGTGTCATTGGAAAGCCAGAAGACCTACCTCAAAGTGCCAGAAGAGAAAGCCAAGCCAGAGAAACACACTAAGAGGAAAAAAGGCATTCTGAAAAAGAATGGACGGTTTTCAACCAGCTTGGATCTGCCAGGGGACTGCCCAATACTCAGGCTTTCAGATTCCATGGATGACCTGACCTTTCCCGACCTGGATGGTCCAAAGAGTCCAAGTCGGCCATCGAGCGTCATTAGCGATGACAGTTTTCTGTCGAGTGATTCCTTTGACTTAATTGACATGTCTTCTGAGTCAAAATCCCAGCTCTTTTCCTACAGTGCACGGAGCAATTTCTACAGTTCCGAAGATGAGAAGCAAACCTATGGGGACTATTTGCCATCAAGACCATAAACGATAATGACCAATTTGGTATGATCACAGCATTAACATTACAGAACTAAACAAGACGATTGAAAAGTCAGAATTGAAGTTTGCACATCTTCAGTGTGGCCACTGCAGCCGTACTGAGACTTGAAAAACAAATTCCGTGTTGATAGCTGAGAGCTGTTTTGTACGCTCTCTAATGCGGCAAGAGATCAAGCATCTTGCCTTGGGCTGGGTTTTAACTCTATAATAAATTTGGTGGCAGCACTGAGCGTACTGTGAAGCTCACGCTGCAGTCTAATTTAATGAATATATGGGTTTCCAGCTTGCAAGGTGTGCTGGGACTTGTAGTTCCACAAGAACTGGAGTACCATAGCCTACCTAAATTTGTTCACTAGTTTACACTCTCTAGTTTACTCTATAAAGGTTTTAAACTAGTTTACACAGTATCACTACATGAATTGCTGATAATTAGTTGATGTTGCCCCTCTGCACTCAAAGCCTGGCTAACAAACTCCACAAGTGATTGTTGTTTAGTAGTATTTATAACTGAGATGTGACCGTCCCAATGAAATAAAAACTGGGGAGAAGCTCAGATTTATTAATATAATGATGCAGAAAATCTCACAAACCTCCAGCCACACACATTTAGCGAAAGAATGTTTGTAGATAAGATGGTGTATATCTTCTAAAGCCAAAGGAAATTGTTTAACAAAATATCGAAATGCCAGAGCATTACACTGAAGAAGGGTATATAAATAATGGAATTAAGAACCACTGTTCTGCCTTCCAGAGGAAAGTATAAAACAATGACTCTTTTTAAGGAAGTGAAAAGAATACAATCCGCTTTAGCTGCCTTACTGGCACATACCAGGACATATTATCCTGATTTTATGAACTTAAAGGCACCAGTGTGAGGCTTTACTGTAATAGAGAAAAAAAAGAAAAGGAAGTTTAAAATACACCCATTACCTACACACAATGGTCATTTATGAAGCCCAGGAGATGCACACTGCAAAACGCCTTTGTTTTGCATCAGAGTGCCTCTCCTTTGCAGTTCAGAAGTGCGTCTAGGTTTGTGGATATGCAGACAATGCTGCTCCTTTGCAAAAAAGACCACTGCTTTCTAAACCTATGTGCCAGGTGAGAGAACTAGACGCACCTGAGCAAGCAGTATCATTGACACAAATACCGCAAATACCTTTCGTGCTTTGTAAATGACCTCCATTCACTCCTAGGGCCTGATTCAGAGGTGTTTGCTGTTTGCGAGCACGCGCTCTGAATCAAGGCGTGTGCGAGCGGCCTGGCGATGGTCGTGATTATCGTGACCATCAGGCTTGCGTCGAGACCCTGCGGGAGAGTCTCGGCTCCCGCTAGCCCGAGTGGACTTCCTGCTCTAATAGAGCAGGAAGTCCACTACTGACATCACGAGTGGGAACGCCTGCGTTTGTGCAGCCACCCCCCCTCCTTGCCTGCAAAACGGGGCGAGCTGTCAATCACCATCGACAGCCATCCCGTCTTGTAGTGAGCCCTGGAGCGACGGAGCTGCCGTCGCACGCTGGGGCTCGCGCATGCGCACGACGGAGGCGGCGCATTCACATTGGGGAAAATCGACCCGCTTGTGAGTCTGAATCAGGCCCCTAGTTCCTACAGAAATTATAGGCTGCATAAATATTGGCGCCTCAGTCCACAGAATGGCTACTGCTAATGTGAGTAGGTGACGGTTAAAGGTAAACCGAGGCTTCACAAACCACAAAGGCCCGACACACATCTATTAATAATCCAGGATATTGTGATGAACATTTATAAAAACTGTTCTACATGTAATTGCAAATGAAAGCTAGCATTGCCCATAGCAACCAGTAATATACTAACTCATTATTTAGTACAGCTTACCAAATCAAAGCAAAATTCTGATTGGATGCTATGGGCAACACAACCGTATCTACACAGTGGAAACGTTTTAAAAAAATGTGTCCCAGGGTGTTTTTTTGTCTCGCTGGTGAAATGTTTACAGATCATATGTGCAGTAATAGCACTGACCTAGTATTCCATGTGAGAATATTCCATGACTTACAGTAAGAGAAGAAAGACTGCAACAGACAAAATACGTTTAGGGGTTTGGACTCTAAATATAGATCAGTGGTTCTCAAACTCGGTCCTCAGGACCACAAACAGTGCATGTTTTCCAGGTCTCCTCACAGAATCGCGAGTGAAATAATTAGCTCCACCTGTGGAACTTTTAAAATGTATCAGTGAGTAATGAATACACCTGTGCACTTGCTGGGTGACCTGGAAAACGTGACCTGTGTGGGGTCCTGAGGACCGAGTTTGAGAACCACTGATATAGACCACAGGTTCTCAAAGTCGGTCCTCAGGACCACAAACAGTGCATGTTTTACAGATCCCCTCACAGCATCACAAGTGAAATAATTAGCTCCACCTGTGGATCTTTTAAAATGTGTCAGCGAGTAATGAATATACCTGTGCACCTACTGGGTGACATGCAAAACGTGACCTGTGTGGGGTCCTGAGGACCGAGTTTGAGAGCCTAAGATATAGACAAATACAGAAGTGAACATGTTCTTATTATAACAAGTGGCTATGAATCTGTAGCTATGCTGTCATTTTCACATGACTTCTAGGGAGACGGGAAAACAGATTGTGAGTTTTCACTGTCAAGGTACAGTTGCCGCAATTGAGGGGGGAAGATTTGCAGCTTGGCTGATATTGCTGTGCCCTTAATTGGTAGTCATATCAGCACAACAAATGCAGGGGAGATGTATCAAGACTTCTAAAGACTGGACAAGTGGGGGAGTTTTCCAATAGCAACCAATCAGCTCCTAGCTAGCATTTATCAAGAGCATTTTCTAAAATGATAGCTAGGAGCTGATTGGTCGCTACTTTTCTTGTCTTCAACTCAACTCTTTAAAAGGCTTAGTACCCCCCTCCCCCTCCCCCAGTGTCATATAAACATTTTCCTATAGATACTGCAGTGGATAAGCTGTCCTCAGTTAGTGGCCCCTGGTGAATATGTTCTAAATCCGGACAAACAATATTTATTTTATTGTATAGATCGCAAATACAGTGATAGCATAAAGCTAGTATTTATTTTGGGGTATTAGGAGTATTGAAACAGGCCTGATAACGATTCATTCTGTTTGCTCACACTGTAAAATGCTACAGTGTTATGTTTTCCTAATTAAAATGCCTGATAACGATTTTATATTATTGAATAAAACATTGGACATTTGAGATCACCTTTGTTGTCGTGTGACTGTTAGAAAAGGAGTTTACAACTGCAAAAACACTGCTGTATGTTGCATTTGTTCATATTTCTAATTTTATGCTGAACTATGTTTCAAAATTAAAAGAAAAAAAAAAGATGAAATAAGACATCCGACTCTCCTTCCTGAAACGCTTTGATGAAAACCTGATGCTGTAATGTCATTTCTTTCAAATGTTTTAGGAACACTTGTAAGGAATATGGTATCCTCTAGGGCAGGGGTCTTCAACCTTTTACACAGTGTGGGCAACATTAAAAAATTCAACGAAGCCCGAGAGCCACTAAGCTATACACCCAGGGCCAGATTAACAATGGGGCGGATGGGGCTACAGCTCCAGGCCTCCACATAAAAATAGGCCAATTGTCATGACAACATGATGATGACTGGCCATCTGCTCTCCACATGGTCAGCCATAAATCATAAGTAGTGAAATGATATTTCTATTTACCTCACAAAATTAAGCATTTTTTTTTCCTTTACATATTTAGGGAGACATTGGGGCTGAGAGTATAGGGATGTACATGCCCACATGGCACTGGCCACACCCACTCAGCACTGGTCACACCTCCTCTGCTTCTCATACTAGGCCCTTGGTCATTTTCAGCTCCAGGCCCATGTAGCCCTCAATCCGGCCCTGTATACACCACACAGTAGCACAATCTTGATTCACCCAATTCACATTACACAAGAGTCGTGTCCCTTATTCATGTATGACACACAGCAGTGCCCCTTTTACACAATGCCCACATTTGTGCCCCTTATACACAATGGCCACAGTAGTGTCCCTTATACAATGCCCACAGTAGTAGTGTCCCTTACACATAATGCCCACCGCAGTAGTGCCCCTAATGCAATACCCACTGTAGTGGTGCCCCTTATGCAGTGCCCACAGTAGTGGTAGCGCCTCTTATGTAGTGCCCCCAGCACTGCTGCCCATTATGCTGTGCCCTCAGTAGTGGTAGTGCCCCATGTTCAGTGCCCCCAGTAGTGGTAGTGCCCCATATGCCGTGCCCCCTGTAGTGGTAGTGCAGTGCCCCTTATGCAGTGCCCACAGTGGTAATGCCTCTTATGTAGTGCCCCCAGTAGTGGTTGAACCCCTTATTCAGTGCCCCCAGTAGTGCTGCCCATTATGCAGTACCCACAGTGGTAATGCCTCTTATGCAGTGCCACCAATAGTGGTAGTACCCCTTATTCAGTGCCCCCAGTAGTGCTGCCCCTTATGTAGAGCCCACAGTGGTAATGCCCCTTATGCAGTGTGCCCAGTAGTGGTAGTGCCCATTATGCAGTGCCCCCTGGAGTGGTGCCTCCTATGTAATGCTCCCAGTAGTAATGCTCCCAGTACTAATGCCCCTAATAGAAATGCCCCCTAGTAGTACTGCCCCTAATAGTAATGCCCCTAGTGTTAGTGCCCCTAACAGTAATGCCCCCTAGTAGTAGTGCCCCTAATAGAAATGCCCCTAGTGTTAGTGCCCCTAACAGTAATGCCCCCTAGTAGTAGTGCCCCTAATAGAAATGCCCCTTAGTAATAGTGTCCCTAATAGAAATGCCCCCTAGTAGTAGTTCCCCTAATAGAAATGCCCCCTAGTAATAGTGCCCCTAATAGAAATGCCCCCTAGTAGTAGTGCCCCTAATAGTAATGCCCCCTAGTAGTAGTGCCCCTAACAGTAATGCCCCCTAGTAGTAGTGTCCCTAATAGAAATGCCCCTAGTAATAGTGCCCCTAATAGAAATGCCCCCTAGTAGTAGTGCCCCTAATAGAAATGCCCCCTAGTAATAGTGCCCCTAATAGAAATGCCCCCTAGTAGTAGTGCCCCTAATAGTAATGCCCCCTAGTAGCAGTGCCCCCTTTAATGAAGCCGCTTACAAAAAAAATACTACTACTTACCTTAAACCCCGCTTCCGCGTCTGCTGCCTCCGGTCCGCCCGGCTGCTCTTCTGCCTGAACTATGGCAATGACGTCATGACGTCTCTCCCATAGTGCACTGCACACACTGCGAGAGCCGGAGTTCACGAGTGAGCTCCAGCCTCCAGGCTGGCGGTGCGGTGCAGGTAGGGAGCCGGCTGCCCGCTGGTAACATCTCAGCGGGCGCCTGGCAAATGGAGCCTGTTGGCTGACCGTGGGGAACAGCTCCCCCCCGTCGGCAGGCCACAGGTTGAAGACCCCTGCTCTAGGGTAGTGTATAAGAATCAGGAGGCACCTTGGAGATCAGCCTGCACCACTGCCTTTAATATGGCCTCTGAGAACACACAATGGATGCTACACAGTTTCTGGTGGGCCAGTTACAGCCTTCCACACCATCAGTGACGGCTGGTTGGGCGATTTATCTTTGCAGCACTGAAAGCGTTAAATGGCTTGCACAAAAACGATTATTAAGAAGTGTTTTAAAAGTTCAAAATAAAAGTAAAACATTAAAAATAAAAAAATATAAATTTAATGCAGTGACAGAACCCTGGACAAAATGTATTATTTGTGCTCATATACAAACATGTGATGAACTCTTTTGGCAATGGATACCCTGCTGATCTCAAACTTCCCAGCGGATCGAGATGGATAATACGATTTGACGGGGGCTACACATCACTTTTAGGCATTTTACAGAAAACAACAAGCCTGATTCATAGCCTTATATTCAACAATACGCTCACGAGAAGGTGTAAAAGATGTACAGTATAACACACAATAACAAAAAGTTATCTTGTGTATTGTGTGCACTGTGACAGGAAGCTACATGGAATATTTTAGAGCAAGTGCACATAATATATGGAAGGGCAGGCAAGCTTTGGTCTGGGGGCAGGCAAGCTTTTGTCTGGGGGCAGGCAAGCTTTGGTCTGGGGGCGGGCAAGCATTGGTACCACAGCACGAATACTAATAGGCTATTAAGGTAAGGAAAGCAGATGTAGCTAGCAATCATGAGTGTGCATCTGCACCCCCTGCAGGACACTCATGGTTACGACATGTTGCTCTCCTGAAGCCTTGCAGTGAAGGCATGCCCAGTGACGTTCGGTATATAGCTCATAGTTGCCTTTTATCCTGGAATGTCCTGTAGATTGCCGACTTATGCCTGTATTCAATTTGAGGCGAAAAGTCCGGATCCGCGATACTTTTTCGCCAATGATGTCATTTTCGCCCTGTTTTGCTTCTATCCCGTATTCAATTTGAAAGACTTTCCGCCTAGGCGGAAATCAATGCAATGTAATAGGTGGAAAAGTTTCGCCTATGAATAGCAGGCGTTAAAAAGTGCAGAATTGGGGTTTTGGGGTGCAACATTGCGGAGATCCACATGCAGCCTTCAGTCAGTCTCCCAAAGGTAAACTGTGTCAAAAAATTAAAAAAAAACACTTAAGAACACCCCAAAAAATGACTTTGAAAAAGGGGGCGAAAAAAAAAAAAGTTGGGGTACAACATTAAAAACTAGCGAACTTGACTCTGGGGGGTCCCCAAGTATGCCCTGTCAAAGCTGGATAATTGGCTGAGACAAGATCAGTTTAAAATTGGATCGCAGCGATGCCATCTTGCGACTGGCCACAAGACGCCATCTTGGAAATGAGATCGCAAGACGCCATTTTGCAAATGGCCGCCTAAGCGCCATTTTAGATAAACTCACACTTTAGTACATGTGGCGATATTACTATTAGCATCATGCGACTGCATCTGTGACCATCGCCATAAGTTACGGCGATTCATCAAAAGCCCATTTCATGACTTTATGTAGTTTGGGTGCTCTGGATAAAGTGTGTGTATTATTAGAATTCCCCTAAAGGATATATTTCAGAAATGGCTGTACAGTATGTCAAAATTGGATTGCATTAGCTAAACAGAGCAAATGGCCACGTGACAACTAGCCTGTGAAGACAAGCTTCATGGACATAACGTCTGCTCTCACTCCAGGTGGCCCTGCTCGAATACAGCAAGAGGGTCGTTTGTAGCACCTTACATTAGCAGGCTTCCTACAATAAAACACCTTCAAAGCCAAGAGTGTTATCTGAGGTTTGGGTCTTGTAGCTGTGCTAATTTGCATCTACACAGGCCTGGGAGAACAAAGACCAGTATTTTGGAGCCTGAAAAGGGTGGGGGCTGCTGGGGCATGAGCAAGTCATGGAACTATAATGCTCAGCATTCCACACTGCTAGGTGTTCTCATACACACATTAATATGCACAATTGCGCTGTTAACTAGTCGCATATTAGCGAATGCATAAGACCCTGTATGAAAACGCTGAATATAGCTCCATGCACACGCATCTGCCCCAAGTTAACTAGTGTCTTTACATCAAACCCCACTTTACATACTCACACATTACATATTCACATACAAGGTTCCATAAGCTTTAAGGTATAAGATTCAAGTATGCACATGTACTATAATTGCTATGAAATAAAGATTATTTCGTAACTAAGGTTTTATACGTGATAAGTAAGCCATGTTTGGTATTGTACTGATGCGTACTCTCTCAACAGTATTCCGGTAATATCGATGGAGAGATTGCAACATGCATTCTCAACTTATGGACCGCAGAGACTTCATGCAACAAAATGTACATTATATGAACAACTGTTAGGATTTGCATGAGGCGGGAAACCAGAGACCTCCAGTTTTTAGAGGCTGGACTGTGTCTATTTGAACCAACCTGTTAAATTCCTTGTAACATATGCCCTCTCCTTTAGGACCAATGGTATTAGCAACAAACTTCTCTATTGTGTTGTTTATTCCTGGGGGGTATAAATATGTGTGCTCTGACCCTGGGTTCCTAGTCTTCGTGCTGAATGCTGATTGACGAGGGGTTTCTTGCTGATGCCTAACATCTGGACCAGAGAGCGCTGCGTATGTATAATTGTACTTGGGTCTGTATAATCTCTTTGCGCTAAGATTATATGAGGATCATAGCGTGTAACTGCTGTACTTTTACTTGGAGTCTTTATTTACTGTATGACTGCGTACGCAAATTAGCGTCATCCTTAAAGGTTTATAGGCACGATATTAGAAGGTATAGGCAGGGGTATATAGAGGTTCAAAGGCAGTATCCTTAGTTGGGGGCTCATAGTGAAGTCACTTACCCATTCACACGGCACTTACGGTTATCGATTTCTCACCAAAGGGTGGAGTGGCCACACTCTCGGTGCTGAGAGATTGCTACCCATTTTCGTGTGAGCCAGGCACGCTGACTAGAATCCAGGGACAAGAGAGGAAAAAGTTTGTTTTCCTTTGTTGATAGAACCTAACATTTAAAGGGGTGCCGCAGTATTGAACAAGCGGCTGAGTCGCAGTTTTGCGCACAGTAAAGATGCACTTTTGTGTACGCAGCTAAAGGTTGTCATACGGTTGTGTGGTAGTCGCATTATTGTGTATGCAACTGGTCGCACAATAGCGTATACGTAATGCCGGTCGTGCTGCCACGTGTTTAAACAAAGCCGTTGAGGTTTACATTCTTTTCAATTGTTGTCAATATCTGGGTTAACGTGTATTTTTCTGCGAAGGAAAAAAATGTGTAAGAGTGAGTATTTGTTGGTAGGGGTAACTTGTTCCCTAAAGTTAGAGGTACCGTATGACCTTTAAGGGCTAAGTGCTAGCCACTCGGTAAGCAGCTTACCGTTCTATACACAGTAGCAGGTGTACATGTTGTCTTTGTTGTAGAGAGGTGCGTGGAAGTAGCCGACTTAAACTTCCATAGGTGTGGAAGTTGCCTTCTTAAATCTTATCCGGGTGGGTGGAGTAGCCTTCTTCAAATCTTCACAGGTGTGTGGGCGCTGCCTTTAAATCGTCCACAGGTAAGTGAAAGTATCTTGACTGTCTTTCACCAGTTTAAATCTTTATTGAAAAACATTGGAGTTGTCTCAGAATGGGAGCCATGCAAACAATAGAGATGTTAGACAATGATGCGCTGCTAATGGAAGTGCCGTTTGGATCGGCCCATCGTATTATGCATACTAAGTACGGTACTTATGCAATAAGGCATTATGATGTATGGTTTAAAATGACGATGAAGAGTGTTAGACCGTTTCCCAGAATTGGTAGTTTTGATAAAGATGTATTAGATAATGTTCGGGATCACATCAGTCTGATGCGCTCCAGAGAGAAAAAGGTCAAATATTATGAATGTTTAAAGTTGTGGCAGCATGAAGAGGATGCGTGGCTTAAAAATGCACAAGCAACGCAAACTAGCGTTGCGAGCGCATTGCCAGAGAATACATCCGTGACGCTGAATTGCAATGCG
Source organism: Taudactylus pleione (assembly GCA_031769625.1). Classification (NCBI taxonomy): domain Eukaryota; kingdom Metazoa; phylum Chordata; class Amphibia; order Anura; family Myobatrachidae; genus Taudactylus; species Taudactylus pleione. The sequence goes on along the minus strand of JAUIMM010000132.1, from coordinate 1,301,596 downwards.
GGCCAGCCGCAAAATGGCGTGCACATGCAGCAAGGTAGCGTTGTGGAAGGTATTGCCAGCAGTTCACGCGCACCACCCCCACCTTATGTGGATGGAGGTGCAAGTACAGTTATCAAAAATACCCATAAAAATGTAACAAGCAATTTGTACCCTCTCTTAAGCAACTATAAAGAAAATGTTCATGATGTGGATGATGAGCCTATTGTAATGTCTGCCATTTCCCATGCTGTACAGATGATAGATGCTGCATCACAACGATCACGAGTGGTGCCGCCATCTCCATCGGTAACAGCAAGGGAAGTGCTAACACCCTCTGCACCCGTAGAGGAAGTTGTTAATACCATACGTAGCAGCAACAGATTAAACCCCCAGCCAGGTAACAAGGTCAAAGGTAGCATCGCTGCCGGTCTGAATCCCATTCGGACAATAACTGTCCCGAATGGAAATGCAGATGCGAACGGTGTAGTGCCCACGAGGGAAGTGGTAATGCATTGTCCTTGGACAAGAGCAGAACTAAATTCCATCATAAATGATTTCCCCGATCCCAAAAAGTAACTAGCCAAATGTCAGATTTTTGAGGAATTTGGGTAGTTCTCATGAGCCAACTATTAAAGATTGGCGTGTGGTGTTAAGGGCCTGTCTACCACGCAATACCGATGTGACAAAATTTGTCACGGATTGTGTATTTGATGGTGACGTTCCCTTAACAGACCAAGTAAACCAAGATAATATTACCCGGGTTCAGACCTCACAGCCTGGCTGGAGGGGAGTCACAATAGATACCCTCATAGAATCTACCATAGAACATGATAAAAACATCTCAAAGAAGAGAGAGACCCAGAGCGAAAAACTAATGGCTGTCAGTATCCAAGCTCTGGAAGGAATGACTGTAACATCACAGCCAGTAGACACACCTGCACTATACACACACTTGCACCTGAACAGTTACACGTCCTCACCAATCCCACGCCAAAGCAAACACAACCTTACCCCACATATCATACACAACCACAGGTCCCATGCTACCCACAAATTTCATACCTCCCACCATACTCTTATCCTCCATATTCCTACCCATACCCACCATCTTTCCCTATTGCTCAACTCCCACAACAATCCTTTCATCCACCCCGTTCAAAAAGATGTTTTAACTGTCACCAAGGGGGACACATAAGTAAGTACTGCAAAGTGAAGAACACCACACATGAACACGGGTTTCCCATGGGTTCATAGGCAACCCCACTATCTTCTCCCAGGCCTTATATGACTGTTTACAATCTTTTCAACCTGCCAATGGATCTGTTCTAATGTAAAATGTGGACGATTTATTGTTGTATTTAGGTCATGTTTAAATGATATTTAACTGTTGTGCTTTATCTCTCACACACAGGATACAAGGTTGCTAAGGATAAACAGCAGCCATGCCAGGCTAAGGTCAAATACTCGGAATACTATCCACCCAGGGGCTCAGGCATTATTTAGAGCAGTAGCTATTAATAACAAGATTTAATTGCAGGAACCTGTATGCAGATACTATATCCCTAGAATTATTCAAAGTGATACGGGGACTCATTTTACAGGTGACGTTTCCCAGAACATGTGTAAGGTGATGGGTAATAAAACCAAGATTGTTCCAGACTGTCATTTCTTTTATCTGGCCCCCCTTTGAGATCGAAGATGAATAAGAATAACAGAAATTGAAAGTGTTATTAACTAATATGTCTAATGCAAACTGTCATGATGTCAAACCTGGGGAATTTGTTATGATCCGAATTTTTTTTAGCTCAGGTCGTTTGACTGATTGGTGGAAAGGTCCGTATCTGACGATTGTTGACAAAGTACCACATCCTCAAAGGGTGGCCGGGGAAGATACGTGGGTCCATTCCACTCACTTTTACGGAGGTTAACCAACCGGTGGAGATACAAGGCGGAGACGAGGCCGATAACGTGGACCTGTCAATTGCGAGCTTGTGCCGGAAGGATTAAAAAGGTGACGGTGAGATACCTGAGCTAAAGAAATGTGTAGATCAGTGCTCCCAGCAATGGAGTGGTCTGCTGTGGTCATCCTAGTTCTTTCTTCCAGAGTTTTTATCGTGATGATCTGTTTGGGGATACCCAGTTTCTGTGATGGAGGTCCGATAGAGGAGATGGGAGCTGATGGCAGCACTGATGGAGTGGAGTCAGGAGGAGTGCAATGCCAATCAGGGGAGTGTCTTTCCAATCTTAGTACTGTTATTGTTAAGAGAGCTGTTATTCTGGATACTCGGGGACGGTGTGGAGGTTTATCGTCTGAAGATTCCTGTAGTTGTGAGCTTTGTGGGTCCCTAGTTGATGAGAATTATGTCCAGCGGTGCCAGCCTAAATATAACCCGTACTGGGGTGGCTATCCTTTAGAGGATTATCATAGCATGGTAGGCAAAGTGTTAAATCAAACTGATTGCTGGGTGTGTTCACATGTGCCACAGGGCACATAATAATGTAGGGTTGGTGCCATTTCCGCTGAATATCACAGAAATTTTAGAATTACAGAAAGGGAAAACATTGGATGGAAAATTCCTCTCATCCAAACCACCTCATTTCAAACTCTATCAATTCCAAGTAGATAGATCACTTTTGTGTTTAAACATAACCAACCCCAATAAACCCGGGAGTTGGGAAGTGACAGGGAATAATCAGACGATGACCTTCTCACAAAGAGCTGATAATGAGTCCATAAACCATGATCTGTTACGCTCAATTAAATCTAGTGGGAGACATTTTAGGTACCGGAGACATTGGTAAGGTGCCAGATGGTTATTGTGCTAAAATAATACAGCCAAAAACTTGCATGTACCAGATGGAAGACCCAGAAATAGGATTGTTTGCAAGGGAAATGTGCTTAATGATAATGATGCATACCATTCCTTATGTTCTCCCTGATAATGTATATTTGATATGTGGAAGAAAAGCGTATAAGTGGCTCTCCCCGAGTTCCGAAGGTTTGTGTTACCTGGGAAGAGTAGTCCCAGAAGTTATGACCCTCACACATGTTGAAATGCTTGGTATACATAAAAACACACCGTCACCATATCTTCACACACAATATGAACACAGAGGCAAACGAAATATGATACCTTGTGACGTGCACAAAGCCACTCAGTTAATTAGTGAGACAACTGGCTTTGAAGTTTTGGTCGCATTGGATCCCACCAGGATCGCTCGGGGTACATTAAACTTTAGATATATTCAGGAACTTGCTAAATTGATAGATAATATCACCAAGATGTACGATGACACATTCAGGTATACAGGGAGAGAATTGCAAGCGTACAAGAAAGAACTGGTGCGACACAGGCTAGTGTTAAATAATTTAACTGCTGTTGCTGGAGGGTATTGCGTAACGTTGGCCACCCAATTTGGAGTAAAATGTTGCACCTATGTCACCAATGATACCAGCGACCCTAAGGAAGTGATAGACCGGAAGATGGATGAAATTCTGCAGCTAAAATGGGAATTTCGTAAGAACCATAATGCTTCAGTGGCTGAAGTAGGGGAGAAGATAGAAGGATGGGTGTCATGGCTGAACCCAGTGAAATGGTTCTCAGGTTTAGGGGAATGGGTCCAGAAAGTGATCGCCAGCATCGGCAAATTCTTAATCCTTATACTGATTGTCATCATAATAATTGGCATATGTGTCCGGTGTGTTCCTATTGTGTTGAAGTGTGGAAAATTTAAAAATAGAGTAAAACAAAAGAACGAAATTATGATGGTGGTCAGTATGAATACTGAGGTAAATACAGAACTGCATTACAACCCTGAACTAGGAAATACCATCATTTAATGTATTATATTTAGACATGCATAGAATGTATTATTGAAATGTTATTTTAAAACACCTCAGATAATGTAAAGTCTCAAATTTCCCCTTCAAGACTGCTATTATAGGACTGGTGTATCCCCACACCTTTCACATGATCTTCCAAGATCCGTGGTGTGCGTATAATAGTAGTTTTATGTCCCCACTCAGAGACACATTATTGAGGGATTAAGAACCACCTTGTGCCATCCCATAATAACATTAAATAGTATATAAATGTAATACTTTTCCGCCTACAAAACAGGCGAAGTATGCGAAAAGTCCGGGCCGCGAAAAAGTATCGCAGCTCGGCTCAAATTGAATACGGCTCTTAGGATGAATCGTCCAGGAATCCCAAGGAAGCAGGTAATTCTCCTGTAGGGGAACTCTCATCATAACACAACTTGGCTCACCCACTCGATGACGCCAATGGCATCATAAAATTGCTTACCTCAGTGGACAGAGTGGTTAGGTGAATGATGATGAGATAACGTCATCATATTCCTTACCTCCCCCACTTGAAGTCATTAATGTTGTCATAAAGTCACGCGGCACCTCTTCATTCACACCTCACAGATACCAGGCCAGTACGGCATAGCCACAGCGGTGCTACATACAGTACAAATACGGGATGCAGTCAGGAAGCCGACGGTCAAAATGCCGCCTGCCGGCTTCCCAACTGTCAAATCCCGGCAAGGTACTAATGACAGGTGTCAAAATCCCGACGCCAGTCATTAGACCTACAACGGGAGCCCGACGCCCAGCATACCGAACGAAGGGAAGCCGGGCGCGAACAGCCGCACGGGGGGGCAGATTTAGGGTTAGGCACCCCCCCGGGAGGGTTAGGTATAGGCTAGGGGAAGGGGGGGTTAGGGTTAGGCACCCCTAAAGGAAGGTTAGGGTAGGGGGTAAGGTTAGGGTTACTTGCCCAAATTATCGATTGGGATCTTCACCCCTGCCGGGCTTCCACTGTCGGCAGGGGTGCGGCTGGCGGTATTACATAGTGATTCCGTACATACTGCTTACCTGCCCCACATGTTAGCCTCCCTGACACAATAGTTACTTCACTGATCTATAAACTTTATCAGTCTTCTAAAAAATATCTTGTATAGTCAGCTTAACATTTATTTTTACTGACTGTTTCTTTATCGAAGTTGTGTGATATTATACCTCCCAACACTGTCTGTCACATGTCCTTTTGGAGATGTGGCTGGGCAAAACACCCCCCGTTTATCGTCACGCTGGGGGCGTGTCCAGCGCTTCCCAAGCAGCTGGGCTGCCTTAAGCCTCTCTCTGCAGTGTTTGGATGTTACACCAATGCACGGCAGCCATTCACCGCCCCTGTGCTTTGCAGTATAGTGGTGACAGAGCTCCCTCCCTACCTTTCGCCCCGCAGTGTACTGCGGACCGCAGGTGGGATGGCAGGACAGTGCTCTAAAAAAGAGCCCCAAAACTCGGGACAGTTGGGAGGTATGTGATATTAAGTTTTGTGTATGCAAGAGCAAAATGCAATATATTTTTTGGCACAGACATAAGCTTTTGTATGGCTATATTTTATTTCAAGAAAATTGGGTGGAGGCTGATCAGATGAGGGGAGGGTCATACAGCTGCCGGGACACGAGATGGAAATAAGCCAACCTAAGAGCGTTCATTGCGATTCGCCTACATTTATGTGTGCTTAAAAGAATACGATTGATATTGAATTCCAGACAACTAAATTAACCTACACTGCCTAATTCATAGTTAGGACTAACAGAAAAAGAGGGTACACATTTACACCAGGGAAAGGGTTCTCATTAAATTTCTTTTGCATGCAGAAAATACTGCCAGATTTTAGAGGTAGTCAAAACAAAGGAATACACCCGGCATTTAAAAAAAATAATAGTTGAGGGCGAGCTCATCTGCAACAACTGAGAAAAACAAACATTGTGGCGCTGATATGGTAAATCCTCAATATATAACACCAAGCAATGTGATGATTGACTATTGCTGCAATAGGAAGTAAAAATAAAATATTTTTTTATAATAATATTTTGATAATGAATAAAATAAAATACCCTAAAAGGATCAATATATTCAAAGAGCCTAAATAGTAATAAAAATCAGACTAATCAATGGAAACTGCTCAAAGAGAACACGGGAGTTTGGACTTTGTGCTACAATGTAAGAGGCTCAAGTAGAACTGTTTTGTTTGTGTAAACAAACAAAACAGAACGTACATATGTTTTGTTTGTGTAAAATAGGCATTCCCTTGCAGAATCTGCCATATATTATTCCAGCTGTTTGTGTGTGGAGAGACAGAAAGGAGCAGAGAGGGAAGAGGCTGGCAAGCATAGATTGAGTACAGTGAGGTTGTGATCACTAAATTACATACAGATGCATAGTCACCTGTCAGGACCTGGTGCTACAGGACGCAATGATAATGAGGGCGGTCAGCAGCCCTGGATACCTGAGGATTGACCACTTGAGCTGATAGTACTTAATTCACATCCGTCTATTTGAATCTATCTTGTCTACTCTCCCGAGAGTCACGGGAAGCTCTCGATTTTTCGGGTAACCCCCTGCACCCCTGAAAAAGTAGACAAATCTCCCACATTCTGCCCAATTCCTAGTGAAGTGGGCAGGATGGGGAGATTTTCCGAGACGTTTGCGAGTCCGTATGGAGGGGGCGTGGCTAAATGGAGAGAATCGTGTCATTTAGCAGTGCCCCCTCCTCGCTGACCCGCAAATAGCGGGGGTTTCCTGTAATGCCGCGTATTGTCTGGCCCCGCCCCCCGAGGATGAAAGAAACAGGTCCTCTCTGGCTGCTCCCAGAATGCTCCCCTGCAAAATCGGTAAGTATGATTTGAATTACTTGAAACTTGAACTTCCCATTTGATTTCTAAAAGCGCAAACCAAAGATATTGCATTTAATTGAATTTCATTTGTATTTTGTGTATGTCTTTGTATTTAATTATATTTTATGTAGAACATGAGTTTTTCACATTTATCAAGTGTCAAGACTCTTCTCTTCGTGTATATGATACTGCATTACATGATTACATTGTGTACAAATAGGGTAGCACTTACTATGGCTATCCAGCCACATATCTATGCTAGTTCTACAATTTCTCTATGCTGTCGTGGGGAGTAACCTGGTGCATATACTAGTGCTGTACAGCTGACCCGAAGGGAAACAATCGGGAAGCCGACTGCCTATATACCGGCAGCCGGCTTCCCGACTGTCTTATCCCGGCAAGGGTGAAATGCCGGGTGTCTAGATGTAGACGCCCGCATTTCCCCTACGCCGGGAGACCGGCGCCCGGCATCACGATCGTAGTGATGCCGGGCGCCGCGAGCGGACAGCCGCGGGGGGGAGGGTTAGGTTTAGGGCTCCCAGGGGGGACTTAGGGTTAGGCACCCCCCGGGAGGGTTAGGCTAGGGGGAGGGAGGGTTAGGCACCCCCGGGGGGGACTTAGGGTTAGGCAAACCCCCGGGGGACTTAGGTTTAGGCAGCGGGGAAGGGGGTGGTTAGGGTTAGGCACTTAGAGGGGGGATTAGGGTTAGGCACTTGGGGGGGAAGTTAGGGTTAGGCACCCCTAAGGAGGGTTAGGGTTAGGGGGGTTAGGTTAGTGGATACTTACCTATCCACGATCGGGATTTCCAGCGCTGTCGGGCTTCCGCTGCGTCGCACTCTGCTCCTGTCGGGCTGCTGCTGACGGGAATCATACCCATTCCGACCCGAAGACTTAACATATGCCCCGAAATGCGCTGTTTCCTGAAAAATGTGTCCAAGTCTATATGAGCTCCATAATGTACATTAATAGGTTAGAGATACAACTGCTCAATTAACGAACGAAAAAATCTCACAGCGATGGTGTCCTACAATTCCAAAAAGATCCAGAGTAGTATGAGATTGCTAGTTTGTTTGAAATGTATTGACTATTGGTTTTCCACAATTTGAGAACTGGCTGTATCTTATTCACCATGTAGGAAATACATGGAGCCATCTTACTATGGACGATTAGCAATTCTGAACTAAAGAGCAGTGATCCGATATGAGCTGCAGCCAGACTGCCCGGTACACAGACTGACAAGAAACCAAGAGAGATAAACATAATCCAGCAAAGCAGAGCATGCAGTGAGAGGCCAAAATACAATAAGGAGTTCCCATAATATCACAGGCTAGTAATTGAAAATCTTGACGCGTTTCATTCCCATGCTACCAATTTAATTGGAAGCTGTGACTAGGAAGTTCATGGAATGGGATTGTATTGCCAGCGGCTGTAAACCCAATCCTGACAGCGGCCCGCCGAAGGCTGAAAATCCAGACAGCGGAGGTAAGTACATCTAACCCTCCCCTCTCCCCTCCCTTAACCCTCCTTTAGGGGTGTCTAACCCTAACCTCCAACCCTAGTGCCTAACCCTAACCTCCCCCTGTTAGTGCCAAAACCTAACCTCCCCTCCCCGTACTCTAAGCCTAACTCTCTCGTGGCGGTGCCTAACCCTAACCTCCCCGCGGCGGTGCCTAACCCTAATTAATTAATTACTATTAAATGAAATTACTATTTACAGAGTACAAAAACAAAAAAAGGATGGATAAAAACAAAGTACATATAACTGCAACAATAATGAAAAGGATATAAATAATCTATACTTGTTATAAAGTTGTAATGGTTGTGTCTGTACATAACATGTTTTTGGAGCTTGGGACTGTGTATGCACTATGGAGACAAAAAAATATACTTTCTGAATTTTTGTTTGGCAGCCTGTCTGTTCTTTCTGGCATCACACAAAAACTATGTGATAAATTTGGATTGCATTTTCAATATTGTATAGCTTAGTCACCTAAAAAGAAACTGAGGTATGTATTATCTCAATGTGACATCAGGAAGAGGAGCAATAAAGGAAAAAACAGACGCTTGACACTCGGCGCGTGCAGTGTGCAGGCTCCTCAAGCCAAAAATGACTACATGTATAGAAATATAATGTTTTGGGGACAAATATACTTTTAGGGACTGTTTATGAATTATGGAGACAAAAATTTGCACAGGCTCCTCAAGTCCAAAATGACTATACAGTATGTTTGTAAATGTATATTTACAATATATACATACTTGTATAGTGTACACCCCAAATGCAAACAGTTATATCTGTATGCATATAGAAATACATGTTTGAAAGAAATTGGTGTACCTGTGCACCAAGTAAGATAGTAACTAGTTGTCTGTGGCGAGCTGCTGCACTGAGATAGCTGACTGTATCAATAGAGAACGTAGTATAGAAGGTATTTAATAACATGCAGCACCTGTAACAATGACCAACTGTGTACCCTGCGGGGTAACCGTGCACCAACTTTATGCATATTGTTTATTGTTTATGGTTCACCATTGATTTATACTCATTGTTCTGATTTATATCCATATTATTAGAAACAAGTGCTTTTCAGAGAAGTGACAACATTGTACTAATTTGTTTTTCACATTAGCAAATAAAGTATCTTTTATGCACGCATCACGGATTATCGCTATTCGTTTATTTCCATTCTATTACCCTCAGCATTTAAAAGGCATATGCTGATACGAACACATAAAGGTTATAAATAACATCACCAAGAGGAGCACAATTGACCAGGGCCATAACTAGGGTAGTGTGACCTGTGCCATGGCACAGGGCACCGCAGGGCAGGGGGCACTGTTTGGGCCTGTCAATTATCCTGTTTATTATTATTCTTACTTTTAGCTTCCTCTTATTTCATCCCCAGCATCTCCTGGCCTCCCCTATCTCTTCCCTGGCCCTTCCCCGTGAGGCCATGCCCCTTTTTCAGGTGCACTATCTTATGTGCCTATTTAAAAAATGGAAGGGGGGGCGCCAATGCTCTCTATGGCACAGGGCACCAAAAAGTCTAGTTATGGTTCTGCAATTGACTATACATACACACCAGACTGATCACAGCACAATTCTCTCCTTTACTACCCATACATACCAGGCTGAGCGCAGCACAATCTTCTTCTATATAGAAATACATAGATATATATATCTCAAGATCTATTTTGATGGAAAATCCAACTGTATATCAAGCACTAATCAGGCAGCTTATCTTGACTCATGAAGTTGGCAGTATACCACAGCAGTAGACGCTGGGCACTAGTCTGTGCCCAGAGTCTACTACACATGAGCAGGTCACCGGGAAAATGGCGTGGCTGCCATTTTACCTGCGATTTTCCCATTTTCCAGGCATTCTATGGAGGGGGGCGACAGCCGACGTGGGACTTCAGAGAGGTATTACAAAATATCGGTGCAGGGTGTGCGGTGTGGGCCTCCCCTGGACCTGGGGGCCCATGTATACCACACACCCTGAACCTATTATAGATACATCCCTGACAATAGCCCACGCCAGAGTAGAAGTAATCTAATGGATAGTATTCAAATCAATCAGATCATTCTAGTTATCTTAATGTACAGTGGAAAAATTATAATATGAAGTCTATTGTAGCAAAATATCCATTAGATCTTTGTGATCTATTGTGCCAGGTCTATTCAATGAGCAAGGATGTATGCCGCATCCTCCAGCCCCCCTGCATCCTGTATGCCACCTACTACCTACTGGGAATAAAGCTTGGTACATGAAATGTACATCACTCAGGAGATAAATGCTCCAAGTGTTCATCCGATCAGTGTGATCCCCCCCCGTACACATTGAACTATTTCTAGCTCAGTGTGTACATACTTCAATGGACCGGGAGATCAGGCATAAGATGCAACATCCCAATCCGACCGTTTGAAGGAGCGTTTTAAGCCATTCATTGGCCAATGCTCCCGCATACACAGCTATACATTTATCGAGCTGTTCAGCCGATATCAGGTAATATCATATTTACTACTAACTCTACATAACTTTTATCTCCCTACTTCTCTGAGTGGCCTGCAAGAAGCTAGCACTGATTTTGTTATTACAGTACTTGCTATTTGTACTGGAAATATAAATTGGAAAAAATAATGGAATTAGTGCATTTTAATGCAGACAATACCAGCCAGTGAGGGTGACTTTATAAAGGGGGAAAACTGTGGATATATTAATATGTTGGCCTTTGCTGCAGGAACAGGTCTAACAAAAAATGTTCCCAACAGCTAAAAAGTGAAAAAAGGCTGTGATTGTATAAAAACAAAACATGAGTAGCTGTGAAATGCGTTGACCCTGATAAACCTCACCAAGGAACAGAAGGTCTATGTGCTCTCTAAAGCGGAATCTTAGCATATAACTTAAAACATTGCTGAATTTTTAGTTCTATATATTTATAGTACATTATGCAGTTCCCGGAAAACTAACAATAACATTTTGTCTAAGCTATGGAATTTAGTGCTGATATAAATGTGGTCCAAAAAACCTTTCTAAATACAGAACATAAAGTAAAAACGAACTATAGATATCACAGTATTTTAAATAGTTACAGGGCACATTCTTGTGGCCTATTAAAATCTACAAAAATAGATCTTTGTTTTACTTGCAGTTTATTTTTTACCTATTAAAGGGCTCGGCGGTGAAGGTGAAATATGATATATTCCCTAATGCTTACATTTAACATTATCCAGGAATTTGGCAAACACTGCCTGCGTTAACCATACATCCGAGAAAAGAGATGACACATCCATATAAGAATATGCTACAGTACTTTGCTCTGTTATGTTTGTAGAAGAGAGAGAATGTCGGGAAGGTGACCAAAGAAAGTTATATGCAGGTAGCATCTACTTCATTGAACAGGGCTATTTTCATGTGTTTGGGGTACAAATAACTATTTTTTAAAATTATTTTTGATGTTTTTATATACTGTACGTACAGCAAAAGTGACATTGAAACAACCAAGCAAACAAAATCAGATTAAATAGTATGATATCACATTACCAGTTATGTAACTGGAATACCTGGTAAACAATTTCATATTAATATAATAAAAGTAAATGAAAAAAAAAAAAAGTGCAGTAAATGTGGGCTTTAAATACCCCTTTCATACTGCCAGCAATAACTGGGGTTATTTTGCGTGAACACGCAGCGAGCCAGGTTATCGTGCAGTGTGAAAGGGCCGAGTTGAAATAACCTGGGCACTTCAAACCGGGTAACGAGCAGGGTAGAACACAGGTTCAACCTAGCCCGTGGTGCAGTGTGAAAGGATCAACTGGTGTGATGCGACCTGAGTCCCGTTCACAGCACAGGAAGAGCCGGTGCTTGGATATGATACCATACCATAGTTGCCGACTTTCTGGCTGCTCCTTCCGGGAGGGAGCAGCCAGATCGGCAGGGCAGCGGGGGGCGTGGCCGAAAAAGGGGGCATGTCTGGACGGGTGCATGACATTTGTAGGCGTCACAGGGGCGGGGTCACGCGATCGCGTCATTTTGTCCCCGCCCTTGCTACACAATGCCGATAATACAGGCATTGTGAGGCAGGGGGCGGGACCAAAATGACGCGAATCGCGTCACTGGCTGCCCTCGCAGCGGGGGTTAGCAGTACATTGCGGGGGATATCGGGGACTTGCCTGCCTTTCCGGGGGGGCGGGAGCTGCACCCGATTATCGGGAGGCTCCCGCCCAAATCGGGAGGGTAGGCAACCCTGTACCATACTATATGACAAGCTGCAAGCAATATGTCAGTGATGGAGGGTACTATTCAGTGCTGGTGCAAAGCATCACCCTGCCACCCCACCTCCCCCAATACCAGTGGCGGATTCTGCCCTGTTTGATGAGGGGGGCTGCCATTCAGCGTTCCATCTGTCTGACACTGTCCCAGCACCTGCCAGGTCCAAAGCACATGTGCAATGGATCTGACAGGTACCGAAACCTGCAGAAACACACAAATACCAGCTTCTAGGGACTGCATCAGCTGCAGCCCCTAGTAGCCGGCTAGTGCTGATGGCAAGGCATGGGGCTGGCTTTCCATTAGAAGCTCTCTCTGCTAATTGTGGTCTCTCCCAGGGAGAGAAAACACCTCCCACCAGAGGAGAAGCCTGAAGACATGACCCCGGAGCATGTCTAAACTACAGCGCCCCCTCTCCCCATACTGAATGTTTATAAAGTGGACCTGGGTGGCCAGCATCTGAGGCTAATTTGAATTGAAAAAAAAATAAAAAAATCAGAGTGACCGTGTTTTGCTGGATAATAAATGCACCATGTACCGCCTTTAACTCACCCCTCTCCTCCTTGTGAGTCTCTTTACACCAACTCTCTCCACCCAAGGCACCCTGAGCACTGCTTTACTCCCAGGTTGGAGGGCACACTGACCAACATCAGTAGCTGCCCTGCCCCAGTGTGCCCCTGCCTGCTGAGATGAGTAGGGCCAGCAAGCCCCATCTCCAGCCGTTCACACACAGCACACTCAGAGTTTGTCTTACTGTCTCGCAAACACTAATATCAGTGTGACTCGAGCTGTGGTGCCGGGATCACTGCAGTGTGTGTTGTGCGACTTTTGAATGACACACTCCGACAACAGTGTGTGTATGTGGTCGTGGCCACCTGAACAGTCCGAACACCAGAGCTGGATTGTCATTTCTTGGAGTCCTAGACAAGTTATAGATTTGGTGCCTCTTCTTGATCCGCCCCTGTACTGTCAGTATAGCCCAGCCTCTGTACTTTTACTGATGTTAACCCTATTGGTATCAGCCTGTCAGTACATGTGGAAGACGTCCAACTCCACCCTCCGAATCGACGCCCAAATGCCTCTATGACATTTTTTATTTAAAAAAAATAAGTAGTGACCTGTCTACAACTTTGAAGTCATTTATTGTGTTACCTAAACCAACCTATTACACCCCTTGAAAAAGTCTCATTGGGTGAAACGCGTTGAGAAGTTGTACTCTTGCCTCTATGAGCTACTAAGATAAGCAATTTTAAATGAGTTGCTGGTTATAAACCTGATTCTCCGCATATATTTATTTGCTTTTAGTATATACTATTGGGGTTGTGCAATATATACTATTGACTGTTTGTACTTTATTTAACTTCACGGTGCTGAGAATTTTTTATGCATTGTATTTTTAAATAAGCACATGACTAATAAGTCTTCTTTTATTGCTCTTTCATTTTAATAAGGTCCTTTTAACTAAACTCTGAATCAGTATCCCGGGCAGACCACCCCCCAGGGGTGGTCCCAGCACACACGCTGCAACCCAGCCTCCCAGCAGCTCACCCATCCACACCTCTGGCTCCGCACCACCAGCGGCACGACCAAGAGCCAATTTCAGCTGCATACTACGGTCGCTGACCTCTGCAGACCAATCAGAACAGCCGTGCACTTGCAGCACACCAGCAACACGCTGATCCAGCTCACCAACAAACCTGCAGCTTCCAACCTATCTGCAACGGCCGCAACGTTGACCTACAACACCATAACAAAAAACCTACCGGTAGGTAAGTACTGCCAAGACTCACACCAACACGCGGGACGCCGCACAGGTGTTCCAACCCACTCTGCAAATCCCCCCACCCCCCGAGACTTCCTAGACTGTCGACCATAGGTCCAGCAGGGGTGACGTGCAAGGTCACTGAACCGCACGGGAAGGAGCCCCCTAAAAGGGTCCACCTACCTCCCCAGTCTCATCACCACTCATCACAGAACCCCACCCACCTGCCCGGAATCTTAACAGAGCAGCATTGTGACTACTCAATAAAAGATTTTGCCCAAAATTACTGTGTCTCGCTGGCCTCATTTTGATCCTATTCCATTCCCCTTTTCACATTACTCCAAACTACACTCCATACCCCATCACACCCTCCTCACTCCCAAAACATCACCACCACCAGAAGAAACATTCTAATTAACACCACTCACAAACACACACAAGTCATCACCAGTACTAGCAGGAAGAGCGCACCTTACCCCCCCTACCCCCATACGTTTTCAGTGCGGGAAAGGTACTCCCACACAAAGGTGCAGCACCCCGAAACCACAACACACCACCCCCTGGTCAACGAGAGCGCAGTTCTACCGCCCATCTTCATAAACTCTGAAACAGTTTGTCACTTTTAAAGGATCAATTTCATATTTGTTTATTTTTCTGTGCATTCATATTGTCTTCTCATTGTTTGTCTGTGTCACTGTCTGTGTCACTATGTCTGTGTCACTATGCCTGTATCACTATGTCTGTGTCACTATGTCTGTGTCACTATGTCTGTATCACTATGTCTGTGTCACTATGTCTGTGTCACTATGTCTGTGTCACTATGTCTGTATAAACTTGGAATAAATTGTTTTTATTTTTATATATTTATTGCACTTGCACATTCATTATTAGAGACGCCTGTCGCTGTATCTTTCACTATTTCCCTATTCTTATCTGGGATTTACACCCTAATCCTTCTCACTGGTATTTAGCTGTCATCCCTTGGTAGAGCGTCCTGTCATTTATATTGTTGCATTGAAATCACTTATATTTATTTTTATTAAATGTACATATTTTATTAACATTCTGTTATTGGCTGGCGCCATAGCCATCACATTGTTCTACAACCTATTACACATTTACTTCTATCTGTACCCCATTCTGTCTATCCCTGTCTCTATCTGTACCCCATTCTGTCTATCCCTGTCTCTATCTGTACCCCATTCTTTCTATCCCTGTCTCTATCTGTACCCCATTCTGTCTATCCCTGTCTCTATCTGTACCCACTTCTGTCTATCCCTGTCTCTATCTGTACCCCATTCTGTCTATCCCTGTCTCTATCTGTACCCACTTCTGTCTATCCCTGTCTCTATCTGTACCCACTTCTGTCTATCCCTGTCTCTATCTGTACCCCATTCTGTCTATCCCTGTCTCTATCTGTACCCACTTCTGTCTATCCCTGTCTCTATCTGTACCCACTTCTGTCTATCCCTGTCTCTATCTGTACCCACTTCTGCCTCTATATGTATCCCGTATGTCTCTGTACCCCCTTGTGTCTCCATCTGTACCCACGACTGTCTCTCTAGCCCTTCTGCCTCTCGATGTCTCTATCTGTACCCCTTGTGCCTCTATCTGTACCCTCTACTGCCTCTCTGAGGCACTATTTGTACCCCCTTGTGCCTCTATCTGTACCCCCTTCTGCTTCTCTATGCCTCTATCTGTACCTCCTAATTCCTCTCTGCTCTCTTCTGCCTCTATCTGTACCGCCTACTGCTAATATTTGTACCCCTCGTGCCTCTATCTGTACCCCTTCTAATACACTATGCCACTATCTGGGCCCCCTAATGCCTCTCTGTGCCCCCCTTCTACTTCTCTGTGCCTCTATTTGTACACCCTATCTACATTACCCTTTCACACCCTTTTCACACTTAACGTGCCGCTATATCGCTTCCTGCTTCGCCTCTTTACCGAGGCGAAGCAGGAAGCACTACCGATGAGATGTAGGAACATCTCATCGGCCGGAGAGAGGGAGCGATAACTCCCCCCTCTGGCGCTACACGCTAGAGACAGCAGCGCATCAGCCTAGTGCTGATGCGCTGTGTCTCAGTACCGGCCGGCTCCACTGAGCATGCGCAGGATCTTGCAAGTATCGTGAGATCCCCGCATGCAGCCTGGAGCCCCTGTCATTTACTGCTCAGCCCCCGATCATACACTGGGGAGAAGCGGTATCAGCGCACCGTTTCTGAGCTGAACAGCAGCCTCTGCCTCTTCAGTGTCCCCTCCCCTGGCCTGTGGTCCATTGGCTAGCCAAGTACATGCAGGATCTCCCACCACTCAACTTCCGCTGGTCAGTGCCTCACTCCTCCCCATCTGCGCCGCTCGGGTCAGCCCCTGCATCTTGTACACCAGCACCACCACGGAAGCGCTCCTTCCACGCATCACCCTCGCCACGGACAGGTAGCCAGCTTCCCTCCTACTCACAAACGCTAGTGGTGCCTGAAGTTCTAACTCCACCCACACCCTCACACTACCATTCCTTCTAGATTAGCATTCGCACTGCATGTCACCGCAATAGCGCACCTTCTGACTATCGGCCCTGCCACAGGAGCCCTCTTTCCCCGCTGGGGCCCGGAGCACAAGCTCCAGTTGCTCCACCCTCCCTACACACCTGCCTCACCCTGCGACTGCCTATCCAATGGGAAGCCACTGCCAGTGAAACCAGTGCACAGACTCCAACTGGCCCACTGGCGGTGGCGGATATTACTGGGTGAAATCCGCGACTGACCAGTACCCTCTTCCTAGCCCCTTATACACATCCACACTTTGCCCCCTCTTCATGGACTGCAGTTCCAGGTATTATTCTCTCCATCCTGCCCACTACACTAAGATGTTGGAGGGGTACCCACTCTTCTGGGAGCCCGGGGGACTACCCCAAAAATCCCAAGTCTCCCATAGGTTCTGTGAGAGTAAGTAATGTGTGCCTATACACTCCAGGCTACATCTGGCATACCATCTACCGCCTGTACCTGCGTTACCCTGTGTCTTGCATTACCTGCACTAGCTGGTTAATAAACCTATACCCTGGTTAAGCCGTCTGCTGTATGGAGTAACCTCCATTCATACACCACTGCGCATCCAGCACCACTGTATACTCTGCCAACATGAATGGCTGACATACTCTCTGTAAGGTGCTGCCTGATATATGTGCGTTATATCCATAACTGACGCGCTATAACTTTTTGAAGATGACCACTGAGGAGGATGAAGTTTGCTGGAGAGGGACCATGGGCACAAAGCAGCCACCTGAAGATGTCCTATGCTCCTCAGATTAATGGGGACTGGGCTCTGCAGCTCTCCTTCCTCCTCCCCCCCCCTCCAGATCTCCAGGAGGATGTATCCATAACCTAAGTGGTTCTGCAGATAGCTGACTAGGCATGCTGGGGCTTATATACAGCCATAATATTTACATACAGTGGCGATATTTATAAACTGCTCACCGTGGTGCATATATGCAGATTGTGAAATGGTTTATACCTGTGGAGTAATGCAATATAAAATATTGTACTGTGAATGGCATTGTTTTCTATACATATGTTAACTGGCCAACAGGCTGTGTGTGGTAGGTACTATATATAGAGCAAATTCATTGTGTATGCTGGCAAGGGTATGCTGTGTTCCTAGGCTGCGCAGTGTGTAATGGTTAATGGTGACAACAACCTAGAATGCGATTATTTATTGTAACACTGTGCATAAAGATAGGTGCTACTGAGAAAGGAGTCATAGTACAGATATGACTATAAGGTACCTCTGGGTTAAGAAGACTATATACAGATGTGTCCTCTTACATCCTTGCCGATCGCGCTACAAACGTGCCATGCAGTTACCCGCAGCAACGTAGGTTACGGTGTGCTATGGCGCAAACTGCGATCGCACCATGCAATCCTATGGATTCGTGGGTGCGAAAGCAGTGCACATATCCGCTCGTGGATGCACGCCTCACGCATGCGTGCCGCGGTTTGCCGTGTACGCAGCAAAGATGTAGCAGGACACATCTGTATTGGTACTAACAATGACTAGCTTGTTGGGTAATACTGTGTTGTGATCTTGCCAGACTATACTGAGGAAGGAATTGTTAGAACAGAATGTTACCATGGAGACACAGTAGTGTCCTCCTCTACCCATTGCTGTTTTCCTCTTCTACAGGTGCCCTCAGGGGTGGTACTTGCGGGAGCTCCTTGGTAGATTAGACTTTAAATTGCCAACTTGTCTTCACCTCTGTGCTGGTTATATTGCCTGAAACACTGACATTGCGTCCTGCTTCCGATTACCTGTTGCTTATTGGGACAATTTGGCAGCTTGTTTCCTAGATATTCTGCCTGCCCCAAACTCGTACCGTGGACCTGACTAATCTGTTTAGCACCAGACCTGTCCATGGATCTTGCTGGCTTAATACTGATAGGTGAACATCTCTCCAAGCAGCTTGAAGAGCTTATTGGGTCCCTGCAGGTATTGTCATCACACAAAATGGAGTCTAGAACCAAAATGGTAGTGAACATGCTGGTATTTGAATGACACAATAGGCAGCAGACACACCCCTCATACTATATACCGCAACATACAGCAGTGAACAAAGAATCCTCATGCACAATGGATTAGCCTAAGACACCCCCTTCTCCCATGCCACACACACATTATAAACAGTATGAGACACAACACACATCCAATGACGCAAAGTATATATTGTATTACCATGTGTTACTGTTTTATATATATTATGTGAATGGATTTTTATTGAGCATATTAATGATAGAACAATGTACAGTATGTTAGGTATACGTTCCATATCCCGACAAAAGGGATACTGGTGGTCAGAATACCGATGCCGGAATCCCGACAATTGTCAGAATCCTGACGCTGACATCCTGACCGCCGGCATCCCGAAGGTAAGTAGCACTAAAGGGGGAGGGTTAAGTTTAGGGTGCGGGGAGGGGGACTTAGATTTAGGCTCTAGGGGGGGAGGTTACCTTATACACCGGGGAGGGAGGGTTAGGGAGAGGAGGAGGGTTAGGATACCGACATCGATAGCGAATGTATAAACAGACCACAGGCAAACACCCAAATGTCTGTTAAAATAAAGAAAAGCAATGTTCCACATGTTCACTGGAAATTAACTTTAAATTAGTAGGAGAGGCTGTTAAAAGGAACAGGTGAAATATATTATATCCCTTTTAACAACAACCTAAAAATTCCAGGTTGATGCGCATCAACCCAGGATTTTTGTCGGTGTAAATGGATCCACTCGGGTCCAGGAATCCAGGGAACCAACTCGGGTACTTTGCAGGGTTGGCCACAGGTTGTTCCCATGCCACCCTGCAGTGTAAACGGCACTATCCAAGTCACGGTGACCCGGATCGTGTCGCATGACATCATCTCCAAGCGTCCATTGCAACGCCGGGAAGAGCCAGGTCACTGCAGACCCGGCTCTGGTGTGAACAGCGCCGACTTGGGAATATCCTGGGTTGGCGCCGCAGTCTGAAAGGGGTTAGTTCCAGGTCCGATCCGGATTGAAACCCTGTTCCAACCCCCCAGGTCAGACCCAGAACTTTGGTGTAAAAGAGGTATTAGTCACTATGTGATTATTACGGTAAGACCTTCTTTGTATTAACAAAAAAAGGGGAATCAATGAAATATAGACACTTATTGGTGCCTTAATATATATATTTCTAAGTGGTTATATTTGGTACATGCAACATTCATACAGCGTGTAGAAACACTGTTGCCATCAAAGAAACGTTATAGATGTCTTGGCTGCTGTACTAGCAGATTGTGGAATAGTTTTCTTTCCATCTGTGATTGTAACCTTAAATGTTTATGGCTGTGGTATTTTAGTTTTTTATTGGGTTGTGAGTTTGAATGGGTATTTCGCTGATACATTTTCTGTAATGTGGAAGTGATAATAAATAAAGAACTGAGCTAAACTAAAAACAAATCTCAATATTATAAGGGGGATAATCACTGTCAGCTGTTAGCAAAACCTTATGCATGTATATACAGGTCACAGTGATTAGTAATACTAGGATTACATACTCGTACTTTTAAAGCACGTTATTACTTTTTTCTTTTTATCACACTATTTACTTATGTTTGTTAGTCTGATAATTCACTACTAATTTTCCCTTTGATAAGTTATGGACTTAGATAAGTAAACATTAATAAAAGTTGTTTTAGAATACAACTTCTCCACATATGTAAGTCCCTTCTCCTTTTGAAAGTACTAAGGGGTCTATGTACTAAGCCTTGGAGAGAGATGAAGTGTACGGAGATAAAGGGCCTGATTCAGAGCCGGACGCAATTAGCGCTCGCTCGTCCAGAAAATAGGGGTGGCTATTCAAATGAACCGTTCGCTGTTTGCGGTCTGTTCACGCCTCTAGGTCTGAACGAGCGAACAAAACTTGTGGTCGTTTGTTGGATAACTACGCCCCCTGGCCGCTCGCATCCTACGTCATGTCCGCTATTTATTAGATTAATCGAGTACATCGACCAGGGTATGAGCTGCTCGCTATTCTTGTGGTTGGTTTTTGCTACCACAAATTTGCGAGCAGTTCTGGCTATAAAATAACCCAGTGACGTGGTCATTGACGCTGCTGTTTTAATTATGCACACCCATAAAACGCCCGTTTTGACCTTTAAGCATGCCTGCGATCGGATCTCCACTCCCCGTTTTCAAGCACCTTCCCCTGTTACCACCCACATACGCCTCTTTCTGTCACTCAAATTATCAGGCATTCGCTATTTTGCGAGCACATGAATTTCGGCCGCACTGACTGGTTCGCGCATGCGTATAACGATCCGTATGCATGCGCAGTTGGGCAAACATCGCCCGGAGCGAACGAGTGGCCGCTTACGAGCGACTCTGAATCAGGCCCAAAGTACCAACAATCAGCTCCTAATTGTCACTTTACAGACTGAGGACCTGATTCCGACCTGCTCGCTAGGATGCGATCGCTCATTACTGGGCGATATTTGCGTTCTGCGCATGCGTATGCATCACATTGCACGTGCGCGAAACACTGCAACAGATCAGGAAGCGCTCGCTCGCCCAGCATGAACAGCCCAGTTGAATGAGTGACAGGAAAGGTCGTTTATGGGTGGTAACAGGAGCCCGGCCACTAGAAACGGGTGAGTGGAAGTACGAACGCAGGCGTGTCTGTATGTTTCAACGCCGTTTCATAGGCGTGCATAATTAACAGGCAGCGTCATTGTACACGTCACCTGGTTGTATTTCACACTGAAGGGATCGCAGTGCTTGCGGCCAGGTATAGTCAACCTCAAGCGCTGCGAGCACACTCGATTTTCATGCACTTCCTGGGGATGACGTGCGCAAGTGGGCGTCTTATGAATGGCTGGTGGGCGTCTGCATACACAAAGTGATCGCTCGCCAAGACATAGTGGGCGTGCTAATGCCTTGCCGTGCGATAGCCTGCTTTGCTGGGTGTGCGCTGGATTTGCATACGCTGGGAGCGAGCGATCGCATCTAGCGAGCAGGTCTGAATCAGGTCCAGTGTTTGAAAAATGACAATTAGGAGCTGATTGATTGGTACTTTATTTAAATCCACTTTATCTCTCTCCAGGGCTTAGGGCCTGATTCAGAGGCACTCGCTGTTTGCGAGCGCTCGCTCTGAATCAGAGCATTTTTTATTTTTTTTGTTTCGGCCTCCAGGCTGCTCGCAAAGCTGTGGGTGACCACCCACAGCTACTGCGAGCGGCCTGGCGATGGTCGCGATTATCGCAACCATCGGGCTTGCGTCGAGACCCTGCGGAGGGTCTCGGCTCCCGCAAGCCCGAGTGGAATTCCTGCTCTAATAGAATGATATCAGTAGGGCCGCCCACAAACAGCAGGAACACCTGCGTTTGTGCAGCCACCCCCCTCCACGCCTACAAAATGAGGCGAGCTGTCAATCAACATCGACAACCGCCCCGTCTTGTAGTGAGCCCCGGAGCTGCTGTCGCACGCCGGAGGCGGCGCATGCGCAGTGGGGAAACATCGACCCACTTGCGAGTGCTGTGCGCTCGCGAGCGGGTTTGAATCAGGCCCTTAGTGCATAGACCAGTGGTTCCCAAACGTTTTTGAATCACGGTGCCCTAATGTATCAGCATTGTTTTCACGGCACCCCTAAGCTAAAAATTTGTTATTGTGAAATTCAGAAAAAATTTAGTGAAGTAGTAAAGTGATGTAAATTGTGCTGACCTGTCACCCTTAGGTTTGGTTATATAGTGGTGGACAGGTTTGTGCACATATTTACATTACATTGACCATAAAGAATTTGATTTGGTGCTGGACCACCAACCTGAGGCACCCCTGCAAAAGTCCCGAGGCACCCCAGGGTGCCGCGGCACACAGTTTAGGAACCACTAGCATAGACCCTTAGGTGTATCGAAATCAGGGCGCGACTCAGACCCGGTCACAAGGCTGCATTCGCACGCAGCCATCCGCAGTCAAAGTATGCAAATCCTGCAATCGCTAGCAAGACATTAGCACGCCCACTATGTTTTGCCGTGCGATCGCGGTACGAAATTAGACGCCCACCAGCCTGACAAAAGACGCCCACTTTCCCTTAGTAACATACGTCATCTCCAGGAAGTGTATTAAACAATCGGTAACATCGGCTGACATCGGACTCATACGCACCACTTGTGGCTGACCATACCCTACTGCAAGCACTGCGAGTGCTGTTGTGTTTAATTCAGCCATGTGACGTGTATGCTGATGATGCGTCTTAATTATGCACGCCCCTGAAATGGCGTTCCAATGCAAAGACACGCCTGCGTTTGCAGCACCCCCATTACCTTCTACCACCCTCTGTCACCATCCACAAACAGCACGTCCTGTCACTTATGCTTGCGGGCGTCTGTGTACTGGCTGCGAACGCTTCCCGATCGCAGTGACTGGTTTGCACACACGCACTGCGTCTTGTACTCATGCACAGATTGCGAACATTGACAGTCTGCGTGCAAACGCAGCCTTGCGACCGGGTCTGAATCGGGCCCACAGTGCGGACACCACCACCCACTAACACGCTACATATTTAGATTCTTCATCTACTTGAAGAATTACTGTGGGGACTGTGATGTGCAGATAATTTATGGAATTTAATGAAGCCTACCTATCAGCTGGTGTGCTTCTTCATCCTACCTCTCTCTTTAAGTATAGAGGCTCATCCAGGAGTTTGGGAACATTAAGGACCTGATTCTGCGTCCCATGCACTTCACGCCCAATGCAGAGGTTCACGTAGTTGAGAGAATACTGGCAACTGCGCATGCATGAAAATGTCTGAAAACCCGCACAAGGCATGCGTTATACAGTGTATGCACAATGGTGCTGTTAAGAATAATTCAGACAGTATCAGAAATGTGGTGGAAAAGTGATGGGCGTTCCTGGGGTGAATGGGAGATAACTAGTAGTGTATGCAAAAATGGTCCGTTCAATGGGCGTATTATGGGAGTGTAGCAGGGGGGTGTCATTGCAAGTGGCCGCATTGCCAGACGTATAGCCGCAAGCATAGGAGGCCACAGTCACCGGAAAAGTGCACCTGCCATTGTGCGACTGATGGTGGCATCCAGAGCCGTATCTAGACTTTTTGGTGCCTTGTGCCAGAGAGAGCATTGGCGCCCCCCCACCCTTCATTTTTTAAATAGGGACATAAGATAGTGCACCTGAAAAAAGGCCATGGCCTCATGGCGAAGGGCCAGGGAAGAGATCGGGGAGGACAGGAGATGCTGGGGATAAAGGAAGAGGAAGCTACAAGTGAGTAGGATAATAAACAAGAAAATTGACAGGCCCAAACAGTGCCCCCTGCCCTGCCCTGTGCCATGGCACAGTTCGCACTGCCCTAGTTACGGCCCTGGTGACTTGTAAAGAGGCCCCAAGTGGTATTACAGCATTCACGAATGCAAAAAGTGTCTCAGTCGCATGAATGTACACAAGGAGTTTGTAGCGGCATTCTCATAAACTCACAGAACTCAGAAACAGGCCCTAAATGTGTAAACAGAAAGTCTGAAACTCTTCTTAATCTATATTACCTAGTCTGCAGAAAAGTCAGTTTTCAAGGTGCTGATAGGCGTAGGGTGTTCTTTATTAGCAGACAGCTGGCACTGATTAATTATCCCTTTATGTATTTTATTCAAGTCTGCAGTGATTACGGCATCCACAAAGCTTCCATAGCTGGAAAGAGACAGAAGCTCAGGAGCCCCTTGCAGGGCATCAAGAGGGACAACTGGTGACTGCCCTCGCAGGTAGTGACTGCTGGAGCTATTAATCAAAGCTTGGCCAGCATTGTACCATGTTCCGGAGGTGGGATTACAGGTGAGCACCCTACAATCTGAAGAGTGGCCACATTTTCGGAAGAGTTTCAACAGATTGCATTGACATGATGCATCTCATTTGAACCACAAGATGGAGCAATTCTGCTCAAGGGCATGGAATGCTGAGGTGTTTTTAACAGATGCTGTGTAGATCCCTTGGACTGCTCCAGCGTGTTATAAAGATAGAAAAAGGAGAAGGCATTCAGGCTAATGTGGAAAATAACATTGGGGTAATCTGATATTCTAAGAACTGAAACAGGCCCTTCATGACATCTTCCTCCATGGCAGGACTAAATCAGGGACCAGTTCAACATCAGAGCTTAGTGAGGCTGACTTTAACAGTGTGGCATTTGATGATGATTCTTAAGGCAAAGGGCTTCTCTAACACTGTGATCTGCCCAAGCCATTCAGCCAACCTTGGGATTTGAACCAAGTTTTAATGACTTTACAAAAATTCTCTTTTCGAACCACTGGATTCACTGGAGTTTAAGACTTTTACTTGGAAGTCAGCTTTTCTTTTGGATATGTCTACTGTGCATAATGGAGCTAATTCTCAGTCTGACACATCCCATCTCCATCATCACGCTGTGAATGAGCAGGGAAGTCGGCCGACACGTCTAGTCCCCATAGTTATGAGCATAGGGATGTTCTTTGAACAATGCCCTCCTTTCAGCCTTAGGTAATGTCCAGGTTCCTCTAAAAATAGGATAGTGTGATCTGGACTTTAGGCCATGGTCGGTTTTCGGTGGGGGATGTATGCTTTCACTTGTTGGATGCTCTAAAGATCTATGTTAATATGACTCCCAAAAAAATGTATACATTTCTGCTCCTTTATGATGCTAAGACGAGGTTGGTCTGGATCTAAGCAAACAACTGCTGCATGGATTACATCCATTATTCGAGAAAGGCTTAAACTGGGAATATACTATACAATGTATCATAAGATATTTTGTTCCAAAAATGATACTTACCGACAGGTGTCGGTATCCTAACCTTGTAAGGATACACTTCAGGCCACCACCCCCAGTCCTCACCTAGGAAGGCCCATGGTTTTCCCTCGCCATTTCTGATGCCAGCTTTCCCTGACGCAACAGTGGAATTGTGCGTACACACAGTGTAACGCATGCGCCATAGGGGTTTCCAGAATATGTTGCACATGTGTAGATGCAACTAATTGCTTGACTACATGAATATCAGCATTAGTGTGCAGCTCTGAAGCAGGCCCTTTGTGTAGAAATCTGTAAGATGCCCAAACACCTGGCTCAGCCGCTATACCGTACCACAAGGTTCTAGCATCCCCATTGGAATCAAAGCAAAGGATTTAAGGTAAGTATAAAAATCCATGTGTTCCATAATCTAATCTGCACTCTTTTCACTTTTGTATCAGGATTCCTTTGATGTCACTCTGCAATTTAGTTTCCAACTATAATTCCTAACAAAATCAGATACTGGCAACATATCTGAGAACAACTGTTACATGTATTCCTTTGTTGTTATATCAAGATTTTGAAGTTAGCCTGTGTTCCCAGGGTTTTAAATGTTTTTTTTTTTTTTTATTTGATTATACATAAAAAATACTTTTATTCATTTGTGTTACATTAATCATACAGTAGATGTACTACTTTATATAGTCGAGTTGTGGGATAAATATTGAGAGCAATAAAAATATCTTATCATATTCCTGCATGTTCACCTTAGCTACAGTATAGTAACTTATCTGAGTATTTATTACTTATCTGTGATAGATTTATTTTTATTATAATATCCTGTGATATTTTGAAGGCGCTTAAAAAAAAACCCAGCATCAACTACAAAAGGTCACCTAGGCAACACGTTTGCTACAAAAACAACATCAGGTTTAGTATAATACACATACCCCGATGTCTGCTATAAAAGCTACAGTAGCTTCATGAAATAGGACACATGAAAATGTATTAAATAATGGCAATGAAAAATCAGGTTTGCATAGGGGACATTGTAAGTGTACAAACTACAGAACTAGAGAGTAAAAAAAAAAAAATGTTCTAGCCACATATCCCTGTATAATGGCCCTGATTCAGAGCCGGACGCTCTGACCAGAGCGCTCGCTCTGAATCAGGGCCCACCTCCATAATTATGGAGCGTCCTCCTGGACGCTCGTATAGCTGTGGGTCACCACCCACATCCTATACGAGCGCGCAGGTTGATGGTCGCGAATGTCTTGACCATCGCGACCATCGCCACTGCGAGCCGGAGCCTGCGGTTGAGTTTCTCAACCGCAAGGCCCGGAGTGATTTTAGCTCTATCAGAGCCAAAATCACTCCCACTGACATCACTAGTGATGTCAGTGGGGCCGGCTTCTGACGGTAGGCGTTCCCTTGAGGACGCCCCCCTCTGGGAGGCACGCCCCCGGCACACCCACCAAAGGGGGCGTGCTGTCAATCAACATCGACAGCACGCCCCCTTTGATCAGACACAACGAGCGAAGGAAAGTCCTTCACTCGTCGCGTCTCGCGCATGCGCACCATCGACCCACTTGCGAGCGGACAGCCGCTCGCGAGTGGGTCTGAATCAGGCCCAATGTTCCTTCATTTCTTTATTCACACTTTCCTATCTGACCCAGTGCTAATTCAGGGCTGTTGCATCTGTTGAGTCGCGGCTGCAATAATGTGCAAATTACAGTATCAGCCTTCCCCTGGTGTAGTAGCCTGCGTCTGAATGTGCAAGCACTGAGACGCCCACTTTCTGCAGCTGTGCGCGCTGTAACACCCCTGTGATCAGGGATACACCACCATTGTGTGCACTCTGGCAGGTGCAGTTGCTCCGTCTATGGCCTCTATGCCTGCGGCTGTGTGTTTGATAAATGTACTGACACTCCCATAACATGCCCATGGGACGGACATTTTTTTTGCGCTCACGTCTGGCCACGCCCCAGGAACGCCCATCGATTTGCCACCCCATATCTGATACCATCTGTCCGATCGCAACAGTATCTTTGCGTGTGCACTCTGTGTAACGCATGTGCCGTAAGGGGCTTTCTGAATTTTCGAGCATGCGCAGTTGTTAATAATCGCTCAACTACCTGAAGATCGGCGTGCGCCTCTGGATCAGGCCTTAGAGCCTTAGAGCTTATTTACTAACAATGATTTAGGTGCCAAATTTGCGCTAGTCCAAAGCAATTGATCAGACAGTTGCGTTGAATGAGTGACTTCCGCTAAGCAGATAAGGGCTAATTGCGCATCTAAATGCAATGTTAATAAATGAGCCCCTCTTCTGCTGCTCAGCTGCCTGCTCCAAGCCTGCATGGTAAAGGATCAGATGGATCTGTAGACCTGTGGTACCATTCAGTTATCCTGCCTCTCCAATATACTAAAAGGTATCTATAAATCCACTACCATGATGAACAGAGAGGCAAGTGGTGACAGTGTAAGTAAAAACACGTGCAAAAAAATAATGGTGGGTGATTCTTTTATTTAACCTGTTAAATTTCTGTGTGAAGATAAGTTGTCTGATTTTGCTGAATTTTCCGGCTTTAGTAATAACTCGGATAAATCAGACACATTATATTTGGGCTCTATAGTGAAACCACACTGGGGTGATCTATATCCGGTGATGTGGGCCCCCATTTACCTTAGATACTTGGGAACTGAATTGCCACGTTATATTGGGGGACTTATATGATCTCAATATGAAATTGCTCATTAGAGAAGTGGTGGAAGAACTGTCCCGTTGGCGTCACCTTATTTTATCTTACCTAGGTAGGATTCATTTACTAAAAATGATCTCTTTACCCCCTACAGATGTTACCGATTTTGCTTTCAAAGGCGGATGAAAAATATTTATATAAAATATTTTGAGATTTTATCTGGAAGAATAAACGCCCTTGCATAGGCTTGCTAAAGCTCCAACAGACTCGGGCCAATGGCGGGGTTAATTTACCTAATATAAAATTGTATAGTCATGCTGGAATCTTGAGATACATACGGGATTGGTTGCATAAGACTGATTTCTATACTGACTCACAGTTGGACCAGTCTTTTCTGCCAGATCAACACATATTGGTGTTCCTTCATTCCCGTAAACAAGAATTATCCGAAGATATTATTAATAACCCCCTGTTGACGGTTACATGGCAAGTTTGGCACTGTGCTAGAAAGCAAAGAATTTTAAACTGCCATCATTCCCTTTTCCTTCCATTACTATTAAATCCCGAGTTTCAAAATGTGGAGGCTTCCATACCTTTCTCGTTATGGCCAGATAAGGGGATCCTATATGTCCGAGCATTGGTCGACACTGAGAACTGTCGTCCCTATCGGGTGGCGGAATTAGCGGATATATTTCACTTCAATCCCGCTCGCTGCCGTTATATCAGGCACAACATTATGTGAGTTCTATGATACGTACTCTCTCTCCAATAGATTGGTCCAACTCTTTGAACTTATTATTAGCTAAATCTATGAATGGACGGGGGGTCATCTCTCTTCATTACAAAATCCTCCAGATTACTTTAGATCATTCTAAAATATCTACAGGGCTATCTACTTGGTGTACTATGGGCCTGATTCAGAGCCGGACGCTATTTGCGCTCGCTCGTTCAGAAAAAAGGGGTGGCTATTCAAATGAACCGTTCGCTCTTTGCGGTCTGTTCACGCCTCTAGGTCTGAACGAGCGAACAAAACTTGCGGTGGTTTGTTTGAAAACTACGCCCCCTGGCCGCTCGCATCCTACGTCATGTCCGCTATTTATTAGATTAATCGAGTACATCGACCAGCGTATGAACTGCTCGCTATTCTTGTGGTTGGTTTTTCCTACCACAATCTTGCGAGCAGTTCTGACTATAAAATAACCCAATGACGTGGTCAATGACGCAGCTGTATTAATTATGAACACCCATAAAATGCCCGTTTTGACCTTTAGGCACGCCTGCGTTCTGATCTCCACTCCCCGTTTTCAAGCACCTTCCCCTGTTACCACCCACATACGCCTCCTCATGTCACTCAAAATAGCAGGCAGTCGCTATTTAGCGAACAAACGATTTTCGGCCTCACTGACTGGTTCTCGCATGCGTATTACGATCCGTACGCATGCGCAGTTGTGCAAACATCGCTCGGAACGAACGAGCGGCCGCTTACGAGCGGCTCTGAATCAGGCCCTATATTCCCCCATATTACCATGGAAAGTCTATTACATTCATTCCTCAATCAGTGCTCTCATCAAGTATGTATAGAGAAATGTTCTATAATATTTATCATAATGGAGATCTCTCCACCCCACCGCAGGTTCCTGATGGGGTTGTCTGATACTAGTGTTTGTGCTAAATGTGGAGCCTCTGATGCAAATGTATACATTGTATGTGGGAATGCCCCCTTATACGAGGATTCTGGTCATCAGTTAACAGATTTGCATCTAGATGTTTAGTTAGTTACCTACCATTATCAGCGGAATGGGAGATTTGGGGTATTTTACCACCATCAGTTTCAAGTAGGAGAGATAGTAAAAAAAACTACTATTGATCATTTCTTCGGTGGCCGTAAGTGCATACTGCAGATGTGGACCCATGCAGATCCCCCATTAGTTCCTTTAGACCACATTACATAAGGAGACCAAAACAGCTGCTTTTTTCAGCTATGGGAAGGCTTTATAGACTCCTTTACGCTGGACTTACGACGTCAAAGTTATTTACGTTTCAGAAATACTTCTTGGTATGAATCCAGCATTTTACTGGACGATCAGCCTATTTCTTTATCTGTTACAGGTTAAGATGGAATTTGCTTCTTTTTGGACCTTTTATTTATTATTTTATTTGTGTTGGATTTTTTTTTTGGTGGGGGGGGTGTGCCTGCCATGTCTGGATTACTTTAAATAATATGTGTCATATCTTGATTATGTTCTGCAAATGTAATACGTTTATGTAGCTGTTCTATACCATTGATTTGTTACTGCCCTTAATGGGCTTGTGTTTTATTTGTTATTCACTATTAGTTTTGTTACATGTGTGATGTTTTATTGCTCTGATGAATAAAAGAAATAAAAAATAAAAAATTTCTGTTTGAAATGTGCAGAAAAAACAGCTAACTTGGGGGCTGATTCAGAGATGACATGCTGCGGCCTTTAGGGGGCGGCGACACAGGCCGTTTCATGACGTCCCCCATTTTGTAGGTGTGACGGGGCCAGTGTCTTCGTCTTCCGATGCAGATTTCCTGGCCCCGGCTGAGCAGTTCCGTTACCCATACTGACTCAGATGGGCGATGACTGCGGATGGGCGATGGTGATCCGATGTTGCATTTTGGACGCAGCACCCGGATCTGTGATGCTGAGAGGAGGCGTCTTTTGTCATCAGACGCCTCCTGTTGCATGAGGCATGTCAAGCTCAACCACAACTCTGCTTATGGGTTTGATGTTACTCGATGTTACCGATGTTTTTGCTGACTTGCGGATCTATGTAAGGCGGCTTTATGAGCTGGGGGCGTCTTGGTATAGTGCTGTAATGCAGTGCGATCGCATTAATTTGCATATTTTCAGTACGTGCCGATGCGTGCGATTGCAGACTTGTGATCCGTGCTGAATCAGGCCCTAAGTCCCTTCATTTACTACACCCATGTTATACTAAAACGAGTAAAATGGAGACAAAGATCAGTGGATTTCTTTCCTGAAAATAAATTGTATACTAAAGCTTCATAATGGGAAACCAACATTGATTTAGAATTTATTTATTTTTAATCAGAATCATCACTGCTGTCAAAACACAAGGAGTGAAAGTTCCTTTGCCCTGTCTTCTGTGCAGGATGCATTGAGCTGTTGCTCGGTAAAGGGCTTGAGGACGTGAACCAGCGCATGTTACTCTCACCCTCTTTATCACTGTACAGATGACTTTTGTCCCACAAGGGCAGAGCACTCTGAGTTGCAGCTGTCTGGGAAAGTCCGGCCCTATCACCTGCACAAGTTCCTTCTTTGGTGGATTGCGCTAATGGTTGGGGAGACCGAAATTTCAAGCTTTTCTTTTGTTGTGTCTTCCTCACTGGAGCAGGGGTGACAGATAATGCAGATTTACAGCTGTCAGGATAAAGTTTAAGACAGCGTTGTGTCACTGCGTCAGAATTTTCCCATTCGTGTGTGTCAGATTCTTTTCCAGATTTATATTGTGCATTGTTACCTACAGCTCTGGATATAACGCGTGTAGAATTATTAATAGCCAGGCCTGCTCTTTTTTTCCTTATATTTTTCCTAGATTTGTTTGTTTTCCCCCTTTTTGGATTGTTAGTATTTTTCTGACATCTGTTTACAATTAGCATGTTTTCTTTCCCACAATTTGGATCTGCATTTTCAAGCGGATTGTCGGTCTTAGTTGGCATGCCTTCATCACTGTGATACACATGTTGCAGACTAGATACAGAGTTTACAGCTATATCATCTATAGTTATGTTACGTTTGAAAGGTATTGTTTGATCGTGAGCGTCTGAGGCCTTAAAAGACTTCTGTAAGGCATCAGCAGATTCCACATCACATGAACAATTTACAATATTACCCACAGATGTTGCATTACAGGTTTTTATAGCTTTTAGTTCTGCTACACAAAGATTTTCTTTGTGTAGTAAAGAAATAGTATTGCTAATTCCATCACATGTGCTCTGGACGTAAGTTTGTGAAGGAGGAGAACCATCTGTATGAGTCCCCATTGTTATAACCTGTGATGTGGTATCTCTTTGAGCAGACGGGTCTTGAAAAGCTGTGGGGGAAGTCTGTGTAGTTTTGTCTTTCATATCAAGTGCAAGCTTAGAAACCAAATGGATCTTGTGAATCTCGCTTAGTATTTTATCTTCCGATGACTTGATGGAATCCGACAGCCCTGTTACTTTTTCTGACAACTCCAGGTGCTTCTGACTTTGCTGCAGTTTTAGTACATCAATGCCCGACAAAAGCAGCTGCACGTTGGCTTTTAGCTCTGCCATCTCTGCATCCCTC
This sequence comes from Taudactylus pleione, assembly GCA_031769625.1. NCBI lineage: Eukaryota > Metazoa > Chordata > Amphibia > Anura > Myobatrachidae > Taudactylus > Taudactylus pleione. The sequence continues at coordinate 1,269,109 of JAUIMM010000132.1, read as the reverse complement.
TGCGGAAAAGCAGACGTCACGTAATACCACTTATTCAGTCAGCAAATTCAGTTTGAGTTTAACTTGAGGATTTAATTCAAGAAATAAAAAATAGTAGTGAAGACAAGCTGTCCATTTCAGGGGTGTATCTAGAGGACTGAGCGCCCCTGGCAAAATAAGGGCCTGGCGCCCCCCATGCCATTGGCAGTTGGTAAACAGACACCGTAATGGCTGTACGAGTGGCAATAACCCCCCCCCCCCTCGCTGTCCAGAAATGATGCTTATGACTGACATCAGACTATTGGCAGAACTGGCCAGTGGCGAACGCAGGATTTTTAGTGGGGGGTTTCTATATATAATATATATATATGTGTGTGTGTGTGTGTGCGTGCTTTTCCTCCTTATTAATACTTGCCTCTGCCACTATAAGGCGCTTGTCCTTGTCCCCCATATATATATATATATATATGTATATATAGGGGACAAGGACAAGCGCCCTATAGTGGCAGAGGCAAGAATTAATAAGGAGGAAAAGCACGCACACACAACGTTCAGTACAACATACATAGCATTCACAAGGCATACTTACAAACACACAGAGCATACTTACACACACGTGTGGGCTATGCTGCTTGGACCTCCTCCTATGTGCCGAGCTGCTGGGCGGCCGTGATCCGCCTTCTCCCACGACGACATGCTCCCTCTGAAAAGACTGCAGCACAGACGCGCTGCCCGGACCTTGCCGGTTCAGCTGTCAGTGCTTCCGTGTCAGGTGGCATGACGCGGAAGCGCTGACAGCTAAACAGGCATTGGCTGTGCAGCTCTTACTATGGTGGGTGGCCTGTGGCCAGTGGAGAGACGGAGACAGTTGTCTCCATCTCTAAGAAAACAATTTGGTCCGTCAGGCGGGGTTCCACTACTGCTGGCCGCGGGTGGCACTGCCGGGTGGTGCCAGCGCCCCCAACAGGCTGGCGCCCCTGGCGAGTGCCATCCTGGCCAATAGGGAAATACGCCCCATGTCCATTTTTATGTGTCACATACAGGGACATTTTAAGAGAGGAGGGGGCCCGTGTGCAGCCCCCGTTTGGGCCCCCTCCTCTCTGGCAGCACAGTAAATTCTGGCTTAATGCCAGAATCTACAGCGCATGCGTTGGTCTCCAGGAAAATGGCACCCACGCCTTATTCCCGGGATATCTTTTCTGCGGGATGTAGTCGGCAACCCGGCGTGTGGGATGCCGACTACATCCCACAAAATCCCGGCACCGAAATCCCGACAGGTCGGGATCCCAGCACCAGTATCCCAACCGTTTGTATCCCGAATGGTAAGTTTTCTGGGTGCATGGGGAGGGTAGCGTGGTTAGGTTTAGGCATTAGGGGGAGGGTTAGGCAACGGGAGGGAGGGTTAGGAATAGGGTGCGGGGAGGGAGGGTTAGGATTAGGGTGCGGGGAGGTTAGGTTTAGGCACTAAGAAGGGGGGGTTAGGTTTAGGCCCCGGAGAGGGAGGGTTAGGGTAGGTGTTATGGTAGGGGTAGGGAAAAAACTTACCTTGCGTTCCAATGGGTGTCGGGATTCTGGCTGACGGGTTGCCGCTGTTGGTATTCTGAACAGCGGCATCCCGACAGCCGGGATTTCACCAGCGAATCACCGGGGAAATTTTCCCTGTGATCTTTGCTGCTCTGCAGCGCTGGCTCGGCGCCGCGGAGCATCACTCTGAAGACTGTGGAAAGGTAAGTATAACTATGAGTGCAGGGTGTGCGATGTGGGCCCCCCAGGAGCCAGAGGTCCGTGTGCACCGCACACTCTGCACCCATTATAGATACTCCCCTGGTCACATAACCATTCTCAATGTAAGAAAATTCATAGCAAGCTAAATTGCAGTGTAACACCATAAATTCCTTTGCTGTGTATCATAGTATCCTTTTCTTTTTATAGTAACACACTGTCAAGGTACATTACATACACGTGATACAGTTATGGGATGCCAAAAATAACTATGCCCATGGTCTACATTTAACATACAAAGGGATTACTTTAAGCCACATACACACTGACGTTTTGTTTTTTTGAATTAAAAAATGTAAGAAAAACCAAATATATATTTGACTGACATTTCTTAATACCGTTCTGAGATCATTGGAGGTCACCGTGGCAATCCCCAATGAATGTACCTGTGTTAAACGCAAATGAATGGAACAGGATGCATTCAGAAAACCACAACGCAAACACAACATAATCGAATGCTAGTAAAAACACAAGGGGTTACAAGGGGTTATAAGGTCATTTAAGAAACTGCTTCTATTTTTAAATTTGTTTACATGCATATATTCCTTCTTTTTGCCATGCCAGCTATATGCGTTGCCCCTGGCCTTCATGGTACTTTATGTGGGTTAGAAAAATCAGCTCTGCAAGCAGTGGGTAAAAGAAACACCATTTAATTATATACTAACACATAGCTTGCCAGGCAGGTGTAACCACTCCTCCAATATACCATGACCATGCCCAATGCATGCTAATGCAAAGGGGACAAGATAGGTCATAGCCACGCCTTCCCTTGACACCCAGCCCCCGTATTGGTGCCCAATCAAACTCTTGGCAGGCCTGCAAACACCCACAGCACACAATAATAGCAAAAAATGAGATAATACCAGGGGGCCACCACACTGCAAATGACACACTCCTAAATCTTGACAGTATCTTGTCTCAGTCAGTTTGATGACCAGTCCTGACTGCTGAGCCACACTCTATATGGTAGGGACTGAGCACAAAGTCTTCCGACATCAATACTGTCCAGGAGACTACATCTTTTTAGCACTTGTTATTTTGTCACTTACCAGGGACTGACTATGGCAGTGATTCCCAACCTCGGTCCTCAAGGCACACTAACAGTCCTGGTTTTGGTGATATCCAGGCTTGAGCACAGATGGTTAAATCAAAATAACTGAGGTACTAATTAAGTCACCTGTGCTCCAGTATGGCTATCCTCAAAACCTGGACTGTTAGTGTGCCTTGAGGACCGTGGTTGGGAAACCCTGGACTATGGTCTTTCCACAGACCTCAGCTCACATGCATGTGGCTCCAGCATGTCTGATAAAGCAGGATGCAACTCAGAGGTACACCTACTGCCTGTTTTTAAATGCAATGGCTAAGAGGCATATTATAATACACAAACAAAAGGCATGTTTACATTACAGTAGCAATGTATGCAACTTCACCTGGCAACATTTAAGAATTAGACAATGCACATAAAATACATACATACATGGTTAACGTAATACAGTACAAGCGATGCAAAACACATCTTGGATCAGAAGAGGCGTTCAGTAGACTAAACCTATATTTTTAAGGTCCTTGCACCCACATTTCATTCACAGCCTTGTACTAGTGTTAAAAACGGCAGTACTGAATGACAATGGATATGAGGCTTTATGGATATTACAAGACTTTGCTGCTTGCATAGAGACAACATATCATTGCTAGGGTAAGTGGCTTTTGCTCATTCCATTTATGCAAGAGAGTATGCTACAATGCTGTGTGATCATTCAAAAAATCAGGATCTATCAAATATGAGCTCTACAGTAGTAAATTAATGGGGCCAAAATGGTAAGCTGTATATTATCTTTTCAGAAACAAACTGGACAATAACATTTGGTAGATCTTTACTTTTTTTTCTATACTATTGTTATATAGCAGTTGTGTATATTCTATTATATAGTTGTACACAAACAATTATATTCTGTTATAAACTTACCAAAATAATCTTCTTCTCTAAGTCTACCAATGCTTGTTCCATATCAGATTTTTCAGAAACTGCTTTAAGTATTGATTCACGATACGTAAGAATATTTTGCTGCACTGGATAAAAATATAGGTAATTGATGTAATTGTTTACATATATATTTTATTTAATATTTGAAAAGGCGAGTGGATGGGGTGTGGTACAGAAGATCGACAATGTAAAGGTCCACAGTCAATGGGTCGACACCAGATAGTCGAAATGGAATAGATTGACAGGGACTAAAGGTTGAACTGTACAAAAGGTCGACTGACAAAATGTCGACAGTTAAAAAGGTCAACAGGGACAAATGGGCGACAGGTTCAAATGATAGATACACAAATGGTCGGCACAAAAATGGTCGACACATTTGTTTTTATTTAACCCTAATCCAAACGCTCCCCCTAGTGCCTAACCCTAACCCTCCACCAAGTGTCTAACACTAAAAATGTTGAAAAACCATAAAAAAGTATCAACCATTTTTATCTATTGACATTTTAACCCTGTCGATCTTTTGACAGTCAATCTTTTGCATGTTGACATTAATGTTAATGTGTGGACTCAGGGCCTGATTCACTACCGATCGCAACTGCGATTGCAATAACGATTACGCACAGAGTTCAACTGCGATAGTATGCTAATTGATCGCTATGCTTCCGCAGCACAACATAAGGACGCCCACTTTACCTTACACACATCCGTAATGTTTACCAAGACTGCGAAAACATTGGTACAATCGAGTACCATCGCAGCCTCATGTACACTGGCACAAGCCCTGACCTTACTCAGAAATTGGTAACTTCAGTGCACGCTATGAGGCCTCAGGCTGCGTAGGGAATCGTAGTGGATAATTTATGTACGCCCCTGCAACGGCATTCAAACGCACTGGCACGCCTGCATTTCGCTGACCACCGCCCGTCACCACCTCCAAACGGTACTTTCTGTCAATCACTCTGCAATGGGTCTGCATAGATCACAGTGGCCGGTTCGCACAGGCGCACTATGATGCATATGCATGCGCAGTACACAATTGTCCGATTGCGTGCGTACTAGCAACTGCGATCCAAGCTGAATCAGGCCCTCTGACCAGCGGCAGTGAATGGGATTTCTGGATGGCCTCCTGGCGGTGAGCACGCTATTCACTGGGTGTTTGCAATCTTGGTCCAAATATCATCTGGACTCTGAGTAGGTGTACCCATATCCTATCCTGAGCCAAACTGGACAAAGGCCCTCATTCAGAGCCGTACGCTCTGAGCAGAGCGCACGCTCTGAATGAGGGCCGTCCTCCATAACTATGGAGCGTCCCCCTGGATGCTCGTATAGCTGTGGGTCACCACCCACAGCCTATACGAGCGTGCAGTTTGATGGCCGTGATGGTCGTGACCATCACGACCATCGAAACTGCGAGCCGGAGCCTGCGGTTGAGGTTTTCAACCGCAAGGCCCGGAGTGATTTTGGCTCTATCAGAGCCAAAATCACTCCCACTGACATCACTAGTGATGTCAGTGGGCCAGCTTCTGACGGTAGGCGTTCCCTTGGGAACGCCCCCGTCAGGGAGGCACGCCCCCGGCACGCCCACCAAAGGGGGCGTGCTGTCAATCAACATCGACAGCACGCCCCCTTTGATCAGACACAACGAGCGAAGGACTTTCCTTCGCTCGTCGCGTCTGGCGCATGCGCACGACGGAGCTCCCGCCGTCGTGCGCATGCGCAGTGCACAACATCGACCCACTTGCGAGCGGACAGCCGCTTGCGAGTGGGTCTGAATCAGGGCCAAAGAGTATTATATGCTTTTATATTCTGTTACATTATGAGTGCAATTTTATTATTAAAATAACCTTTAAATCAATAGTCTCTGCACTAGCACTTTGTTTCACTTTATCTTCCCTACTTTCTTCCCTGAGGTTTCCAAGGTGGGGGATACATGCCTGTCTTTCAGATTGGAGCAAAATTGGAACATCTATCTATCTTTGGACTATCTGCTCTTTGTGATAATATGGACGATTCCCCATATTACGGTGATTACTATGCAGCTCATTTTTATTTCACCTGGTGACACAATTTTGATGTATTTACACGTTTATGGTATTAGCGCCTTTGGTGGCACTTTCGTCATTAATATTGAATTTGAGGATTAATGGGAAGTCTTTATATGGTGGGTCTATTAGGCAGCTATTACCATTTTACTGCGGAAATTTGACAGGATTTTTTTTATATATTCAGTTGGTTTTTTTACTTTCATTTTGAAAGTGTTCTATGTATCACAGTATAATAACTAAAATCTGGAAACAGGGTGTGTTTTTGATAATATTTCAGAGATCAATGTTTAAATAGCCTGTTAATATAAGCTTGCTTAAATACACTCACATTCTTTAGAAAGTGCATCAATTGAATCCAATATTGACTTGCATCTTACATCTGTATTTTCCTCAATATGGCAAAATGTCATTTTCAACTGGCCCAAAAAAAAACAACCAAAAATATGAATATTGTCATAAATATCATAAATAATATTTGTAAGACATGTTTTAGATAGTGTAAGCAATATAACAGTTACTTACATCCTGCAAGGTTACTTGAATGTTGCAGATAACCTGGTTCAACTGTTCACTTATTAAAAGAAGTAATAAGTTGTTAACATCATATGACTGAATTTTCAACCTCATATAGTATTTACATTTTAGTTACTATAGTAGATATATTCTTATATTTACTACTAGTTAGACATATAGCACATACATATTCTGGAGCACTTTGCAGAGACTATTTGACCATCAGTCTCTGCCCCAGTGGTGCTTGCAATCTCTATCTTGATCTTCTTTAGAACCCCTGAAAGTAACGCTACCGGGGGGAACAGATACATTAAATCAATTCCCATGGGACCTGAGAAGCTTTTGAATCTCTTGTCCTTTAGTCAGCGGTCCTCAAATTCAGTCCTCAAGTCACCCTAACAGTCTAGGTTTTCAGGATATCCATACTTAAGCACAGGGAACTTAATTAGTACCTCAGTCAGTTTGATTATACCATCTATGTACAAGCATGGATAGCCTTAAAATCTGGACTGTTAGGGTTCAACCAAGATGCCATCATCTGGCTAAGTCCACTTCTTGACTAACTGCAAATACACTACTGGATGAAGTGACCATTCTCCGGGGTGTAGGCCTTGCCTACTGAGAAAGTTCACCTCCCAGTTCTCCACCCCTAATATGAAGACCGATGAGAGAACCAGAGAACTCTTGGTACCTCCCTGGGGGTTGATATAAGCCACTGCTAACGTATTGTGCTATTCTGTCTTTATGGCCTTTCCACGTAGGAGAGATTGTGCTCTGATTAGAGCTTTTAAAACAGCTGTTAGTTGCAGAACATTGATGCATAGTTTTAACTCTTCTAGAGACCACAGTCCATGTAAGTGGGCCCGAAGATCAACTGTCCCCAAACTCTGAAGATTGGCATCTATCAGATGAAGATACGGCCCCTGTTGAGACCTTGGACACTGAGGACCCGATTCAGACCCGCTCGCTAGGAAGCGTTCGCACGCAGACTGCCGATGTTTGCATTGTGCGCATGCGTACGCATCGCAGTGCGCGAACCAGGCAGGGTGATCAGGAAGCGTTCGCTCGCTGCGCATAGACAGCCCGGCTGAATGAGTAACAGGAGAAGCCGTTTGTGGGTGTTGACAGGGGTTGGTCGCTGGAAACGGGGGAGTGGTGGTGCGAACGCAGGCGTGCCCGAGCGTCTTAATGCCGTTTCAGAGGCGTGCATAATTAAGACGCAGCATCCTAGTACACGTCACTTGGCTGATTTTTACACTGAAGTGCTCGCAGTGCTTTGCGGCAGGGTATGGTCAGCCACAAGCGCTGCGAACGCATCCGATGGTACTCGATGTTACTGATGGTTGCATACACTTCCTGGAGATGACGTGCGCAAGTGGGCGTCTTAAGACAGGCTGGTGGGCGTCTGCATACACAGCGCGATCGCAGGCCAAGACATAGTGGGCGTGTTAATGCCTTACTGTGCGATCACTGATTTGAATACTTTTGCTGCGTGCGAACGCATCTAGCGAGTGGGTCTGAATCGAGCCCTGAGCCACCATAGTGACTCAGAGGTGGACACTATGCTGATGTGCGCGCAGTTGGCCGTTTGTTTACTGCACATGCGTCTGACTTGCGCATGTGTCACGATAGTTTACTGACGAGCACACACTGGGCCTGATTCTGAGGTGACCGCAATGCCTTTGTTCATGGAGCTGAGCGATTACTTGCTACTGCGCATGCACGAAATCCCTAAAAACTTGTACAGGGCATGCATCCTGCGGTGTGTACGCTCAGAGACGCAGAAATGTCTGGGAAAAGTGCTGGGCATTCCTCGGGGGTAACTGTGAGGTGGTTATTCAGACGCACGAAGATGGTCCATCTTATGGGCGTGTTATGGGAATGTCGCTGAACTGGTTGCGAACTCAGATGCTTAATCGCTCACACTTGAAGCCATACTCTGATGGAGAGTCTGCACCTAGCATAGGGCTGCAGCAAGTTTTCATGGTGCGTCCATAGAATTACTAAGCTGTATTACTCAATGTGGGCGTCTCAGTTCTTGCACATTTAGACGCACGTTTGTACACCAGGGGAAGGTCCTATAGTATCTTTAGTATATACTCTCAGACGCGACTACTGCAAAAGCCGTTGCAGCGGCTGACTCAAAGTCCGCCCCACTGTGTGCTAAGCTGTAGATATAAGCAACTAAAGAAATAAAGCCTTAAAATAATGTAAACTAGTCATTTAAAGCTGTCATAGCACAGCAGAAGAAAAAGTCCCTGCTCCTGAGGCACTGGTGTACGACCAGCTACAGGGACTTCTGTCACTTCTACAGAGAGGGACTTCTGGGAGGTTTATTTTAAAGAGTCCAAGCTCCTGTCTGCACCGACCTATATACCCCCCATAATTCCAGCATTCCCAATTGGATGTATGAGAAAAAAGGCACAAACTGCTGTTTTACAGTGTGTGCCCTGTAATAGCAATTCATTGCAACGATTGATAGCGTCTCTCTAGAGGAAATCGCTGGTGGTGGAAGTGTATGGGAATATATTTGCAGCGATTCTTTTGCTCCGATTTTCACTAATGCTGGGCATACACTGCCAAATAAAATGCCTGTCAGACCGACAGACATTTTATCTGGCAGCCTGCCAGCCGCAGATGTCGCCGGCATACACTGTGAGATTTCTCTCACAGTGTATCAGCCCTACATCTGCGCTCCGCCCCCGGGGGAGGAGACATTTCCCTGTTCCTTCCGTAACACAGGAAATGTCTGTCTGTCGGCTGCGCTGGGTATACACTGCCCAATGCGGCCGACAGTTTACTGGGAAATATCGCATCGGACTAGCATGCTGGACAATCCAGCATGCCCGACCGAGCAATATTTAACCCTCGGTCGCCCCCCCACATGCTACAATTATCGGGGCGATCCGCAGATATCGGGCGGATCGTCCCGATAATTGTAGCGTGTATGGCCAGCTTAAGGAAGAACTGCCAGCCTGACATTACACTAACATAAATACATTACACTAACATAAATACATTACACTAACATACATACATTACACTAAAGATACTGTAAACAATGCATCTTATTGAAGCATACCTATCTTGTTTCTCTTTTGTTTTTCTCTTGCTTTCTTCAAACTGCTCCATGATATCTTTGGCTTTTGATGATCCAAATGGCTGAAACGTGCCCCTTTCTTTGCAGTCATTACTGTACAAGGGAGGTTTGGCCTGGTATTTCTGGTACACGCTCGGATTACTCTGATGCACAAACATACGGTTATTACTTTAATAAATAGTTCTGAGATGTAATAGAACATGAACTAATTTTGTTTTTCAGATTGTTAGTTCTGCAGTTGGTATATATGCATATTTTTATCGATATTATATGCTTTATTAAAACATAGAAAACAATCTTTATTTCTGGTGCATTCATGTATAAAGCCAATAATGGTATGTAATATACTTCTGATTCTTTTCTCTGAAACCATTGGCAGATAGAAGAGCCTCAGGGTATAATGGTTCAGCCAGGATTTTGGGTGCTTTATATTTAAATGCAAATTATGTAACTACCTCCCCTCTCTACCTCCTCACCTGTGAGGAAACAATTTATTTTCTAACAATAGTTTCCCCACAGGACAAAATAGAGGGAAAATAAAACAACATCCTCTGACAACATTTCAATTTGTAATTTAAAAGCAAAATGAGAGCATAAAAATGGTGGCTGCCCAGTGTCCCCCAATAGACTACGGGCCTGATTACACTTGGACCGCAGTTGCTAATACGCACGCAATTGGCCGACTGTTGCGTTCAGTGCATGTGCGCGAGCCGGCCACTGTGATCAGGACTGCGATCGCAGAGGCTACGCAGACCCATGGCAGAGTGATTGACAGAAAGTGCCGTTTGTGGGTGGTGACTGGGGGTGGGGGGCGGGAGAACGCAGGCGTGCCAGTGCGTTTCAATGCCGTTGCAGGAGCGTGCATAAATTATCCCCTGCAACAGCCTACGCAGCCTGAGGTCTCATAGCGTGCGTGGCTGTTAGTGATTTCTGAATAAGGTCAGGGCTTGTGCAAGTGTGTGTATGGGTCCGATGGTACTCGATTGTACTGATGGTTTCGCTATTTTGCTAAGTATTACGGATGTGCGTATGGTAGAGTGGGCGTCCTTATGTAGTGCTGAGTTTGCATTGCGTTCGCAGTGATTTGGCTTGCTATCGCAGTTGAACTGCGTGCGTACGCAGTATTGTGATCCGTAGTGATTCAGGCGCTAAGAGAGATGGACTTAATATAAGTATAAAAATGCCATTTTATCTTTTATCCAATCTGTAAAACTTTGTAAATATACTGTATGGACAGAGGACCACGTTTCTGCCTGACACAGCTGTTCAGCCAAAGCAACGTGCTGCACTGCTCAGGAAGCGATCACTTACATGGTAATATGTGCCCTCACCTTTTCTATTTCCTGCTCTAATGTAAGTTTATCAAACTACTGAAATTATCCATCTAACAACAGTCTGCTTATACACAGGACACCCTTCTAGAGGGCATTCTAAAGGACCAAAAGATCATGTGTTATGGCCCTAAAGCCCTGACAACATTCAAAGACTGAGCTTCCTCCATGTACCACAGTCTAATGTTGGAGTCACAATGACCTGATTTAAGTGAAACTTAGAGACAACTTAAAGCTGAAAGGAAGGTTTAGTCTGAAGAACAGTCTTGCTTTCATAAATAGTTAGATTAGGAGACTTGTAAGACCAGTATGGGCCCAATGATATTAAGCAATGGTCAGGTTATCTCTGGCTATGTGCGGACCCATGCTAATAACACGAGCCTAATATAGAGGGGGGGGGGGGCTATGTTTTTTTTCTTCAATACGAAAGGCCAGACGTCAGCTATTGCCAGCTATCTTGTCTGTCACAACCACAATTTCTGACATATAGCCGGATCACTGTCTGCATCAGAGGGAAAGCTTGGATAGCACAGGCTCTAGTTAGGCTAGCCTGCACTAGGCTGTTTCAGCAGGGTTCAAAGGGCAGAAAGCACCCGCCTGCGGGTTCAGTCCCCTCTCGCGGGTGGGGTAAACGGCGGTGCAGCGGTCACCGCCTGTGAATGGATGCCGGCCGCATGCTCCCGGCATCCATTCATAGTGACCACAGCGTTTGGGGGCTGCCTGGCATGTCCGTAAGTGCCGGGCACGCCCCCAAGGGTGACGAAAATGGGACGTGTCATAAAGACACGCCCCTTTTCCTTTGCCACGCCCCCTTTTCGGGCGCACGCAGAAGAACCTTTTCTCTGTCCTGGCAGTGCACAGTGGACCTCATTCAGAGGCAGTCGTTAGATGCTAGCGGTCGCACAGAATCAGGGCGGCCGTTTGCATCCTGAACGGCCGCCTCCTTGTCGATCGCTAAGCTGTGGCTTACCACCCACAGCTTAAAGACCGACCAGGTTGATGGTCGCGATGGTGAACACCATCGCGACCATCGGGGCTTACGACCAGACCCTAAGGTTGGGTCTGGGCACTCGTAAGCCCCATGGAGCTTCCTGCTCTGAAAGAGCAGGAAACTCCCCACTGACATCACTGATGATGTCAGTGCGGCAGCCCACAAAACGGTAGGCGTTCGTTAAGGAACACCTCCGTTTTGGAAACCACCCCCCCGGCCCGCCTACAAAACGGGGCGAGCTGTCGATCAACATCGACAGCCTCCCCTATTGTAGAGAGATCCAGAGCGACAGAGTTTCTCTGTCGCTCCGGGGCTTGCGCACGCGCAGTGCGGCCACTGCGCGTGCGCAGGGCTAACTATCGACCCGGTTACGAGCACATCGGTGCTTGCAACCGGTTCTGAATGAGACCCAGTGTGTGTGTATTGTGTTTATTTAAACATTTCTTTACAGGTGAACTACAGGTACCAGCAAGCCCTTAATGCCCTGCATGCTGGTACTTGTGGTTCTCCAAGTACCAGCATGTGGGGGAGGCTTGCTGGGACCTGCAGTTATACTTCTAAAGACAATGTTTTACACTTCTTTTTTTAAACTACACTTATAGACTATCAACCCGGCACCCACCCCCCCAGGGGTGCCAGGGATAGCCCTGGGCTATCAGCCTAGGCCTGCGGTGCCCTGGAGGGGGGACTCCTTTATTGGGGAGGTCCCCAGATTCCCAGGGATCCCTGGCCTGGACTGACTCAGGGTTGATGCTTCGGCTTGGGGACCCGGTGAAAGGGCTCCCCGCGCTGTGGCATCAGCCTCCCCGCTAGAAAAAGTCCGGTGCTGGTTCTGGAAAATACAGGGGGACCCTACGCAATTTCCCTCCCTGAATTTCCAGAACTAGGACCGGATCAGAGCCCAGTGATGATTGTGCAGAATACGGGGGACCCGTACGTAGTTTGTCCCCTGTATTTTGGCAACCAGGGTTGGTTCTGACTAGCCCGCTGCTGGTTGTGCTTACATACGGGCGACCCCTACGTCGTTTGTCCCCGTATGTTGCACAACTAGCACTGGGCCACTAAAAGCCCGGGGCTGGTTGCTCTTTGGGGTGGGGGGCACGCCGTTTTTTCTTTTAAAAATACTTTTTTTTTTTATTTCCACAGATGCACGGATGGTTCTCACTGAACCATCCCTGCATCTGTGTTTATTTTATTAAAGACAGATGCATGCATCGCGGATCTCCCTCACCCGTGCATCAGTCTTTTTTTTATTTTTTTGGGTAACAAATGACGCCGCGCGGAGGGTCACACTCACGATGCATCGTATGTGAGATTGTATGAACATCGTGTGTCAATCGTGCGGACGGGACTGCCAGGGAGCTGCAGGGGAGTTCAAGGGAAATCGTAGATGAATCTTATCTTATGCTGGTTGTACATAACAGATGAGAATGTAGATTGGATACATTACAAAATCTGCATAGAAATTAAAAGTGCCTGAACGCCTGCCTGAGGAGCCATGCCGCAAGTCTCAATTGTCCCAAATTGGATGAAAGACAAAGTGCATTTAGCAGAGATAAAAATGCATTGATGACATGATTAAAACAGTAGGAGTAAATGATACAGTACAATACATAAGAAAACAAGCCTAAACAAAGTATCTCATATACAGAGGTCCCTATGCTCATAAAATGTGTCTGTGGTGCAGAATTTAGACTGTAAGCTCCACTGAAACAGGAACTCATGTAAATGATTAAATTATTCTCTGTAAAGTGCTGTATAATATAATTAATAATATTGGACAGAATTTGAACATTCTGCACATTGTGAAAACAGGGACTACTGCGCATTAAATGCCTGACAGAATGCATTAGCTCATAACCGCGCACTAGTCAGATATTTAATATATAACTTAAAGGCAAAACTATTTTTTTATTCTCCCCCCCCAAAAAATAGACATTCATAATTTCCTTCTAAGCTAATTTCATTTAATTTAATTCTGTTGGATCACATGCTTGTCATTTTCATTGTAAACTCCAGATGGAGCTATGTGCCTGTTTTTGGTAGACAACTTGTATGTTTTTATAAATTTAAATATGTAATGTTTGTTGTGAAATGATAAACTTAGTGAGATTATGATTTTTCTAATACTATTTTATGAAGAGACACAAAAATATTGCTTTCAGTTACAAATAATGTCATATTAACATCATTATAAAGTAATTATTATTAACTATATTAACAGTTCAGAATACAAAATGATGACTGCACTCAGAGTAATCATACAGTCAGGTGCATAAATATTGGGACATTGACAGAATTTTAATATTTTGGCCTCTATTCACCACCACAATGGCTTTGAAATGAAACAAACAAGATGTGCTTTAACTGCAGACTTTCAGATTTAATTTGAGGGTAATTACATCCAAATCAGGTGAACGGTGTAGGAATTACAACGGTTTCTATATGTGCCTCCCACTTTTTAAGGGGCCAAAAGTAATGGGACAAACTAAACAATCCTAAATCTAAATGTCACTTTTAATACTTTGTTGCAAATCCTTTGCAGGCAATTACAGCCTGAAGTCTGGAACGCATAGACATCACCAGACGCTGGGTTTCATCCCTGGTGATGCTCTGCCAGGCCTCTACTGCAAATGTCTTCAGTTCCTGCTTGTTCTTGGGGCATTTTCCCTTCAGTTTTGTCTTCATCAAGTGAAATGCATGCTCAGTCGGATTCAGGTCAGGGGATTGACTTGGCCATTGCATAACATTCCACTTTTTAGCCTTACAACAACTCTTTGGTTGCTTTTGCAGTATGCTTCGGGTCATTGTCCATCTCCACTGTGAAGCGCCGTCCAAGGAGTTCTGAAGCATTTGACTGAATATGAGCATATAATATTGCCCGAAACACTTCAGAATTCATTCTGCTGCTTTTGTCAGCAATCACATCATCAATAAATACAAGGGAACCAGTTCCATTGGCAGCCATACATGCCCACGCCATGACACTACCACCACCATACTTCACTGATGAGGTGGTATGTTTTGGATCATGAGCAGTTCCTTCCTTCTCCATACTCTTCTCTTCCCATCACTCTGGTACAAGTTGATCTTTGTCTCATCTGTCCATAGGATGTTGTTCCAGAACTGTTATGGCTTTTTTAGATGTTGTTTGGCAAACTCTAATCTGGTCTTCCTGTTTTTGTGGCTCACCAATGGTTTACATCTTGTGGTGAACCCTCTATATTCACTCTTGTGAAGTCTTCTCTTGATTGTTGACTTTGACATATATACACCTACGTCCTGGAGAGTGTTCTTGATTTGGCCAACTGTTGTGAAGGGGTTTTTCTTCACCAGGGAAATGATTCTTCTGTCATCCAACACAGTTGTTTTCCGTGGTCTTCCGGGTCTTTTGGTGTTGCTGAGCTCTCCGATGCTTTCTTTCTTTTTAAGAATGTTCCAAACAGTTGATTCGGCCACACTTAATGTTTTTGCTATCTCTCTGATGGGTTTGTTTTGATTTTTCAGCCTAATGATGGCTTGCTTCACTGATAGTGACAGCTCTTTGGATCTCATATTGAGAGTCGACAGCAACTGATTCCAAATGCAAATGTCACACCTAGAATCAACTCAAGACCTTTTACCTGCTTAATTGATAATAAAATAATGAGGGAATAGCCCACACCTGTCCATGAAATAGTTTTTGAGTTGATAGTCCCATTACTTTTGGACCTTTAAAATGTGGGAGGCACATATAGAAAACATTGTAATTCCTACACCGTTCACCTGATTTGGATGTAATTACCCTCAAATTAAATCTGAAAGTCTGCAGTTAAAGCACACCTTGTTTGTTTCATTTCAAAGCCATTGTGGTGGTGAATAGAGGCCAAAATATGAAAATTCTGTAAATGTCCCAATATTTATGCACCTGACTGTATAATGTAGTTGATTAGGAAATTTATTCCAGTCCATTATCTATATAATAAGCGAGAAAGTGTGTGTGATTATCTGTTTTTCCTTTATGCACGGCCAGAGTGTTTTTTTATCTAACTCCACCAAATTTAGCATGGTGGTGTAGTTTGACCAGGATTAGTTTTTTGCCAAGGTTTGAACTTCGTCAGGGTCACACACTGTCACACAATCCCATAAAACTGGGATTCTCTCAAATTACACAGGTTCTGGAGCTTCATACACACACTGTCAAGCTCTCATCTCCGCCAAAGTGTTAAATTGCTTTTCCAACAGCCGCATACATGAAATACAGAGTTAGTCAGCCCTCTGTGTTTGCATGATAAACTTTGACATTAAACAGTGCGCATTAGTAGGATTTCACTCACTGTCTCATCTTACAGCGGCCGCCCTGGAGGTCATAGCAGAGTGCTTGGCAGGCTCATGACCAGCTCAGCACTCGACACATTCAGACTATGGCAGACAGCATAATCAATCCACAATCCTTGATCCTGGCAAAGCTTAGCATAGGGAGATTACAAGCAGCAGGGGTGATTGATCGCAGCCACACAGTGCCACTGAGGGCGGGTCCCCAGCTGTCCAGGACTGGGATTCCAGTTGCGGCATTCCCCCCTGATGGCAGCCCTGCTAGACATGGTCTTTAAAGTTGGTCTGCAGAGTGATTTCAGGGGTTGATTCAGCTGCGGATGCGGTGACAGAGATCATGTAAATTCCCAATTGTCTGGAATCATGCGCATGTGATGTTCAAAACGAGTCCAGCATCAGACTTTCAGTGATTGACAGTCTGCTGCCGTTTCTGGGTGGGGAGGGGGCGGCGACGGTCTCTGTTTCCCAAAACTGAGGCGTGTCGCCACAGTTAAAAGGGTAATGGATAGTCCTGGATCTCCGTCGGCTGATGGAGATTACCTGGCCTCTTTTACTCATCTGCGGCAGTGGCTTACATGAACCCATGGTCACTCAGTCGGCCAAAGGGGTCGCAGATGATCTGATGCTGTTTCTTTGGATGCAGCTAGGATGAGTAATGCATGCAGGAGATGTGAAGCCTCCTGCTGCATTACCATATTACAGCTATTACAGCTGCAGACATGTTAGCAGCTGCGATAGTATACCCGTTTGCAGCTGAATCCCCCCCTCCGTTCTGCAGTGATTTCTGAAACTGAAGTGATTTTGGTAGCTATACTGATTTCTGTTCTGTAAGTCAGTCTGCTCCAGATATACCCCATTCCAAAGGGAATACGCTGCCTGCACTGTCATTAACTCCCAATTTGCAAAGTTATCCAGGTTACAGGCGAGGACAATGGAAAAAAAATAAGGCTGCAGGTGTACTGCAAGGTCCAATCTTTAACCTGGACAACGCAGGGTATCCCAGCTAGTAATTAATAAACAGTAACATCAGAATCGACCATTTATAAAAACCAGTCATCATTTCTGTTACCATCATTTTACACTGGTGAGGGATCAGCAGCGGAACATCCGTCAGAGTGCCCAGAGGCATGGTCTCAAGACACCACCCCCTAGCAACTTCGTCACGCACCCAGCAACCCCCTCTCACGCCTACTTGGAGCTAAGTTGTGAACTCCAGGAGGGGGCAGGACATTTCATCATTGAAGACTGCTTAAATGCATCATGTGTAAATGGGCGCTAATTGCCTGAGAGCTCTGACGGGCCCGGGTACGAAGGGGTAGGCATTTTCAAGAGTAGTGTCCACACCCTCACCCCTAAAAACTTAAACTGCGATGCACGGCGCCCTCTGCACAAGGGGGCGGCTCCAGGGGAGGGGGTGTTCAGCCCCCTGTAACACTTTCCTCTCTGCCCATTACCGTGGCTGCGTCTATATAGCAGCATAGCCGCAGCGGCACATCGGGCAATGAAAGGAGACTGCAGCAGTCTCCGCTCTCTCAATGCCTGATGTGCAGTTGCAGCTGTGCTACTATGCAGGTGCGGCAAACAGTAGAGGCAGAGCAGAGGGAGCAGTCGCAGACCCTTCAACATGACCCGTTCCATTAGGTACAAAATACTCTGCTCCTGAACTTACTTCTTAATTTATGACTGCAGCCACCTGTGGTGAAACACCTGTCTCATCAATTACCTAGTTCAACACAGGTGGCTGCAATCATACATTAGGTGGGAAGTCCAGGAGCAGAGCATTTTGTACCTAATGGAATGGGTCATGTTGGAGGGTAGGCAGTCGCTGACCTGTGTCCCCTGCTGGGCCCCTCCAAACAGCACGGATAAGTAGTGTCCGCCCCTCTCCCCCTCCCCCTCTCAGTACATAACCTGCTCAAACCAAAACTTTACACCAGGGCCGTAACTAGGGGTGTGCGAGTAGTTCCGCCACACAAAGAGCAGGGCCCTGTGAACGACACCGCTGCTGCCCTGTGGTCCCTGCATCTGGCTAGTAGGGTGCCTACAACGGCACCCTGCAGCCAGAATCGCTGCTGCGGTGCTGCCCGGAGCATCCTCTGGATGCTTCAGATAAAGACAGCACAGTCTGTACAGCCCCCCAGCGCATCCTGAGCTGGGGGCTGATGGCCCAGCCCCCCTCAGCAAGACTTCATGCACTCGGGAGCGTGGCCGGCATAGGGCGCAGTAACACCCGGTTACGTTGCTGCTGTACACTGCTGTCTAACTACACATATTTTATGTATGTTTATAAACAATGTTACTTACATCCTGTGAGGATTGATTTGCATTTTTCTGGTATTTTCCTGGTGGATTATAATCCATGGACCCCGACTGAGAGCTATCTGGGCAAAACTGTGAACTGAACAGGAACTGTGAGTCTGTTAGGCTTGAATAATCATTCACACCAGCATTCCGGCTCGACTTGTTTGTCCTGTGATAATTAATATTAGTAAATAGAAATAGTACATATAAGTTGAAAAATGTACTTTGAATTGTTTTTTTTTTTATTTCTCAAATTTTAGTGCCCATTTCATGCACTGCGTGGAACCTCATTAAGAGGCCCAATTATCATTGAATATTGATATAAAATCCCAGAACACACACGTTTTCGGGGGTTTACCTCAAATATTAAGTATCCCCAGGATGTATGAAGGCTGGCAGCAGCTTCCCCCATAGGTTTCTATGGGGGATGCGATGCTGCCAAATGTACCAATATCCGGAATGCAAAGCATTCCCAATATTGGCCCCAGCAGCTAACACCATCTGAAGATATCGTTAGCCGCTGTATCCTATGGGTACTTACCGCATATCAGCCGGCGGAGGGATCTCCCGGAACCCTCCGCCAGCAATGGGTGCAACTCATGTGCAGTCCGCGGGACTGCGCATGTGCAGCAGCCCCAAGTGCACTCCGGCCACATCGCAGGGATGGGCTCCCTGCATGTGCCGGTTAATACATCCGGCCATTTTGATTGCATTTTGCAATGCGATCATGTGTGGTACTGACATGCCCTTATCGCCTTGCAAAAGCGATCATTAATAAAATGGGCCCTAAAAAGTACTTACAGTTCATTGAATCCGTTTCGGGACACTGATGTTGAGGTAGAGAGGGTCTATGTACTGTAAAAGTCTGGCACTTTAAGAAATATGTTCAAGGCTTGCAACCCCTCGTCCTTCTATATTTTCTCCCTGTAAGCTATTGACTTATTTTTCTAACCAAGCCTCAAACGTGCTCTGTAACACATCTACTTATCAAGGCCTATCACAGCTCCTTATAATCCTAAATGACACCTTCTGTCCTACCTCATCTCTTCCCAGATCACATCCCAGTTTTCCCCCACTCCCGTAGCTTGTAAGCTCTCACAGCAGGGCCCTTCATCCTTGTGTTCTCACCCTACAGTGTCCATGTCTCCAGCCCGTCCCAATTAAATCAGCATTTCTAATCCTGTCTGTCTGCTCTCACTTGGTCACTGTCTGTTATCGGTATTATCTGTCACTCAGTTGCATGGACATCTCACTGTGTGATTTATTTTCACTGTACTGCCTGCTGGAATATATTGCATTATTTGTGATTTCTTCTATAAGAGAGTGAGAGAGAGAGTGTGTGAGAGAGAGAGAGAGAGAGAGAGAGAGAGTGTGTGAGAGAGAGAGAAAGAGAGAGAGAGAGAGAGAGATTGATGCGGAGGCAGTAATATGCCCAGTTTGCTCAGGAGGCAAATGCACACATACAGTATGCACTTACGCAGGCCTGTATGCATTTGGCACATACAAATCCTTATGGTTGAAGAGTCAGAATGAGGGTGGGATAGGGCATACTAATGTAGCCAAAGTTCAGCAAGGGTGTGTTCACGAAAATGTGTCTTATACTTGGCCAGTCTGGTGCTACCAGAGCGTGCAGGCAATTTAGACGAAAATAACATGGAACAAACATGGTGTCCACTAAAAATGCCTGCAAGCCCTACAGCTTGTGAGCCAGTACCTAGAGTAGGACTGACATGTCGCACAGCCCCCCACCGGACCTGCCTCTCGAGGACTTTCACCGCCTGTTGCTGAGGGCCGTTTGTGACTGTATTCTCCTCTCCCCCAGTGGGGTGTCAGTAGGATGTTCCAAAATGGCACTTCCTCAGCCCATTCCTGTCATCATACAGCCTCAGAGTCTGTATGGCTGCTGCTAGCCTCAGCAGCGGTTGAAGAGTTAAAGAGAAAGAAAACAAAGAAAATAACCAACTGAATTGAATAAGTAATACATCAGGCAATTGTTTGTTGGTTGCTGGCCCACTCCGTCCTCCTTTGTGCATAATATAAGACTAAAAGATTATCCGTTTTACAGATATTCACTGTTCTGTTCAAGTGACTCCTAAGGGCTCTGACCACAACAAGAAGCAGAACAGACTCCTACATATCAAGTGTCTCATCATGAGGAAACTCTGGGATGACAATCTGCAGGATTAAATGGAATTTTGAGACAACTTTTGGTTGAAAGGAAGGTATTGTTGAATAGACAGCACTACTGTATCTTCGTGAACAGCAATCTAAAGAGATTTACAAGAAAGTCTTCTAGCAGTTGAAATTGCTAAGAGGAAAAATGTTTTTTTTTTAACAAAGACATTTACGTTCCACATACTCTAAAGTGTCTAAGGGATGCTGTTGAAATGCAGACAAAACTATATTCGGATCCCACAAAGCCAGCGGAGGGATATTTATATGGAGCCTGAATGCGGAATACACCTCACAAAAAAGTTTGAATCACAGACAATCTTTTCTGAAAGAAGACAAACGGAACTGAAACCTCAACCTTTAAAGAATTAGGCCTCAATCCCGCATCCAGACATTCCAGTAAAAGCAGGAAGGCTGAAAAAATAAATAAATAAATGGAAAAACCTTTATTTCAAACCATGATATTTGTTATTCCAAAATTCTGTGATAATTTCAGGCTGATGAAGGCTTTCTAGCCTGAAACATAGTCTAAATTACAGAATCGGCAAGGTCCTTAGACTTTAAAATCATGGCTTCAACAGTCATGCTACTAAGGCCAACCAATGTGAAGTTTGATGTAGGAAAAGACAGCTTGTCACAGGAAACAACCTGAAGAACTGACTGACCAGGTTGCAATGGGGTTTGCTGCATTTCACTAAAAACTTAGGGCCTGATTCAGGTTGGCTCGCAAGACTGTGTTCGCACGCACCCGCTTGCTGTGAAAATATGCTAATGAATGCAATCACATGGCAACCGCAGCACTATACCAAGACACCCATCACTGTATAAAGCCACCCACTTCCCATGACATGCATCCGCAAGTCAGCGAAACCATCGGTAACATCAAACCCATACGCACAGTTGTGGTTGACCATGACCTGCCGCACAAACTGCTAAACTTCCTGTTGCCAACTAGATCTCTGGCTACGTATACAATCGCAGGGGCTTCATTATGCACGCCCCTGTAACGGCATTCAAATGCACAGGCACACCTGCGTTCGCCCGACCACCTCCCCTCTCCATCCTCAAATGGTCAATTCCTGTCAATCACTGTGTAATGCGACTGCGTGCTTATTGCGATTGATTCCCGATCACAGCGGTCGGTTCATGCACGCGCACTGCGATGCATGCGCAGAATTCAAACATCGTCTGGCTGCATGCGAACCAACCTGAATCAGGCCCTAAATCTGGAATTGCCTTGAGTGGAAATAAGCAAATTGGACTACCGTCAATGTAGATACCGTCCTAGGGAAATCATCCACAGAGCATGAACTACACTGGACCTCTGATGATGAGCCGTATGTGAAACTTATACACCTCAATAGTCATATGGCTATGTACCTGGAGATGGAAGAATGAATCTGCCTTGGTTAATATGTAGTCAAGGCATAACAGTAATTCCCTTTGCTCTAAAGAGGGCTGCCATTGTGACAATGATTTTATTGATAATTACTTTTGACAGCACATCTGAAAAGCCACTTATGCCCTTCCCAAAATGAAACATGTAAATATACATATTTTGTATCCATGGACACCATGAATTTGACTGGTCCCATGCCCTGAAATCACTGATTTCAACCATTCCATCTTGAAGGATTCAATATGAAGATGAACATTGAGATTCTTTAAATGTAAAACTAGACAGATTGGACTGTACTTCGGACTAGACAGAGGTTTATATATAACCCCATATAACCCCAACCTCCTCTGGTGTGCTGAAACTGTAGTAAATGCATGAATGAATCGCCTCTGATAAAGCCAGTTTTTTACCTTGTGGACAGGAAGTCTTGTTGTTACAAAAACAAAACACATCTTGGAGGGGGCTGTGAAAGCTTTAGAATGTAGTACCGATCCATAGTTCCTCCCACCCAGGTGTCTTTAGTTGAAGTGAAGCACTGGTTCTTGAAGAGAAGAGAGAAGAAAGGTCCCCACCACAAACGATCCTGGGTAGGTTTTGACCAGGGCCGGGCTGCCCATCTGGCACTTCTGGCAAAAGGCTAAATGGGCCGGTCTGGCATCAGACCCTGGCCCAGCAACTTCGCCTCCCAGTGCTCTGCTCGGCCAGGATACTGAGAGGCCAGGCCCTTGTGAGTTGCGGAACGCCCCCACGATGCAAGGCCACGCCCCCTTTGCGGACGTGCAGCCCCAGTCCGTCCCTGGTGGTGACTATCTGTAGATTTTGCAATCTGTCTTTTATAAGACAAAGCCTGTCCTTCATTTCTGTATCCTCCACAAGATGTAAGGAACTGGCCTCGTCAAGGCCGTAAGGCCTTGATAAGGCCATGCGGCCGGAAGGGAGGAATATAGAAGGTCTAAATCTTGGTACATTAGCAGGCAAAAAAAATCTCCTTCTTCCATTTGGCCAACTGATGATCTTTCAGAATTTAGATCCAAAGAGAACATTATCTGATATAGGAATGCCCTCAAGAGTCTCTCAGATTCAGGGGCTGCCTTCCACACTTTATACCGGGATTTCACGGATGAGGCAGAAACATCTATTTATCCATTTGTGGAAGTAGCATCATCACAATCAGTCCTATACCTGGTGCAAGAGATCTGTACGGATCTGTGCATACACTCACATCATCAAAGCCTGCAATTAGCCTACGTGCGTGCGCCCCGTTGCCACACAGTTATGCCCATTGAGCAGCAAGCACAGATTAAACTGAGATGCGCATGACTCTAAATGCCCAAAGTTGCTTATAGTAGCATACGATAGGCCACAGAGCATGCACTGTGCAAAAAATAGCAAAATTTTCCGCAATACGGAGTTGCGTGCAAGTCTGCATATGCCCCAAATTCAGTAACTTAGACATCGATCTTCTGTCCTGGACCTGCTCTGAGAATTGGGTCTGAGACACCCCAGCGGCTACTAATAGAGACTTACGGATGGCTTCAGATTTACTGTTGGAATGATCCTTTAAAGAAGCAGCATTTAAAATAAGTATAGTTGTTATTTTGGATAAACTCACAGCAGGGGCATCAAATGTAGTTGAGGATTCCCGTTTTAATGGTTCTCCAAAGGTAGGGGTTAGCAACATACAATTCTGCGGGAAATCCCAAATTTTGTTTTAATGCTTTGTCCACTGTATAACTACTCTGAAGCTGGGAGATACAGAGAAGATGACAGGCCATTGTCCTGTCAGCACTTTCAGCAGGCATTTCTTGCAGAAAAAAGCACGCCATGGGGGAACTTTAAATGCAGCAGTGAGGACCTTCCCCATTATCCTGCTGTTTATGCACCAAATTAAAATTATCATATAGTATAACGGCACTGAATGGGGGAATAAAAAAATGAAATTGTCCCAGAGCTGGTCTGACCACTAGGCAGCGGGGGAGTGAAAAAGAGGACTTATGTCTTACCGGGATAAATACTTTTCTTTGAATTCCATAGGGGACACAGGCTTAGACCATGGGTATAGGGTGTGCAGGAGGAGTCCAGGCACCAAATAGTTAAACTTCTTCATCTCCCAGCAGCCCCAGCTTTTCCCTCCTATACTCCGCCCCCAGCCCCCAGGCAGGCCAGTTTAGTTAGCAAGCCCAAGGCAGGAGCAAGGAAGAGGAGACGGAAGACCGACCTACACATACTGGTCCAAACACCCAGAAACGCCAAAGGAGGACTGAAAGCAGAGTAAAAACTCCTGCCAGCCTGGTGCGTCAGGGTGGGCGGCCTGTGTCCCCTACGGAGTTCGAAGAAAAGGACTCAACCAGTTAAGACATAAGCCCACTTTTCTTCTTCACAATCCATAGAGGACACAGGCTTAGACCATGGGACGTCCTAAAGCTATCCCATTATGGGAGGGGACGCGCCAAAGCTGCGCTGAGAACCCCTTCGACCAAAAGCCGCATGCGCGGCAGCGAAGGTGGCAAATGAACAGAAGCGGAATAAATAATGTCAGCAGAGCCCAAGAGCTCAAAGGGTGACAACTGAAGAGCCCGAAGCACCAAAGACAAAGTCCAAGGAGCCGAGGAACAACAACGTCCGAGGAGGAAAGATCGTACGACAGGCATCCGAGTAACTGCTTCCAAAGAGGACAATGTGGGAACCTGCAACTGCCAAGAGAGGCGTAGGGACAAATCCAGACACACCAGCTGAAGGGAGAGGACCCAAGAGAGCAGAACCCACTGGGAATAAAATTCCAGGCGGAGCCCCAAGCAAAGTAAATCTGCCGAAGCAGTGACAAAGGCTTGCAGAGAAGAACTTACGGACATACAGCAGAGTACGAATGACCAACCTGGAGAACCCAGAAGTGCTAAAGACAGAGTCAAGAGCAACGAGACGGGCCAGATTCGGAAAGAAGCACAGGCCGTGAGACAGAAGATCCACCCACCAGAAAGATACAGCAGAGCGTTCATAGAAGATCTGCGTACCAAGCTTACCAAGGCCCTTAGGATGCAACCAGGATTGCCATGCCTCCCACCAGAACGATACAGCAGAGCGTTGATAGAAGATCTGCATACCAAGCTTAGCAAGGCCCTTAGGATGCAACCAGGATTGCCATGCCTCCCTCCCACTGCAGCTTGCGGAGGACCCGTGGATCCACACAATTGGAAGGGAAGGCATATAAGAGAAGTAACTCCTGCTGGACCGGCAAGATGTCCACCTGAAGGGCTCCTCCACCTGAAGGGCTCCCGGAACCCTGGTATGGGTAGGTAACATTATCTAAAGCCGGATTCGAACCCAGGTACCTGGTATACTATATGCTGTGACATAGCCCTTTGAGGCACAGCAGCTTCATAGCAGTACCTCAATAATCTGTGTTCGTGCCGAGATGACACCAAGGCGATGTTTGGCCACCCCCAGTGAAGAACTAGGATCCGAAAGGCGTGTAGACAAAGCCCCCATTCGCCTGGGTAGGTGCCCAGGTGACCGAGGAACCTCTCTTCCCTAACCCGGACTCTGGGGAAGAAGTCTATCAACAGAGCCAGAAGTTGACACAGATGAGAACTCGACTCACCTCTTCAATGCGAGTGCCACTGGAGAGCTCTGAAGATTTTTTGCAGATCCACAAAGTTGATCGGCACCCAGCTCACGGAGGCTGTTCACTGACCTGGAAGGTTGTTGACATCGGTGGTGAGGAGGACCCTGTGTGGAATCCCAAAAGGGGCGGCCCCAGTGTGACGAATGTGGAGACAAACGAGCCCAGGATTTGAATGAAAGAGTGTATTGACAGTCAGTGATAACTAAAAACCTTGTGAATCTTTCATATGGTACATCTCCAGCGACGGAGTCCAGGTGGAATATATCCCAGTGATAATCATCTTTCCGTGGGACTGGAGAGACCTAATAAGAGACCCATGTGTTCCTTGAGAACATCCGGAGACTGGCAAGGATCAGAAAGTTGTTTAGAGAAGGTAGAAACCTGATGCCCCTGCGGCGTAAATGATTTACCATGACTTTTCGTTAAAAGTCTATGGGCTCTGGAAAGACCAAATGGCAATGTCTGAAAGTGAAAATGCTGCTCTCGGACCCCCAGCCAGAGTAAAAACTCTGGTGACTGGGCCAGAAAGGAACCTTGAAATAGACCTCCCGCAAAACCAAGGTTGCCCTGAGATCACACAGAGCCAGAATGATGGATAGAGACTCCTTGGTTCACCAAAAAGCCTGTTGAGGAATTTCAGGTGAACAACAAAGAGCCTGGCCAAAAAGTACCACTCAGGAGGCCAGCAGGGCGTGACCAGTAGGAAAATAGGATCTAAGGCCGTTCCACCCTCAGGCATCCTATGCGGTCACCATCCAGGTGATGAAAACAGCAAAAGACATCCTCCTACGCTGGGAATCCCCCTAGGTGGAGGTCTGCCTAGCAAAGCGCAAGCCTGTCAGTAGGCCTGGGGGTAGGATAACTGGTAGACCAAGGTAACCCGGCCGTGAGAAAGGTTGGTCCTTGGACCTTCCCTCCAAGGAAAGTAGCGAAAATTAGAAATTTGCAACCTAAGTCACAGAAGGGGGGAAGGTCGACCTGGACACTGTCATTGTGGCTACCATCCTGACCAAAACAGGAGAACAGCAAATGACCTGAAAGCAGAAGTGCCCCTATGGCTTTCTAAAGTCTGAGTCAGTGCATCAGAAATTAAGCCAGAGAGTTTGCCTAACCACCACCAAGGATGCTGACACCTGTAGTCAGAACACCACTATTGTCGTCTCTTTAAAAAAAAAAAACTCTGATGTTCTCACCTGTCGCAGCTGCTAAAGAGCATCTGTTCAAACTCCAATGACTTTAGCTACCTAAGTCAGGAATAGATGCGCCTGCAGACTATAAGACGTGTTTGAGGAAAGGTCCATGTCCTTTCCGACGGATCCCAAGGGACGCCATATTTGGACTAGGAAGGGCAGCATTCTTGACTAGGCGGGCCAAGTGAGCATTCCCTGAGGAGGCGGCTCATTATGCCCGGTCCACAGCAGGTAATTGAAGGGGGCAAGGAACTTAGAAACAAGGAGGTGCCTACTAGCCTTAGTGGTCCGTAGCCTACCACTTCTGGTATTCCCAGGCGGTCCAAGAACAAACCAAGACCTGACCCTGTTTAGCTTCCGAGATCAGACGACATCGGGCACATTCAGGGTGGTGTGGCCATAGGCCTCGGTAACCTTGAATCTAAGAACAGCTCGTATCCCATTAAACCAGGTGCTACATTTGGCTGCGGTATGGTCTGAAATATTAGACATAGTGTCCCAATGTTCTCAAAGAGGTATAGGCAAGGTGATTTGGGCGCTCCACTAAGATATAATGCAGCTCTTTGCACATCAAAAGATCTATCCCAGAGATCATAGAACATGTAAACAATATTAAAGTATAATGTGTAGAATAGCGCTAATGTCATCTGACCTAAATAGTAAAAAGACTTATACTTAGCTTAAAGTAAGATAATGGAATTCCTTTGCTTTTATTCAAACGAACAAAACCTCAGTGGTGATGAAATATTACCACGGTACATGAAAATAAATAACAATGTGTAAATCAAACATTGCAATAAGTTTCTTTTTTTGGAGTTCAAACAAATACACAGCCAGAAATAGGTATGGCAGACCGTACCCACACTCACTATTCAGAGAGGGGGGAGACTCCTATATTGGTATCTTTGGGCGGAGATTCACTACTATAAAATAGCCTTCCCCTGCCTAGGATAGTTTTCTCCTATTATCCAGAGATTTGCAAGCGGAGGTATCATACCTCACTTACAGTAATAAAAGGGCGTGGCCGAAAAGGGCGTGGCATCGTGTCCCAGAGGCGTGGCCTCGCGGCCCGAACCCCGGTGGTCCCGTTCTTGTTACTGCAGGGGGGTGCAGAAGGTGCCTTGTGGCAGCGCCGGCTCCCTTACAATGTCAGGAGCCGAGAGCTGCACTCAATGCTACAGTGCAGCACTCGACTCCTGACACTGAAGGGGAGTCTGCACCTTGCTGTCACCCTTCGTCAGGTGACACCCGGGTGCGGGCCGCACCCCCCGCACCCCCCTTGTGACGCCACTGCAGGGAGACAGGAGCCCTTACTCTCTCCAGACACTAAAGTACACACGGTACGATTTTCTTGAAAGATATGAACAATAACGATATCGTACATCATTATATCGTTAATCTTTATGTACCAAGCAACCTATCATCGGCCAACGATGCGCGTTCCCGCACGGACGATAACAATATCATTGGTCTGCCATGCATGCAGGCCAACCTGGACGATATTGTTAATTTTCCATAGGGGTTTGCGATCGTTGGTCGTTCATCGTTGGTGATATCTTTTGTGTGTGGATGAAATATATATCGTTCATCCAACACACCAGGGAATTCAAGGGAGATCGTTCAGCGATGTCGATCACTGAACAGATTGTCCCGTGTGTATGCAGCTTAACTGAAGCAGGCACAATGTAAAATGGCTGCTCAGCATGACAGCTGGGAGGGTAGAAAGAGGGGGGGGGACTCCCTGTGGCATGGCTGTCGCAATGAGGGAACGCGCCAAGGGAGCGGGAGAGGGTCTGAATGGGTGAGCCTACCCCCCCCCCCTTGCTGATACTACATCTCCCAGGGCAATGGCTGCTTCTAATGAAGCACCCCATTGCCTGTGCCCTGGTGGTCTAGAGGAGGCACCAGGTGGCCTGGGCGAATGCTGCAGGCACCAAACTGAACTGGCCTGCCTGGGAGCGGGAGGAGCCGGGGCTGCTGGGAAAAGAAGAAGTTTAACTATTTGGTGCCCGGACTCCTCCTGCTCACCCTATACCAATGGTCTAAGCCTGTGTCCCCTATGGATTGTGAAGCTGAAACTAGAGTTATCTTCTTGTGTATAAAGGCAGCTCAGGGCCAGGCTCATAAGTGCAGTCCTGATGACAAAATAACGGCTGCAGAGGAAGGTAGTAGTTGCCCCGGGTCCGCCATCACTACTTGCTGTGGTAGTGACAGGTGTCCCATCACTACAGCCTGTAAAGAGAATGGGGAAGTGGCTGTAAGAGATGCCTTCTGCACCTCAGCCATCTTCTCAGTAAGCTAAGTAGCCTGAAAGTCATATCTCTGTCAGAACATAGATACCAGAATTAGACCAGAATTGAGTACGAGATGCCGGCGCTGGTATCTTGGCGGTTAAAATCCTGACGCTGGCATCCCAACAGGGTTAAGATACCGACACATGTCGGTAGGTACCCTAACGATTCCCCTCTCCTTACCCCTAACCCTCCCCGGTGTCTAAACCTAACCTCCCCCTCCCCGCTCCCTAAACCTAACCCTTCCCCCTTAGTGCCTAACCCTAACCCTCCCCCTAACTCTACCCCTTCGGGATGCCGGTGTCAGGATTCCAACCCCTACTCGCCGGCAACACATGTGCCGGGATTATGACAGCATCCTGATGTATCAAGCCTTTTAAAGAATATGGAAGTGGAGAAGTTTCCCATAGCAACCAATCAGCTTCTACTTATTATTTTTAGAAGGTACTTGATAAATACTAGCTAGAAGCTGATTGGTCTTTTACTTGTCTACTATTTCGAAGGCTTGATACATCTCCCCCGTAATATTTTAAAGTGCACGAGCTCTTACTCGCATTTACAGTATATATTGTTCCAGGGCCCCCAATGGATGTTAGAGAAAAATCAATAGCTCACTCATAGGAAGAGAGGATCTTTCCGGGTGAGCGCCGACAACTTAATTTAATGTCGGACACACATATCCTAAGTTTCATTTTTCCATGCTTATGCTGTGCATGCTAGTTATGTATGGATAAAACCATGAATTGTACGGTGCAGTTCTGTGTGCATTTGAATACACCGCAAATAAACACTATCTTTGGCTGCAGTGATAAGTAAGCCTGGGTCCACACTGTACGAAGGTGCGACCCAGCGATGCAGTACATTGCGCCTGCCGTTCACACTGCACGATCCTGTGTACGATGGCGCAATGTATCGTTACATGCTGCATGTAACAGCACCACATCGTTTATTGCATTGTCTCATCTGCCGTTTAGAACAGCAGATGGGATGATGTGATGAACAACCGTTGTGAACGCAAACACTGTACAATGTGTACGATATATCGTCCCAATCCGCGTCGCAGTGATATATCGTACGATATGTCGTATAGTGGGTACCCAGCTTAAGATTGCAAGGTGGCAATCTATGCTGAGCTCACAGAGCTGGTCATAAATTAATTATCCCCATTGTCTCATTGAGTGAAATAAAGGCAAATTACAGTTTATGTTAGTTTGTTAATAAATAGCATTTCTGGAATCCAAAATATTTATCATGCAAACAGTACAATATATAGTGATTTTTGCTTTAACAAATGAGCACAAAACTCACTGTTTATAAACCATCTGTCTCATGGTTCAACTTAAAATATTTTTCTCTCATTACTTTTGGAAAATAAATTACATTGTAAGTACAGAAAACCCCTCACCCGGCTCCTGGAGGGACGCTGAACATGTCTTTGATGTTCCAAACATTGAAATTCATTATTAAGCCTGCGTAAAAAACACAAAAAAACAAATTCTAACTATATACATACATTTTATACACCAATTGGTATCACATGACAATGAAATATGTATTTGTAAACAATAATATATTTCATTATTTTGAATGAGAATTCAAATTACGAAGAGGGAACGAAGCTAAATACAAGTAGACCAATGTAGTAAGTGTGAGAAGTCATTTCTGCGAGGCAGCAAAGGTTTGTTTTACTTATTTCCACCAGTAACATTTTTGTATACATCTCTTGCGTTAATAGCTAATTGCTCCTTTGGACAGTGGTTAGCCCATTAAACATATAAAAAGAGGTACGTTCTGAGCCGTAGATAGCAGCATATTATTGGTTACGGTCTGGAGGAATAGAATATAATTTTTGGCAATAGCTTACAGTTAAATGCTGCTCCCTGAACACTACCTATTCCAGACTCTTCTGTTTAGTAGATAATGCAATTTAACATTGCCACACTAGAATATAGAAGTTATGCAATATAATACAGTGAGACTGAGCTTGTGGATATTCAGTATTATCTGATGATAGCACACACCCTTGTCAGCTTTGTCCCTGAACTTTTCTGCTGCAAGCATTACGCCTAGGGGCCGTATTCAATTCGGAGTGAAAAGCAGAGATCCGAGTAAAAGTATAGCCGATTGCGACTTTTTGCCAGGCGGAAACTTATCTCCGCATTCAATTGCAAATACTAACGCAATGCAATGTAATAGGCGAAAAAGATTCGCCTCTGAATAGGTGGAGAAAAAAAGTGCAAAATCGCTATTTTGGGGTGCAAAGGTGGGGAGATCACTCAGCACCCTTGGGACAGCCCCCCAAAGGATAACTGCGTCAAAAAAACGCTAAAAAAGTCAGAAACACCCCAAAAAAGCACTTTGAAAAAGGGGAGAAAAAGTGCAAGGTGGGGGTACAAACATAAAGACTAGTGAAATAGACTTTTGGGGGGTCTGCAAGTATGGGTGAGGTTTTCTTTCATTGCAGGTGTTTGCTGACGGTGCGTTTTTTAAGTTTCTTATAACTTCACTTTAGCAACTTTTAAATATGCTTGCACCCATTTTCAAGTACCCCAAATTTGACAGGAACTACTTATTTTCTCCAAAAAAAACTTCTTTATGCCATTCTTCACCACTTGTGCAATTAGTGCCAATTGTGCGAACTTAAGTACCCAAAACTGTTTCATTAGGGCTAATCGGGCACTACTACATTGATCCCCAATGTTTCCGCATTTTTTTGGGGGGTGCAGGCTGATTTCCCCGAGTCAGACACCACTTTTCGCCTGTTCTGACTTCGCGTCTCCGTTTTCGAGTATTTTGGGATTAAATAGGGCGAATCGCGGGTACCAGCACGATAAATTTCCACGGCTAAAATACGCGATGTAGGCGAAGACTCCGGCAGGCAAAACTGAATACAGGCCTAGATTTGAAAGGAGCTGTTCCACATCATAAAATGATCTCATTTGAGGTTCATGTTTTATAAGAAGAATAATGCCCACAAGAAAGTTATTTGCAGGATTTTCAGAAAATAAGGATCAGAAAACCAGAAATGATATATTAAGAAAATTTTAAATATTAATGTTTTCAATAAGAGGTCTTCCCTGAATAACCATTCCTTCCAACTGTCCAAATTTAGGGGGGACAGTCTGTATTCAAGGGCTTTATTCCATTTTCCTGATCGGGACTTCATTGTCCTGATCGGCCAGGCAGTTTGTGAGATTAAGTCCCATTCACTGTTGCTTTGCAAATGGAATGATATGTTGGGTGGTCCAGCTGTTGTGGCGTGACGAAGCACCCTATCATGCCCAAAGTGGCAGCGTGCGCATGGACTGGTCCTGATTCAAGAAGCACACATACTGGGAGGTCTCTATTAGCTGATATAACTATTGCTCTGTATTACTTAGCTGAAAATTGGAACTTTGTAAATATAAGAAGCCTATTTGCCTCAGTATGCTTCCCTGTAAATATTTTGAGAAATAAAAAATGGCATTTTCTGAATTAGAAAAGGCACCAAAATCATATTGTGGTACATTGATAAAGACAAATCATACAGATACAAATTGCAAGTACACATCATAAACAGAAACATAATAACAAATCATATGGATACAGATTACAAATATATATCATACATATACAATTACGTATAGATGTGCATATACCAATTCCATAACATACTGGTACAAGTATGCATAAAAACAAAATAAGTACATACAAGTAGGTCGGAGGAAGTGCAGGCACATTGGAGCGATGTTGGGCCATATTGCTGTTTCGTAACAACAAAGCACCTACATCGCTCAGTGTGTACCGGTGATTGAGCGATCCCGCAGCCACTAGGTTTGATGTGCTGCGCATTAAACCTAGCGATATCGCTTGTGACCTGTAGTAAGTTAATGAAGGACGGAGCAGTGATCGTTCCATCGTTAATTATAACTCGTTCAATTGTGGACGGGCAATCCCCATTCAAGGGCATTCGTTCTGTTGTCGCAATGAAAGCCCACTGCTCCAGTGTTTAACCAGCTATAGAGTAGAAAGGTACCTGCTCATGAGAGCTTACAGTTTAGAGCAGTGGTTCCCAAACTTTTTTGAATCACGGCGCCCTAGTGTATCAGCATTGTTTTCACAGCACACCTAAGCCAAAAGTTTGTTATTGAGAAATTCAGAATTTTTTTTTTTAGTAAAGTGTAGTAAATTGTGCTGACCGGTCATCCTTGGGTTAAATACCATATTCTGTAC
The DNA here is from genome assembly GCA_031769625.1 of Taudactylus pleione. Classification (NCBI taxonomy): domain Eukaryota; kingdom Metazoa; phylum Chordata; class Amphibia; order Anura; family Myobatrachidae; genus Taudactylus; species Taudactylus pleione. Next base: position 1,235,883 of record JAUIMM010000132.1, on the reverse strand, counting down.
TTTTCAGACATAGGGGCCTATTCATTAAACCTAAAAATTCTCTGGAGATAATTAGCTTTAGAACTCTCATGGAGTTCTAGCTAATTATAGGTGGAATTCATCATTCCACCTCTCCATTAGTATCTATTCCGAAAAGCTGTCATTTTTGCGATGACAGCTTTTCGGAAAATAGATACTTTTCCCTGCCTACACTACCTTATCGCATCTGGAAACAGTGCTGCGCATGCGCTGTTACATCTGTAAAACCAGCGCATGCGCAGTACTGCCTACAGATGCGTTAAGTTGTGTACCCCCCGACTTACCTGTCCGCGCAGCAGCCTCCGGCTCCTTCCTGCTGGTCTGTCATGTGGTTTCCCAGCAGACCACATGACAGATTAGAAAAAAAAAAAACTTTTTTTTTTTTTTTTGTCTAATCTTTCTTGTGCTCTGCTGGGGAGCACACATGTCCGACCGGCCTCCGGAGCCTGAGGACGGAGCAGAGCGCCGGAGGGACTCGTTGGGGGACCTGCACACGCGGATACAGGTAAGTTTCACCTGCTATTCGCCACCTCACAGTGGCGAATAGTAACTGCATCAAATTCCGAAAATTGATAATTTTCGGAATTTGATGAATACCACAATTTCCACATCCCCATACTAATGTATGGGAAGTGTGGAAATTAACGCAGGGGAATTTAGCAAGGAGATATCTGTGATATCTCCTGTGCTTAGTGGCTACATGAATACCAAAATAACGTTATTTAAGGAAAATGTCCTTAAAAACGTTATTTTAGTGTTGATGAATAGGCCCCATAAGCAATTAAGAAGCAACACTTACTACACAAGGACAAAAAAATTATTACACAGTGTTATACTAGCGAAGTTGCAATCTACATTATCCAAACAGTGAAACACTCATATAGACGGAACATTATTTGGAAACAAATAACAGTGCAGAGTTTACACATACAGTGGGACGCTTGGTTCCTTATTCCATCATCCATTGCTGGGTCTCCTAAATCCCTTTAATTTATTGTAACACTCCAGATTAGCACAGATAGAACTCAGGTTCCTCAATCTCAGTCACGACTTCTTTTTTTAACTAGGCTTGAAACTTATCACACTTGAAACAACAGTCATTCACAAGTTGCCAAAAACAGATACTGTTTCAAGTAGATTCTATACACTTTAAATAGTTTGCAATTTAGCGAATAGTGAGTGACCTCAATATCTTTAATAAATATAGGTACCTTCCACCCCAATTGCTTTTTCTCTCCTGATGTAAGGCCATTGATTGAATTGTTCTTAGAAATAATTTTCAAACACGGCAGTTTAATGTGATTAAATTAAATTTGCTGATTTATTCTGAAGTATATATAATTCCTGTTTTTGGCAGCAGCACCCCATTCCTAAGTGCCATAGGTACTGTTGGTCTTTTCCCTATTCAAAATACAACCATATTTCCCAGTCATGGTTGCCGACTGTCTTTAGTTTTTATTAACAAGTTACTGGAAATGCCTCATCTTATCAAAAGTGACCAAATGTCCAATACCATTTTGGCACTTTAATTATACAAGTACCACTAGACTTTGCCATTTCATTTATCACTGTGTTCCCTGTCTGTGTGTCTCACTACCTTTTCCTTCAGTTCACAATGTCACAGTCTAGGTCAGTGGTGGGGAACCCTGGCACTCCAGCTGCTGTGGGACTACATATCCCAGCATGCATTGCCAGAGTTTTGCTATTAGGGAATACTAAAACTGCGGCAGGGCATGCTGGGATATGTAGTTCCACAGCAGCTGGAGTGCCAGGGTTCGCCACCACTGGTCTAGGTGGTAGGCAGCCCCAGAGCTTTCAGAGGATAATTTAATTGTAGGGTTGGCCATCGACCATCAATGCTTGATGTTCAAGGTCGATGGTCCATGTTTTCCCCATTGATGGCTGAGTTTGATATTTCTCCACCATTTATGGTTTTCCAGCGATGTTTTCAGGCCAATGATAACACAGAGCAGGAGGGGGGATCAGAGTATCACCATGGCAAGACCATCGGCTTCTCGCAACGTTTTCAGGCCAATAATAATACAAAGTAGGAGAAGGAGTCTGTGCATCACCACGGTAAGACCATCAGCTTCTCGTGGGACATCATCTTTGGTATTTCACCGTGCCAGCATTTTGATCTAACCTACTTTCTGGAAGAATAGTCATCATCCCATGGACAATGCTGCTGGCAGCGTAGGGACTGCTATGTTCCAGACCCTATGACATGTGTGGTAGGGATGTGGTCTAAACCATCAATATTTTTCAGTGATTTTCACAGTGATAATAGTGTATGTAAAATAACTTGCCTCTCCGACAAGGTCCAGCAGTGTCCTCCTCAGTGTCATCTTCTGCTCTATTGCTGGCAGGTCTAACGCTAATGAGTAATGTGCATGCAAGTTGTTCCTGATTATTTAGCAGGTTTAAAAATATTTTTGACACAACCAGGATTAGATGACAGAAGGCATGTGAACGTACACACTCTACCAAAGTCTGACCAACTGGTTGGTCGGAAGTTGCTTATGTGAGAATAGGACAAATGTGCAACCAGCTTTGGGGCCAGATTCAAATAGGTGCATATATGGCCAATCTTATCGCCGGCGCAGGTGAAATATTTTGTGGCAAATTACTCGCAATAATTAGATTGTGTAAAACAGGCGAAAACTTTTCACCATCTCAGACCAGGTGAAAAAGTAGCAAAATTGCTATTTTTCCTAAAAATTTGGGGATTTCTTTCAGAACCCTTTGGACACCACCCCTCATGAGAAATTACCTCAAAAGTTTTTCGTAATTTGGCGTAAAACAACCGGTCAAATTTTGGGTGGAAAAAAATGTAAAAAAAGATTAATATTAGTTTAACGTATTGGGTCTGGTATTTCGGGGGCTATATGGATGTGTCATGTGTTTAAAACATTGCACGTGGTTGCAGCAGGCGCTACTTTAATGTTTTTTAAAAGTGCACTTTTACAACACGAAAATATATTTGCACCCAATTATACGTACCGCCAATTTACCTGGAACAGTCATTTTCCTGGAAAAAAATTGCTATCGTTTTTTAACACTTTTTCATACATGCAAAGTACCGCCAACTGATGCAATTTAATCCCCAAAATACTTTTATTACTGCCAAACGCACACCTCTAAAATAATTTCCGATGTACGTCAGCCATTTTTTGGGGTAAAGACGCAATTTCCTGCATGTCCTGACTTTTTCACCTGTTTTATATTGCACCTATGCGTTTTCGCCTGTTTTTTTGGCAAAATTCGGCTGATTTCGCACCCAATTGAATCCGGCCCTAGATCCTGATTCAGAGGCGCTCACTATTTGCGGGTGCTCGCTCTGAATCAGAGCGGATTTTAAAAATAAAAAAAAATCCGCCTCCAGGCCGCTCGTATAGCTGTGAGTGACCACCCACAGCTTGTGCAGGCGGCCTGGCGTTGGTTCGCGATTATCGCGACCATCGGGCTTGCGACGAGACCCATGTGGTAGGGTCTCGTTCACTGCAAGCCCCAGTGATCTTCCTGCTCTAATAGAGCAGGAAGTTCACTACTAACATCACGTGTGATGTCAGTAGGGCCGCCCATAAACGGCAGGCGTTCCTTCGGGATCGGGAACGCCTGTTTGTGCAGCCCCCCCCCGACCCGCCTAGAAAACGGGGCGAGCTGTTGATCAACATCGACAGCCGCCCCGTCTTGTAGCGAGCCCCGGATTTTCACTTGCTCCGGGGCTCGCGCGCATGCGCATTGCCTGACCATCGACCCGCTTGCGAGCGGGTCTGAGTCAGGCCCCTAGTCCTCATTTGAATGACGGGTCTATAATTCACAAGAAGCCTCATATCTCTTACTCCATACATAAGGTAGTTACACCTGTTCTTATTTATGGGATTTTTTTTATTGACTTTTTTAAGAACTCTGAAACAAGAAAACAAGATGGGCTTATAACCATGTGCAGAGAAGTCATTCTGGTAGTTGTAGTGCACGAGTCTGTATAAAGTCCTTACTGATGCCTCTGCTATATGCTTGGGCAACTTGTACATTTCCAGCTACTGTGGAACTACAAGTCCCAGTACATCCTGTCGCTGTAGCTACATAGTAGCTGGGGAACCAGCAACCTGATAACACTCATTGTAATCCCCAATCCCGTCTATAGCTATAGACCCTGCCCGTCTCCCTGCTCTAACATGGTTCAGTGTGGCAGCCCCTCCCATTTCCTCCCAGCCTGGGACCTGTAAAGATGGCGGCAGTGGCGTAGTGCCCTTTGGCGGCTGATTTTACCTCACAGCTTTCTCCCCGTGGGCAGCAGAGGGGCGGCGGCTCCTGCCGTGCCCCTCCCCGTGCTGACCACTGCGCGCGCACCTCCCCCTCTTCCCGCTTCTTCTTCTTCCATGCAATGTGCGTGTGTGAGGGAGTCACTGTCAGACAGGGCGATCTTTGCTAAGCAGCAGGGTCCTCCCCCACTCTGTAATGGTGGTGGGTGGCCTAAAACAGTATGATGAGGATTCTGAATGAAGTTTCATTTATAACAAATCCAATAGCTACCAGTTGCTATGTATCTATATAGATATATCAGTATATAGCATATACATATATATAAATCATACATGACTACAGGGAGGCTCCTTATTCTTGGGTGGCACTCTTCCAGATGCCCAATAGAATAGGCAGTTTACTATGAATCCAGACTCTCCAACATGACCCCTTCCTTCCGGTACAAAAAGCTCTGCTCCTGGATTTCTCTCTTAATTGATGATTGCAGCCACCTGTGGTGATACACATGCCTCATCTATTAACAAGCTCAACACAGGTGTCTGCAATCATTAGGTGGGACGCCCAGGAGCATAGCATTTTGTACTGGATGGAAGGGGACATGTTGGAGGGTAGCAGTGGCGTGTTCATCCCAGACGCCCGGAAGCAAGTTATAATTTGGTGCCCCCCTAAAAAAAAAGGAAAATAATTCAATTATGGTACATATCTATCACATATGCACAAAAACACTAATATAAAATAGACAAGTCAAATGGTCAGATAAACTGTTGGCGCTTCTGAGTAAGCTGCAGCCCCTTCAAATAATCTTCCCTAAAAGATCTGGATAAACACTGAAGAAACAAAAAATTGAAGGATGGCGCTACTTGCTTTATCACAAATTAATAATAAATAAGAAGGTTGGATACTTATCCGTAAATGCAGAGCTAATAATGTCCCTCTTAAGATGATTGTTCTTTTTTTCCCTTTTTTTTTACCAGAGGCTCCGTGGACACATGGAAAAAGAGGGGGTGTATATAGTATCAGTGTGATGATGTATTAGATAATGGAACACATCATACTCATTGAAGAACAATGGTAAAGGTATGAACTGAAGCGTACCCCAACTCACTGATTGAGAGATGGGTGTGCTCCTATATGGTTATCTCTATCGTCCAATATTAGTGCACACAACTCAAAACTTCTGGTTAAAAACACCACATCATGGTATCTTTCATTCCAGATAGTTTTATATATAGGTATCTACATCATCCAATAGTGTATAAAAAGCAGGCGTACCCCAACTCACTGAATAAGAGATGGGTATATTCTTTGTAATGGTATCTTTAAAGCCCAAATTCATGGAACCAAGTCTGGACACACACCTAGACTTACATATTCATGACAAGAAAATGTATGTAAAGGTATCTTTCACCCAAGATGAAATTTGAAGGCAGAATGCGTACCGGTACTCACAAAGCTAGTAGTAAGCAACCCATAAAGGTATCTTTCATTCCAAATTTCTTGCTAACTTTCTTTGCGTAGAACATATATCATTCCTCCCGCAATCCAAGGATAATGAGTAGTTTATAAAAATGAATATAATTTAATGTAAACAACGATTCCATAAATACAAATAGATATAAAAATGTTCTCTAGAGGGATCAGCTGCGTGGTGACAGACTCAGGCAATCTAGGTGCGGAGATAAAAGGAGTCCGGATCCCAATTTATGCAAAACACTGGATCATAATATGCAATTCTCCAACACCTACCTCAAGCGTGTACACCCACCGCAGCGGTCCCCGTGAGAAAGTCACCCTCCAGACCAACGCGTTTCGAAAACAACTTCTCTTTATCAAGGCATGAAGGTGAGTGTTTACTCTTCTGTTTATATACATATGTATATAAACAGAAGAGTAAACACTCACCTTCATGCCTTGATTGTTGTTTACATTAAATTATATTCATTTTTATAAACTACTCGTTATCCTTGGATTGCGGGAGGAATGATATATGTTCTACGCAAAGAAAGTTAGCAAGAAATTTGGAATGAAAGATACCTTTATGGGTTGCTTACTACTAGAAGCTTTGTGAGTACCGGTATGCATTCTGCCTTCAAATTTCATCTTGGGTGAAAGATACCTTTACATACCTTTTCTTGTCATGAATATGTAAGTCTAGGTGTGTGTCCAGACTTGGTTCCATGAATTTGGGCTTTAAAGATACCATTACAAAGAATATACCCATCTCTTATTCAGTGAGTTGGGGTACGCCTGCTTTTTATACACTATTGGATGATGTAGATACCTATATATAAAACTATCTGGAATGAAAGATACCATGATGTGGTGTTTTTAACCAGAAGTTTTGAGTTGTGTGCACTAATATTGGACGATAGAGATAACCATATAGGAGCACACCCATCTCTCAATCAGTGAGTTGGGGTACGCTTCAGTTCATACCTTTACCATTGTTCTTCAATGAGTATGATGTGTTCCATTATCTAATACATCATCACACTGATACTATATACACCCCCTCTTTTTCCATGTGTCCACGGAGCCTCTGGTAAAAAAAAGGGAAAAAAAGAACAATCATCTTAAGAGGGACATTATTAGCTCTGCATTTACGGATAAGTATCCAACCTTCTTATTTATTATTAATTTGTGATAAAACAAGTAGCGCCATCCTTCAACTAATATAAAATAGCCTTAAGTGGGGTGAATATATTTATGGGCAATGCAGGAGGTGCCCGGTGACAGGCGCCTCCATTGTCTCCCATAGTTCTGCCCCTGGAGGGTAGATGAATCCTGTTATCGTTGCTCCATCCCTCACTTCACAATGAAGGTAATCACGTCATTGGGGAGGTGGAAATGTCATCATGCCCCCCCCCTTTGCCTTCGCTGCCGAGGATGCATACAGTAAGTGTGATATAGATATGTGTGTATCTGTGCAGGGCAATTACTGGGCACATCAGCGCCCAGTGCCAGCCCTACTCACTGAGCGCACAATGTCATGACATTGCAAAGGGGCGTTACGGTTGGGCATTGACGGAACAAGTCGCCTATAGCTAGTTACAGCCCTGTTTATGTGTGCACTAAGCTACGCCACTCTCCTGCTACACTTAGTCGTTCCCGGCGTAGTCAGTTGTTCTCCGGCATAGTGGTCTGTCCTGCCCTGGGGGAGTGGGTGTAGATCAGTGTTTCCCAACCTCGGTTCGCAGTTTCTGTGTCTCCTATCACCTGATTGACCTGACACATTGGGATATCCGGTTATAGGAGACACGATTGCAGTTACCTGTGTTGGACTAATGAATTGATGAGAAGGGTATTTTTATCACAAGTCCTGTCACTTCTTGTCCGATTTGCCCAATTAAGTGGACACTGACACCCGGGGTAGCTCGGCCCAGGTTGTGTGTTCGCACAAAGGCCAACATTGGTCATCTCCTGAGTTCTAGGGCTCTTGTTTTAGTCATACATTGAATTTTATATACTTTTAGGAATATTACATAGGAGAATAAAGAAAATGATTTTATGACACAATTGCCAGCCCGCATCTGTACTTTACACTATTGATTTAAAAAAAGCCAATCGTGAAATGTAATTATAAGTTATAACGTCAAGGTAATTGCCTCTACTTAAGAATAATGTAGGTTAGACTACTTAATGGTCTAGCAAAAAAAAAAAAAACATGATCCGTCCTAAATTTTATTTTAAAATGTGTCATAAAAGGATGAATTTGGCTTGAGTAGGAAAACTGATTTCCTGAGCTTACATGTTATTTTATATTGTCAAATAAATACTTAAAAGAAGATTAATTGGCTGCTGGCAATAATGAACCCTGGTGTGTGTTTGACAGATAATTAGACTGTAAGCTCCTACGGGACAGTGACTGATGTAAATATTAGTATCCTGGGCCCAGCGAATGCCGTGTCGAGTTGCCCATTCACTTGGCCCGGGGGCGACTCCCTGTTCTATTTCCCCCGCAGTAGGTGGCACATACCCCATACACACGTGTAGAGCAGCACGGCGCCACTGAGCTAGCTGCAGAAAGCCCTCTTCCCTGGCTGCCATTATTACCCTCTCCGAGGCCTGACAGGACCGTTAGGGGGTGAGCGGAGGGAAAAAGTGGTGTTCTGACATGACAGGCGGGCGATATATCTGTAGGGCATCTGCGGGTGAGTGCAGACCATATGTCGGTGAACGACGTTGTCCACAATCGTATCGCATCTGCCCTGTAGCACAGCTGATGCCGATTCTCTTTCAGATATATCGGTACGCCTGGCTGAGCGTACAGGCGATCCGCCGTCTGCCCGTGCACTTGCTGCAGGCACCCGCAGTTGACTGACATCTCACCTGGGCGGACAAATTAAATGCCCGTCCAGTTTGTGATGTCAGCGCATGTGCATCAGCTTAACGATTGGTAATTGTGTATGCACTTGCCAATCGTTAGATAGGTCGGCCTGGTGTGTACCCAGCTTTAGCCAATCACCCGACAACAACAGTAGATGGGCGGAGCACTCGTTGACAGCTGAGCGTCGCTTGATTTTTATGTTAAGTCAATAAGCTTACTGAACAGGGAGGTGCGGTATAGCCAAGACACGAAACAAAGGTACGCAATTATCTGATTGGACAAAACAGAACAGGCACGTTGGCCGTGGCACTATTGGCAACATGGTGACAAGTGGGAGCCATTGACAGTGATGGGGGGCACGCGATGCAGCTCCAAATGCATATGTAAGTTTTAGGACATGCCATTCTCGATTATTATATAGATTCTCTGCACTTTTTTTGTGTAATATGATGGTACAGATGAACGATAAAATAATGATACTATTGTAAGATAAACTTGCAGTCACTGGCTGCAGAGTAAAACCTCTGTGGTTTCCAATGTATTATAAATGAAGAAAACTGTTCCCTTCTCACACCGAAGTTATTCCACTGTTAAAACAGCGCTTTGACGGGTGAACTGCTCTGATGTGACCAGAATTAGTGATCCCTATTCATTATCAAGATAGACCGAGCATTATCATCGCAGCAGAAGACTGCTGGTCGGCAAATAACGGTATTTCAATGCGAGCATCTGACGCTGCCCTTACCGGGAGACAGCTGTGATTTATACAACTGGCTTGATTTCTGACCACTTTAATACAACCTTGATTCATAAAGGAAATGGTATCAAAGAAAGAAAAGGGTGTCTATATATAATTGGTGCACTGGAAGATGAATAATAGAACAGTACTTTTATTATATAAATCTTAAAAGGAGTTTTATAATGACCAAATATAACATTCAACAGCAAAATATAAAAAAAAATAAGAACTGTAGGGTCCTGCGAAAAGTATAAGAATGCATGAATAAAAACATGTTAAACTGTGTTACCCTTTGGTGCCATTTCCTCAGATTGTCTACGATGGCACCCACTTGCTGGAGTATAAATATATAGGTGTACGCCAACACTAAATTCACACATAAAGGGGTTACTAGAAACGAATAAATCACTCTATTAATAATTATTGTAGCAATCAGTAACCCTTTCTGCATTACTACAACATAAATATATTTTTATGTTTATTTTTTAAACATTTGGGGGCCTATGTATCAAGCAGTTTTTTTAAAATAAAATTATGTAGAAACTGCAGTTACTGCATACTATTATGTGTTATAGCTATGTACCTTTGGCACAATGCAGGAGGTTCCACTGAAATCTCAGTCAAACTGCTAATGAGCACTTCAGATCACAAGCCCTGATTCAGAGCCGCTCGCTCTGAATCAGGGCCGGGCTTTTATTTTTTTGGAGCGGCCTCTTGGCAGCTCGCATAGCTGTGGGTGACCACCAGAGAGTTTTCGGCTCTAACAGAGCCGGAAGCTCTCCACTGACATCACGTGATGTCAGTGGGGCCATGGGAACGCCTCCATTTGGGCAGCCACCCCCCGGCCCACCCACCAAAGAGGGCGAGCTGTCACTCAACATCGACAGACCCCCTTTGGTGCGAGACCCGGAGCGACGGAGTGCCCGTCGCTACGCTAGCCGGGTCTCGCGCATGCGCTGTGGGCCACCATCAACCCGGTTGCGAGCACTCAGCGCTTGCGACCGGGTCTGAATCAGGCCCACAGTCAACATTATTATCAGTGGGGACTACGATATGAACCCTATGTACCAAACTCCAAATAAGTTTAGTCCCGTTAGTTTACACCATCTTCAGATGGTGTAAACTGCTTTAAGCCTATGGTGGTTTAGGAGCAGGAGGGAAATCTTTCTATTAACCCTTCACTTTGCATTGTCGGCCCGCACCCTGGACTTTATGCACGAGTCCATTCCTGGTGTGACCTGGGTGAGACCCCTTTCAGACTTACAGGCTTATTGCCGGGTCGATGACGTCACAGCTATCATATGATGAGCCGCCACTTGGAGATGAGACCATCTCCAAGTGGCGGCTCTTCCTATGCTGTGAACAGGACTCGGGTCACGATGATCCGGGTTACCCATTCACACTGCATAGCGAGCCGGGTTGAACCTATGTTCAACCCTGCTCGTTACCAGGGTTGAAATGCCAGGGCGCTCGATCCGGCTTATTTTAACTTGGCCCTTTCACACTGCACAGTAACCCGGGTTATTGCTGCAAGTGTGAAAGGGGTATTACTCTCTCACGCAGCCTCTGACACTGGGCCCGATTCAGAGCCGCTCGTAAGCGGCCGCTCGTTCGCTCCAAGCGATGTTCGCACAACTGCGCATGCGTATGGGTCGTAATGCGCATGCGCCAACCAGTCAGTGCGATCAGAAATCGAGCGCTCGCCAAATATCGAGTGCCTGCTAATTTGAGTGACAGGATGAGGCATTTGTGGGTGGTAACAGGCGAAGGTGCTTGAAAACGGGGAGTGGAGATCCGAACCAGGCGTGCCAAACGGTCAAAACGGGCGTTTTAAGGGTGTGCATAATTAGCAAAGCAGCGTCATTGGCCACGTCACTTGGTTGTCTCTTAGCCTGAACTGTTCGCATGATTGCGGTAAGAAAATCCTACCACAAGCACTGCGAGCAGTTCAGATGCCTTTCGATGTACTCGATTAATCAAATAAATAGCGGAGATGATGTAGGATGCGAGCGGCCAGGGGGCGTCTTTACAAAATAGCGAGTGCATGTTTCGTTCGCTCGCTCAGACATAGAGGCGTGAACAGACCGCAAAGAGCGAGCGCTCAATTTAAATAGCCGGCCCCTTTTTCTGACCGAGCGAGCGCAAATAGCGTCCGGCTCTGAATCAGGCCCACTGTGCGCAGTGTCAGCTTCCACAGGAGAAGTCTTTAGCTGGTCATACACCGACACGACCAGCATAAGATCTGATTCATCATACAATTTCCCTACGATTCCCCGGAGCTCCCTGGCAGTCCCGGCAGCATGTTCATTGTTTTTCTTAGCACAGGATCTGTCGTAAGATCGATCCTGTGTCTCACAGGCTGGAAACAGTCATTGAAATGACTTGAATTTCCGCACGATGGATCGCATGAACAAAATAAACGGCACGATCTCCACATGATACGATGGACAAGATCTGCTGCACATCTGATCATAAGATCGGATTATAGGCGCCGCGGGAGCGTGCATCCGATCGTATCTTGCTAAAAAAATCCACGATTTTCACAAGATCCATCTTATGACCCGTCGAAAATCGGGCAATCAGCCCGAAATCGTGCAGGTGTATGGCCAGCATTTCACTTCTGTGAAAGACTTGTACAATTTGCCGGGGATATAACTTGCAGTAGAAGTGGTTACCGCAACCGCAGTCCCTGAGAGTTCCCCTTTGTACATAGCGGGGATATTTTTATTAAAAATGAAAGTATCTCCTGCAATATGGATAGATAATAATCGCAGCAGTGCTGCTGTTGTTAGCACATAGACTCCTTAGTTTGTTCTCAAAATATATAATAATCTAATACCCCTTTCCAGGAGTAAAAACAGGACTGGAACAGGAGTAAAAAATTTATTAAGTACAGTAATTGAACCCTTTGTAACCTCCCTTTACTCTCTAAAAGGGATACTGGGTTACTAACACCTTTGGGTTACTAATATACCCTCCCTTAACCTTTGTGAAAGATATACGTTTTCTCTATCAGGTCAGTGCCTCCACCCAAGTAATAATAGCTTATATGGGTCTACTTGGGAAAGCCCAGTAATTAATACATATGTATATATATATTAGGGATGTGCAGGCTCGGATAGGTTCGAGTTTGCACGTTAAGTTCGGATTTTTCCCTCCAAAAAAACGGAACTCAGAAAGAGGCTAAACGTCATCTTACATGGACGAACATCATCATGAATGATGATGTTCGTCCATGTAAGATGACGTTTAGCCTCTTTCTGAGTTCCGTTTTTTTGGAGGGAAAAATCCGAACTCAACGTGCAAACTCGAACCTATCCGAGCCTGCACATCCCTAATATATATATATATATATATATATATATATATATATATATATATATATATATATATATATATATATATATATATATATAGTAGTACACAAATTATCCGGCACTCACAAAATGTTATATAAATTTCATCGCTCCGGTGCCCTCCTATTGGGGAACTGCGTCCCCACAACATACGATCCACCGAGGCGGCACTCAGGAGACTTCTCGAAGAATATAACAGCTCTCTTTAATGCTGATACATCAACATTAAAGAGAGCTGTTATATTCTTTGAGAAGTCTCCTGAGTGCCGCCTCTGTGGATCGTATATATAAATATATATATATATATATATATATATATATATAGGGTAGAGTGTGAGAAATGTCGTTAATATAGTATCTATACCTTATAACAGTTACAATAAATTTACCACCTTTTTTCTTTCTCTTATCCAGGTAGCTGCAAAGCTGAATCTTGTCGATTCCGAATCAGGTAAGTACTTCACAGTAAATTAATAACAGGTTCTCTTTTTTAACATGTATATTTTAAAAAGGTAAACAACATGCATATACAATACACATTAGCAATACTGTGGTCACATGCAAGATGTTAATTACACTTCTCCTAACACATATTTTTGATTCAATTACTCTCATTCAGTTCCGTTAGCAAGATGCCTGTAGAGTTGTTAAATGTCCTTTTATGTCCCTTTATGAAATCAATAAAGATACACTTAAATAGTCTGGTTTGTGCTCCACTGAATGTAATAAAATGTCGCAGCTGATGTTTGAAACAGTCTTCTAGCAATAAGGTCCCAAGGAAAAAGACCCTTAGGCTTGATGAATTACCACTGTTTATAAATATAACTGTTCCCTGTGGGTATTATGCAGCAAAGTTATAGCAAAGGTAATGTGCTGTTAAAGGCTTTCTAGTATGAATAAATCCTGGGTATTCTATTTGTATACTTGAACTATAGTCCCCTTATGTCAGAGCTCAATAATCTTGCTACCTTAGCTGCTGCATTTACATAAACCTCCTTGGTTGAGTATAAAGTATCTGCCAGTTTAATGTTAATGTTTCCTTTTAGAGAATATATCTTTGGGCTACTAAACTCCTCTCCACTGCCAGCTTGCCCTGCTTTAATGGTTTGTAAGGAAACTGATTATGCTGTATATATTAGGGGTGAGCGGGTTCGGATTTCTGAAATCCGAACCCCCCCGAGCCACCCCGATCTGAGGCCGATCCGAGTCAGGCTCGACTTTTCCCGCCTGACTCGGATCTGAAATCGAGGCAAAACATCATCATCCCGCCTTCCGGGTCTCGCGGGTTTTGGATCCTATATAAGGTACCCGCGTCGGCGCCATTTTCTCACTCGGCTGTGGACAGTGAAGAGGGAGGGTGGGAGTTAGGGCTGGCTGGGCTGTGTAGTGTAGTGCAGTGAAGTGCAGTGTTGTGCTGTGCTGCTGTTGTCCATAGGGGCTGTGTCCACTCCTTCAAAGTCCATAGGGGCTGGCTGGACTGTATTGTGCAGTCAGTTGTCCATAGGGGCTGTGTCCACTCCAAAGTCCTGTGCAGTGTCCCAGTCCTAAAGGGGTGCTGTAGTGTTGTCCAGGGGATGCTCTGTCCATCAGGGGTGCTCCCCCCAAGTGCAAAAAAAAATAATATTTTTTCTGTGTTTGTGAATTGTGTGCACTGTGGCTGCATGTGCATCAACAAAGGAGCAGCGCCAAGCGTGCGCCTGTGTCCCATTAGTAAAGGGCCGGCTAGCTTGTCCATTAAAGGGTGCTGTAACCCCCAAAGTACACTCCAAACAAAAAATATATATATTTTCTGTGTTTGTGAATTGTGTGCACTGTGGCTGCATGTGCATCAACGAAGGAGCAGCGCCAAGCGTGCGCCTGTGTCCCATACGTAAAGGGCCGGCTGGCTTGTCCGTTAAAGGCTGCTGTAACCCCCAAAGTACACTCCAAACAAAATAAAAAATTCTTTTTTTTTCTGTCTTTGTGAAATATGTGTGCAGTAGCCGCACGTGCATCAACAAAGTAGTGCCAAGCGTGCGCCTGTGTCATAAGTAAAGGGCCGGCTGGCTTGACCATTAAAGGGTGCTGTAATTCCCAAAGTACACTCCAAATAAAATAAAAAAATATTTTCTGTGTTTGTGAATTGTGTGCACAGTAGCCGCACGTGCATCAACAAAGTAGTGCCCCATAAATAAAGGGACGGCTGGCTTGTCCGTTAAAGGGTGCTGTAACCCCCAAAGTACACTCCAAACAAAATAAAAAAAATATTTTCTGTGTTTGTGAATTGTGTGCACTGTGGCTGCACGTGCATCAGCAAAGGAGCAGCGCCAAACGTGCGCCTGTGTCCCATAAGTAAAGGGCCGGCTGGCTCATTTCTTAAAGGGTGGTGTAACCCACAAAGTGCACTACTCTCCAGCAAAAATAAAAAAATATTTTCTGTGTTTGTGTGCGCCTTAGCCGCACGTATATATCAATATAACATAAATGGAGGAAAAAACTTTCTCCGATAAAAATAAAATAGGGAAAGATCAAGAACCACTTCCTCCTAGTGCTGTTGCTGCTGCTGGGAGTTGTTCATCATCCCAGAGAGGAAGTAGGAACACCACTACTTTTACTAAACAATTGACCCTCCAACAGTCCCTAGCGATGAGGATGAAGTACGACAGCAGTCATCCTAAAGCAAAATGTATAACTGAGGCCTTGACTGCTATGTTGGTGTTAGACGTGCATCCGGTATTGGCCATTAGTGCAGTGGGATTTAGACAATTGATGGAGGTAGTGTGTCCCCGGTTCCAAATCCCATCTAGTTTCCACCTGCATCCTCAAAGCAGCAGCGACAAGCGTGCGTCTGTCTGTTAAAGGGTGGTGTAACCCTCAAAGTGCGCTACACAAACAATAAAAAAATTCTTCTTTTTTTTCTGTCTTTGTGAATTGTGTGGGCTGTAGCCGCACCTGCATCCTCAAAGCAGCAGAGACAAGCGTGCGTCTGTCTGTTAAAGGGTGGTGTAACCCTCAAAGTGCGCTCCACAAACAATAAAAAAATTATTTTTTTTTCTGTCTTTGTGAAATGTGTGGGCTGTAGCCGCACCTGCATCCTCAAAGCAGCAGAGACAAGCGTGGATCTGTCTGTTAAAGGGTGGTGTAACCCCCAAAGTGCGCTCCAACTAAAATAAAAGAATCTTTTTTTCTGTGTTTGTGTGTGAAATGTATGTGCAGTAGCCGCACCTGCATCCTCAATGCAGCAGCGACAAGCGTGCGTCTGTCTGTTAAAGGGTGGTGTAACCCTCAAAGTGCGCTCCACAAAAAATAAAAAATTCTTTTTTTTCCTGTCTTTGTGAATTGTGTGGGCTGTAGCCACACCTGCATCCTCAAAGCAGCAGCGACAAGCGTGCGTCTGTCTGTTAAAGGGTGGTGTAACCCTCAAAGTGCTCCAAAAAATAAAAAACGATTTTTTTTATGTGTTTGTGACTTGTGTGCGATGTAGCCGCACATGCATCAACACAGTAGCAGCGCCAAGCGTGCGCCTGTGTCATAAGTCATTGGCCGGTTTGGACATCTGGTCCGGACTGAAGGAAGTGCCAACAATTTCTGAAAAGTCTACTGTCACTGCATATGATACTGTCCTCAAAGCAGCAGTGACAAGCGTGTGCCTGTCTGTTAAAGGGTGGTGTAACCCTCAAAGTGCGCTCCACAAACAATAAAAAAATTCTTCTTTTTTTTCTGTCTTTGTGAAATCTGTGGGCTGTAGCCGCACCTGCATCCTTAAAGCAGCAGTGACAAGCGTGCATCTGTCTGTTAAAGGGTGGTGTAACCCTCAAAGTGCGCTCCACAAACAATAAAAAAATTCTTCTTTTTTTTCCTGTCTTTGTGAAATGTGTGGGCTGTAGCCGCACCTACATCCTTAAAGGAGCAGTGACAAGCGTGCGTCTGTCTGTGAAAGGGTGGTGTAACCCCCAAAGTGCGCTCCAACCAAAATAAAATAATATTTTTTTCTGTGTTTGTGTGTGAAATGTATGCGCAGTAGCCGCACCTGCATCCTCAAAGCAGCAGCGACAAGCGTGCGTCTGTCTGTTAAAGGGTGGTGTAACCCTCAAAGTGCGCTCCACAAAAAATAAAAAAATCTTTTTTTCCTGTCTTTGTGAATTGTGTGAGCTGTAGCCGCACCTGCATCCTCAAAGCAGCAGCAACAAGCGTGCGTCTGTCTGTTAAAGGGTGGTGTAACCCTCAAAGTGCGCTCCACAAAAAATAAAAATTTATTTTTTTCCTGTCTTTGTGAATTGTGTGGGCTGTAGCCACACCTGCATCCTCAAAGCAGCAGCAACAAGCGTGTGTCTGTCTGTTAAAGGATTACATCGGTGACAGCATCCAAGTAGGCATGTCAGACAGTCCGTACCTGTACTGGCAGGAAAAAAAGGCGATTTGGAGGCCCCTGTACAAACTGGCTCTATTTTACCTGAGTTGCCCCCCTCCAGTGTGCACTCCGAAAGAGTGTTTAGTGCAGCCGGGAACCTTGTCAGCAAAAGGCGTAGGAGGTTGCTTCCAGAAAATGTGGAGAAGATGATGTTCATAAAAATGAATTATCAACTCTTCCAGGGAGACCAGCCTCCAGAGCGTACAGAGGGACCTGTGGTGGTGGATTCCAGTGGGGACGAATTAATACTCTGTGAGGATGAGGATGTACACAACACTGAAGAGGGTGAGGAATCGGTGAATGAGGAGGATGAGGACGACATCTTGCCTCCATAGAGCCAGTTTGTGCAGGGACAGATTAATTGCCAGCTTGTTTTGTGGGGGCCCAAACGAACCAATCATTTCAGCCACAGTCGTGTGGCAGACCCTGGCGCTGAATTGATTGGTTTGTTAAAGTGTGCATGTCCTGTTTATACAACATAAGGGTGGGTGGGAGGGCCCAAGGACAATTCCATCTTGCACCTCTTTTTTTTCTTTGCATTATGTACTGTTTGGGGCCTAGTTTTTCAAACTGCCATCCTGTCTGCCACTGCAGTGCCACTCCTAGATGGGCCACGTGTTTGTGCCGCCCACTCGTGTCGCTTAGCATAGCCTTTTGGACATAAAAACACTATTGTGAGGTGTTCAGAATAGACTGGAAATGAGTGGAAATTAATGTTATTGAGGTTAATAATAGCATAGGAGCAGAAAACAAACACATTCTGTGATTTTAGCTGTTTTTATTCTTTTTATTTTTAAAAATACAGATGCAAAACACAAAACCCAGAACCCAAAACACGGAAGGGTGGTTTTGGCAAAAACAATCCAGATCCAAAACACGAAGAAAGATCCAGATCCAAAACCAAAACACGAAAAGTGGCCGGTGCACACTCCTAATATATATATATATATATATATATATATATATATATATATATCAGTCAGGTGCATAAATATTGGGACATTGACAGAATTTTCATATTTTGCCCTCTATTCACCACCACAATGGCTTTGAAGTGAAACAAACAAGATGTGCTTTAACTGCAGACTTTCAGATTTAATTTGAGGGTAATTACATCCACATCAGGAGAGCGGTGTAGGAATTACAACGGTTTCTATATGTGCCTCCCACTTTTTAAGGGGCCAAAAGTAATGGGACAAACTAAACAATCCTAAATCTAACTTTCACGATGGGTTTCATCCCTGGTGATGCTCTGCCAGGCCTCTACTGCAAATGTCTTCAGTTCCTGCTTGTTCTTAGGGCATTTTCCCTTCAGTTTTATCTTCATCAAGTGAAATGCATGTGCAATCGGATTCAGGTCAGGGGATTGACTTGGCCATTGCATAACATTCCACTTTTTAGCCTTAAAAAACTCTTTGGTTGCTTTTGCAGTATGGTTTGGGTCATTGTCCATCTGCACTGTGAAGCGCCGTCCAATGAGTTTTGAAGCATTTGACTGAATATGAGCATATAATATTGTCCGAAACACTTCAGAATTCATTCTCCTGCTTTTGTCAGCAGTCACATCATCAATAAATACAAGGGAACCAGTTCCATTGGCAGCCATACATGCCCACGCCATGACACTACCACCACCATGCTTCACTGATGAGGTGGTATGTTTTGGATCATGAGCAGTTTCTTTCCTTCTCCATACTCTTCTCTTCCCATCACTCTGGTACAAGTTGATCTTTGTCTCATCTGTCCATAGGATGTTGTTCCAGAACTGTAATGGTTTTTTTAGATGTTGTTTGGCAAATTCTAATCTGGTCTTCCTGTTTTTGTGGCTCACCAATGGTTTACATCTTGTGGTGAACCCTCTATGAACGGTGTAGGAATTACAACGGTTTCTATATGTGCCTCCCACTTTTTAAGGGGACAAAAGTAATGGGACTATCAACTCAAAAGCTATTTCATGGACAGGTGTGGCCTATTCCCTCGTTATTTCATTATCAATTAAGCAGGTAAAAGGTCTGGAGTTGATTCTAGGTGTGACATTTGCATTTGGAATCAGTTGCTGTCGACTCTCAATATGAGATCCAAAGAGCTGTCACTATCAGTGAAACAAGCCATCATTAGGCTGAAAAATCAAAACAAACCCATCAGAGAGATAGCAAAAACATTAGGTGTGGCCAAATCAACTGTTTAGAACATTCTTAAAAAGAAAGAACGCATCGGAGAGCTCAGCAACACCAAAAGACCCGGAAGACCATGGAAAACAACTGTGGTGGATGACAGAACAATTATTTCCCTGTTGAAGAAAAACCCCTTCACAACAGTTGGCCAAATCAAGAACACTCTCCAGGAGGTAGGTGTATATGTGTCAAAGTCAACAATCAAGAGAAGACTTCACAAGAGTGAAAATAGCACGTCCCATTGTGAGCAAAACATGGGACGTGCTGGAATTTGCCCAGATGTAATGCCCGCACAATATTGGTGGCGTTGTCAGATATCACAAATCCCCAGGAGAGTCTAAGTGGGGTAAGCCACTGGGCGATGATTTCCCTCAGATTCTCTAAGAGGTTGTCGACGGTGTGCCTCTTACTGAAACCGGTGATACACAGAGTAGCCTGCCTTGGAACGAGCTGGCGTTTCTGAGATGCTGCTACCGGTGACGCTGCTGTTGTTGCTGCGTAAGGTGATACATCTACCCAGTGGGCTGTCACAGTCATATAGTTCTTAGTCTGCCCTGTTCCACTTGTCCACATGTCCGTGGTTAAGTGGACATTGGGTACAACCGCATTTTTCAGGACACTGAGGACACTTTTTCTGACGTTTCTGTACAGTCTCGGTATCGCCTGCCTAGTGAAGTGGAATCTAGACTGGATTTGGAACCGGGGACACACTACCTCCATCAATTGTCTAAATCCCACTGCACTAATGGCGGATACCGGACGCACGTCTAACACCAACATAGCAGTCAAGGCCTCAGTTATACGTTTTGCTCCAGGATGACTGCTGTCGTACTTCATCCTCCTCGCTAAGGACTGTTGGAGGGTCAATTGTTTAGTAAAAGTAGTGGTGTTCCTACTTCCTCTCTGGGATGATGGTTAACGTCCCTACCCCTACTTATTTCACCTTTACATATGGTACATATGGCAAGACAGTTGTTGTCCGGATTTGGATAGAAATATTGCCAGACCAAAGAGGTGGAATGTTTGGTCTTCTGCCCAGGCATGACCGTGATGGGCTTTTTCATCCCACGGACAACAACTGTCTCCCCCGGAGCCTGATTTAAACAAACCACATCACCATCAGAATCCTCCTCGCCAACTTCCTCCTCAGCGCCAGCTACACCAGTATCCTCATCCTGTTGTACTTCAACAGTGACATCTTCAATGTGCATATCAGCAAGTGGACTGTGGGTGCTCCTTTCAGCACTTGCAGGGGGCGTGCAAATGGTGGAAAGAGCCACCTCTTCCCGTCCAGTGCTGGGAAGGTCAGGCATCGCAACCGCCACCACACTTGGACTCTCCTTGGGGATTTGTGATATCTTCTTAGAACGCACAGTTCTTCGCTGTGCTTTTGCCAGCTTAACTCGTTTCATTTTTTTAGCGGGAGGAGGGCTTCCATCGTCATGTGAAGCTGAACCACTAGTCATTACATAGGGAAAGACCTTAGCCGTTCCTTGCCACTTTGTGTCATAAATGGCATATTGGCAAGTTTACGTTTCTCTTCAGATGATTTAAATGTTTTTTTTAAGGTCATTTTCCTGAACTTTGTCATTTGGGATTGTATGTGCCCTCTATTATGACATTGGGCATCGGCCTTGGCAGATGACGTTGATGGCATGTTATCGTCTATGTCATGACTAGTGGCAGCAGCTTCAGCACTAGGAGGAAGTGGTTCTTGATCTTTCCCTATTTTATTTTTATCGTAGAAAGTTTGGTCCTCCATTTATGTTATATTGATTTGATATATACGTGCGGCTAAGGCACACACAAACACAGAAAATATTTTTTTATTTTTGCTGGAGAGTAGTGCACTTTGTGGGTTACACCACCCTTTAAGAAATGAGCCAGCCGGCTCTTTTTACTTATGGGACACAGGCGCACGCTTGGCGCTGCTCCTTTGTTGATGCACATGCAGCCACAGTGCACACAATTCACAAACACAGAAAATATTTTTTTATTTTGTTTGCAGTGTACTTTGGGGGTTACAGCACCCTTTAACGGACAAGCCAGCTGGCCCTTTACTAATGGGACACAGGCGCACGCTTGGCGCTGCTCCTTTGTTGATGCACGTACAGCCACAGTGCACACAATTCACAAACACAGAAAATATTTTTTTATTTTGTTTGGAGTGTACTTTGGGGGTTACAGCACCCTTTAACGGACAAGCCAGCTGGCCCTTTACTAATGGGACACAGGCGCACGCTTGGCGCTGCTCCTTTGTTGATGCACGTACAGCCACAGTGCACACAATTCACAAACACAGAAAATATTTTTTATTTTGTTTGTAGTGTACTTTGGGGGTTACAGCACCCTTTAACGGACAAGCCAGCCGGCCCTTTACTAATGGGACACAGGCACACGTTTGGCGCTGCTCCTTTGTTGATGCACGTGCAGCCACAGTGCACACAATTCACAAACACAGAAAATATTTTTTATTTTGTTTGGAGTGCACTTTGGGGGTTACAGCACCCTTTAACGGTCAAGCCAGACGGCCCTTTACTTATGACACAGGCGCACGCTTGGCACTACTTTGTTGATGCACGTGCGGCTACAGTGCACACAATTCACAAACACAGAAAAAATATTTATTTTTTTTGCACTTGGGGGGAGCACCCCGGATGAACAGAGCATCCCCTGGACAACACTACAGCACCCCTTTAGGACTGGGACACTGCACAGGACTTTGGAGTGGACACAGCCCGTATGGACAACTGACTGCACAACACAGGACAACACTACACTACACAGCCCAGCCAGCCCTAACTCCCGCCCTCCCTCTTCACTGTCCACAGTCGAGTGAGAAAATGGCGCCGACGCGGGTACCTTATATAGATTCCAAAACCTGCGAGACCCGGAAGGCGGGATGATGACGTTCTGCCTCAGATCCGAGTCAGGCGGGAAAAGTCGAGCCTGACTCGGATCGGCCTTGGATCGGGGGGGTTCGGATTTCAGAAATCCGAACCCGCACACCCCTAATATATATATATATATATATATATAAAAACACACACACATATATATATATATATATATATATATATATACTGTATATACATACTAGGGGTGTGCACCGGCCACTTTTCGTGTTTTGTGTTTTGGTTTTGGATCTGGATCTTTCTTCGTGTTTTGGATCTGGATTGGTTTTGCCAAAACCACCCTTCCGTGTTTTGGGTTCTGGGTTTTGTGTTTTGGATCTGTATTTTTTTGAAAAAAAGCATAAAAACAGCTAAAATCACAAACACGTGACCCATCTAGGCGTGAAACTGCAGTGGCAGACAGGATGGCATTGAAAAACTAGGCCCCAAACTGTACATAATGCAAAGAAAAAAAAGAGGTGCAAGATGGAATTGTCCTTGGGCCCTCCCACCCACCCTTATGTTGTATAAACAGGACATGCACACTTTAACAAACCAATCATTTCAGCGCCAGGGTCTGCCACACAACTGTGGCTGAAATGATTGGTTCGTTTGGGCCCCCACAAAACAAGCTGGCAATTTATCTGTCCCTGCACAAACTGGCTCTACGGAGGCAAGATGTCATCCTCATCCTCCTCATCCACCGATTCCTCACCCTCTTCAGTGTGTACATCCTCATCCTCACAGAGTATTAATTCGTCCCTGCTGGAACCACAGGTCCCTCTGTACGTTCTGGAGGCTGGTCTCCCTGGAAGAGTTGATAATTCATTTTATGAACATCATCTTCTCCACATTTTGTGGAAGCAACCTCCTACGCCTTTCGCTGACAAGGTTCCCGGCTGCACTAAACACTCTTTCGGAGTACACACTGGAGGGGGGGCAACTCAGGTAAAATAGAGCCAGTTTGTACAGGGACCTCCAAATTGCTTCTTTTTCCTGCCAGTACAGGTACGGACTGTCTGACATGCCTACTTGGATGCTGTCACCGATGTAATCCTTTAACAGACAGACGCACGCTTGTCGCTGCTGCTTTAAGGATGCAGGTGCGGCTACAGCCCACACAATTCACATAGACAGAAAAAAGAAGAAGAATATTTTTATTGTTTGTGTAGCACACTTTGAGGGTGTCACCACCCTTTAACAGACAGACGCACGCTTGTCGCTGCTGCTTTAAGGATGCAGGTGCGGCTACAGCCCACACATTTCACAAAGACCGAAAAAAAAAGAACAATATTTTAATTGTTTGTGCAGCACACTTTGAGGGTGTCACCACCCTTTAACAGACAGACGCACGCTTGTCGCTGCTGCTTTAAGGATGCAGGTGCGGCTACAGCCCACACATTTCACAAAGACCGAAAAAAAAAGAACAATATTTTAATTGTTTGTGTAGCACACTTTGAGGGTGTCACCACCCTTTAACAGACAGACGCACGCTTGTCGCTGCTGCTTTAAGGATGCAGGTGCGGCTACAGCCCACACAATTCACAAAGACAGAAAAAAGAAGAAGAATATTTTTATTGTTTGTGTAGCACACTTTGAGGGTGTCACCACCCTTTAACAGACAGACGCACGCTTGTCGCTGCTGCTTTGAGGATGCAAGTGCGGCTACATCGCACACAAGTCACAAACACATTAAAAAAATAGTTTTTTATTTTTTGGAGCACTTTGAGAGTTACACCACCCTTTAACAGACAGACGCACGCTTGTCGCTGCTGCTTTAAGGATGCAGGTGCGGCTACAGCCCACACATTTCACAAAGACCGGAAAAAAAAAAACAATATTTTAATTGTTTGTGTAGAACACTTTGAGGGTGTCACCACCCTTTAACAGACAGACGCACGCTTGTCGCTGCTGCTTTGAGGATGCAGGTGCGGCTACAGCCCACACAATTCACATAGACAGAAAAAAGAAGAAGAATATTTTTATTGTTTGTGTAGCACACTTTGAGGGTGTCACCACCCTTTAACAGACAGACGCACGCTTGTCGCTGCTGCTTTAAGGATGCAGGTGCGGCTACAGCCCACACAATTCACATAGACAGATAAAAGAAGAAGAATATTTTTATTGTTTGTGTAGCACACTTTGAGGGTGTCACCACCCTTTAACAGACAGACGCACGCTTGTCGCTGCTGCTTTAAGGATGCAGGTGCGGCTACAGCCCACACATTTCACAAAGACCGAAAAAAAAAGAACAATATTTTAATTGTTTGTGTAGCACACTTTGAGGGTGTCACCACCCTTTAACAGACAGACGCACGCTTGTCGCAGCTGCTTTAAGGATGCAGGTGCGGCTACAGCCCACACAATTCACAAAGACAGAAAAAAGAACAATATTTTAATTGTTTGTGTAGCACACTTTGAGGGTGTCACCACCCTTTAACAGACAGACGCACGCTTGTCGCTGCTGCTTTAAGGATGCAGGTGCGGCTACAGCCCACACAATTCACAAAGACAGAAAAAAGAAGAATATTTTTATTGTTTGTGTAGCACACTTTGAGGGTGTCACCACCCTTTAACAGACAGACGCACGCTTGTCGCTGCTGCTTTGAGGATGCAAGTGCGGCTACAGCCCACACAATTCACAAAGACAGAAAAAAAAAGAACAATATTTTAATTGTTTGTGTAGCACACTTTGAGGGTGTCACCACCCTTTAACAGACAGACGCACGCTTGTCGCTGCTGCTTTGAGGATGCAGGTGGAATCTAGACGGGATTTGGAACCGAGGACACACTACCTCCATCAATTGTCTAAATCCCACTGCACTAATGTCGGATACCGGACGCACGTCTAACACCAACATTGCAGTCAAGGCCTCAGTTATACGTTTTGCTTCAGGATGACTGCTGTCGTACTTCATCCTCATCGCTAGGGACTGTTGGAGGGTCAATTGTTTAGTAAAAGTAGTGATGTTCCTACTTCCTCTCTGGGATGATGAACAACTCCCAGCAGCAGCAACAGCACTAGTAGGAAGTGGTTCTTGATCTTTCCCTATTTTATTTTTATCAGAGAAAGTTTGGTCCTCCATTTATGTTATATTGATATATATACGTGCGGCTAAAGCGCACACAAACACAGAAAATATTTTTTTATTTTTGCTGGAGAGTAGTGCACTTTGTGGGTTACACCACCCTTTAAGAAATGAGCCAGCCAGCTCTTTACTTATGGGACACAGGCGCACGCTTGGCGCTGCTCCTTTGTTGATGCACGTGCAGCCACAGTGCACACAAGTCACAAACACAGAAAATATATTTTTTTTTGGTTTGGAGTGTACTTTGGGGGTTACAGAACCCTTTAACGGTCAAGCCAGCCGGCCCTTTACTTATGACACAGGCGCACGCTTGGCACTACTTTGTTGATGCACGTGCGGCTACTGCGCACACAATTCACAAACACAGAAAATAATTTTTTTTTTGGTTTGGACTGGAGTGTACTTTCGGGGGTTACAGCACCCTTTAACGGTCAAGCCAGCCGGCCGTTTACTTATGACACAGGCGCACGCTTGGCACTACTTTGTTGATGCACGTGCGGCTACTGCGCACACAATTCACAAACACAGAAAATAAATTTTTTTTTGGTTTGGACTGGAGTGTACTTTGGGGGTTACAGCACCCTTTAACGGTCAAGCCAGCTGGCCCTTTACTTATGACACAGGCGCACGCTTGGCACTACTTTGTTGATGCACATGCGGCTACTGCGCACACAATTCACAAACACAGAAAATAATTTTTTTTTTGGTTTGGACTGGAGTGTACTTTGGGGGTTACAGCACCCTTTAACGGTCAAGCCAGCCGGCCCTTTACTTATGACACAGGCGCACGCTTGGCACTACTTTGTTGATGCACGTGCGGCTACTGCGCACACAATTCACAAACACAGAAAATAATTTTTTTTTTGGTTTGGACTGGAGTGTACTTTCGGGGGTTACAGCACCCTTAACGGTCAAGCCAGCCGGCCCTTTACTTATGACACAGGCGCACGCTTGGCACTACTTTGTTGATGCACGTGCGGCTACTGCGCACACAATTCACAAACACAGAAAATAATTTTTTTTTTGGTTTGGACTGGAGTGTACTTTCGGGGGTTACAGCACCCTTAACGGTCAAGCCAGCCGGCCCTTTACTTATGACACAGGCGCACGCTTGGCACTACTTTGTTGATGCACATGCGGCTACTGCGCACACAATTCACAAACACAGAAAATAATTTTTTTTTTGGTTTGGACTGGAGTGTACTTTCGGGGGTTACAGCACCCTTAACGGTCAAGCCAGCCGGCCCTTTACTTATGACACAGGCGCACGCTTGGCACTACTTTGTTGATGCACGTGCGGCTACTGCGCACACAATTCACAAACACAGAAAATAATTTTTTTTTGGTTTGGACTGGAGTGTACTTTCGGGGGTTACAGCACCCTTTAACGGTCAAGCCAGCCGGCCCTTTACTTATGACACAGGCGCACGCTTGGCACTACTTTGTTGATGCACGTGCGGCTACTGCGCACACAATTCACAAACACAGAAAATATATTATTTTTTTAGCACTTGGGGGGAGCACCCCTGATGGACAGAGCACCCCCTGGACAACACTACAGCACCTCTTTAGGACTGGGACACTGCACAGGACTTTGGAGTGGACACAGCCCCTATGGAGAACTGACTGCACAACACAGTCCAGCCAGCCCCTATGGACTTTGAAGTAGTGGACACAGCCCCTATTAACAACAGCAGCACAGCACAACACAGCCAGCCCCTATGGACTTTGAAGTAGTGGACAACAGCAGCACTACACTACACTACACTACACAGCCCTAACTCCCACCCTCCCTCTTCACTGTCCACAGCCGAGTGAGAAAATGGCGCCGACGTGGGTACCTTATATAGGATCCAAAACCCGCGAGACTCGGAAGGCGGGATGATGACGTTTTGCCTCGATTTCAGATCCGAGTCAGGCGGGAAAAGTCGAGCCTGATTCGGATCGGACTCGGATCGGGGGGGCTCGGGGGGGTTCGGATTTCAGAAATCCGAACCCGCTCACCCCTAATACATACATATATGTACCTGTGTACCCACTTAATTTAACACCTATATGCATATCTATATAGATATATCTATCAATATACACATACATACATACACACACAGGGGCCAGATATTACGATTACACTGACCTGTTGAAAGATTCTGAGCATGGTTTCCTGGGCTGCTTTCCTTCATGAGCTAGGACACAGCTTACGAGTAGGACAGCACTGGAGGCGGAGCTTCAGATGACTAATGGGCGGAGCTTCGTTGACCAGAGGTGGGCGGGGCTTTGGGACTGCCAGTGAGTAGACCCACCGAGGGGGGGAAGTGGGAGTTAGAATAGGCTAAACTTCGGGCGGCCGGGTGGTGAGTGAGCAGGGCAGTGAGATGGACTGTTGGTGGTGACAGGAAAAAAAAAACTTTTTTTTTCCTGTCTGCACTGTAGTCTGTTTATCCTATGGGCCTATTTCCAATGGGAGGCCTGGAGCTGTAGCTCCACCCTCCCCATTGTTAATCCGGCCCTGCTCTCAGCCGCAGTCTGATCGACAGGCTGCGGCGCTTGGAAGGCGGAGTGGGGGTGTTCCTGGGCAGCGTCTCTGTTTTCTGGAGGGACGAGGCCAGGGTCTACGTCGGTGGACGCATAGTTCCTGTCCTCGCAAGCTGCTAGGACCCGGTAAGGCTGCAGTAAGCTTCAGCTGCCGCAGCCTGGCCGGAGGGACAACAATCGTGATTGTTCCGATGGTGATCCCGGCTACGACCTCGGTCGCAGCGTTGGGATCATGCAGATGCAGCAAGAAGGTGCCTGACACCTCTTTCTGCATTCGCAATTTAAATGGACGGAACTGCACAGCCGCTTGTGTGTAGCTGTGCAATTCCATCCATCTCGGAATCAGGCCCACAGTTTATAAGTGAATAGCGGTAGCGTGACGAATGGATAAAAAAGTACATTAAGACTCAGTGCTGCAATCCATTTCATATTAAAGGACACAGCAGCAGTAGAAAACAATTATCAAGCAAAGGTTCCTCTGCTGGAATATTAAATATATCCTTTTTTATAACTTTTGCAATTTTTAAAGCTTTCCTTTTGCAATAGTTTTCTTCTTTCATTCTTTTCCTCTTAATAGGTTATTCGCTTACACTGCAACGCTGATTCAGTCCTGCATGTTCTGTGTCACTCTCCTCATCAAATGATGTGCATGGTCCTTCCTCAGCAGCTAAAGAATCCCTTTTAATTTGTTTCCTACAGTTAATACAAATCATTTGATGACTAGTGACATGTGTCTGTATTTTAATCTGACAAGGTAGCACCTTCCTTAATTGTTTTCTGCTGCTATGTCCTTTAATATCAAATGGTTTGCAGCACTGAGCCATAATGTACTTCTTAAGCTGCATACACACCAACGATTTTTTGAACGATTATCGTTAACGATATCGTTTATCGTTCAATCGTAAAAATCGTTCACTTTCTGAGTTAAAACAATGAATGATTATCGTTCATGCGCGTTCACGTTTGTGGTTTGTAGGTCAGTCAGACTGACCAACTCAATGAATTTCAGTAAGGGAATATGCAAAAATCGTTTGTAGTTCAAAAAAATAATTTATTACGCTTTAAAAAATCTGACAGATAATCTGACAGAAAATCTTTCTTAACAAAATTGTTGTGTGTGTATGCAGCTTAAAGGTGCGTTCACACACAACGATTTTTTGATCGATTATCGATAACGATATCGTTCAATCGTTGAAAAAATCATTCACTTTCTGAGTTAAAACGATGAACGATTATGCGCGTTCACGTTTGTAGTTCAGTCAGACTGACCAACTCAACGATTTTCAGTAAGGGAATATGCAAAAATCGTTTGTAGTTAAAAAAAAATCGTTCATTACATTTAGTAAATTAACGATTTTACTGAACGATTTTACTGAACGATTTTCGTTCATTTTTCCCTTGAAAAAATGAACGAAAATCGTTTACTAAAATCGTTCATTTACTAAATCGTTGTGTGTGTATGCAGCTTTATCCATATGTCACGCACTTGATCAAACTACCACTATTCACTGACAAACTATTAGATAAACCAGAGGTTCCCAAACGCGGTCCTCAAGGCACCTCAGCAGTTTAGGTTTTAGAGATATCCATGGTTGAGCACAGGTGGTTAAATCAAACTGACTAAGGTACTAATTAAGTCACCTGTGGTCAAGCATCGATATCCTTAAAACCTGGACTGTTATGCTGGCCATACACTAGTATGATGCGATTCATCGTACGTTTTCCCTTGAACTCCCTGGCAGTCCCGACCGCACGATTTGGTGCTTTTTTCACACACAATCTGCATATGATTACGATAGATAATATGGGCTGCACAACTGATCATAGGATACTTTTAAGAGCAGCGGGAGTGCGCATCGAATCGTATCCTATCCTACAACACGATTTCGACACAATTCATCGTACGGCGCGTCTAAAATTTGCGCAGTGTATGGCCAGCATTAGAGTGCCCTGAGGGCTGAGGTTTGGAACCTCTGAGATAAACTATCCCTTATATCATACTTGCCTCCCAAAAATCTGATGGGCGCTCCCGGACCCCCAGAAAAGCTGGCAAGGCTCACGTCATCATGGCTCTGCCCCCTGCTTCACAATGCCGGTAATCCCAGCATTGTGTAGTGGTGGCGGGGCCAAAATGATGCGATCGCCTAGTCACGCCCCCAGCTCCGCTTCTAATTATTATTATCATTTATTTATATGGCGCCACAAGTGTTCATGATGTCTCTCCCATAGTGCACACTGCGTGAGCCGGAGGTCGGAGCTCTCGAGTGAGCTCCGACTCCGGGCTGCTGCTGAGGGGAGAGAGCTGGGTGCACGCTGGTTACCAGCGGGCGCCCGGTAAATTGACCCTCTCTGCGGCGCCGGGCTGAGGTAGCCCGGAGGAGGCGGAACTGGTTCCGTCTCCTCCGGCGCACGTTAACCTCGTGTGGGGGCCCTTTACGTGTGGGTGCCCAGGGACGACCGCCCCTGTCGCCCCCCCGTTAATCCAGCCCTGCAGATATGTCAGATTTTCCTTCAGATATGAACGATTGAATGATTTTTTAAATCGTTTTCATTCAGATCTGAAGAAAAATCTGACCGTGTGTATGCACCATAAGACGGTCGGGTTGGAAGCTGTGATGCTTTGGCATGGAATGACCCGTATGCAGGGAGGCTTTTCATAACCTGCAGTCACAGGGCACTATGTGACATCAGTGGTGTGCCACTACCCAACTTAATTGACCTAATTATGGTGCCCATATTACGGACCTATATGCTATATGGTCCAACTTAATAGCATGTGAAAGCAGTTGGGCATGTGTCGGCTGTGAGTGGTAAGCCGTGCACTGCATTCTCACCCTGCCTTTTAATGTCCTTGCTGACTTGGTCACTATGGGGGAAGATCGGGCACACCGCTGTGAGCTGCACACTGATGCCGGCTGATCACTCGTGATTCACAGCCGAGAGATGGCTGCTTCTGCAGATGGGACGGCATGTTAAATCCAGTGCTGGCCGCGCTTCTCATTGGTTGGCGTTCCGCGAGCCATGATTGTCAGCCAACTAACTGCAGTGTATCTCCCGTCTCCATCTCAGCGCAGCTGCCCAATGAGATGCATCCCCAGTGGAACACATTCTCCATGCAATGCCGCTGCTGTTCCAGCACTGCGATCCTATACGTGATTCCAGTGCTGGTACAATCTCTTTAATGTGGCAAAATAAAGTAGCGGCAGGAAGTGGTGGTATGCCATATACCTATATCTCATATATATATACACTACCGTTCAAAAGGTTGGGGTCACGAGTGCAGTGGATTTCTGACTTTGTTTATGTGGTTAATTTTTAATTAACCTTTTGTGATCATAACTCTCTCATGCACCCCATGTGCAAATTCGTTTATATAACCTGTGTCAGCTGCCTTTCTGTAGTATGATAGAAGCTATGTTTGGTGACTGCCTTGCCTTTAAAAGCCATTAGCTGGCAGGTGAGCTTTAAACCAGGTAACATTTTTTCAGTTTAAACTATGTGATAGCAGCCAAGAGGTTTCCATCAGTGTGACAGATAGTGTAGGACATGCAGAGAAGTGGGGTCCCGTGATGTGGGCTGCAGGCTTAAATGCATTGACCAATCCATGAACCAAAACCCCATTATTTATTTATACATTATTGTGAGTGTTTAAACATGGTGAGTGCTGAGTTTTCTGATTTTATATATGTATGTATATATATATATATATATATATATATATATGTGTGTGTGTGTGCGCATGTATGTATGTAACCATGGGTTACGGGATGACTCCGGTCAGAATCCCGGCGGTCAGAATCGTGACGCCGACATCACGACAGGGTTAGGATACCTAAACCTGTCGGCAGGTATCCTAACTCTCTCCCTGTCCTAACCCTCCCTCCCTGGTGCCTGAAACTAACCTCCCCCTAGTGCCTAAACCTAAGCTCCCCCTCCATGCACCCTAAACTTAACCTCCCTCCCTTACAGGGCAATTCAATTTGGAGCGAAAAGTCATTTTTTGCAATAATTTCGCACCGATGACGTCATTTTCGCTGGTTTTGGTTTTACACCGTATTCAATTTCAAAGACTTTTCGCAGGTTTGAAAAGTCTTTGAAAAAAACGGGGATAACTATTCCCCACTGAATAGGTGGCGAAAAAAAGTGCAGAATTTCTGGTTTAGGGGTGCAGGCTTAAAAAAATAGCCTGCAACCCTGGGAATGTCATTTTAAAATAAACTGTGTCAAAAAAAAGTTTAAAAACGAAATAGGGACACCCCAAAAAAATGATTTTAAATTTGGGGTGAAAAAAAAAAAAATGGGAAAAAAGTGTTTAAAAATAGGGAAATAGGTTCAGGGCTATTCTACAAGTATGCGGCAGGTGTTTTCTAGAATAGGCTATTAGCGGCAGGTGCATATTTGCAGAATTTTTAAATAAAGACTTTAGGGACATAAAAATATACTAGTACCCATTTACATGTACCCCAAATTTGATGGGACCACTAAAAAAAATGAAAAAAATAACCTAAGTGCTCTTCTGCATCACTTCTTCAATGTCGGGAAAAAAACACCTGCAGCCGCTATTTAAATCCCCGACTTTCATTTGCAGGCTAAAACGGGGGGTATCCATAGTGATCCCCCATGCTTTTACAGTTTTAGGGGGTCCTATAATTTATTCCATGAAAATTTCATATTTTTTCACAGATCCCACTTCGCAGGTTCCCGTTTTCGCAGCTTTTATATTGAATACAGGGATAAAGCGGGCGCGCGCCCGATACTTTATCCCTGGAAAATCTCCGATGTGGAGCGAAAAGTCCAGAACGGACTTTTCGCTCCCATATTGAATACCCCTCTTAGTGTCTAACCCTTCCCCTAGTGCCTAACGCTAACCCTCCCCCTAACCCCGCTAATCACCTTCGGGATTCCCAGCGGTCAGAATGTGGGAGCCGAGATTCTGACAGGTGTCGAGATTCTGGCACCGGTATGCTGACTGCTGGAATTCCCGTGGTCGGGATATCGATCGCATCCCATGTATATATATATATATCTATATATATATATATATATATATATACTCTATATATATATATATATTTATATATATATATATATATATATATATAGATCCATATAAGGCAGCACTCCACAGATTTTCAAGCAAGTACAAACAGCCATTCCAGACTCACGTTATAATGAAGCAACGTTTCAGATTTATTACAAATCTTTCGTGAAAAGATGTGTAGGGACAGCGCACAGAAAATAGAGATCCCGTCAGTCTAAGTTAAAAGATATTAAGGTATCTGTGTATAAATGACGTGCATATAGTGCAAGAAGTGGTATAAAGTGTAGTCCGTGCAGTCACTGGGGGTCATTCAGACCCGCTCGCGAGCAAAGTTCGCTCGCAAGCGGGTCGATGTTGTGAGAATGCGCATGCGCACGACGGAGGGATCGCACCAATGGGGGCGTGCTGTCGATGGTGACTGACAGCACGCCCCCTTTGCTGGGCGTGTAGGGGGCGTGGCGGCCAGACGGAGGCGTTCCCATGTAATGATGTCAGTGGGAGTGACTTTGGCTCTGATAGAGCCAAAATCACTCCTGGGCTTGCGGCAGCGAGACCCTACCGCAAGGGTCTCGTCGCAAGCCCGATGGTCGCGATGGTCTTGACCATCACGACCATCATCATGGACGCTCGCATAAGCTGTGGGTGGTAACCCACAGCTATGCGAGCGTCCATAAGGCCGCTCCACATTTAAATAGGACGGTCCTGATTCAGAGCGAGCGTTCTGCTCAGAGCGTTCAGCTCTGAATCAGGGCCACTAATCCTTAGATGAAAAAGGTGGCAGCAGTCCTCTTGGGGTCCGTTTGGCCAACGTATGGAGTAGTTCTGGAAAAGAGATTTAAGAAGACATGCGCCCAATACTGTAGTAATTCAAGTAAATGATATACCGGTCCTCAAGTAATGATTGTGCGTACCAAAATGAAATTCTTTTAAGCTTATCTGAAATCCAGAAATGAGTGGTCCGCTCTGGATAGATAGTATGGGATGTCGTCAACTGGATCACCTTAAAGCAGAGCTTATGCAAGCTCACAGAGGGGAAAGTATATATATATAGTGTAGTATTTATTTTTGAATCAATGGTATAATTAAATAAAGAGGCTGCGTACCAGAATATGCTAATTCAATAGTAGTATGTCTTGCTTCACATGTCTCCTAGTACCCTTTCTCCGTCCCTCTCTGGAACGTATATATTCGATGTATAAGAGCTGGATGCAAAATGATCCCTCGTTAGCATATTTATATACAGGTTTTTATTGGGTTACATAGGTGAAGGGAGAACAGTATACAAAAACATATAAGATAATAAGAGCAATGCTTTTAAAAGGGTACCCAGTCCTCTTAGGTAAATGTCCAAAGGGTAGAGAGCCTGGGCTGTTTACTTTATAGCCCAATGCCAACAGTGGAGCCTGGGGAAAGTCTGTCTGCCCAAGTAAAATTGTAAATAAGGCTCAAAGTAAATGGCCAAACTGAATCATATTTCTCATCTATTTGCCGGTTATCAGAAATGAAATACACTCTATGAACTAATACAACACGATCGCAGTAAACACTACAAATGAATCATGTAAGGTTCACAGTCCAATGAAAAGAAACTGTGGGTGTTTGTACAGAGCCATCTGAGCAATATTGTTTATTAAAGGATATAAATCCTGTCCCCTCTAATTTCTCTTTACGTTGTGTACAATTGCAACATGTATTATGCTGTAAGCCAGAATTCTATAGCTCTCACACTATTCTTCTGGTCACCTAGCAACGCTGTCAACAGTGCCCTGGCAACACAGTAACAGTGCTGAGGACACAAAATATGAGATTTCTCTGTACCCAGCTCACCTGAAAAAGGATTTGTATGTGGGTTTTGGAAATAGAGTGATGCCTGAGGCAATTACTGGATCCTGGGTAAGGATGATTTGTCTTTCTTTTTTTTTTAGCTATCTTTAGTTCTGTTCATTCAACCCTGCATGCGAAATATTGCTCTTTTAAAATCTCTGCTATCCCAATGAGATACCAAGCGTTAGAGTTTCACTTGGCTTACTTTCACCTAATCACATTCTTGTTGTAGATTGCATAGAAATTCTGAGTAACCTAGAGCATATTTGAGCTCATTTTACATATAGCTCCTGCTTTTATCGCTTATTTCTCAATTGCATGATGTGTCTTTGGGATCGGTATAAATGCCGATGCCGGAAGACCGGCAGCAGTAAAGATCCCGACAAGGTAAGTAACTAACTATCCCTACCCCCCCAACCCTAACCCACTTTAGGGGTGCCTAACCCTATCCTCCCCCCTAGTGCCTAACCCTAACCTCCCCCCTAGTGCCTAACCCCCTCGTAAGTGCCTAAACCTAACCCCCCCTCCCTGCAGCCTAAACCTGACCCTCCTGGGGGGGGGGTGCCTAACTATAACCTCCACCCGGGGGTGCCTGACCATAACCCCCCTTCCTCTAGCCTAACCTCCCGGGGGGGTGCCTAACCTTAAGTCCCCCCCGGGCATCCCCTAATCTAACCCTCCCCCCCGCGGCTGTCCGCACCTGGCACCAGCCTACTGTCGTTCGGTATGCTGGGCGTCGGGCTCCCGGCGTAAGGATAATAATAGGCGTCGGGATTTCGACGCCTATCATTAGTCCCCTGTCGGGATTGCACAGTCAGGAAGCCGGCAGTCGGCATTTCGACCGGCGGCTTCCTGACTGCATCCCGTGTCTTTAACGCCAATTAATTATAGCAAATACAGTTGTGACACTCTTCGGCCCTGTTGAATGAAGCACAATTTCTAAGCTTTTAATACAGTGTTACAATAAAAAAGGAAAAGAAAAAAAATCGGGACACCCAAAAAAATTTACTTTAATTTTGGGGGTAAAAAAAACAATAAAAAATAGGGAACACACTTCTAAAATAGCCAAATTAAATTCAGAGGGGTTCCCA
The DNA here is from genome assembly GCA_031769625.1 of Taudactylus pleione. Lineage (NCBI taxonomy): Eukaryota > Metazoa > Chordata > Amphibia > Anura > Myobatrachidae > Taudactylus > Taudactylus pleione. The sequence continues at coordinate 1,200,139 of JAUIMM010000132.1, read as the reverse complement.
AGTATGCGGCAGGTGTTTCTTCATTGCGGGAGTAGCGGAAGGTGCATTTTGCCGAATTTTAAAAAATAATTTTAGGAACTTAAAAAAATGCTTACCCCCATTTTCATGTACCCAAAATTTGATAGCAATAGTTATTTTTACCCCCCAAAAAATCTAAGTGCTATTCTTCACCCCTTCTTCATAGCCGCAAATATGCACCTGCCGCAGCTAGTAGAAACCGAGACTTCATTCAGCAGGTAAAAATGGGGGTACCCGTAGTGATCCCCCATGTCTAGACATCTTTAGGGGGGTCCCTGGAATATTTCCCGAAAATTCACGTTTTTTGGCAATACTTATGTTTTCGTTGATTTATAATTGAATACGGGGATAAAACGGGCACTTGCCCGATACTTTATCCCTGGAAAACCTGCGATGTGGAGCGAAATGTCCAGCACGGACTTTTCGCTCCCAAATTGAATATGGCCCATAGTGTAAGTCTAAAAATCTTACATGTCCATGTTGAAGTTGTAGTGTCCGCAGTCCCTAAGTTCCCATTTCACTTATTTGTGGGCTGTGATGTTTTGCTATTTGGGAACCAGTAGATACTGTGGATACGCCCCTAGAAGTCTTGCCCTTTGATGAGGCCCAAGAAAACACGCCAGGGGAAAAGCACTGGCTGAAAGACCTCAACTCGAAATGAAAAACGTGAATTTACTAGGTGTTGTTCTGGGACAGCTTTCATAGCAGCGATTTAGCCGAATGCAGGCCAGTGATCCCTCTCTTTTGTAATATTTATCAAACTGTTCAAACAACATAAAAAATGTCCTTAAGTCAAGAACATCTTTTTAAAAACATTTACATTTTTTTAGTGAATATGCCATGGGGTTCTAGCCCACCCCAAGTGTCCATATGTCTCCATTATAATAGCCTATCCCCCGTTGCAAAAGATTTCCCGGTGGCTATAACCCCCACCACCCAGTGGTAATAGATCCCGCCAGTAGCATTGCCCTCACACCCTTAATATCAAAAGATCCCTACTGTCTCCCCCCTCCAGTGGCAATAAACTCTTATATCAATAGGACTCGCCACCCCCCCAAGTGGGAATAAGGGCCCGATTTAGACCCGGTCGCTAGGAGATGCGTTCGCTCGTAGCTGCTGATGGTTCAAACTGTGCGCATGCGTATGCATTGCACTGCGCTTGTGCAAACTAGTCCGAGCGATCGGGAAGCGTACGCTCGCCAAGCATAGACAGCCCAGCTGAATGAGTGACAGGACAAGCCATTTGTGGGTGGTGACAGAGGCTAGCCATTAATAACGGGGGATTGGAGATGCGAACGCAGGCGTGCCTGAGCGTCTCAACGCCATTTCAGAGGAGTGCATAATTAAGAGGCAGTGTCATTGTACACGTCACCTGGCTGGTTTATACACTGAAGTGATCGCAGTGCTTGCGGCAGGGTATAGTCAACCTCAAGCTCTGCGCTTCCGATGGTACCCGATGTACCAATGGTTGCATACACTTCCTGGAGTTGACGTGCGCAAGTGGCCGTCTTAAGACAAATTGGTGGGCGTCTACATACACAAAGCGAACGCACGCCAAGACATAGTGGGCGTGCTTATGCCTTGCCGTGCGATCGCCTGCCTTGCTGGGTTTGTGTTAGATTTGCATACGCTGGGTACGAGCATACGCATCTAGCGAGCGGGTCTGAATCGATCCATAAGTCCCAACCATGTCAGAGTAAGCCCCTCTGGCTGCAGTCATTTCCCATACCACTGTGCCATATAAGTGGTTAATGGGGTAGGACCAGGTAATACAATTGCAGAATATTACAGAATAGCTACCGTGCAGGGGATAGAGGTGGGGCATGGTTTAGCTATCACTAATGTTATTCTATTGATTAACTTCTGTTACTTAGGGGTAAATTTACTAAGAATCGAGATAGGTCGAGATGACCATCTCGGGTGATTTATTGATTTTTTTCCTGCTTGCAAATTTACTAAAGGTAAAGTTTGATGAGTTAGAGAGAGATTTCTCTCATCTCACTCGTAAAACTCAGGTGAGATAGCAATCTCAAATCAAATCACCTTCTGGTCAAATCGGAAGTACTTTTCACCTAAAGCATACATCTCTCAAATTTACCAAGAATCGGGATGACAAGCTCGGGTGAGATAGGAGCAAACTCTCTGCCAAAATCACTTTTCAAACTCTCAATCCCCTGAGCTGCGAGATGGTCAGAAACATATACAAATCATTGTGATTTGTGAATGTTGCTTTCTTTAAATGGTTAAAATAGGGTTAATTTGTTAAAAAAATTACGTGAGGTCCCCCCACCCAAAAGACTAACCAGCCTCGGGCTTGCCAGCCTGTCCTGGTTCTTAATTTACAGGGAAAAAAATATGTAGAGTTCCACTGTATATTACGAACCAGCAACAGGCAGCAGGGGCAGAACAGGTTTTAAATATACGGGGGGAAAAAAATGAAGTGTGGTTCCCCCATATATTTAAAAGCAGCCCTGGACCCTTTCTAATGGGGGGACTGATGCCACAGCCAGGGGTGCCCTTTCACCGGGCCCCCCAGCCGCAGTGTCAGCCCTGACCGTTAGTCAGCCCAGGCCAGGGATCCCTGGGGAGATGGGGACCCCCCAATAAAGGGGTCACCCTCTCCAGGGCACCCCTGGCCGAGGCTGATAGCCCGGGGCTATCCCCGCCACCCCTGGGTGGCCGGTTGATAGTGTTGGGTGTAGTGTAAAAATTCCCCCGCATGCTGGTACTTGGAGAACCACAATGTCAGCTCGTGGGAAAGAGTTGACATCAGTCCCGGGCTGCCGGCCAATCAGTGGCGGCTAACATTAGCGGCCGCTCATTGGCTGGGACCCACGTGGAGGAGCCGCTCATTGGCTAAGCCCAGGTAATTCGTTGGGATACTTTACGTTGACAAGGGGACATGAAAATCTGGAAACAGGTGAGTATGTGTAAGTGTGTTTATGGATGCAATAACGCTTTATTTCACGGTGTGTTGTGTGTTTTATTAACCATTTCTTTACAGGTGAACTACAGGTACCAGTGGCCCTGCTGCCTGTTGCTGGTTCGTAATTTACAGTGGAACTCTACACATTTTTTTCCCTGTAAATTAAGAACCAGGACAGGCTGGCAAGTGCGAGGCTGATTAGTGTTTTGGAGGGGGGAACCTCACGTCATTTTTTTATAAGAACATTTATCTATTTTTTACAAGTCTTTTTCCATCAACAGTTTTTTATTAGAATTTTGTCCGTGAACCACGGAGGGGAAGGGGTACAGAAAGGAGAAAAGGAGGGGGGGAGGGAATCAGGAAAAATTACAACATTTCCAATCATAGCAGTATATAAAAAGCAAATAGTATTAACAACAGACTGATCTCATACCCCATAATTACGTTGTAATAAAATAACATAGGGAGAAGAAACAGCAGCAAACCTTTCAATAAAATAGAAAATGAAGGGGTTTCCAGGAGAAGTAGTGCTCCTTCCCCAGCTGTAGTAAACTTGGACCAACTGGACCAATTTACTAAAGGGGAAGAGATCGAAGAGGAATATGATAACCCTACAGTTTCCATTAAAAAGGCAAAATGAATCTTACAAATTATTTTAGAAAGGGGGGGAGGAGATGAACATTTCCAATTCTGAGCAATGGCTGCTCTTGTGGCAATGAATATATGTCCTAGAACGTAACAATCCGCCTTAGATAGACCCGAAGGGTATATATGTAACAGTGCCAAAGCAGGGGATTCCTGGAGACATACCTGTGAAAAAGGCTAATGTGAACACCTCGTTCCATAGATGTCGTATGCGAGTGCAGCTCCAGAAAATATGGAATAAATCGCCTATTTCCATACAGTTTCTCCAGCAAAACTTCGATTGGGAATGCCAAATCTTATGTAGTTTAGCTGGTGTGAAATAAAGTCTCTGTAACAATTTATATTGCATTTCAAGGTGGTTATGGCATCTGGAGAAGCGGTGGGCTGTTAAGTATATGGATTCCCATTGATGGGGTGTAAATGTGGTTTGTAGGTCAGCTTCCCATTGAAGTTGCGTGGGAGATTTCCTCATTTCCTCTCTATCTTGGTATATGGAGTACCAAAACCGTATTGAACCTCTGGAGTTCCCTGATGACAATCTAGATAGGATGTGGGCAGGCGGAAGGTGTAAAGAGCCCGGGATTTTAAACATACTCAATAACCAATGGTATATACGGGTATACGTAAATAATTCCCTATGTGGTAGATTGTATTGTAATTGTAAGTTCTGATAGATCTATTATTAATCAGATCAGAGATAGAAGAGATGCTGCAGGTTTGCCATCGAGAAATGTTTAAATCTGGTATTAAATGTGAGAGGGTTCCTAAGGAGAGGTTACCGGTCGGTAGAGAGATTCCCGTAGTAGAGATTGCTGTAAGATCCCAGGCCATTAATGAGTCTACAACGGCTCGGGGAGTATCTTTCGCCACAGGGGGAAGGGACCATCTAAGCCACCAGACAAGCATAATGGTAGGCTAACAGATCGGGGACTTCAAGCCCACCCAACTTGCACTGTCTAGCTAACCGAGAATAAGTGATCCTAGGGGTCTTTCCCTTCCATATATATTTCTAAATGAAGGAGTGAATCTGTCTAATATAATTTTTTTGGACTAGATAAGGGATTGCTCGGAACAAATACATAAGCTTTGGTAAAATCAACATTTTGAACGCGGCAAGTCTACCCAACCATGATATTTCAAATCTTAACCAACGTTTCAATAGGTCATCTATATCGGTCAAAAGGGGTTTAATATTTAATTCTGCTATGTTAGACATAGTGTTAGATATGTGGATCCCTAGATAAGATATGGGCCCTGATTCAGAGCCGGACGCTCTGACCAGAGCGCTCGCTCTGAATCAGGGCCCACCTCCATAAATATGGAGCGTCCTCCTGGACGCGAGTATAGCTGTGGGTCACCACCCACAGCCTATACGAGCGTGCAGGATGATGGTCGCGATGGTCTTGACCATCGCCAGTGCGAGCAGAAGCCTGCGGTTGAGTTTCTCAACTGCAAGGCCTGGAGTGATTTTGGCTCTATCAGAGCCAAAATCACTCCCACTGACATCACTAGTGATGTCAGTGGGGCCGGCTTCTGACGGTAGGCATTCCCTTGGGAACGCCTCCGTCTGGCAGGCACGCCCCCGGTACGCCCACCAATGGGGGCGTGCTGTCAATCAACATCGACAGCACGCCCCCTTTGATCAGACACAACGAGCGAAGGAAAGTCCTTCGCTCGGCGCGTCTCGCGCATGCGCACGACGGAGCTCCCTCCGTCGTGCGCATGCGCAGTGCACACCATCGACCCACTTGCGAGCGGACAGCCGCTCGCGAGTGGGTCTGAATCAGGCCCATGGAGTTCTCCTTCCATATGTATTTGAAATTTGTTTTAAATCTTGTCAATGTTTCAGGTGGGATATGGAAAGGCAAGGCCTCTATTTTTTACAAGTCTTAACACACAAGCAGCAAGCACATATCTCACTGATATGTGCTGGCTGCTAGCTCGGGAGAGATTTGCAGAGAGAACACACTGCAATCTTGGGTGAGTAATCTCCTGCAAAACGAGTTACTCGGGAGAGATATCTCGTTCTGCTTCACCATCGGCAAACTCGTTTAGCCTCAAATCGCCTGTTGGCAAATTTGGTTAAAAAAAAAGGGATTAAATCACCCAAATTTTGGCGAGTACCAGCAAGGTAAATCACTTTAAAAATCGGGACCATCTCGAATCTTAGTAAATTTACCCCTAAGAGTCTGCAGATACAGTAAGTGCACAATTTTGATTTAATGAAGGCATTGTCCCAGTGGTGTCTGTAGAGGTGCACTAAGTAGAACTGTAAATGTCGCACCCAAGTACAACCTCCTGACATTCACAGCTGCTCATTTCATTAAATAAACATTTCAGTTTTGTTCTCAAATACTGCTAGGGCTGAAGGGCTCGATTCAGACCCGCTCTCTAGATGCAGCCAGCGTATGCAATTCCGACAAACCCACAGCAAGGCAGGCGATCGCACTGTTGAATGGTAAATAAACCTTTAGTACATTCCTGCCTATAAACCTCTAAGATTCACCTGCCTAGAACCTCTAAGACAAAACCTGCCTATACCTTCTAAAACCACAAGATGTCGCTAATTAGCGTTGTGTTTAATTATACCATTAATAAAACTCTAAGACAGTTGAATAGCGCTCCAACGCGCTAAAGATTATTATTCAGGTAAAAGTACAGATGTTACCACGCTATGATCTAACAATGAGCGCAAAATAAATTGTACAAATATTAGGTCATAAGGTACAGTCAATAAATACGCGTGCGCTCTGGGACCAGATACCGGCATCAATAATGAGACCTTCGTCGAACAGCATAACAGGAACACCGCAGACTGGCATCTCGTTTTAGAGAACTCGCATATATACCCGTACTGGGATAAGCAATACAATAGGATACGTTGGCAGGTTCTCATTGGTTCCTCTTCTTGCTTCTTCCGTTACGGTACAATTCATAGGTCAGTGCAAAGACTCAACCCAGCCTCTAACAGCCTGATTGTGTTCACCTTCCCGCTGCATAATAAATCTAATCTAACTATGGCATACAACATTTCAAGAAGTTATTCTCTCTAACATTCATATTTCATAGCCGCTTGTTCTGATCTTCTTACCGGTGCCACCGGAACGCTGTGGGAACAGAGTAGATCAGTACGGCATCAAACATGGTCCAATTGTCATTTACTAAGTCATAGTTACAGAAAACATTAATTTCTTTATATGCTGACATTGCGATTAAACCAAGTAATAATCATTCCTTTCGCGCTGCGGGACCATTGCTTTTAAATGTGTATGCGGGGAGAAATGACACTAAATTGTGTTGTGTGTTTGAGGGTCTGTGGGGCACTTAGCGACCAGCACTAAGTTGGAAAGGCTTCTGTGTATGTGTGTGAGCATGCCAGTATGAGTTTGGGAAAGGTCACTAAAAAGCTGGCTGTGCGTCTAAATAGCTATTTTGCGTTGTCCTATGTTTAACATGAAGTGCAGGGAAAACACCACTAATTTGCTACTTTTTGCTACATCACGTATGTGTTAATGTGAATGCAGGGGAAAATACCACTACTTTGCTACTGCTCAAATATAAGTCTGTGGTGATTTTAATGTGTTGCAAAGTTATTTTATGTCTGCTAAACACCATCGGTAGGTGTTAGGGGAAGATTGCTAAAAAGCTGTTTGTGCTACTTTTTAGCAACTTTGCGTTGTGAGTAGCAAAATTGCTACTTTTATCAATTTTGCACTGTGGATTGTGTACTATGTATTTTTGACAAATTGGCGCTTGTGTAAGCTTTCTTTTCTAAAATGGAGTCTTGCTGCCATTCACAAGATGGCGTCGTGCATGTTTTCCTGATTGGCAAACAGATTCTGTCTTACCTAATTATTCGGTTTCGACAGTCCACCATTTGAAAGCCAATCAAGCGCTATCACAACCTATTCTGAATCTGTTTAGCCATGCATGTGAATATACCATTCAATGCCATTATGGTATAACACAGTGTGGTCATTTGAACCATTCAGATAATGCATCTCCGGGAGGGACATAAAACTGTCCTTATATGCACACCGCGGATCCTTAAGGTATCATGGGAAAGATGTGGGGATACACCTATCCTATAAGGAGAGTCTTGAAGGGGAATTGAGACTTTACATTATCTGAGGTGTTCTATGAATAACATTTCAATAATACATTTCATGCATGTCTAAATATAATACATCAAACGATTGTATTTCCTAGTTCAGGGTTGTAAGGCAGTCCTATATTTACCTCAGTATACATATTGTCATTACTGACCACCATCATAGTTTAATTCTTTCGTTTCACTCTGTTTTTACATTTTCCACACTTCAACACAATAGGAACACACCGGACGCATATGCCAATTATTATGATGACAATCAGTATAAGGATTAAGAATTTGCCTATGCTAGCGATCACTTCCTGGACCCATTCCCCTAGACCTGAGAACCATTTTACTGGGTTCAGCCATGACACCCATCCTTCTATCTTTTCCCCTGCTTCAGCCACTGAAGAGTTATGGTTCTTGCGAAATTCCCACTTTAGCTGCAGAATTTCATCCATCTTCCGGTCTATCACTTCCTTAGGGTCGCTGGTATCATTGGTGATATAGGTGCAACATTTTACTCCAAATTGGGTGGCCAATGTTACGCAATACCCTCCAGTAACAGCAGTTAAATAATTCAACACTAGCCTGTGTTGCACCAGTTCTTTCTTGTACGCTTGCAATTCTCTCCCTGTATACCTGAATGTGTCATCGTACATCTCGGTGATATTATCTATTAATTTAGCAAGTTCCTGGATATATCTAAAATTTAATGTACCCCGAGCAATCCTGGTGGGGTCCAATGCGACCAGAACTTGAAAGCCAGTTGTCTCACTGATTAACTGAGTGGCTTTATGTATATCACCAGGTACCATATTTCTTTTGCCTCTGTGTTCATATTGTGTGTGAAGATATAGTGACGGTGTGTTTTTATGTATACCCAGCATTTCAACATGTGTGAGGGTCATAACTTCTGGGACTACTCTTCCCAGGTAACACAAACCTTCGGAACTCAGGGAGAGCCATTTATACGCTTTTCTTCCACAGATGAAATATACATTATCAGGGAGAACATAAGGAATGGTATGCATCATTATCACTAAGCACATTTCCCTTGCAAACAATCCTATTTCTGGTTCTTCCATCTGGTACATGCAAGTTTCTGGCTGTATTATTTTAGCACAATAACTATTTAGCACCTTACCAATAATTTCTTTGGTGGAACTCAATGTATACCGATACCTAAAATGTTTCCCACCAGACTTAATGGAGCGCAATAGATCATGGTTTATGGACTCATTATCAGCTCTTTGTGAGAAGGTCATCGTCTGATTAGTCACTTCCCAACTCCCGGGTTTATTGGGGTTGGTTATGTTTAAACACAAAAGTGATCTATCTACTTGGAATTGATAGAGTTTGAAATGAGGTGGTTTGGATGAGAGGAATTTTCCATCCAATGCTTTCCCTTTTTGTAATTCTAAAATTTCCGTGATATTCAGCGGAAATGGCACCAACCCTACGTTATGTTGTCCCTGGGGCACATGTGAACACACCCAGAAATCGGTTTGATTTAACACTTTGCCTACCATGCTATGATAATCCTCTAGAGGATACCCACCCCAGTACGGAATATATTTAGGTTGGCACCGTTGGATACAGTTCTCATCAACTAGGGACCCACAAAGCTCACAAATACAGGAATCCTCAGGCGATAACCCTCCACACCTTCCCTGAGTATCCGGAATGACAGCTCTTTTAACAATAACAGTACTAAGATTGGAAGGGCCTCCCCTGATTGGCATTGCACTCCTCCTGATTCCACTCCATCAGCACTGCCATCAGCTCCCGTTTCCTCAATCGGACCCCATCACAGACACTGGATATCCCCGGACTGACCAGGATGGTGAACACTCTAAAAGAGAATCTGAAAATGAACACAGCAGGCCCATCCATTGTCACAACAAGACCTGTAAATTTCTATCAGTTCAGGTATCTTACTACGACCTTTTCAATCCTCCCGCAACAAGCTCGCGATCGACAGGTCCACGCTATCAGCTTTGTCTCCGACTTGTTTCTCCACCGGTTGATTGACCTTTTTGCAGTGAGTGGAATGGACCCGGGTATCTCTCTCGGCCACCTTCAAAGATGTAGTACTCGTCAGCAGCACCTGGTACTGACCTTCCCACCGATCAGTCAAACAACCTGAACGCAAGAAATTTCTGATCATTACATATTCTCCTGGTTCAACATTATGACAGTTCGTTTCAGGCATATCATTAGACAACAATTTCAGTTTCTGCTGCTGTTGCTTTAACTGCTTACTCATTGATATAAGATACTTCACAGTTACCTCGTTGTTACCCTTTAGATCTTATTGTGGACTTATAATCAAATGAGGTTGTCTACCGAACAATATTTAAAATGGGGACAGATTCAGAGGAGGTCTAGGAGTGGTCCTTATGCTATGTAGGACCAAGGGTAACGCTTCTGGCCATCCTAGTCCAGTCTCTGCCATGATTTTACTTAGCTTATTTTTAATAGTTCCGTTCATCTTCTCTACCTTGGCACTGGTTTGCGGTCGGTAGGGGGTGTGAAGTCGGCTATTAATACCCATCAGCTTACACATATTTTGAAAAACATCACCTGTGAAATGGGTACCCCTATCACTCTCGATGATTCTAGGGATACCGTACCTGCATACAAATTCCTGAACTATTTTCTTGGCAGTAAACGCAGCAGTATTAATGGCCGCTGGGTAGGCCTCAACCCAGTTACAAAATACGTCTGTGCACACTAATACATACTTAAGGTTCCTGCAGGGTGGTAATTGGATGAAATCAATTAGTATCACCTGGAAAGGTCCATAGGTCGGTGGAATGTGGGACGGTTCGGTAGGGATCGCTTTCCCTATGTTCTTTCTCAAGCAGGTCAGACAGGACATTGCTATCTTCTCTGCTTGTGAAGAAAAACCTGGTGCGCACCAGTATGCCCTCACCAACTTGCACATACCGTTTTCCCAAGTGAGTCAGTCCGTGCGCTGCCTCAGCCAGGCTTGGGTAATACACCTTAGGTGCCACCGGCTTACCTTGTCCGTCCCTCCAGAGTCCAGAGGGCTCTTGCCCACATCCCTTAGACTTCCAGGTTGCTTTCTCTTGGGTAGAACACAAATTTTGCATCTCAATTAATTTCTGCATGTGAACTGTTTGGAAAACCATTACTTGTTCTATGGGTACATTTGTTTTTAAACCTGCTGCCCACTTGGCAGCTTCATCCGCCCTGTTGTTGCCCAATGATACTGGGTCTTCCTCACATGTGTGGGCTTTACACTTTATTACTGCTACCATTTTGGCCAACTGAATTGCTTTTAATAATCCTTTTATGTGTCTGGAATGTGCGACTGGTGTGCCTGCTGCTGTCATAAAATTTCTCAGACGCCATAGAGCTCCGAAATCGTGAACCACCCCGAACGCATACCTAGAGTCAGTGTAAATGTTGGCAGATTTGCCTGCTGCCAATTCACACGCTCTTCTCAGTGCTACTAACCTCGCCACTTGGGCTGAGTGAGGAGGACCAAGAGGTTCAGCTTCTATGATGTCTGTGTCATCTACAACAGCATAACCTGTACATAACTCACCTGTGTCCGTTTGTCTATGGCAACTTCCAACCATGTAAAATGTCACATCTGCATTCTCTAAAGGTATGTCACGTATGTCAGGTCTAGCGGTAAAGGTCTGGTTAAGATAATCCATACAATCATGCGTATCAATACCTTTGCAAAACTCACTTTCTACCAGAGACTCATTCTCCACCCTTTGTGCATTCTTATGCACATACGGTAAGTACGTTGCTGGATTTAATGTATTACACCGCTTTATAGTGATGTTTGAGGGTGCTATTAGAGCTAGTTCCCATTTGGTGAATCTAGCTGAGGATACGTGTCTGGTTTGGGCAGAGTTCAACAGGGCAGACACAGCATGTGAGGTATAAACAATCATATCATGGCCCAATACCACATCCTCACTTTTGCTGACCAATAGAGCTGTTGCTGCTACACTTCTCAAACAGGTTGGGAGTGATCTCGCCACAGTGTCCAATTGTGCACTGTAATATGCTACGGGCCTACTGGCATCCCTATGTTTTTGTGTAAGGTCACCTGCAGCACAACCATCAGCTTCCGTACAATACAAATCAAAAGGTTTTTCATAATCAGGTATTCCCAATGCAGGAGCTCTTGTCAGACTATCCTTAAGATTAAGGAAAGCCTGTTCTGATTCCTCTGTGTGTATGACACGATCGGGCTTTGAGGAAGAGACTAATTCCTGTAAAGGTAATGCCAAAATAGAAAACCCTGGTATCCACATTCTACAGTATCCACACATTCCCAAGAAGGTACGAATTTGCTGTTGATTCTGCGGCAGTGTCATGTTTTGTATGGCCTGGATTCTATCTGTTGTAAGGTGTCGTAACCCTGGGTTAGGCAGTGTCCCAAATATTTTACTCTGGATTGGCACGGCTGTAGTTTGTCCTTAGCCACCTTGTGTCCTGTTTGTGAGAGATGAAGTAACAAAAGTTTAGTATCATTCAAACATGATATAAACGAGTCAGAACATAGCAATAAATCGTCCACATATTGAAATTAGAACAGATCCATTGGCAGGTTGAAAAGATTGTAAACAGTCGTGCAATGCCTGGGAGAAGATACTGGGGCTGTCTATGAAACCTTGGGGTAATCGTGTCCATGTGTATTGTAAACCTCTGTATGTAAATGCGAATAGATACTGACAGTCAGGATGGAGAGGCACAGAGAAGAAAGCTGAACAGAGGTCGATGACAGTGAAATGGGTTGCATTTGGTGGGATTTGCATCAAAATGACAGCTGGATTCGGCACTACGGGGAATTGGCTCTCTACTACCTTATTGACACCTCTAAGGTCTTGTACCAGCCTATAACCCCTCCCACCACTTTTCTTCACTGGAAAGATGTGACTATTGGCTACACTAGCTGTACGAACTAAAATTCCCTGTTGCAATAATCGCTCAATTATTGGAAACACCCCTAATTCTACCTCCTGTTTTAGTGGGTACTGGGGAATTTTTGGAGCTTGCCTTCCACTTTTTAAATTTACCATTACAGGGCTTACGTTTGCCATTAATCCAGTGTCCTGTCCATCTTTAGTCCAAAGGGAATCTGGGATTAGGGACATTTCATCTACCTGTGATGGAGTTTCATTTAAACTTGTAGAGTGATACATTATCCTTTGGGGAGTGTCTAACATATCCCGCACCTCGTATTCCATTCTCTCTGGGATATCTAAAAATACATCATCAGGGGTGCAATATATAACACATCCCATCTTACATAACAAGTCTCTACCCAGTAGGTTAGTAGGAGCCGCAGCAGCCAGGAGAAAGAATGCCTGGTATGCAACGGCCCAATAGTAACCTCTGTGGACTTTGTTAAAGGATAACGTTCCACTTTACCTGTTACACCCATTGTTGGTACTGTCTCGTTGGTCACCTGCAATTTAACGGGAAATTTTATCACCGACCTGGTCGCCCCTGTGTCTACAAGAAAAGGATATTCAGTACCAGCTACATCAACCATCATGACAAGTTCTTCCCTAATACTTCCCGTTAACCTGACCATCTGTAGACTACAGGTATGACCTGACCCCTAGCGTTGGCTACCATTCTCCAATAAAGCATTTACAGCTACAATTGGAGCTGGTGCCTGCTGAACATTTGCTGGCCTCTGTGCATATCCCTTATGGGGATATCTAGGTCTTCCCTGATGTGGGATCCCTACTCCTTTTACTGTACAGTTTCTACTTAAGTGTCCTGTTTGTTTACAGTTAAAACAGGTTCATGTTTCGGGTGGAGACATGTGGTGTTGTGAGGTTTGCGCAGAGGGTAAAGGTGGTGGATATGGGTAAGGATAGGGAGGGTAAGGGTATTGTGGGGGATAAGAAGTTGGTGGATAGCCTGGGACCTGTGGTTGCATCGGGTTAGTGGGATAGAGTTGCGTTTGTTGTTGAGTGGGGTTAGTGAGAGTGAGTGTGTGTGCAAGTGCAAGTGTGTCTGTTGGCTGTGATGTTACTGTCAGTCCCTCCAGAGCTTGTATACTGACAGCCATTAGTTTCTCGCTCTGGGCTTCTCTCTTTTTGGAGATGTTCTTATGTTCAATGGCGGTTTCTATGAGGGTATCTATTGTAAGTCCCCGCCAGCCATGCTGTGAGGTCTGAACTCGAGTTTTTAAAGTCTCTTTCAGACCGTCCACAAGTACCGTAACTATCATCCCCCTGTGGTGAGTGCTATCTTTAATATCCTCTAGCCCAGTGTACTGGGTGATAGCCTGCAGAGCCTGATCGCAGTAATCTTCTGCAGTCTCACTCTCTTTTTGTTTAATGGTGAAAATTTTGTTCCAGTTAACTACTACTGGATAATATATACCCAATTGAGTTACAATGCGGGAAATGTTACCTTGGTTTACTTGATCTGTTAAGGGGACGTCACCATCCAATACACAATCCGTGATAAATTTTGTCACGTCGGTATTGCGTGGCAGACAGGCCCTTAACACCACATGCCAATCTTTATTAGTGGGTTCATGTGAACTACCCAAATTTCTCAAAAATCTTTGACATTTGGCTAATTCCTTTTTGGGATCGGGGAAATCATTTATGATGGAATTTAGTTCTGCTCTTGTCCAAGGACAATGCATTACTACTTCCCTCGTGGGCACTATACCGTTTGCGTCTGCATTTCCATTTGGAACAGTTATTGTCCGAATGGGATGCAGACCGGTAGCGCTGCTACCTTTGACCTGGTTACCTGGCTGGGGGTTTAATCTGCTGCTGCTATGTATGGTATTAACAACTTCCTCTACGGGTGCAGAGTGTGTTAACACTTCCCTTGCTGTTACCGATGGAGATGGCGGTCCCACCCGTGATTGTGGTGATGCAGCATCTATCATTTGCTCAGCATGGGAAATGGCAGACATTACAATAGGCTCATCATCCATATCGTAAACATTTTCTTTATAATTGCTTAAGAGAGGGTACAAGTTGCTTGTTACATTTTTATGGTTTTTTTTTACATTGACTGCACCTACACCCCCATCCGCATAAGGCGGCGGTGGTGCGCGTGAACCATCTGTACTACCTTCTGTGACGCTACCTTGCAGTGCATGCGCGCTATCAAGCGTCACCAGCGCATTGCCCGAGACTGTGCCCGCGACGCCTGTTTGCTTCGCGGGTACCTCCTTCAGCCACATTTCCCCCTCGTGCCGCCACAGTTTTAAACATTCAAAATATTTAACCTTTTTCTCTCGGGAGCGCATCAAACTGATGTGTTCCCGGACATTGTCTAACACATTTTTATCAAAACTACCAATTATGGGAAACGGTCTAACACTCTTCCTCGTCATATTAAACCATAAATCACAATACCTTATTGCATAAGTACCGTACTTGGTATGCATGATACGACGGGCCGATCCGATCGGCGCCTCCATTAGCAGCACATCATTGCCTAACATCTCTACTGTTTGCGTGGCTCCCATTCTGAGACAACTCCTATGCTTTTCAATAAAGATTTAAGCCGGTGAAAGACAATCAAGACACTTTCACTTACCTGTGGACGATTTAAGTCGGCGGCGCCCACACACCTGGATAAGATTTAGTAAGGCAATTTCCACACCTGGATAAGATTTGAAAAAGGCAACTTCCACACCCGGATAAGATTTAGTAAGGCAACTTCCACACCTATGAGAGTTTGTATGTCAGCTACTCTCACGCACCTCTCTACAACAAAGACAACATGTACACCTGCTACTGTGTATAGAACGGTAAAGCTGCTTACCGAGTGGCTAGACTAACCCTTGCACCTAGCCTTTAAGGATCATATGATACCCTTAACTTTGTTCAACAAATATTCACTGTTACGCACTTTTTTCCTGTGCAGAAAAATACACGTTAACCCAGATATTGGTAATAGAAAAAAAAAATGAAAACCTCAATGGCTTTGTTCAAACATGTGGCAGCACAACCGGAAGTATGTGTACGCAATTGTGCGACTAGTCGCATACACAGTGATGCGACCAGGCCCACGTGTTATTATCTTAACGCTATTATGCTACTCCCTCTAAACTTTTATCAACGAGAGAAAACGACTTTTCTCTCCTTGTCCCTGGATTCTGATCAGCGCTTCCTCTACACAATAACCGGCAGTACGCTCTCAGCAACACTGTGGTAATGAAAGACTAATGCGTCTCTCAAAAGGCGCCTCCACCCTTTTGCTGAGTGAGAACTGACCGAGTGTTACCGTGTATCAGATAACATGATAAACCTACGAGCCCCCAACTGTTGAATCGTAAATAAACCTTTAGTACATTCCTGCCTATAAACCTCTAAGATTCACCTGCCTAGAACCTCTAAGACAAAACCTGCCTATACCTTTTAAAACCACAAGATGTCGCTAATTAGCGTTGTGTTTAATCATACCATTAATAAAACTCTAAGACAGTTGAATAGCGGTCCAACGCACTAAAGATTATTATTCAGGTAAAAGTACAGATGTTACCACGCTATGATCTAACAATGAGCGCAAAATAAATTGTACAAATATTAGGTTATAAGGTATAGTCAATACATACGTGTGCGCTCTGGGACCAGATACCGGCATCAATAATGAGACCTTCGTTGAACAGCATAACAGGAACACCGCAGACTGGCATCTCGTTTCAGAGCACTCACATATATACCCGTACTGGGATAAGCAATACAATAGGATACGTTGGCAGGTTCTCATTGGTTCCTCTTCTTGCTTCTTCCGTTACGGTACAATTCATAGGTCAGTGCAAAGACTCATCCCAGCCTCTAACAGCCTGATTGTGTTCACCTTCCCGCTGCATAATAAATCTAATCTAACCATGGCATACAACATTTCAAGAAGTTATTCTCTCTAACATTCATATTTCATAGCCGCATGTTCTGATCTTCTCACCGGTGCCACCAGAACGCTGTGGGAACAGAGTAGATCAGTACGGCACCAAACACGGTCCAATTGTCATTTACTAAGCCATAGTTACAGAAAACATTAATTTCTTTATATGCTGACATTGCGATTAAACCAAGTAATAATCATTCCTTTTGCGCTGCGGGAACATTGCTTTTAAATGTGTATGCGGGGAGAAATGTCACTAAATTGTGTTGTGTGTTTGAGGGTCTGTGGGGCACTTAGCGACCAGCACTAAGTTGGAAAGGCTTCTGTGTATGTGTGTGAGCATGCCAGTATGAGTTTGGGAAAGGTCACTAAAAAGCTGGCTGTGCGTCTAAATAGCTATTTTGCGTTTTCCTATGTTTAACATGAAGTGCAGGGAAAACACCACTAATTTGCTACTTTTTGCTACATCGCGTATGTGTTAATGTGAATGCAGGGAAAACACCACTACTTTGCTACTGCTCAAATATAAGTCTGTGGTGATTTTAATGTGTTGCAAAGTTATTTTATGTCTGCTAAACACCGTCGGTAGGTGTTAGGGGAAGATTGTAAAACAGCTGTTCATGCTACTTTTTAGCAACTTTGCGTTGTGAGTAGCAAAATTGCTACTTTTATCAATTTTGCACTGTGAATTGTGTACTATGTATTTTTGAACAAATGGCGCTTGTGTAAGCTTTCTTATGTAAAATGGAGTCTTGCTGCCATTCACAAGATGGCGTCGTGCAGGTTTTCCTGATTGGCAAACAGATTCTGTCTTACCCAATTATTCGGTTTCGACAGCACGGTAAGGCATTAGCACGCCCACTATGTCTTGGCATGCGATCGCAGTGTGTAGTAAGACGCCCACCAGCCTGTCTTAAGAAGCCCACTTATGCAAGTCATCTCCAGGAAGTGTATGCAACTATCGGTAACAACGGGTACCATCGGATGCGATCACAGCGCTTGTGGTTGACCATACCCTACCGCAAGCACTGTGAGTGCTTCAGTGTACAATTCACCCATGTGACGTGTACTATGACGCTGCCTCTTAATTATGCACACCTCTGAAATGGCGTTAGGATGCCCAGGCACGCTTGTGTTCGCACCTCCACTACCCTGTTTTCTTCGACCAGCCCGTCACCACCCACAAACGGCTTGTCCTGTCACTCATACAGCCGGGCTGTCTATGCGCAGCGTGCGAACGCTTCCCAATTGCATAGACTAGTTCATCCACGCGCACTGCGATGCATACGCATGCGCGCATTGCGGAACATCGGCAACTACGAGCGAACGCAGCCTAGCGAGCGGGTCTGAATCGGACCCTAAGTGAATCATGAGTGGTGAGGTCTTTATAACGTATAATTTCTAAGTATTTAAAGATTTTTATTACATTGCTTAGGGGTAAATTTACTAAGTGAGAGTTTTTACTATTTCAAATGTTGCCCATGGCAACCAATAAGATTCTACTTAACATTTAAATAGCACCTTCTAGAAGATAATAGCTAGAATCTGATTGGTTGCTATGTTATCAAGTCTTTATGCAGCGTGGAAATCTACATTGTGCCACTCTGCAGAGGTAACAATGCACCCTCTCTGAAGACCCCCATACATCAGAGATTGATTGCGGCAATCGTGCAATTTGCAATCGACTGTGTATAAAAATATTTCCCTTTTTCAATCGATTGTGGCAATTCTGCAATCGATTGAAAAAGGGAAAGATTTTTATACACGATCGATTGCAAATTGCACAATTGCTGCAATCAAACTCTGATGTATGGGGGCCTTAAACCTATGATATAATTTCAATAATCCTGTGTGTCTATTGTGCAAGTTAGGCCCTATGTGTAGTCATCTCCTGTTAGCTGGTGCAAATTCTGTTCCAGTGCAAATAGTGCTATTAGAAAACTTTGCACCTTGGTGGAAATCCAAGATCACCAGGGCAAATGGGGAGGATGGCATCACCAAAGAGGCTTGTGCACTTGTCTTGATTGTTTTGCATCAAAAAGTCCTGTGTGTAGAGGAACGCAATGCACTACACTTTGAACACTGCTTCATATGCCCATATTTGCGATCCCAAAATGGCTTAAACTTCTCTATTTTTACCTTCACTTCGATATTGTCTCCTCTTGTGAAATGTGCCTAAAAAACACCCTAAAAATGAAAACACAGCTGGCATAGTGCTGCCTCACAGTGCTGAGGGGATTGGTCCAATTCCCACCAAGGCCCTATATGTGTGGAGTTTGTATGTTCTCCCTGTCTTTGCAGGCTCTGGTTTCCTCCAACAATCCAAAAACATACTGATAGGTTAATTAGTTTTCAACCCCAAAACAATTGTGTATGTGCGGCCATTTGGTAGTGAATATAGATTAGATTGTAAGCTCCACTAGGGCAGGGACTGGATGACTGTACTATTCTCCATATAAGCGATGTGAAATATGTGTGCGCAATGTAAATAACTGCTAAGAAATAAAAATAATGAATAAAAGAAGTGCTCATGTGCAAGGCTGTAACAGGGCTCCGCCTCCTAAATATGTGATGTCATACTGTCACACCTAGGGGGTGGGGCAGCCACCTCTAGGAAGTAGAACCTTAGGACAATCCAGACAGCTCCACAGGCTGCAGTGGTGTACCGTACATGCCCTAGAAATATTAAAATGTTAAACCATTTATGACGCCTACAATGGGTATTTTCAATTATTGTAGATAGAAATTATTTATCTATAAACAAAGGCAATCTCATTGAGTCACCCTCTGTTTACTGCAGAGAGCAAAGTGATATCGCAAATGTATTGTGGAAAGCTGGATAGAGTACAACATAATACCTCCCACCATTTTCACATTGATTTATAGAGGAACAAATGCCATATGCATTACTCTTTATTCTTAGGGACCGATTCAGAACCGCTCGTTAGATGCGTTCGCACGCAGTATGAAAATCCGGCGATCGCACGGCAAGGCATTAGCACTTCCACTATGTCTTGGCGTGCAATCGCTATGTGTATGTAGACGCCCACCAGCCTGTCTTAAGACACCCACTTTCCCTTAGTAATACACGTCATCTCCAGGAAGTGTATGCAACAATCGGTAACATCGAGTGCCATCGAAAGTGTACACAGCACTTGTGGCTGACCATACCCTACCGCAAGCACTGAGAGTGCTTCAGTGTGTAATTCAACCATGTGACGTGTACTATGACGCTGCGTCTTAATTATGCTCGTCTCTGAAACAGCGTTAAGACGCTCGGACACGCCTGCATTCGCACCACCACTCCCCCATTTCAATTGACCAACCCATCACCACCCACAAACATCTCATCCTGTCACTCAAGCTAGCGAGGCGTCTATGCACAAGGGGCGATCGCTTCGCGATCGTATGACTGGTTCGCACAGGCGCACTGTATTGCATACGCATGCGCACAATTCAAACATCGGCAGGCTGCATGCGAAAGCATCCTAGCGAACGGGTCTGAATCGGGCCCTTAATTCGTAAGCATAATTGCAAAATAATGTAGACATCTTCTTTTTGGGCGTCTGCATAAAGAAAAGATTATTGTATGTGCTATGCTCCAGTTAACCTTGAACCAGCAGAATGACTCTATGAATTATGAATTATAATCTCCTTTGGGAATTAAAGCAATGAGTTGCGCGATACTGAATTCTAATAATAATTTTGTAAAACATTAATGAACAACGGTTGCCCAGAGGCTTCAAGCTGTTTGCTTCAGCCGCAGACATGGGCCGGCACACAGGGCTGATCTGTGAGGAGTGTTCAGTGTAAGGTCTGAAACATGGAGTCAACTCAAAGCCAAGGGGGAAAATGTAGAATAGACGGGCGCTATTAATCCCATCACAAATGTAATTATTGAATTAAGGGAGAATAGGAATGATTTAATTTTTAGGCTGGGATCTAGCCAAAGCATGAGCAATGCTTACTGACACTAGAAAATGACAATTGTCAGCTGATAAAACTGACAATTAAAAACAAAATAAAAGTTTTAATTATCAAATTGTTTTAATTGTACAACTACTACAGTATGTTCCATCATTTTAGTAGAAACTGATATTTTAATACTGATATTAATTTAAGTGGGATTATTGTGAAAACTAGTCATAGATTTATTACCGAGGTACAATATACTTTTTAATTTATTCATTATATAAAGGATACAAACATAACTCCTAACATTCCAGGAGGCGGGATCAGGGCGTGGCCCTGTTATGGTGGGGGTGTGGTAGCATCACAAGGGGCCTGTAGCCATGCCCTCCGATTGGGGTGCCTTAGAGTCTTAGCAGCGCTAGGCCACCTCTAATGTTCCAGTGGCAGCTACATGTAGCCCCCCTCCTCCCTACTAAGGAACTATGTGGTCCATCCTCACTGGTTATCCTATCACTTTGTCAATGTGGGAATTTTGAAATGTGTTCCGATTGGACAGAATCATACTCCCTATTTGCACCGACCCTTACCCAATATTTGCTGAATATATACCCGGGTCAACAAGATGTCGGAGAGGGAAGCCCAGGTGGAAGGTGCCATGGGGGCCTGGTCCACCATGAATCTCATAATTGTGCCCTTGGGCTGCCCACTTCTCTGAGGAGTGAGATGCTGCTCTATTCTCTCTGGAAAATCTGGGAGTATTCTGTGTACATTCTGGTAGTGCAGGCATGTATGTCGTTCCTCCTGTTATCCATGCTGGGAGAGGATCTGGTGGAAGGTGGTCATCGGCTGACACCGGTGTGTGAGAAGGACAATTCAATCGGTGACTGTGACAACGATTACAGGAGACGGAGGAGGACAAGTGGTGATGGCATACTCAGGGGAAGAGGAGGCCAAATGGTGGACACCATATATTACAAAATGGCGGCAATAGGAGAGAGAAGAAGACAGAATGGTGACAGTAACAAACTCAACTATACAGTTACATCGGGAGACATTTTTCTTTGCAATGCACATAGCTAGTTGTACTGTAAATTAACTACAAAGAAAGAAATTTCTTCTGACAGATTGAAATAAACAGTTAGTGGGAACCAACAATGGTTTTAGACCAGGCTCTGGTCCTATCCGCTATCCCATCAGAGTTATATTGTCAAAGGGGAGAGCAACCTAACAAATCAATAGTTTTATCAATAGTTTGGAAGGTGACAGCTCCTACATGTGACAAAGCTTTACACTGTAAGCTCTCTCGAGCAGGGCCCTCTTTCCTCATGTGCGTTTCCTTCCCTCGCTTATGGAGCATACACACGGTCAGATTTGTCAGATGAACGATTTGATGAACGATTTGAACTATGAACGATTTTTGACTGCATTAAAATGAATGGAATCATCCAAATCTGACTGCAAACACATCAGATGTCAGATATCGTTATCTGACCATCGGGAACGCGCATCGTTCATCATTCAGACATGTCAGATTTTCCTTCAGATATGAACGATTGAACGATTTTTAAAATCGTTATCATTCAGATCTGGAGAAAAATCTGACCATGTGTATGCACCATTATACAGTCATCTCCTCCCCACTGCCCACAACGGCATCAAACCCTTGGGTTCAGCCGACACTGCATATCTGGGTATTATGACTGATGCTGCAACAATGTATATAAACCTTGTTGTCCTTGCAATTGTTTTGTTCATACTATTTCTATGTACTGTGTAAGGCACTGCAGACCCCTCGTGGGGCCATATAAATAACAGATAATAATAACAAACTAACAGAGGTTGACAGCACTTTCACAGCCCCTAGGTTAAATGCATTGCTTTGGGGGAGAAGGGGCCTGGGAATTCTCTCGACAGCCCTTCTAATGTGGCTTAAATATTGATGATATTCTTTTCTCATCCTTCAATCAAAGAGCATGATTATGAATATTTAGCCAAATCCTAAATGAATGAATTCTGTACATCCCTACACTTTATATATGAGCTAAATTTGTCATTTCAGCATTTATTCATTCCCTGAATTTTGACCATTTTAAATGAATTGCTTTGTTTTGTTTTTCAGTTTCCCAGTGGATTCCATGGACACTTCAGAAGCAATTTTCGGAATGATATATCTCAGGATTACCGCATGGAAGCAAAGCCTCATCCCCCAACAGCCTTCATGCACCGAATGAGAGTGAGTTTCACACGAAGAAAATTTTTTAATTTATGTGGATAGTTGACTACTCTATTCTTTTTTTCACTTTCTGCCAAGAAGCAACATACGTTGGTATTATAACTGTATAAATGGTATAGCAGATCCAATTCCAATATAACTGGATAATGAGCATCTCAAACATCCTTCCTTCACCCTCTGGCAGGAACAAAGCCGTGGCTTACCCCCTCAGACACTGCCTGACCTGCGGCCCTTTTATATGTTGGTGTCCTCTATACTGCACATCCAGGCCTGGAAAGAGAAAAGAAGATGGGGTTGGACTTCTCTTTTCCCCACCTTCCCAGGTGTCTTCCTACACTCAGACTTCCATGGTTTGACATACCTAGAGTACAGATTGTCATATTGCTCCTCTCTGCACGTTGCGCTGATTCCCTGGCATCTCCATTATCATTTAGGCTGATGGTAACACTCCAATTTCATGATCCACATTCTCCTTCTGCCTCCTAACTCCTCTCTCTTACCTCCTCTGTTGAGTTTTCTCACTACACTGATTCTCCTGCTCATCACGATGGCCACTGCCTTCATCTTGTTTTCTCCCCAATAATAAACTCCTTTGGGTTTCGGCATATCCTCTATGTGAATGACACCCCTATGTATCTACCCTCCTCTGGATCTTTCGCCATCTCTGTTGGCCCTCGTCATTGAATGTCTGATGCTATATCTTCTTGGATGACCTCTCGCCACCTCTAAATCCTTCACAAACTAAGCTATTAATATTTTCCCCAGCCAACGTAATCTACTTACCTGGCATATGTAGTCAGGTTACCGGCCGCCGGAATCCCGACACTGAAAGCCCGATTAAAGAAAGGCGTCGAAATCCCGACACCTATCATTAGTCCCACACCGAAATCCTGATGCCCAGCATACCGAACTAAGTGAAGCCTGGTGTCCTTAGGTTGTAGCCGCGGTTTGGGGAGGGTTAGGTTTAATAACCCCCAGGGGGACTTAGGGTTAGGCACCAACGTGGGGAAGGTAGGGTTAGGCACCACTACAGGAGGGTTAGGGTAGGGAGAGGGTTAGGGTGCTTACCAGCCCCAGTCGGGATTTTGATCCGTCGGTCTTCCACTGTCGGTATTTGATCCGGTGGCTATTCAGCCGTTGGGATTAAATACTGATTCTATTTGAAGGCCCCAAAGCAAACGTTTGTAAGGGACCCTATGTACCAGCCAAAGGTGATAAATGTATATAATACATGTAATTTTGAGAAGGAAGATGGGCCCCCCTCAGTTCTGGGCCCCATGGCATCTGTACCCCTTGCACCTTTGGTAGTTACACCATGCATACTATTATTACTGTGTTTGCTCCCAGTTGTAAAGCACATCTGGAGTTTTGCTGGCACTATTTAAATAAATGTTCTAATAAGATTATTATTATTAATAATAATACTAATGATGATGATGCAGCGTCCCCTGTACCCACAAGCATCCTCTGTATGACGTATGTGAGGGTGACAGAAAGGGAAGTAACAGGAATGAAGGTGTTTGATGCATTTGTAAAGAGAACCCATCCCCAGGTTCTCCAATGTTATATTTTGTTGTTGCCTTTATTCTTATTGCTCTCCTGCTGAGCATGTGTCGTCTGCCCTGGAGAGAGCATAGCACATAAATAGCTCTCCCTGGCAGGAAGCCCCTCTTTTTCTATTTTATTTTTCTAACTATATAGTAGACAGCAGCAGTGAAGCAGTACAATAACATCATAGTACCTGGGGTGAGTGTAAAGTCTTTCTGATTTATATATTTTTTAAAGTATTGTTTTGTATTTTAGTTTTTTATTTATTTATAGTTAAAAAAAATTGACTAAAAGGGGTATGAACGTATATAAGAGCAATCACAATGTACTAAACAGCTTATTTCCCTGGCACGCGTTAACAGTTCCATGCAAATCCACCTATGCCATGCAGTACATTATTCCACACAAACAAAGGCACCTACTGGGGCCGCGGTCAGAGGAGGGGATGTGCTCTCAGTGAGTATCACCGGAAGTAAAAGCCGGCACAGGGCCTGATTCTGCGTTGCACGCAATTCTGTCTGGGTATGGAGCTCACAATTTTTTAGCAAACAGCTAATTTTTTGGGGATTCATATGCAACGATAACAGGAAACTCAGATTTGTTTGGATATAAGTCGTATAGCCACATGGAGCTGAGTGTGTTTCACTGGGCAGCAGTGGGGTATTTGCACATAGGATACGTTTGCCATTGACGGATTTGGGGCCTATTCAGAGGTGAACGCAGGCAGACATCCGTCTGACTGCAGTCGGATCAGATTGCGCCAAGCAAAGGGCTGGTGCAATTGTGCACTGTTGATGATGGTGGCTACGTTCGCCAGTGAATTGATGGGAGCCTTGCGGTCACATAGATGAGGCCTGCTCTACAGCTGGAAATGGGGACGTTGCAATGGTACAATTTATCGAGCGCCGAAAACCAAAAGTTTTCAAAGCTTGTTTCCTGCAGCTAAAAGCTGGGGCGGTTTAAGAGAGGAGGGAGCCCATGTGCTGTCTCTGTGCGGGCCCTCCTCCCTCTCTCCCGCCACATGCGCCAAGTAGACTACTCTGCAGAGCTCCGGGAAATGTCAAGGCGACATTTTCCAAGTGATTTCTCTACTGTACATGCGCAGATCTTCAAGAAAATGGCACCTGGAGAGGCAGGTTTAGGTTATAGGTGTAGGATCCCTTCTGTCCCACCCTGCAGCCATTATAGATACGCTAAAACTAACTTCCAATAGGCAGGGCTACTTGCGTGCAAAGACCCTATGCTCCCTCTGGCTTACGCAGGAGCACTGCTGGGACAGAACCAGAAACGGAAACTTTTGCCATCATCATTTGGCGCGATATGCAGCTTTAAGTAATGATAGTTTCCAGCTACCAATGATAACTGCCACCATTGATCAGTAGGCACCTCTATGACACACAGGCTCATTGAAGGTTGTGGTGCTATCCAGGGGCATACCAAGTGAGGAGGTGACCGGGTTGCCGTCTCCGTCCGGGACCCCTCCTCTCTAGCCAGTGGCATATAGGCAAGTAGACTCTATTACTGTGCCAGAGTCTTGTACGCATGCGCATGCCTCTGTTAAAACGTCGTGGCGGCCATTTTCCTGGCGATATTTCCACTACATATGCGCAGATCGCTGGGAAATTGCCCGCCATGCCATTTTTACAGTGAATTTGTGCAGTGTTGCACAGCTAACGCTCGTATATGGAGAGGTAATTATTAAAGACCTTGGGTACAGAGGAGCTGATTCAGACGGTATGCAGTTGGGAAGCCGGCGGACCTAATCCCAACAGCCTGCTTCCCGACTGTCATATCCCGGCAAGGGTCTAAAGACAGGCGTCAATATGCCAACGCCTGTCATTAGACATACGTCAGGAGCCTGACATCCCGATCGAGGGGACGCCGGGCGCCGAGCGCGGATAGCCGCGCGGTGGGGGGGAGGGTTAGGTTTAGGGTTCTCAGGAGGTTAGGTTTAGGCTAGGGGAAGAGGGGGTTAACGTTAGGCACCCCCGGGGGGGACTTAGGTTTAGGCGACGGGGAAGGGGGGGTTAGGTTTAGGCACTTAGAGGGGGGTTAGGCACTGGGCGGGAAGGTTAGGGTTAGGCACCCGTAAAGGAGGGTTAGGGGGTAGAAATAGGTTAGTATAAACTTACCTTTGACGATCGGGATTTTCTCCTCTGCCGGGATGCCGCTGTCGGGATTCCAACCGCCGTGCATGGGTCCGTTGGTAAATCATACCGATTCCGATTCAGACCCGCCCGCTAGGATGCGATCGCTTGTAGCTGGCCAATATTTGCAATCTGCGCAAGCATGCGCGAACCACTGCGGAAGATAGGGAAGCGCGCGCTCACCCAGCGCTCGCTCACCCAGCATAGACAGCCCAGTTGATTGAGTGACAGGAGAGACTGTTTGTGGGTGGTAACAGGGGCAGGCCACTAGAAATGGAGGTATGAACGCAGGCGTGCCTGAGTCTTTCAATGCCGTTTCAGAGGCGTGCATAATTACCAGGCAGCGTCATAGTACACGTCACCTGGTTGTATTTCACACTGAAGTGATTGCAGTGCTTGCGGCAAGGTATAGTCAACCTCAAGCGCTGCGAGCACATCCGATGGTGCTCGATGTACCGATGTTTACATACACTTCCAGGAGATGACATGCAGAAGTGGGCGTCTTTATGAATGGCTGGTGGGCGTCTGCATACACTAAGTGATCGCACGCCAAGACATAGTGGGCATGCTAATGCCTTGCTGTACGATCGCTTGCCTTGCTGGGCGTGCGTTAGATTTGCATATGCTGGGAGCGAGTGAATGCATCTAGCGAGCGGGTCTGAATGAGCTCCAGAGTGTGCAGTGTTGACCTTCCTGGACCCAGGGTCTTGTCCCACACACACACCCTGCACCCATTATAGACCCGCCACTGGTGCTCTCCTGGCATTGAGTGAGCAGGAAAGGGCGACCAGGAGATGTAGTCACCATCCCGGCTGCGGGATGCCAGAGCCCAGAAAACCGGCACCAGAATTTTTTCTGCATTCGGAATCCAGGCTCCAGTATGTAAGTATTAGGGGTAGGGTAATGGTTAGGTTTAGGGTTAAGCACTAGGGGAAGGGTTAGGGTTAGGCTGCGGGGGGGAGGTTTAAGATTAGGCTGTGGGAGGTGAGTTTTAGGGTTAGGCTGGGTTTTTTTTTAGGGGTTGGGCTACTTACCTTCAGGCATCGGGATTCTGACTTTTGGGATACCACCAGGGGGTTATTTATGAAGGGTGCAGGGTGTGCACACGGGCCCCTGGGTCCAGGGGGGGCCCGCACCGCACACCCTGCACCCATAAAACTTACCTCTCCGGAGTCCCACGTCCGCTCCCATGTCTGCGCCTGCAAAAACGTCTGGAAAATGGCCACCGTGGCCATTTTCCCATCGTTTGCGCATGCTCAGTACAGGGAAAATGGCCACCACTGCCATTTTCCTGGTGAACGGTGCATGCGCTATAGACTCTGGGCACACTCTAGTGCCCAGAGTCTATAAGTGTGGTGCTGGCCGCGCACCGCTCAGTGTGCAGCCGGCTGCCGGGCGGAGAGGAGGGGGCCGTGTCGGAGACTGCACACAGGCCCCCTCCTCTCTAGAAACGCCCCTGGATGCCACTGTTAGTATTTTGACCGCCACGAACCCAACTGCTGGCGTACCAGTATGCAGAAGAAGCTCACCTAGCACCTACCTAACTTGTTCAGTGAATTATATTTTACAGACAGTGATAACCCATTAGGTAGGTTTGTTATCTCCCATTGCTGCGACTTACGATAACGTGTGAATCTCGCCTGTATGTGATAGAAGGGCACATTTCATTTAGAGAGGTTTGGTGCCATTTCAGCAGCCTGATATGAATTATGAATGCACAGAAGTGGGTTATGAGACGTTGGCACCTGTGTTCTGTGCAAATGAAGACGGTAAAGGATCTGTCAGTCGCGCAGAGGCTGTGTCAGTTCTGCTCGGCTGCCATCTCTGATTAAAGCCACATGATAAAAAGAATTCTTTTTATAAAGCTGCACCGCGGGACTACTTTGCATAAACACCATTCCGTAATTCCAAACCCATAGTTGACATGTTTGTTTACAGCCTCTAAGGGACATATTTACCTTGTGCTGTTTGCTGGTTTCACATTGAGCTCAGTGTATATAAGTGAAAGATCTAATACGGAAATATCTTGTATTTTATATTGTGTCTTCCAGGCCAAACACATACAAGTTGGATTTCATTATTTACCATTATTTATATGTAAATATCCAGCTATAGCCAGGAAACTGTGGGCCTGATTCAGAGCCGGACGCTCTGACCAGAGCGCTCGCTCTGAATCAGGGCCCTCCTCCCTGAAAATGGAGCGGCCTCATGGACGCTCGCATAGCTGTGGGTTACCACCCACAGCTATAGCGAGCGTCCATGATGATGGTCGCGATGGTCAAGACCATCGCGACCATCGGGCTTGCGATGAGACCCTGCGGTAGGGTCTCGGTGACCGCAAGCCCTGGAGTGATTTTGGCTCTATCAGAGCCAAAATCGCTCCCACTGACATCACTTGTGATGTCAGTGGGGCCGGACTCAGACGTTAGGCGTTCCCATGGGAACGCCTCCGTCTGGCAGCCACGCCCACCAAAGGGGGCATGCTGTCACTCACCATCGACAGCACGCCCCCTTTGGTGCGAGACCCATAACGACGGCTTGGCCGTCGTTATTCTGGTCTCGCGCATGCGCACGACGGAGCTCCCTCCGTCGTGCGCATGTGCAATTCGGCACCATCGACCCGCTTGCGAGCGTCCTGCGCTCGCGAGCGGGTCTGAATCAGCCCCTCTGTTTACTTTTTTAAATACTGAAGGTGCATACACACACAACGATTTTTTGAACGATTATCGATAAACGATATAAGAAAACTGTGTTTACTTTTTTTATATACTGAAGGTGCATACACACACAACCATTTTTTGAACGATTATCGATAAACTATATCGATTATCGTTCATCGTTGAAAAAATCGTTCACTTTCTAAGTTAAAACGATGAACGATTATCATTCATGCGTGTTTACGTTTGTAGTTCAGTCAGACTGACCAACTCAACGAATTTCATTAGGGAATATGCAAAAATCTTTTGTAGTTCAAAACAATCGTTCATTACATTTAGTAAATGAATGATTTTCCCTTGAAAAAATGAACGATAATCGTTTAATAAAATCGGTCATTTACAAAATCGTTGTGTGTGTATGCAGCTTAAGTAATTTAAGTTTTATCGGATTTGCAGTTTTTCTTCCCATTTTTTGCAAGGCGGCAGTCATGGATCAGTTTAGATCAGCTCTATGCCAGGGGTAGCCAACCTCGGTCCTCGTGAGCTACCAACAGTTCACGTTATCCAGACCACCTAGCAGGTGCACAGGTGAATTCATTACTAACTAACACATTTGAAAAGATTCACAGGTGGAGCTAATTATGGCCCTGATTCAGAGCCGGACGCTCTGACCAGAGCGCTCGCTCTGAATCAGGGCCCACCTCCATTAATATGGAGCGTCCTCCTGGACGCTCGTATAGCTGTGGGTCACCACCCACAGCATATACGAGCGTGCAGGATGATGGTCGCAATGGTCTTGACCATCGCGACCATCGAAACTGCGAGCAAAAGCCCGCGGTTGAGTTTTTCAACCGCAAGGCCAGGAGTGATTTTGGCTCTATCAGAGCCAAAATCACTCCCACTGACATCACTAGTGATGTCAGTGGGGCCGGCTTCAGACGGTAGGCGTTCCCTTGGGAACGCCTCCGTCTGGCAGGCACGCCCCCGGCACGCCCACCAAAGGGGGCGTGCTGTCAGTCAACATCGACAGCACGCCCCCTTTGATGAGACACTCCGAGCGAAGGAAAGTCCTTCGCTCGTCACGTCTCACGCATGCGCACGATGGAGCTCCCTCCATCGTGCGCATGCGCAGTGTGGACCATCGACCCACTTGCGAGCGGACAGCCGCTCGCGAGTGGGTCTGAATGAGGGCCTATATCACTTGTGATTCTGTGAGGAGACCTGGAAAACATGCACTGTTGGTAGCTCTTGAGTACCAGGGTTGGCTACCACGGAATGGTATGATAATCGATTCCTGGCAGTGACAGCCCGACAAATGCAGAGTTCCCGGCAGCGGAAGCCCGACAGCGCTGGAAATCCCGATCGTGGATAGGTAAGTATTAACTAACCTAACCCCCTAACCCTCCTTAGGGGTGCCTAAACCTAATCCCCCCTCTAAGTGCCTAACCCTAACCCCCCCTGTAAGTGCCTAACCCTAACCCCCCCTTCCCCGCTGCCTAAACCTAAGTCCCCCGGGGGGGTGCCTAACCCTAAGTCCCCCCTCAGGGGTGCCTAACCCTCCCTCCCCCTAGCCCAACCCTCCTGGGGGGGTGCCTAACCCTAAGTCCCCCCCCGGGTGCCCTAAACCTAACCCTCCCCCCCCACGGCTGTCCGCTCGCGGCGCCCGGCATCCCTTCGATCGGTATGCCGGGCGCCTGTCTCCCGGCGTCGGGGAAATGTCAGGCGTCTACATCTAGACGCCCGGCATTTCATCCCTCGCCGGGATGTGTCAGTCGGGAAGCCGGCTGCCGGTATTAAGTCAGCCGGCTTCCCAATTGTATACCGCTACCACTGCTCTATGCTCTACCTCCCATATTATCATCTTCTCACACATATATAAAAAACAAATTGTGAAGGCAGTAAGATATTATAAAGCGATACCAAGGTCCAGAGGATCATTACATCAAGGATACGGCTATTTAGAAGATTTGCTGAATCCCTTCTCAGTTCAGCTGCTGATTCTGAGTCGGATTTATCGGCAGATACCGACACATGTGCGCCAAAGAAAGCATTTTCGCGTTGCTCGGGATCATCCATACTATTACTGACGGAGGTCGCTACTGCAAACGGATTGAACGAACCACACTTTGCGAGAAATGGGTGTTACTGTCTGGTGATTGGTCGGCAACCTTGCCAGGAACTGTTCCCTCTTATAGGAATGTCGTTGGCATGTAGGCCAAAATCCTTGCTCTATCATTGCGCGCGAACGGAGTTGGGACACCTGTTTAAGTCCTGATACTAATGATGACGGTTGTGGACGGAAAAGCAGCGGGTGGGATGGACCTCCACATGCAAACATGGATTTTCTACATGAACGGCTGGAGTCTCCCATTGGCAGGACAATTATGATGCCGTGGCCGTACGAAAGAGCTGGTGGATGTTGTGACCGTAACGACTTGAAATCAGCTTAACCGTTATTGCTGCTGCCATCTTTATGCCTCATTTGGTGATCCCCGTGACCTCATTGGTGACTGCAGCTGGCATGGAACATGGGTATAAGTCCTGGCTCTGTTTCTAGCAATTAGTGTTGATACTAAAGAAAGATGCCAGGTTACTGACATCTACCCGGTATGTAGTCAGGAAGCCGGCGGTCGAAATGACGACGGCCGGCTTCCCGACAGTGAAATCCCAGCATGGGACTAATGATAGGCGGCTAAATACCGACGCCTATCATTAGCCCAACGCCGAAATCCTGACGCCCGGCTTACCGATCGTAGGTAGGCCAGGCGTCGAGAGCGGATAGCCGGGGGTTTAGGTTTAGGGTCTCCCGGGGGGGGGGAGACTTAGGGTAGGCTCGCCCCTGGGAGGGTTAGGCTAGGAGAAGGGGGGATTAGGCACCGCTGGCGGGAGGTTAGGGTTAGGCACTAGGGGGGAGGTTAGGGTTAGGCACTAGGGGGGGAGGTTAGGGTTAGGTACACCTAAGGGAGGGTTAGGGGGGGAGAGGGTAAGGGATAGCCTACTTATCTCACCTGTCGTGCTCTTCATCTGCCGGCATTTTGGCGTCAGTATTTCATCCGCCGGGCTGACATCCGGCGGTATATCATACTGATTCCAGCTACCCCTAGTTGTCAGACCACCACATGAGTGCCCGTGCAGCAGGGAAACAGGAGCCTTCATCGGAACCAGAGGAGGATTAAGGACCAGTTATTATAAATAGTAAAGGACAGTTATAGTCTGCTGACTATTATTAGCTTTCTACAGTGATTGGTTCTTGTTTTACGTCTCTCCTTTCTGCTGACTCCTTGTCTCAGCTATGACGCATCAGCAGCCGCGGCACAGTAATGCCACTCCCCTTTGGCTATGCTCTATTATCGACAGCTGATAGCGGCGACTCAAATCACGAGTGTTTCCAGGGGGCGTGCCACTATACGCGACCATAGGGTTTCTCAGAAGTCAGATAATCGTCTGATCTGCGTCCGACGGTCCGTCTGTGTACGCAGTCACTTGGATTTGCTAAGCCAATGGTGGGCGTCTCAATACAAATCCCGGCGGCTGCGATATTTGCACATTTTCGCACAGCCATTGCGTACAAATTTGAATCAGCAGCGACATTAGCGTCTATCTTTGAATGAGGCCCTATGTCATAGTTACTTACTCTCCTGTAATGGCCTGCACATCCCTTACCTCCACCCCACACACGGAATCGCGTCATCGTAGCCCCGCCCCACAGTGCCACGATGACGCGATTGAGGCACTGCGCCCCCTGCACCGCCCACCTGCTGTGAGGAGAGAGGCGACCTGGCTGCCTAAAAGTCGGTAAGTTTGCCCTATGTCTTATATGGAATGTGTATCTTTCACATATCCTAATAACAATGTAAAGACACGGGGCGAGATGCAGGAAGGGGGGAAATGCGGTCAAACCCCAAAAATGCCGGTTTGACTGCATTTCTCACATGCCCCAAGCCTTGGTTGTGATGGGTAATGCCATCTTCCTGATGGCGTCACCCATAGAAGCCTATGTGCTTCTCTCCGCAGAGTGCTGATAGAGGGATCCAATCAGATCCCTCCCAGCACCCTCCGTGGCGCATGCGTCCATCTGCACATATGCAGAAGGACGCCAGAGGGGCTTCTGGGTCATAGACCCGGAAGTCCCTCCATCGCAAAGGGCTGCTCTTACCGACAGAGCAATCCTTTGCGGTGCTGGTCATGCATACCGGCGTTACCAACGCCGGCATACATATGAAGACCGGCGGAATGCATGGCGTCCCGAGTGCGATGTGTCATGCATGCCACTCACTGTCCTGTTGTCTTGTGCAATTATATTATTGCATATAGGTTACACAAATAGGTTAACGCAACTTTCGCATTGCTAACACTGGGCCTGATTCAGATGCGGCCGCACTTCCGCTATTTACACTGGACAATTATCGTCGACAGCGCATGCACCAAGGTACCTTTGCGATGCCGCTTGAAGTGAGGATTTAGTCACAGAGCGATTGACATTCAGGGGCCGTTTGCGGGCGGTCACGGGGAGTGGTGGGTCACTCAGATGGTTGATTAATTGAAGGATTTGTGACCGATGAATGTTTGTGCGCACTTGCTTGGATCTGCGAGGCCGCCGGTGGGCGACTCAATACTTTACCACCTGGCTGTAGCATTCGCTTATTTTCGCACGGCAGCTGTGTAATGCATTAGCGTCCCCATCGGAAACAGGCCCACCGACAAGCCACATTTCTATGCTATCTCTATGCTCTCTCCGTGCTATTATAGGACATAAGCCTACAACTCTTGTTACTCCTGTCATAAGCATACGCTTCTGTCGTAGGGCTGGACACAATGACCCTTTAATCCCTAACAGGAACAAAAGACTCCCCAAGTGTGGGCAGAGCTTCCAGTATAAGAAATATGATAGAGAACTTTTTGTTTGTTCAATAAAATAGGAAGCGTCAGCCTTCTGTAATCTCTGGAACATTTCCTGGCTGTAAATAGCATGTGGACAGTGTAAGATTTCTGGTAAATACAAGCTGAAGAAAATGAACCTCCTCATGAGTCCTTTGGCGGAGATTATAACAAGAATTCAGGTTAAGAAAGCGAGAAGAACCATGTACACAGGGAGGTAGTAGTGTAGCTCCCAGAGGCAAGGGAAGCATTCGCCTCTGAGTACCAGGTGTGTGTGTGGTGGAGTGGCATCGAGAGGGGGGTACCTTTATTCATGTTATCCTAGAGAGAGCAAGACACTGCATTCCCGTCCCCTGGAATTGGGGATGAAGTTTTGCCACAGGGTGTTGAGACGGAATGAGATTGAAATGCCGGCAACTGTTTAGCCAGTTCAAATTCCGACAGCGGCTGCCCGACAGGATCAAGATCCTGACAGAGGCAGATAAGTACCCTAACCTCCCCTGTCCCCCCTCCTAAGCCTAACCCTCCCTTAGTGGTGCCTAACCCTAACCTCCCCCTAGTGCATTACCCCTATCCTACCCCCCGTGGGTGCCTAAACCCCCCCCCTTACCACTCCCTAAACCTAACCCTCCCGGGGGGGGTGCCTGACCCTAACCTCTGCCTGGGGGTACCTAACCCTGCCCCCTAGGGGTGCTCCGGTGGCTGCTCTGACATATGGTCTCCCAGCAGACCACAGTACAGTTTAGAAAGAAAAAAAAACTCTTTTTTTTTTTTCTTCTAAACTTTATTGTGTTCTGCTGGGAGAACACAGTGTCCGAGCAGCCACCGGAGCCAGAGGAAGGACCAGAGCGCCGGAGGAAGACGCCGGGGGACCTCACCAGCTGGAAGCAGGTAAGTGTCACCTGCAATTCGCCACCTCACAGTGGCGGATAGTAACTCCATCAAATTCCGAAAATACATAAGTTTCGGAATTTGATGAATACCATAATTTCCATATCCCCATTACTAATGTACTAATGTATGGGGAGTGGGGAAATTAACACAGGGGGACTTAACCAGGAGATATCAGTGATATCTCCTTTGTTAAGATATTTCATGAATATTAAAATAACGGTATTTAGGGAAAATGTCCTTAAAAACGTTATTTTAGTGTTGATGAATAGCAGGGCCGTAGTTAGGGTAGTGCGACCGGTGCCATCGCACAGGGCACCACAGGTCAGGGGGCGCTGTTTGGGCCTGTCAAATTTCTGTTTATTATCATTCTCACTCTTATCTCTTCCCTGGCCCTTCCCCATGAAGCCATGGCCCTTTTTTTGGTGAATTATGTCCCTTTGAAAAATGAGGGGGACGCCAATGCTCTTCCTGGCACAGGGCACCAAAAAGTGTAGTTACGGCTCTGATGAATAGGCCCCTGAGTCCTCATCAAGGGCCTTTAAAGAGAGTGTGCAGTCTCCGTCACTGACCCCCTCCTCTCAGCCCGGCGTCCGGCAGCGCACTGAGCGCAGCACGGCCAGCGCCGTACTGATTGACTCTGGGCACTAGAGTGTGCTCAGAGTCTATAACGCATGCACAGGTCATCGGGAAAATGGCCGCGGCATCCATTTTCCAGACGTTTTTACAGCACTAACACCGATGTGGGACTCCGGAGAGGTTAGTATAATATGAGGGCCCATGTGCATATTTTCAACGTAAGCCTCAGAAATAATTAGTGCCATCTGTAGATCTGTTGTGTTAAGGTGCGTACACACAGTTCAACATCTATGAACAATAATGATATCTTCAACGATAAATCATTCATATCGTTCATTTTTATGCAGTGAAGACCAATGATGCGTGTTCTCGATAACGATATCTATGGTCATCTGTACATGCAGGCCAACTTGGACGATTTCATCAAGATTTGCATGTTAAGAGATGACTTCACTGAAATATCTATCATAGATATCTGTCAGTGTGTACAACCAATATCGTTTATCCTGCACTACAGAAAAGTTCAAGGCAAATTGTTCAGCAATATCGTTGGTTGTGCAGATTGTACCGTGTGTATGCAGCTTAAGTCAATTAACACACCTGTGCTCCAGCTAGATGATCTGGAAAACATGCGCTGATAGGATTCCATGACGACTGGGTTTGAGAAATATTGATCTAGGTAACAGGTTCTCAAACTTGGGGCCTGATTCAGAGCTGCTCGTAAGCGGCCGCTTGTTCACTCCGAGCGATGTTCGCACAACTGCGCATGCGTATGGGTCATAATGCGCATGCGCCAACCAGTCATTGCGGTCGGAAATCGAGCGCTCACAAAATAGCGAGTGCCTGCTAATTTGAGTGACAGGAAGAGGCATTTGTGGGTGGTAACAGGGGAAGGTGCTTGAAAACGGGGAGTGGTGATTCGAACGCAGGCGTGCCAAACGGGCAAAACGGGCGTTTTAAGGGTGTGCATAATTAACAAAGCAGCGTCATCGACCACATCACTTGGTTGTCTCTTGGCCTGAACTGTTCGCATGATTGCGGTAGGATAAACCTACCACAAGCACTGCGAGCAGTTCAGACGCCTTTCGATGTACTCGATTAATCAAATAAATAGCGGAGATGACGTATGATGGGAGCAGCCAGGGGGCGTCTTTACAAAATAGCGAGCGCATGTTTCATTCGCTCGCTCAGACATACAGGCGTCAACAGACCGCAAAGAGCGAGCGCTCAATTTAAATAGCCGGCCCCTTTTTCTGACCGAGCGAGCGCAAATAGCGTCCGGCTCTGAATTAGGCCCTTGGTCCTCAGGACCCCAAACAGTGCATGTTTTCCAAGTCTCCTCACAGAACCACAAGTGAAATAATTGTCTCCATCTGTGGATCTTTTAAAATGTGTCAGTGAGTAATGACTACAACTGTGCACCTGCTGGGTGACCCGCAAAACTTGAACTGTGTGGGGTCCTGAGGACCGAGTTTGAGAACCACTGATCTAGATGACAAAGGAACAAAAATGGCAGCTGCTCAATCAATCTAGCAGTACTAATCAGGTGCATGAAAGGGAGGGGTCATACTAAGTAGAAAAAGAAGGAGGATTTAACCCCCTATTGTACCTCAGCACACTGAATAATACCTGCAACAATATATGAAGACTATATGGTCATAGAAATTCAGAGATATTAGTTGCATGCATTTGCAAATACATGGGAGGCTGCTGGGCCACGTCTCGGCTTCTCTGTTACCAGCAGTCCCTAACACTAAGGGGTTCACGTCGGGGCGCAGTGCACCCCAATAAACGTCCAGCCCAGGACCCCCCCCAGGGCATCACACGAAAATGGAAAAAGAGTGACAGTGCAGTGTAAAGTATAGCTGTGTGTGAGTAATCATTAAGTGTGGAATGAGAGGTTAAAATATATGTGAAAAAATACATGAATAATAAACAAACATAAAAGGTGATGTGAAAAGCAACTATGTGTATTAAGTGGTGATGCCCTGAGGAGGCCCAGCCAGACCAGTCCCGGGGGCCCTACGCCCAAACGCTCTCATTCCACACTTAATGATTATCTCTGTCTTCATATATTGTTGCAGGTATTATTCAGTGTGCTGAGGTACAATAGGGGGTTAAATCCTCCTTCTTTTTCTACTTAGTATGACCCCTCCCTTTCATGCACCTGATTAGTACTGCTAGATTGATTGAGCAGCTGCCATTTTTGTTTGTTTGTTATGAGTTGCATGAAGGAGCCAGCCTTAGTAGGGCATGCTGGTTCTAGTAGTGCTAGTTGGAGTTCCCAGGGGTGACTCCCAGGTAAGCTGGCTCTCAATTTGGATGCATTTATGTATGTGCCTTTATCATGAGGCCTTATAATTGGTATATTTTACATTTGGGGTGAGCGTTTGGGCGTAGGGCCCCCGGGACTGGTCTGGCTGGGCCTCCTCAGGGCATCACCACTTAATACACATAGTTGCTTTTCACATCACCTTTTATGTTTGTTTATTATTCATGTATTTTTTCACATATATTTTAACCTCTCATTCCACACTTAATGATTACTCACACACAGCTATACTTTACACTGCACTGTCACTCTTTTTCCATTTTCGTGTGTTGCCCTGGGGGGGTCCTGGGCTGGACGTTTATTGGGGTGCACTGCGCCCCGACGTGAACCCCTTAGTGTTAGGGACTGCTGGTAACAGAGAAGCCGTGACGTGGCCCAGCAGCCTCCCATGTATTTGCAAATGCATGCAACTAATATCTCTGGATTTCTATGACCATATAGTCTTCATATATTGTTGCAGGTATTATTCAGTGTGCTGAGGTACAATAGGGGGTTAAATCCTCCTTCTTTTTCTATCTAGATGACAAAGGGCCTGATTCAGCAAGGACTGCAACTGTAATTACGCACGCAATTGGCCAAATGTTGCGTTCTGTGAATGCCTACACATCCCAGTGCGTGTGGCGAACCAGCCAGTGCGATCGGGACTGTGATCGCCATGACTACACAGACCCATCGCAGAATGATTGACAGGAAGCACCGTTTGTGGGGGGTGGTCGGGGAAATGCAGGTGTGCCAGTGCGTTTGAACGCTGTTGCTAGAGCATGCATAAATTATCCACTGCGATGGTCTATGCAGCCTGAGGCCTGATATCGTTCGATGAGGTTAGCAATTTCTGAGTAAGGTCAGGGCTTGTGCAAGTGTGCGTGTGACTGCGATGGTACTCTATTGTACCGATGGTTGGGCAGTCCATTACGGATGTGTGTAAGGTAAGGTGGACATCTTTGTGTAGTGCTGCGATGGCATAGCGATCACAATGGATTAGCATACTATCGCAGTGAGACTGCGTGCGTAATCGCAGTTGCAATCTGTAATGAATCAGGCCCTGAGCCTGAAAGAACAAAATGACTAAAACTATTTGAAGTACTTGAGTATACAGTGTAGCATCCCTGGTAGCCAATGTTTTGGTGACTGGACAGGTTGGACAATGCCACCAGATGAGCGTGATCCTCAGCAGGTCTTGGCAGTGCCTACACAGTTCTTATTCTCCTTTTGGTAAAGTGAAATATCAGCCCCAGATAATAAAAGAAACTGCTTGTAAATCAGGGGACATTTTTGGGGTTGACTACCCAGGCACCCCTCTCCAGCTCCCGCGGATCAACCATCGGGTTACTCAAATGTCCAGTGGTCCAAGCAATGTTCGTGATGTTCATCCGATACCGCATCTTCTGACGCATGCAGTAGATCTGAGAACCCGCAAGTGGGCGTCTCATTGCAGGAAACGGCACCTGAAGAATTTGCATATCTGCAGTGACCTGAGACATAGCACCGTTCCGGACTGCGCCCACCTCTGAATCAGCCCCTATAGAATTACCCTGGTCTGTCTCCCTCTGCTACAACAGTTGTGCTAAGATTGCATAGACCCCATTCTTTAGGTCTGCGGTCTGAGTGGGAAATTCATCCTGTTAGTGTCAAACCACTGCTGGAAAAGAATATAATTTCTACATTTTCTCATGCAAATCTAAAAGGTTGTTTTAGACTCCCGGCTACTGCTTCTCAGCGTATCTCACATTATGGATGTAGGGCAATTTAACACAGCACCCTCACACTTAGCTACTCTCCCTGATTATACCGGCCCGTGATTATTCCATTCCAAGAGGGGATGTTATGACTGCTCTCTCCTTCATCTCATTGTAGTTCAGGGACCGGGGTAAAGATCCCACAAATAATTGTACAATCTCCCTCTGCAGCTCCCTGTCTCAAGCTGTCTCTCTCTCTCTCCTTCTCTCTCTCTTTCTCTCCTTCTCTCTCTCACATTCTCTCTCTCTCTCTCTCTCTCCTTCTCTCTCTCCCTCTCTCACCCTCTCTCCTTCTCTCTCTCCCTCTCTCACCCTCTCTCTCCTTCTCTCTCTCCCTCTCTCACCTTCTCTCTCTCTTTTTTTAAAAGAAAAACATTGCATTAAATTTTTTAAATGAACATTTCTTAATGCATCTTTATGCACTCACCAGTCTTCTGCAGAGCTCAGACATTTTACAGTTGCTTGTAGTCTAATATGTGACTGTAACCGGCGGTATTCAGCACTTAGCAACTAGGGGGGAAAACACAGAAGCTCATCGAAGCCGAACATAGAAATTCAATTCAGAAAGGTCATTAATGTAAGAGCTCTCTCATGTCCTGGGTAATGTTTTGGAATATTTGCTTGTTGTTAATATTATAGAGATTCTCATTTTACCTTGTACAGTAGCGGTTTAGGGGAACTGCGCGTGTCCTTGTTCAAATTTGCAAGTCCTATATTGTTTTTTCCTCTGTTTTTGTTACTTTGTTGTGCCCAGTGGCGAAACTCCCGGAGACAATGGAGTGATTTGCCGCTGGGCGCCAGCCCTGAAGGGGGCACCTGGCTCCATTGTCACCCGGAGCTGCATATATTGGCACTACAGAGGCCTTACTATTGGGGGTACTACATAGGGGGACCATTACTGGGGGGCACTACATAGGCGGGCACTGCATAGTGGGACCATTACTGGGGGGCACTACATAGGCGGGCACTGCATAGTGGGACCATTACTCGGGGGCACTACTTATGCGGGCACTGCATAGGGGGACCATTACTGGGGGGCACTACATAGGCGGTCACTGCATAGGGGGACCATTACTCGGGGGCACTACATAGGCGAGCACTGCATAGGTGGACCTCTACTGAGGGCATTGCATAGGGGGACCACTACTGGGGGCATTGTATAAAAGGAAATGCATTGGGGTGCGGCGGCAGCTGGGGCTGGCATAGGTGCTGGGGGGTGGTATATTTTAATGTGGGGGGGAACCAACATTTATCTTCCCTCCGTGCACCTGGGATGAAGTTACGCCACTGGTTGTGCCTTGTGTTGCCTTTATGCACTTCTGCCTGGCGCTGTCGTTGCTCATTCTGATTGTTTTATTATTGCATTGTATAGTGCCGGGTACCATGGTGTCGGCCGTCACATCGTCCCATTGGCCTGCACTGCAGACGAACGATGCACATGAGCGCGCACACACTGGATGATTTGACGTTCTGATTCAGCCCAAAACGACACATCGTCCAATAAATTGTCTAGTGTGTACCCAGCTTTAGACATAAATAGCGCACTAAGGGCCTGATTCTGAGTCGCACGCAAAGACGATGTTCGCGTGGTTGAGTGATTATTTCCAACTGCGCGAATATTTTAGAAAACCCTTATGGCGCATACGTTATCCTGAGTGCTGTTGCGATCGTGTAAGACGGTATCAGAAGTGTGTCGGGAAAGTGGCCGGCATTCCTGGGAGGTGGCTACTAGTGCTCGCAAAAATGGCCCGGTCAGTGGGCGTGTTATGGGAGTTTCATAGGCGTGTTAGTGATGGCGACTGCGTTCCCAGACACACAGATGCAGGCATGGGAGGCCGTGCTCAAATGGATACATTGTAGCTGCCACGGGGCTAGCGCAAGTTTTGATGGTGGCATATAAGGACGCACCAATCGGTATTACAGCGTGCACGGGCGCTAAAAGTAGGCGTCTCAGTCCTTGCGCATTTGGCCGCAGAGATGAACACCAGGGAAGGAGTTTGTTAGCCATTTACATAAACCGGCAAGCATATAACAGATCAACTGAATTAATTTTCTATCAATAAACCGCTTAGAATAGACGGCTTTCGCCATCACGCATCATTCATGTCTCCGAAGAAACTATGTGTTTCGTATTCGCGGTTGTAGTTCAGGATACTTATCGCTACAATTCCCCAGATGTCATCACGACTGTCCTAGTATAAAACCCGCTGACGATGTCATCAGTTCAAAGTGCCATTCTTTGCATTCCGGCTTTGTAGAGCGATGGCGCTAAGGTCCAGCTGGTTTCCTTCGCTACAGGTTTTATTACAGTTTGTTTTTATTATTTTTTTGCCCCAAAAGCCGTAGCTTGATTGACACGCTGCTGGCATTTGGCGGCAGCGACAGAGGGCGTTCCAGAAAACATGGGCGTGTCTGCCCCATTTTCTGGGCATGCCGAAGCCAGTGGCAGTGTTCAAGCGCAGCTTAACTGGCCCCGGCAGCGTGATTTTGCTGGACGTCCTGAGGGTTACTCAGATGTCCGATGTTCACGCAATTGATACGATGATGCGTCTTGGGACGCAGAGGCGGATCAAAGAAGCTGGCAGTGGGCGTCTTTATAATTAAGATGCCTCCTGTGGCTTTTGACATAA
This sequence comes from Taudactylus pleione, assembly GCA_031769625.1. Taxonomy (NCBI): domain Eukaryota; kingdom Metazoa; phylum Chordata; class Amphibia; order Anura; family Myobatrachidae; genus Taudactylus; species Taudactylus pleione. The sequence continues at coordinate 1,158,028 of JAUIMM010000132.1, read as the reverse complement.
TTTCACAAAGACGCAGCAGCTGAGAAATTAGCGCACATCTCTGATCAGGCCCATAGAGTGTAAGCTCAACTGGGCCAGGGACTGATGTACATGACTGAAATATTCTCTGTAAAGTGCTGCAGAATATGGGTGGATTTCGAATTGTTGGCGTCCCACTTCACGCCCGACGGAACTATTCAATTGTTGCTCCTGTCTGGCGTGATCAGCTGCCGGCGCTACATTTCAGCTCTCACCCCCCTGCTCACTTTAGTCTAATATATGCCTTAAACTAATCGTGAGAGTGAGGCAGGGTCATCTTATGAGGGGAGGCGGCCCAAGTACATTCTCTGGGCCTGATTCAGACCTGGTCACAAGCGCAGTGCGCTCGCAACCGGGTCGATGGTGGGCCAGTGCGCATGCGCGAGACACGGATAGCGACGGGCACTCCGTCGCTCCGGGTCTCGCAATAAAGGGGGCGTGCTGTCGATGTTGAGTGACAGCACGCCCCTTTTGGTGGGCAGGCCGGTGGAGTGGCTGCCCAAACGGAGACGTTCCCATGTGAACGCCTCTGTTTGAGGGCCTGCCCCACTGACATCACAAGTGATGTCAGTGGGAGAGATTTCGGCTCTGTTAGAGCCAAAATCTCTCTGGGGCTTGCGGCAATGAGACCCTACCACAAGGGTCTCGTCGCAAGCCCGATGGTCGCGATGGTCTTGACCATCGCGACCATCTTCCTGGCCGCTCGCGATAGCTGTGGGTGGTCACCCACAGCTATGCGAGCGGCCAGGAGGCCGTTCAAAAAAAAAAATAGCCCGGCCCTGATTCAGAGCGAGCGGCTCTGAATCATGGCCTCAGTGCAGCCCGTCCCTCGCGCCAGCGCGTGTGCAGTGAAGGTTCCAGCACTGTGCTAGAGGAGCCTGCTGTGCATGTGATTTCTCTACTGCGTATGCACGTATGACCGGTAAGGTGTGTGCGGTGTGATTGTGGAGTGAGTGGCTTTTTTTCCTGTTATAATACTAATATTCCTTTGATAACTGGTGATGTCTTCTTATCTGTCTCTGTCTGGTTCCTGGGAACATGCATGCGGTCACACCAGGGCTGCTGTAAAACAATAAGAATAGAACCACTCAGTTGTTTACCTTGGATTATAGCTGTGTCCTGGAGGAACAATGGGGGGAGGGGTAACAATAATGCAGAACAACTTGCTCTGTTTACAAAGGGTCACAGAGCACTATATGACTGTAATGGGCTCTGAAAATGATTAAAACTATGGTGAGATTCTCTACACACGGCAAATATAAGCAGATTCCGAGCATCACATCCAGCGGTCTCAGTCACACTTTACAGGGTCGTTGAATATGTAGTTTTACGAGCACTAAATTAATGAAAATAATAATCTACTAGACAGACTATCAAAATGCTTAAACTGGTCAACCAATCAGATGCATGGGAATTTGTTTGATATTCCCGCATTTCTAATTGGTTGGCTGGTCAGCCATTTATCCGGGGGATCTATGAGGATCTCCATTTAACTTATTTAGTGTCACCAAAGCCCTGGTGCAATTAAATAACTCACCCTCTGTTCCCTATAAATTATGCAGCCTAAGCTGAGTATTACTGACACTGGCAATTCGGCATCGTAGAGGTCCCCAGTTTTGGTGACAAGCAGCTCTTACACTGGTTGGAGTAGGGAGGGCCCCAAAACATGGAATCACCGAATAGAGCAGTGGTCAGGGAACAGGGGTAAATTATCCCACATGGGGCAAAAGTAAAATTCCTGGGGGTAATGGACGGACAGCCAAGCATGCATATGAATCATTCTATAATATAGAATGATTCATATGCATGCCGGCTGTGCCGCAGGGAGGCTCTAAGTCGGATGCCCGGTGAGATGTTATAACCAGCGGGCGCCCGGCTCCTGCCCTGCAGCGCCGCGTTAGCCGGAGGCTGGAGTTCTCTTCTGAACTCCAGCTTCCGCCTCTCTCCATGCGCACTATGGGAGAGATGTCATGAAGTCTCTCCCATAGTTCCGAGGAGCAGCCGAGCGGACAGGACGGCGGCGGATGCAGGAGCGGGGATTAAGGTAAGTGGGGTTTTTTTTTTTGTACAAACGGCACTACAGGGGCATTGTATGAGGGCACTACTACAGGGGCATAACTATGGGGGCATTACTACAGGGGCGTTATATGTGTGCACTACTACAGGGGCATTATATGGGGGCACTACTACAGGGGCATTATATGGGGGCACTACTACAGGGGCATAACTATGGGGGCACTACTACGGGGCATTATATGGGGGCACTACTACAGGGGCATAACTATGGGGGCACTACTATATGATTTCCTCCTTTCAAATCAAGGGAGTAATGTCGGCGTATCTAAATATATTTTGGGGTAAGAGGTAAAAAAGTTCCCTGACCCCTGCAATAGAGGCTACTAGCTCTACGCAGAAAAGTTCTGGAGAACTGGGTAACTAATTAACAAGACCTACAGAGCTGCCTGCCATGTGTCCAACATTATGGGCAAGAAGTTTATAAGACACCTGCCTGTTATACATATAATAACAGAAAGTTACAATTAATCACACCTTTTAAAAAATACATTTGAAATTAAAAAAATACAAAAACGCCACACTCCTTTTTTAAAAAAAATTCTTGGAAAAAGAATTAAATCTTCTGTCCTTCTCTTCTTAATCCAACTGCGCTGATGAGAAACCTGGAAAAGGAGGGGATGACTGGAGACACTTGCAAATAAGTTTAAAAATAAGGTTCTATGTGCAGAATAATTGTCAGCTCTATGTTTTACTGAACCGTCATAAAAATAGAGTGGAATGTTCCTTTATGCTCTGGTTGCACATTAGTTCATACGCCTCATGCTCCGATATCCTGTATTAGCACTGTCATTTCAGCAATACATACTCACACGTTGCCATGAAAACAATTAGGGGATTGAACGTCTTCCAGTTCTTGCATTATGTAAATATCGTCAGTAGAAGAATCTGCAGAGCAAGTTGAGATCACTCAGCTAAGGCCTATATAAGCCTTTAATCTAATACAGCTATTGACGTTCTGTTCAGAAATACATGAAGCCTCTTTGTAGTTCTCCCCGCCCCAGCATGCACCAGCAGCTCGGGGGATGCTGGTACTTGTAGTTACACAAGAGCCAGTATGTCCAAGCTGTCAATAGCTGCCAGCACTTGCTGGGACTTGTAGTTACACAATTGCTAATCACCATGCGGCTTGTAGATTTAAAGAGGGGGGGAGGGGCACAGTTGTTTTTTTTTATATATATATTTATATTTTTTAACACAGCATTCACATGCTGTAGGTGTATGTCCAGTTTGGAAAGTGCTATAGCTTTTTGCTATCATGCAGATCCAAATTATGGAAAATATAATAATGTCACTTTGAAGTTCAGCCCACTACCACTTTATCATCACCCTCTTATCTACAACTTTGCATGTTCGGGCCTTATGTCTTCAATAAGCAAAATAATGTTTTTATTAAATTGGTTTTTGTTTACACAAAATGATCCTTTCCTGCATAAAGTGGACAAGATTAGCTGGTTAGTCCCAAGGATGCTTTGAAGCCTAACAAACCAAGAATGCCTCGGTTTGCTCCCAATGTGCAATCTCCACTTTTTGAAGCTCATTTAAAATAAAATAAACAAAAATCTAATATTAGTATGAGCTGTATTTTTGCACCTAAGATGCATTCAGCACAAAATTCCCCAATCCACCCATTTTATCTTATGAGAGGGAGTAACCTCATAGTCATGCTCTGGTAAATTAATCTAAACTGTTATATTCACAAAAATGGCACTTATCACCACATAATAAAGGCATTTGCATTGTGGGCAAATGTTAATTATAAACTTTCATAAATAAAAGTTGAGAAATTACTGACAAAAGATAAAAATTTAATAAAATATTACATATTAAATGTTTAGTTTTTCAAAAACAATATTTAGATGCGGAAAAGTCCTTTGACAGGTTACACTGGGGCCAGGGGCGTTTCTAGAGAGGAGGGGGCCCGTGTGCAATCTCCGACACGGGCCCCCTCCTCTCTGCCCGGCGGCTGGCAGCGCACTGAGCTGTGCGCGGCCAGCGCCGGAGTTATAGACTCTATAGAGTCTATAGTGTATGCACAGATCACCGGGAAAATGTCCGCGACCGCCATTTTGCCTGTACTGCGCATGCGCAAACGACGGGAAAATGGCCGCCGCGGCCATTTTCCAGTCGTTATACAGCGCCGGACGCCAGCGCCGATGTGGTACTCCGGAGAGGTAAGTAATATTATGGGTGCAGGTTGTGCGGTACGGGGCCCCCCCTGGCCCGTGTTCCCCGCACACCCTGCACCCATTATAGATACGCCCCTGACTGGGGCCACCTTCAAGCTGTCCTTAGGAGATTTGGGTTTGGCAGTAGAATCTTAGATTCATTCTCAGCATTATACTCAGCTTCGTCTGCTAGGACATTTGTCAATGGATGTCTCTCCCCATGTTTTAATATAACTAATGGTACCCGACAGGGGTGTCCTCTCTCCCCCCTAATTTTTGCAATAGCTGTTGAGCCTCTAGCTGAGAAGATCAGGGTCACGGAGTCTATTCAGGGTCCTAGGGTAGGAGATACTACTCATAAGATTTGTTTATTTGCAGATTACATTTTGCTTTGCCTGCTTAACCCCCAGGTTTCACTCCCCGCTCTACATTGTAGTTTGGAAGCCTATTCTAATGTTTCTCTTTATTAATTTAACACTAATAAAACCGAAGCCCTCTCTTTAAATATTCCTAATGATACATTACAATCTCTTAAGGCGACCATTAAGTATGCTTGGCAATCCTGTTGGCTTAAATATTTGGGTATTCATTTAGCCAGAGACTGAGATGTTATCGAGAGTAACTGTATTCGTCTTCTTATGTACTAACATATGCGATCAGTACTGCAAAGAACAGCTCTTCCAATAAGAGCTGTCCTTTGCGACCCGCTCTTCGGCGTGGACATCCGGGTTTACGACCCGGGAGTCCATCTGCGCATGCGCAGACTGACGCGGTGGTCGCGGGGCATGCTGGGAGGGATCGGATCCCTCATACCAGCGCGATGCGGTAGAAGCCCATAGGCTTCTATAGGGTAACGTCAGCAAAAGCTGGCGTTACCCTCCGCATTGGAGAGCCGACGGCCAGGTGATGGTACATACAGAAAATGCAGTAAATACCCCCAAAAACGGGGGTTTTACCGCATTTTTCCTTTAGTACATCCCGGCCTGGATGTCTCATGAAGATTCATGTATTTATTTTGTACCATCCCCAGAATCTTCCCTAAATCCTTATGCAATAAATTTAATAAGGTTATTGTTAATTATATGTGGAAGGGGCTAAACCAAGGATTGTGAAAGGTACCCTTTCCTTGCCTAAATTGATAGGCGGGGTAGCATTTCCTGATTTAGAAAATATCAATACGCTTGTCTATTAAATCAAGCAAGAGACTGGTTTCAGGGAGATACACTTAAACCATGGGACCTATGTGAGAAGGATGCCGTGAAACCCTTTGCCCTTCCCGACTTAGGGCCTGATTCAGAGCCGCTCGTAAGCGGACGCTCGTTCGTTCCAAGCGATGTTTGCCCAACTGCGCATGCGTACGGATCGTTATACGCATGCGCGAACCAGTCAGTGCGGTCCAAATTCATGTGCTCGCAAAATAGCGAATGCCTGATAATTTGAGTGACAGGAGGAGGCGTATGTGGGTGGTAATGGGGGAAGGTGCTTGAAAACGGGGAGTGGAGATCCGAACGCAGGCGTGCTTAAAGGTCAAAACGGGCATTTTATGGGTGTGCATAATTAAAACAGCAGCGTCATTGACCACGTCACTGGGTTATTTTATAGCCAGAACTGCTCGCAAAATTGTGGTAGCAAAAACCAACCCCAAGAATAGCGAGCAGTTCATACCCTGGTCGATGTACTCGATTAATCTAATAAATAGCGGACATGACGTATGATGCGAGCGGCCAGGGGCGTATTTTTTTAAAAAACGACCGCAAGTTTTGTTCGCTCGTTCAGACCTAGAGGCGTGAACAGACCGCAAAGAGCGAACGGTTGATTTGAATAGCCACCCCTATTTTCTGGACGAGCGAGCGCTAATTGCGCCCGGCTCTGAATCAGTCCCTTAATGTGGCTCACTGTCTCTGTTCAACCTTTAGGTAACAAGCTGCCTAAGTCAGTCCACTCCACTATTACAGCATGGCATAAATTCGTATCAACTAGTAGGTAATTAACACTGCCAGCTCCAGCTCTGTCACTATTTTGTATAGCCAATTTAATTACAAACTTACAATTGCATTCTTGGGTGAGGAGTGGGATAAATTCCTTAAAGGATATAGGGCCTCATTCAGACCCGGTCGCAAGCGCCGATGCGCTCGCAACCGGGTCGATGGTTAGCCCTGCACACGCGCAGTGGCCGCACTGCGCGTGCGCAAGCCCCGGAGCGAGAGCGAAACTCTCTCGCTCCGGAGCTCTCTACAAAAAGAGTTTTGTAGGCGGGCCGGGGGGGGTGGTTTCCAAAATGGAGGCGTTCCTTAAGGAATGCCTACCGTTTTGTGGGTGGCCGCACTGACATCATCAGTGAAGTCAGTGGGGAGTTTCCTGCTCGATCAGAGCAGGAAGCTCCCTGGGGCTTGCAGTTGCCGAGACCCAACCTTAGGGTCTCGTCGCAAGCTGCGATGGTCGCGATGGTGTTCACCATCGCGACCATCAACCTGGTCGGTCACTAAGCTGTGGGTAGTAACCCACAGCTTAGCTAGCGACCAGGAGGCCGCACTAAAAAGAAGGAAGCGGCCACCCTCATTCAGAACGAGCGGTCGTTTCTGAATGAGGGCCATTGTGTCTGATGAGTAGGGTAGTCCATTCTCTGTCCTCCAGTGTAAATGTAATGCTCCAAAGCAGGACTTTTACAAATATTTACAATTGCGCCATTGGATCCACAGTCTCCTCCATCCCTTAGCAAAGCATTCATCTCTGCCCGAATATGTTTTTAGGCACTTTCAATCTACTAATCATAAAGGGGGCAACACGTGGTGGTACCAGTCCCAACTATCAAATGGGAAGTCAAGTAAATTTCAAAAGAAATGGGAGGAGGATCTTCCCAGGACACTTGAGGAGGAGGAGGAGCACTGGGATGTTATTTTCCGTACTTGTTTTACAATGTCCCGTTGTATTAATCATTAGGTAATGTTTATTAAGCTGATGCACAGATCATATTTCACCCCTGAGAGACAACATAAAATATGTCCTTCTACATCTAAGTATTTTTCACGTTTTTTGGTCTTGCCACTTTTTACGGCCGGTTTGGTCAGAAGGTTTTGCCCTGATTGGTAAAATAACGGGAGCGAATATTCCAGTGGACCCAGTGGTCGCTTTGTTTCCATTTTTTTCCTGGTAATTTGACAGCGGGCGATAGATATATTATGGGACATGTCCTAATTGCCACACAGGCTGCTATAGCACAATTATGGAGATCCGACAAGATACCTAGTCTGAGCTCTATCGTAAACAAGGTCCAAAGGCATTGTGACTTTGAGACTGCAAAATGCAAATACACCACTTCATCATCGTCTCCTCACATGGAGTGGTTCCGGTGGAATGAGTACAGGGAAGAGCAGGGATGCTCCTCCTCTGAGCAGGTTTATTGATCTTGGTCTCCTCCGTTCCCATACATCTGATGCTTAGTTTTATCTAACTCCTAGTGCAGGCCCAGATATATGCTGTGTCAATAAGTATTTATATTCTGCTGTGTATTTTGACAAATAAATGTTGTCCTAATTATTTGTACGCTCTCCTCCCCCTGTGACCCTTCTTTTTCTTTTCTGTACTCTTCAATTTTAAAATGTAATAAAAATGTAATGGACCTAATGACACAATTCATCACATTTTTTTTTATACATTTTTATCGATTTGTTAAGGAATACAAAACCGAATCCGAACCAAAATACTCGAGGGCGGTCTTGCCCAGTGGCATCACAAGGTGGGTGCGGGGGGGTGCAGGCCGCATCTGGGTGTCACCCGCCAAGGGGTAACCTCTGCCGAGTGGTGACACCAAGGTGCAGAGAATTAAGTGCAGCACTCGGCTCCTAACACTGTGAGGGAGCCGGCACAGCACACAGGGCAACCCCTCCCCCCCCAGTAATAAGCATGGGACCACGGGGGTTTGGCCTGCTAGGCTTCACCCCCTACCAGGAGACCACACCCCCTTTTGGGCGGCAGCATCCCTCACCGCACCGGGTTACATCGGGGAGAGGGACGCTACTGGTCTTGCCAAACTCAAAACATGTTGATGAATTAGAACCAAAACACAGGGGTCCGTGCACATCTCTATTAATTAGTCCCCACTTTCCCCCCTTCTATGTGCCTAATACCCCTTTTTCATCGGAGCTAAAACCCGGGTTATTGCAGGGTTAACCCGGGCAGCTCCCTGGTGTAATAGGGGAGAGGGTTGGATCGCCGGGTCGAGTGACCCAGCAATCCAACCCAGGTAACTAGCAGGGTTTAACACGGGCGCAGCCCGTGAAACCCTGCTGTGAGAACAGCGCACTCCGTGTCACGATGACCTGGAGTGCGCTGCTAGCCGGCTGATTGGTCCGGCTTCAATGGCGCTTGGAGATGACGTCATGTCCAAGCGACCACTTTCACTCTGGAAAAGCCGGGTCTATGCAGACCCGACTCCGGTGTGAGCGGCGCCGACCTGGGAATATCCCGAGTCGGCGCCGGCAAAATTCCGGATCTGATCCGGATAGGAACTTTGTTCCAACTCCGGGTCAGACCCGGAATTTAGGTGGAAAAGGGGTATTAGATACTCAGTAGTTACCAAGGGCACCCCCCCTTCCTAATTAGACCTATACCCCCAGGTATCATCACTCCTTAGGCTGGCCACACATCTAAAGATTATCTGTCCAACCAGCCAACTAGTTGATTGGTTGGAATGAAAATCTGGTAAGGTATGGGAGTAACTGATGATCAGCAATTTGCTCCTAAATGCCAGAAAACAGATGAAAATGGCGTCAGACAAGTTTGTTAAATGTTTGATCTAAACAATTTGTTCAAACAACAGTTTTTGTCCATTTTCCAGCATTTGGGAGCAAATTGCTGATTGACATTTGCTTTCATACCTTACCAGATTTTCATTCCAACCAATCAACTAGTTGGCTGGTTGGATGAAAGTTGGTCTAGTGTGTGGCCAGCTTTATCATGTATTTGTATATAAAATTCAGCACATGTATATATATCTTTAAAACATCCAATCTAATGTATTATCTGAATTCTCAGTAATCCATGATGCATAATTAGGGTTAGTCATCATATGATTAATGTTCATTAGTGCTTTGTAATTATAATTACTTCTGCAAAATGATTACATGTTATAGAACACTGCATTTCTTCTTCTCTGAATCCAATGATAAATCATACTGTACGTGGCTGCAGTCACTTTGCTTTTTTAATTACTCATCCGATGTGATTATACGTTTTCTGACTGGCTCCCAGTGTGCACAAACATAAGGAACGTTAAAGCACTGTCTGCCATTCATTAGCCGGTTTCTATTAAAAAAAAGAGAAAAAACCTTTTTACTGTCTTTAGCCTGTTGCTTCTTTCTGGTGGAATATGGGTGTCTGTTGTTGTTGTTGATGCAGAAGGGGTCTCTTCTCATAATAAATAGGTTGGTGCACTCCGCTCTCAGTTGTTGGCCCGGTATGCAGTCTGGAAACCAGCTGCCTTAATACCGACAGCCGGCTTCCCGGCTGCTTTATCCCGGCGTGGGATAAATGACCGGCGTCTATATCTAGACGCCTGTCATTTACCCGACGTCAGGAGACCGCCGCGGGGGGGGGGGGAGGGTTAGGTTTAGGGCACCCGGGGGGGACTTAGAGTTAGGCACCCCCCCAGGAGGGTTAGGCTAGGGGGAGGGAGGGTTAGAGTTAGGCACCCCCGGGGGGAGGTTAGGGTTAGGCACCCCCTGTGGGACTTAGGTTTAGGCAGCGGGGAAGGGGGGGTTAGGGTTAGGCACTTGGGGGGGAGGGTAGGGTTAGGCACCCCTAAGGAGGGTTAGGGGGTTAGGTTAGTTTATACTTACCTTAGGGACGATCGGGATTTCCAGCGCTGTCGGGCTTCCGCCGCCAGGCTCTGTTGATCTGTCGGGCTGCCGCTGCCGGGAATCGATCTGGCCATGCGGCAGCCGGGATTCCGTTGGCCCACCCCTCGCAGAATAAAATGCTGTATATTGATGTTCTGCAATGATGTGAGGAGCACAACATATTAGCGTCATCGATGTAAGCATCGATTCTGTTTCCTGGCCTTGTTGTGGTGCTGAGCCCCTGAGTTGGGGGATTCCCAGCTTGATGTTGGGGTGCCCTCTCTCATTAGCTATGTGGGGGTATCAGGGAGGGTATGCAGTCGGGATGCCGACGGTCTAAATGCCGACCGTTAGTAGCATCCCAACTGTCTAATCCCGGCAAAGGGTCTAATGACAGACGTCGAAATCCCGACGCCTGTCATTTTACCTACGCCGGGGAGCCCGACGCCCGGCATCCCGATCGAAGGTAAGCCGGGCGCGGGGAGCCCACGCCATAGGTTAGAGACTCCCAGGGGAGATTTAGGGTTAGGCTAGGGGAAGGGGGGGTTAGGGTTAGGCACCCCCCGGGAGGGTCCGGTTTAGGCAGCGGGATAGGGTGGGTTAGGGTTAGGCACCCCTAAGGGAGTGTTGGGGGGGAAGGTTAGGTTAGTTTATACTTACCTTTAGCGCAGTCGGGATCTTCACTGGTGCTGGTCTTCCGGCGGTAAATCATACCGACCGAAATCAGGGAGGCCCCAGATTTTTGTACGGTTTATAGGAGATTGTGGTGATGGGCCCCTAGATTACATCTGCTGTGTTCTGTGAAGGAAGAAGCGGGTCTCCAGCACACACATGTTGTGCCAAATATAAATTATATATATATATTATAATTTTTTGGCCGATGATCACTTCATATATGTGCAGGTGGCGATATGGCATGACTGAAAGTATCGATTCCGACCCTTTGTCTATACCAGGCCCAGACCTCCCACATTCTTGCCTCACTGGGGTCACTGGGTTTCCAGTGGAGGCTGACAATGGTGTCGCCACCATTTTTGGGACATGCCTCAGCTTGCAACTGCGATCCCGTAAAAATGGCTCTAGCATCTCAGTCCCCCCCCCCCCCATTTTGTGCGACCATAGGGTTACTCAGAAGTCAGATTATTCACCGAATTGCGTCTTTGTACGCACTCGCTTGGATTTGCGAAGCTGCCTGTGGGCGTCTCAATACAAATCCAGACGACTGCGACATTTACATATTTTCGCACAACACTGCTAACAAATTTGCAGCTCCTGCAGCGACAGTAGCGTAAAATTCGGAATGAGGCCCATTAAACCTTTGCTGTTTTATGGCTGGATCTGCCCTTACTGCCCCCTACCCGCGCTCTGTCAGGGGCACCAGAGGAACGTTAGTGACCCTCATTAAACATTTGGCTGAGATAAGTGCACTGGGCCAAGTGATCTGCGGGAATCCCTGGGTGATAACAGAAATGCTGCTGTATTAATTAGCCCAGACAGCATAACACACTAAGAGCCGTATTCAAATACAGGGAAAGAGACTGCAAAGTTTCGCCTATTCGGCGAAATCTTTCTGTGCGTGTCCCCGCTTTTCACCTAATTCAATTCAAAAACAGGTCAAAACGGAAAGCGCCAAATGCGGAACAGGCGGGAAGTACTGATAACATTGGGGGAATCAGACTGTACCCCAAAATAAGACGCACTGACTCTGGAAATCAGTACAGATGTACTATTAGCCCTAATAAACTTTGTGTCATTCATTTGTATTAAAAGCTTTCTAACTGCTTTTTTGTAAAAGTGCTGAAAAATAATAGAAAACAGTGGCCCTGATTCAGACCCACTCGCGAGCGGCTGTCCGCTCGCAAGTGGGTCGATGTTCTGCACTGAGCATGCGCACGACGGAGGGAGCTCCGTCATGCGCATGCGCCAGACGCGACAAGCGAAGGAAAGTCCTTCGCTCGTTGTGTCTGATCAAAGGGGGCGTGCTGTCGATGTTGATTGACAGCACGCCCCCTTTGGTGGGCGTGCTGGGGGCGTGCCTCCCTGGCGGGGGCGTTCCCACGGGAATGCCTCCCGTCAGAAGCCGGCCCACTGACATCACTAGTGATGTCAGTGGGAGTGATTTTGGCTCTGATAGAGCCAAAATCACTCCGGAGCTTGCGGTTGAAAACCTCAACCGCAGGCTCCGGCTCGCAGTTTCGATGGTCGCGATGGTCAAGACTAGGGGTGAGCGGGTTCGGATTTCTGAAATCCGAACCCCCCCGAGCCCCCCCGATCCGAGTCCGATCCGAGTCAGGCTCGACTTTTCCCGCCTGACTCGGATCTGACATCGAGGCAAAACGTCATCATCCCGCCTTCCGAGTCTCGCGGGTTTTGGATCCTATATAAGGTACCCGCGTCGGCGCCATTTTCTCACTCGGCTGTGGACAGTGAAGAGGGAGGGTGGGAGTTAGTGCTGTGTAGTGTAGTGTAGTGTAGTGTAGTGCTGCTGTTGTCCACTACTTCAAAGTCCATAGGGGCTGGCTGTGTTGTGCTGTGCTGCTGTTGTTAATAGGGGCTGTGTCCACTACTTCAAAGTCCATAGGGGCTGGCTGGACTGTGTTGTGCAGTCAGTTCTCCATAGGGGCTGTGTCCACTCCAAAGTCCTGTGCAGTGTCCCAGTCCTAAAGGGGTGCTGTAGTGTTGTCCAGGGGGTGCTCTGTCCATCAGGGGTGCTCCCCCCAAGTGCTAAAAAAAAAATTATTTTCTGTGTTTGTGAATTGTGTGCGCAGTAGCCGCACGTGCATCAACAAAGTAGTGCCAAGAGTGCCCCTGTGTCATAAGTAAAGGGCCGGCTGGCTTGACCGTTAAAGGGTGCTGTAACCCCCGAAAGTACACTCCAGTCCAAACCAAAAAAAAATTATTTTCTGTGTTTGTGAATTGTGTGCGCAGTAGCCGCACGTGCATCAACAAAGTAGTGCCAAGCGTGCGCCTGTGTCATAAGTAAAGGGCCGGCTGGCTTGACCGTTAAAGGGTGCTGTAACCCCTGAAAGTACACTCCAGTCCAAACCAAAAAAAAATTATTTTCTGTGTTTGTGAATTGTGTGCGCAGTAGCCGCACGTGCATCAACAAAGTAGTGTCAAGCGTTCGCCTGTGTCATAAGTAAAGGGCCGGCTGGCTTGACCGTTAAGGGTGCTGTAACCCCCGAAAGTACACTCCAGTCCAAACCAAAAAAAAAATTTTTTTCTGTGTTTGTGAATTGTGTGCGCAGTAGCCGCACGTGCATCAACAAAGTAGTGCCAAGCGTGCGCCTGTGTCATAAGTAAAGGGCCGGCTGGCTTGACCGTTAAGGGTGCTGTAACCCCCGAAAGTACACTCCAGTCCAAACCAAAAAAAAAATTATTTTCTGTGTTTGTGAATTGTGTGCGCAGTAGCCGCACGTGCATCAACAAAGTAGTGCCAAGCGTGCGCCTGTGTCATAAGTAAAGGGCCGGCTGGCTTGACCGTTAAGGGTGCTGTAACCCCCGAAAGTACACTCCAGTCCAAACCTAAAAAAAAATAATTTTCTGTGTTTGTGAATTGTGTGCGCAGTAGCCGCACGTGCATCAACAAAGTAGTGCCAAGCGTGCGCCTGTGTCATAAGTAAAGGGCCGGCTGGCTTGACCGTTAAAGGGTGCTGTAACCCCCGAAAGTACACTCCAGTCCAAACCAAAAAAAAATTATTTTCTGTGTTTGTGAATTGTGTGCGCAGTAGCCGCACGTGCATCAACAAAGTAGTGCCAAGCGTGCGCCTGTGTCATAAGTAAAGGGCCGGCTGGCTTGACCGTTAAAGGGTGCTGTAACCCCCGAAAGTACACTCCAGTCCAAACCAAAAAAAAATTATTTTCTGTGTTTGTGAATTGTGTGCGCAGTAGCCGCACGTGCATCAACAAAGTAGTGCCAAGCGTGCGCCTGTGTCATAAGTAAAGGGCCGGCTGGCTTGACCGTTAAAGGGTGCTGTAACCCCCAAAGTACACTCCAGTCCAAACCAAAAAAAAATTATTTTCTGTGTTTGTGAATTGTGTGCGCAGTAGCCGCACGTGCATCAACAAAGTAGTGCCAAGAGTGCGCCTGTGTCATAAGTAAAGGGCCGGCTGGCTTGACCGTTAAAGGGTGCTGTAACCCACAAAGTACACTCCAGTCCGAACCAAAAAAAAATTTATTTTCTGTGTTTAGCCGCACGTATATATCAAATCGATATAACATAAATGGAGGACCAAACTTTCTCCGATAAAAATAAAATAGAGAAAGATCAAGAACCACTTCCTCCTAGTGCTGAAGCTGCTGCCAGTAGTCATGACATAGACGATAACATGCCATCAACGTCGTCTGCCAAGGCCGATGCCCAATGTCATAGTAGAGGGCACATACAATCCCAAATGGCAAAGTTCAGGAAAATGACCTTGAAAAAGACATTTAAATCAGCTGAAGAGAAACGTAAACTTGCCAATATGCCATTTACGACACGGAGTGGCAAGGAACGGCTAAGGTCGATCCCTAGTATGTTCATGACTAGTGGTTCAGCTTCACATGACGATGGAAGCACTCCTCCCACTAAAAAAATCAAAAGAGTTAAGCTGGCAAAAGCACAGCGAAGAACTGTGCTTTCTAAGAAGATATCACAAATCCCCAAAGAGAGTCCAAGTGTGGTGGTGGTTGCGATGCCTGACCTTCCCAGCACTGGACGGGAAGAGGTGGCTCTTTCCACCATTTGCACGCCCCCTGCAAGTGCTGAAAGGAGCACCCACAGTCCACTTGCTGATATGCAAATTGAAGATGTCACTGTTGAAGTACAACAGGATGAGGATACTGGTGTAGCTGGCGCTGAGGAGGAAGTTGGCGAGGAGGATTCTGATGGTGATGTGGTTTGTTTAAATCAGGCTCCGGGGGAGACAGTTGTTGTCCGTGGGATGAAAAAGCCCATCACGGTCATGCCTGGGCAGAAGACCAAACATTCCACCTCTTTGGTCTGGCAATATTTCTATCCAAATCCGGACAACAACTGTCTTGCCATATGTACCATATGTAAAGGTGAAATAAGTAGGGGTAGGGACGTCAACCACCTAGGAACATCCTCCCTTATACGGCACCTGCAGCGCGTTCATAAAAAGTTACTGTCAAGTTCAGAAACTTTGGCTCAGACCGTAAGCAGTCCAGGGACACCTAAATCCCGTTGTCCTGTTGTATCCAAGCGCCTGCAAACCACACCGTCAACTCCCTCCTCGTCAATTTCCTCCTTAGTCAGGATCGGAAGTAGTCCTGCAGGCCATATCACTGGCATGACTGACTCTCCTATCCGGGATTCCTCCGGAGGATCCTGCATTGCTACGCCTACTGCTGCCGCTGCTGCTGTTGCTGCTGCTGCTGGGAGTCGTTCATCATCCCAGAGAGGAAGTAGGAACACCACTACTTTTACTAAACAATTGACCCTCCAACAGTCCTTAGCGAGGAGGATGAAGTACGACAGCAGTCATCCTGAAGCAAAACGTATAACTGAGGCCTTGACTGCTATGTTGGTGTTAGACGTGCGTCCGGTATCCGCCATTAGTGCAGTGGGATTTAGACAATTGATGGAGGTAGTGTGTCCCCGGTTCCAAATCCCGTCTAGATTCCACTTCACTAGGCAGGCGATACCGAGACTGTACAGAAACGTCAGAAAAAGTGTCCTCAGTGTCCTGAAAAATGCCGTTGTACACAATGTCCACTTAACCACGGACATGTGGACAAGTGGAACAGGGCAGACTAAGGACTATATGACTGTGACAGCCCACTGGGTAGATGTATCACCTTACGCAGCAACAGCAGCAGCGTCACCAGTAGCAGCATCTCAGAAACGCCAGCTCGTTACAAGGCAGGCTACGCTGTGTATCACCGGTTTCAGTAAGAGGCACACCGCCGACAACCTCTTAGAGAAACTGAGGGAAATCATCGCCCAGTGGCTTACCCCACTTAGACTCTCCTGGGGATTTGTGATATCTGACAACGCCACCAATATTGTGCGGGCATTACATCTGGGCAAATTCCAGCACGTCCCATGTTTTGCTCACACAATAAACTTGGTGGTGCAGAATTTTCTGAAAAGCGACAGGGGCGTGCAGGAGACGCTTTGGGTGGCCCGAAAAATTTCTGGCCACTTTCGCCATTCAGCGACTGCGTGCCGAAGACTGGAGCGCCAGCAAACACTCTTGAACCTGCCCCGCCATCACCTGAAGCAAGAGGTTGTGACGCGGTGGAACTCAACCCTCTATATGCTTCAGAGGATGGAGGAGCAGCAAAAGGCCATACAAGCCTATACATCCACCTATGACATAGGCAAAGGAGGGGGTATGCACCTGACTCAAGCGCAGTGGAGAATGATTTCCGTGTTGTGCAAGGTTCTTCAGCCCTTCGAACTTGCCACACGTGAAGTCAGTTCAGACACTGCCAGCTTGAGTCAGGTCATTCCCCTCATCAGGCTTTTGCAGAAGCAGCTGGAGAAAGTGAAGGAGGAGCTAAGACGGAGCGATTCCGCTCGGCATGTGGGACTTGTGGATGAAGCCCTTCATTCGCTTTGCCAGGATTCCAGGGTGGTCAATCTGTTGAAATCAGACCACTACATTTTGGCCACCGTGCTCGATCCTAGGTTTAAAGCCTATGTGGTGTCTCTCTTTCCGGCCGACACAAGCCTGCAGAGGTGCAAAGACCTGCTGGTGAACACACTGTCAGCTGAAGTGGAACGTGACACGTCAACGGCTCCTTCTTCATTTTCTCCCGCAACTGGGGCTGCCAGGAAAAAACTTAGGTATCCTAAGCAACCCGCTGGCGGTGATGCAGGGCAGGCAGGACCAAGTTTGGACATCTGGTCCGGACTGAAGGACCTGGCAACAATTTCTGACATGTCTACTGTCACTGCATATGATACTGTCACCATTGACAGAATGGTGGAGGATTACATCGGTGACAGCATCCAAGTAGGCATGTCAGACAGTCCATACCTGTACTGGCAGGAAAAAGAGGCAATTTGGAGGCCCCTGTACAAACTGGCTCTATTTTACCTGAGTTGCCCCCCCTCCAGTGTGTACTCCGAAAGAGTGTTTAGTGCAGCCGGGAACCTTGTCAGCGAAAGGCGTAGGAGGTTGCTTCCACAGAATGTGGAGAAGATGATGTTCATCAAAATGAATTATCAGCTCTTCCAGGGAGACCAGCCTCCAGAAGGTACAGAGGGACCTGTGGTGGTGGATTCAAGTGGGGACGAGTTAATACTTTGTGAGGATGAGGATGTACACACTGAAGAGGGTGAGGAATCGGTGGATGAGGAGGATGAGGATGACATCTTGCCTCCGTAGAGCCAGTTTGTGCAGGGACACATTAATTGCCAGCTTGTTTTGTGGGGGCCCAAACGAACCAATCATTTCAGCCACAGTTGTGTGGCAGACCCTGGCGCTGAAATGATTGATTTGTTAAAGTGTGCATGTCCTGTTTATACAACATAAGGGTGGGTGGGAGGGCCCAAGGACAATTCCATCTTGCACCTCTTTTTTTCTTTGCATTATGTACAGTTTGGGGCCTAGTTTTTCTTACTGCCATCCTGCCTGCCACTGCAGTGTCACTCCTAGATGGGTCACGTGTTTGTGCCGCCCACTCGTGTCGCTTAGCATAGTCATCCAGCTACCTCGGTGCAACCTTTTGGACATAAAAACACTATTGTGAGGTGTGAGGTGTTCAGAATAGACTGGAAATGAGTGGAAATTAAGGTTATTGAGGTTAATAATAGCATAGGAGCAGAAAAACCTACAAATTCTGTGATTTTAGCTGTTTTTATGCTTTTTTTCAAAAAAATACAGATCCAAAACACAAAACCCAGAACCCAAAACACGGAAGGGTGGTTTTGGCAAAACCAATCCAGATCCAAAACACGAAGAAAGATCCAGATCCAAAACCAAAACACAAAACACGAAAAGTGGCCGGTGCACACCCCTAGTCAAGACCATCGCGGCCATCAAACTACACGCTCGTATAGGCTGTGGGTGGTGACCCACAGCTATACGAGTGTCCAGGAGGACGCTCCATTTTTTAGGAGGGCGGCCCTCATTCAGAGCGTGCGCTCTGCTCAGAGCGTACGGCTCTGAATGAGGGCCAGTATTTTTTGGTGAAAATAAATACTCCTCTCAAATTTGGGGTACTTGAAAATGGGTGCTAGCATTTTTTTGTGTCTCTAAGGTGAACTTTTAAAAAAAAGGCGAAAAACCACCCTCATACATGCACCTGCAATCCCAAAAACACTTGGGACCTCATTCAGACCCGCTCGCAAGCGGGTCGATGGTAGGGCACTGCGCACGCGCCGCGCGCAAACAAGCCCCGTAGCGAGTGAGAAATTCACTTGCTCCGGGGCTGGCTACAAACGGGGCAGCTGTCGATGTTGATCGATAGCTCGCCCCGTTTTGTAGGCGGGGAGGGGGAGGTGGCTGGACAAACGGAGGCGTTCCTGAAGGATGTCAGTAGGGAGCTTCCTGCTCTATTTGAGCTGGAAGCTCACTGGGGCTTGCGGCAGATGAGACCCTACCACAAGGGTCTCATCGCAATCACGATGGTCGCGATAATCGCGACCATCACCTGGCCACTCGCAAAAGCTGTGGGTGGTCACCCGCAGCTTAGCGAGCGGCCAGGAGGCTGGTTTAAAAAAAAAAAAGCAGCCTCCCTCATCCAGAGCAAGGGTCCTTGGTCCCTCCTTACAGCACCCCAAGAACCCTATTTCACTAGTTTTTATAGTGGTCCCCCCATTTATTACTTTTTCGCGCCAAAAATTACGTGTCTTTTTTGGGGTGTTCTGAGGTAATTTTTTTTTTATTTATTTTGGGCTGATTTGTCCTTTGGGGGTTCTGATTAGTTTCCCCACGTTTGCACCCCAAAATAAAGATTTTGCACTTTTTTTCACCTCCTATTCAATGGAGATACTTTTTTGCCTATTACAATGCATTGAATTTCCGCTTAGGCGAAATCGTCCTGGAATTGAATATGGAGATACTTTGAAAACAGGCGAAAGGCAAAATCGGCATAAAATTTTCTCCAGACAGCACTTTTTCGTGTCTAATTGAATCCGTCCCTAAGGTGTCTATGTGCAAAGCCTTTCGGAGAGATAAAGTACCAACCAATCAGCTCCTAACTGTCATTTTTCAAACACAGGGGCCTATTCATCAACACTAAAGTAACAGTTTTAAGGAAATTTTTCCTTAATTACCAAGTATTCATTAACACACTTAGGGCCTGATTCAGAGCCGTTCGCTATTTGCGCTCGCTCGTTCAAAAACAAGGGGTGGCTATTCAAATGATCAGTTCGCAAATTGCAGTCTGTTCCCACCTCTAAGTTTGAATGAGCGAGCAAAACATACGCTCGTTTATTTGTTAAAAACGCCCCCTGGCCGCACGCACCATACGTCATGTCCGCTATTTATTAGATTAATCGAGTACATCGACCAGCGTATGAACTGCTCGCTATTCTTGTGGTTGGTTTTTGCTACCACAAACTTGCGAGCAGTTCTGGCTAGAAAATAACCCAGTGACGTGGTCAATGATGCTGCTGTATTAATTATGCACACCCATAAAACGCCCGTTTTGACCTTTAAGCACGCCTGCGTTCGGATCTCCACTCCCCATTTTCAAGCACCTTCCCCTGTTACCACCCACATACGCCTCATTCTGTCACTCAAAATAGCAGGCATTCGCTATATTGCGAGCACATGAATTTCGGCCGCACTGACTGGTTCGCGCATGCGTATAACGATCCGTACGCATGCGCAGATGTGCGAACATCGCTCGGAACGAGCGTACTGCCGCTAGCGAGTGGCTCTGAATGAGGGCCTTAATACAGGAGATATCACTTCTGTTTTAAATTCCACACTCCCCATACATTATTAGTACATTAGTATGGGTGGGGATGAAGAAATTACAGTAGGCTATTCATCAAATTCCGAAAATGATGTATTTTCGGAATTTGATGGTGTTACTATACGCCAAGTTTAGATGGCGTACTGCCCCTGTAAGGCTGTAGAATCGGCATGTACTTAGCTGGTTCAGCTGGGCAGGTCTTCATCCGGCTCCCTCCATCGCTCTGTCCTCCGGCTCCAGCTGCACAGTGTGTTCTCCCTGCGGCTGCTGCGGGCAGTGTCTCCCCTCTGTGTGTTCCCCGGAGACACTTGTAAGTGCTTTTTCCATTAACTGTTTATTTACTATAAACCAGTGGCGGAACTCCCGGAGACAGTGGAGTCAGTTGCCGCCGGGCTCCATTGTCCCCGGGAGCTGCATGGAGAAGGAGCGCCGCTGATCGGCGCTCCACCTCCATTGGCGTAACTACGGAGGGTGCAAGGGGTGCGGTCGCACCCCCTGCACCCTCCATTTGCCGGGCGCCCGCTGAGTGTGTTACCAGCGGGCGCCCGGCTCCTATTCAAACCCCCGGCGGCTGCCGGAGGACGGAGCTCCCTCCGTCTTCCGGGTCCCACAGTGTACTATGGGAGTGACGTCATAACGGCAGCAGCACTGGAGCGGGGATAAAGGTAAGTGTGTGTTTGTTTGTTTGTTTTTTTTGTGTGTGCGCGCACGCGGTGGGGGCCATCACTACTGGGGGCAACTACAGGGTGCTCACTACTGGGGGCAACTACAGGGTGCTCACTACTGGGGGCAACTACAGGGGCCTCACTACTGGGGGCAAATACAGGGGCCTCTACTGGGGGTAACTACAGGGGCCTACTACTGGGGGCAACTACAGGGGCTCACTACTGGGGGCAACTACAGGGTGCTCACTACTGGGGGCAACTACAGGGGCTCACTACTGGGGGCAACTACAGGGTGCTCACTACTGGGGGTAACTACAGGGGCCAACTACAGGGGCCTACTACTGGGGGCAACTACAGGGGCTCACTACTGGGGGCAACTACAGGGTGCTCACTACTGGGGGCAACTACAGGGGCCTCACTACTGGGGGCAACTACAGGGGCCTCACTACTGGGGGCAACTACAGGGGCCTCACTACTGGGGGCAACTACAGGGGCCTCACTACTGGGGGCAACTACAGGGTGCTCACTACTGGGGGCAACTACAGGGGCTCACTACTGGGGGCAACTACAGGGTGCTCACTTCTGGGGGCAGCTACAGGGGCCTCACTACTGGGGGCAACTAGAGGGTGCTCACTACTGGGGGCAACTACAGGGGCATCACTACTGGGGGTAACTACAGGGGCCTCACTACTGGGGGCAACTACAGGGGCCTCACTACTGGGGGCAACTACAGGGGGCTCACTACTGGGGGCAACTACAGGGGGCTCACTACTGGGGGCAACTACAGGGGCCTCACTACTGGGGGCAACTACAGGGGGCTCACTACTGGGGGCAACTACAGGGGGCTCACTACTGGGGGCAACTACAGGGGCCTCACTACTGGGGGCAACTACAGGGGGCTCACTACTGGGGACAACTACAGGGATCTCACTACTGGGGGCAACTACAGGGGCCTCACTACTGGGGGAAACTACGGGGGCCTCACTACTGGGGCAACTACAGGGGCCTCACTACTGGGGGCAACTACAGGGGGCTCACTACTGGGGGCAACTACCGGAGGCTCACTACTGGAGGTACTGCATAGGGGGACCATTACTGGGGAGCACTACATAGGCGGGCACTGCATGGGGGTCCACTACTTGGGGCATTATATAAAAGGAACTGCATAAGGGGGGCAGCGGCAGCTGGGGCTGGCATAGGTGCTGGGGGGTGGTACATATAGTTTGGGGGGGCACCAACATTTATCTTGCCTCCGGACATCTGGGATGAAGTTACGCCACTGCTATAAACAGTTAAATAAAGAGCACTTACAAGTGCCACCGGGCAACACACAAAGGGGAGACATTGCCCGACAGCAGCCGCATGCAGCTGTGGGCAGAACATTCCCTGCGTCACAGCTTTAAACTGCTCCTGTTACACGGCACAGAGCCGCGGCCGGCGGGGAGATGCGGTGTCTGCACCGGCCACGGCTCCATGCTGTGTAACAGGTGCAGTTTGGAGCACTGAGCCACGGCCGGTGCAAACCCAGCATCTCCCCACCGGCCGTGTCCACAATACTCACAAGTTGCAACAGATAGGTAACAGCTGGGCGGGGGTTGGCGGATCGCGGCTGCTTCCTTCTAACCGGCAGTGGCTGCAGCTCCAGCCGGGCAGGCCTGTATAGGAAGGGGGGGTGGGTGCGGGGACATAACCTGGATGGAGTGTGCACCGGGGGAGAGCTGGACACGCAGAGCTGATGGAGACGGAGGACAGCAGAGGATTAGGCAGGGAAAAGATTCTACTTTCTGAGAAGCTGTCAACGCAAAAATGACAGCTTTTCGGAATAGATAGTTATGGGGAGGAGGAATGAAGAATTCCTCTGGTAATTAGGTAGAACTCCATGCGAGTTCTAAACATAATTACCTCCAGAGAATTTTTAGTAATGATGAATAGGCCCCACAGCCTGTAATATGTCAGGAGCTGATTGGTTGGTACTTTATCTCTCCAAGGCTTAGTACATCTGCCCCTGTGTATATTGTATCCCTTCTTGTAATCAGACTTCGCTTAACTGTATTTGGCAAAATAAATAAAACACGTCTGTTATTGCAAAAACAATTCCTTTGAAGGAAACTGCAGCTAAAAGCTGTGTAAAGTATTTAAACTAATATAAAACACTGGCATGTACTGTATACTATCTTATATATTAGGATACACACACATGGCTGTTAAATGTCTGGTGAAGGGTATGTGCCAGGTGACCTTGCATTATAAATTAACCTATCTCAATATTGCACTTTGAGATACGTTAAACTCGCAGGCGCTAAAAGCTATTATTCCCATAGAACTCCGGTGGGTTTTACACAGTGTTAACGGCTGTGACTGCTGCAGGGGATGTAGATATTGACGCAGCATTAAGTAAGCGCTACTCATAAATCCCGATTGCACAGGACCATTCTCTTACAATATATTTTGGAGCACTTGCATCAGAGACTGTTTGCAAGGATTCACTGACACACATCGGGGCTGATTTTAGCTCGCACGCTCACACGCAGTGTCTGAAGTTGCCGGCAGCCGCAGAAGACTGACTTAGGGGCTCATCTTGCAAACAGATGACAGTTGGGAGCTGATTGGCTGGAGTACTATTTATCACACGTAACGAGTTTTATCACTTGTTTTGAATGATAAAACTCGTTGATAAATGAGGCCCATACTACCTTATGCTGATGCAATAATCCGCAGGACCAGCGCCATTACTAGAGGTGCGCAAGCGGTGCCATCGCACAGGGCCTTCAGTAGCTAAAACGCATTGTATATTTAAACGCACGGGATTGACGCAGAAAGTCTAAATATAAATAGGTGAGATGAAAAGGAAATGACTAAGAATGACTCATTTTGCTTTGTGATATTTTCCTATATTTAATTGCAGAATGTGTAATATGTTTTTTTTTGGTTCCGAGTATATTACATATTCCACATTTTAAATCAGTGCCGCCGTGGAACGTCAGAATTAAGCCTGAATATTTTAACTCAGTGTTTCGCATATGAAAGTTCAATTTAAGGCTGCGCATCTCGTCTAAGCAGACCCGGAGATTATATTCCAAGGCTGGGAAGAGCATTTAATTGAAAACTATAAAATGCATTTACTTGTGAGATGCTTAAAAAGAGGGCAAACACATTTTGTTCTGGTATCAGAGCCTGCTGCTTATATATTTTATTATATTAAGATGCTTTTTTATAGTTGAATGAAAACACACACACGCATGCCCACACATACACACACGCATGCCCACACATACACACACGCATGCCCACACATACACACACGCATGCCCACACATACACACATGCCCACACATACACACACTCATGCCCACACATACACACACGCATGCCCACACATACACACACGCATGCCCACACATACACATGCGCACACACACATATTTCTATGGAACGCAGTTAATTGATCGATGGCCGGGTTGCCAACTGCGGAATCCCGATCAGCGTGGGAAGACCGGCGACGTAATCCCGACATGGCTGGAGATGCTGACGCCGGAATCCCAACAGCCGGCATCCCGATCGTAAGTACAGTGGGGCTGAGTAGCTATTAGCCGCGGGGAACGGGGGGTGGGGTCTTAGGTTTAGGTGCCCTGTTCGGTTTTAGGATTAGGCTGCGGGAGGGGGGAGGTTAGGGTTAGGCTCCAGACAGGGGGAGTTTGGGTTAGGACCACTGGGGGGAGGGTTAGGTTTAGGTGTCCTGGGGGGTATAAGGGTTAGGCTGCGGGAGGGGGAGGTTAGGGTTAGGCTACAGACAGGGGGAGTTTGGGTTAGGACCACTGGGGGGAGGTTAGGGTGAGGCACTAAGGGGGGAGGGTTAGGTTTAGGCCCTTACCGGGAGGGTTAGTGTTAGGGACGGTTAGTGTTAGGGTGCAGGAGAGTTAGGGGGTAAATAGGACAGAAGAACACTACTTACCTTTCCCCTGTCGGGATTATAGCTATCGGGATGCAGTTGTCAGTGTATTGACAGCCGGCATTCTACACGTCGGTATAACATACCCAACCCATTTCTATATACTGTCATTTTCCATTAAGTGGACAATCGGCCTGATTGTACACAGAATGACTGCAGGAACTGAGATGCCGGATGCATGTTTCTTGCATACAGGATCGCAAACGCAGGACGTGACGCGCTCACGACCCACCTTCGTTCTTGGCCGCCACCCCCACTGTACATCCTGTGTGGTATCTCGGGCAAAAGAAGAATCACTCAAGCGAGGTGCCCGGGGCATTCATTCTTCTGCCCTTTCACCCCCTCTAGTCATTGGCCACGCCTCACTGGCAGCTGGCCACACCCACTTTGGTAGTTGGCCATGCCCCTTCAGCTTTGAGACCGCTCACACACTCTTTGATTGGCTCCTACCGTTGCATTTCCCAGGTGGTAGTACCCCATGACCCAAACCGACAGTGATCGGCGATATTCCTACAGGGACGTCTCATTCCCTGTACATTGCCTGACAATACTTACTCTAGCATCAAAAAAAGTGACTGTCCTCTAAAACCTCATTCTACTCTACATTACTTATGCACAGATGAAGCCTGCAGATAATAATTATAATAATAATGTCTAACCTTACCAAACCTCTGTGGTTGGTGCACACAGTAAGCTAATGTCATTTGTGTAATGAATGCTTTGGAGGTAATCATATAAAGAGGAGTTATCATGTGGAGATAATATGTGGCGAGTAATGTTTCCATTTTAATATAATAACCTACGTATAATTGTAACTGGACTCTTGGTCCCCAACGGATGCAAGGAATAAATTCAGCATTATTTTAATTTTATCTTTCAGGAAAGTCCAACAAAACATATATTTTCCAAGTACGAAAACCGCCATGTATTCCCAAACTCTGTCTCTTCTTTTGAAAATGTAAGTACTAACATTACTACGGCTGCGTTTGTGTCTCTACAGTGCTGGGTTTATGCAAGACAAGTAGACTTGCCCATTACTGCTGGGTACATACCTGGGCGACATATCCGCTGACCCAGGGATCTGCAGACCGAGCAGCAGATTGGTAAAACAATACACACTTACCAATCTGCCGCTGGATGTGTCTGTTTGCCCGCCCAGTTGAGATGTCAGTCACCCGCGGGTCCCTGCAGCAAGTGTATGGACGGACAGCGGGTCGCCTGTACACATGGCCAGACGTGCCGCTGAATCTGCAAGATATATCGGCATCGGGTGTGCGGCAGGATAGAAATGCTATGTCTGTGAATGAGGTCGTTCACAGACATATCGTCTGTACGCACTTGCCTATGCACTATGCGATATGTTGCCCATCGAGCTGATTGAACGACATATCGCGCAGTGTGTACCCAGCCTTAAGCTAGGTACACACCTTTGTGATTACTCTTTCGATGCAATGGTTTGATCGACTTCACTCCCAATCGGAAGTACCGATCACAGTGCCGATACGCGTGTACAAACCTGTACAATGATACTTGCGACCTTCAACCCCGACTGCCAGAATATCATAAGAAAAAAATTTGGTACCACCCACAAAGCAGGCGCTGCAGGTGGTGTGGAATCGCAAGAACGGTTGGAAGAGCAGTCGAAGGTGCGTACACACATCTCACCCGGTCAAATTGGATAAATATTAAACAGCACATAACATGCAATCCTGTGATGCGACCAGTTTTATTCTGACGAAACATGACGGAAGGTGCGTACACGCTCTTGCGAATATCGCTTGAACGGGTCAAAATCGAAATAAAGACCCGACGATAGTATAGGTGTGTACCCAGCATAACACACCAAGAAATGGAAACACAATGCAACATTTTATCTTTTTTTTTTTTTTTTTGCTGTACACATTATGGGAATTGGGACGCACTGAGTTTAATAGGATTCATTTTCAAGCTGTTGGTTGTCCACGTTTTGTCCGCCCGGGGTGCCCGTCTGTGACAGATGTTGGCATGTGACCACTGCTGTAATGTAATTTCCTGCCAATCACAGATGCCAAAGGGTAATTACAGCTGCGCCCACCAAAAGCAAGGTCAATAGACGGAAGTAAACAATAACGGCAACATTTATAGAGAGATGACCCTATAATATCTCTAGCACCTGCCTGATCCAGCAGGAAGATGGTAATTGGAGGTTTGGGGTCTCTTTAGGATCTATTTAATTGTCAATATAAACGTGTATAAGAATGAAACAACATGGTTTGAAATGTTTTGTTTCACCAAAGAATATGGTGCCTTGTACTGTCCATAGCTCCGAACATTAGAACTTGAGGCTCAGATTATTGTCTTTATACGATGAGTATATAATCGTCCATGTCCTGTTTCCCACTTCGATAACAATAATTTAACAATTGCAATTTACATATGATTACCTCCCAGGAGCTTGTTAGGAGACTCCATTAAAAAAAAAACGATTTATTTAGCATTTTATAACAGATAATAACATTCAGAAACTTGTACAGAGAGATCAGAGATTGAAACAGTAGCACAGGACAGTTCAGCAGTAGATTGCGTGCTCAGGGTACAGATGTTAATGAGCTTTCCTTTAGAATTGCATATCAACCGATATTAGTTGACAAAACAAATTAGACATGAATTGCGGAGTTTATGGGTCAGTGGGCTGTTGTTTGGTAGCTGTTAACCAAGTGAGGGGAGATTAGTGAGGAGTGGGTGTTGAAAAAGGGAGAATGGTGAGAAGAGGGGAGCTATAGCACCGGGAGGGACAGAGGGCCTGATTCAGGTTGGATCGCAACTGCTATTACGCACGCCATTGCCCGATTGTTGTGTTCTACGCATGCATATGTATCGCGGTGCAAGAAGCAGCCACTGCGATCGGAACTGCGATCGCGGTGACTACGCAGACCCATCGCAGAGTGACTGACAAGAAGTTACGTTTGTGGGAGGTGACGGGGGTTGGTCGGCGAAATGCAGGCATGCCAGGGCATTTGAACGCCGTTGTAGGGGCATGCATAAATTATCCACCGTGATGCCTTACGCAGCCTGAGCTATCACTGCGTACCAGAAGGTTAGCAATTTCTGAGTAAGGTCTGACCTTGTGCAAGTGTGCGTGGGGCTCAGATTATACACGATGTTACCGATGTTTTCACATTCTTGCAAAGTATTACGGATGTGCGTAAGGTAAGGTGGGCGTCCTTATGTAGTGCTGCGATGGCATAGCGATCGCAGTTGATTAGCATATCATCGCAGTCAGACTGCGTGCGTAATCGCAGCCGCGATCGCAGTTATTATTATTATCATTTATTTATATGGCACCATAAGTGTTCCGCAGCGCCTTACATAGTACATAAACAAGTAACCAGCGACTTACAGTACAATACAATGCAGGGCACGGACATGGATAATAAACATAGCTATATATTAGCGACCTTTACACCCACATATGTAGCCGAGTGTTAGTTGCCCTAGTGGGGAGGAAGAGATAAATGAAAATACAGCAGGGAGAAGCACAAGAGGGTAGAGGGCCCTGCTCAAAAGAGCTTACATTCGCTAGTTGCGATCCAACCTGAATCAGGCCCAGAGAGCGAGGGTGTAAGGAGGGAGAGAGCCGGAGGACTGACTTATGGCTGAGGACGACCAAGTGAGGAGTGTTGGGTCACCTGGTAGGGGAACAGTATTGTGAGAGTACCCGGGGCCCCATAATGGTGTGGTACAAACGCAGATATTGGAGGCCGTGGTCAGACGAAGACACTGTACCTGCCACTGATGGTGGTGTATAAGGAGGCACCTATCAGTATTACAGCGTACACAGGAGCTAAAGGTGGGCGTCTCAGTCCTTTCACATTGGCCGTACAAATTGTACACCTGGGAAAGCGTGTGTAGCTGCATTTACATAGTCACAGGTCTACCTTAAATATATATATGGTAGAACCCACACAAAGATCAAGACGCCATTTTTAATATCATATAATGTTTATACAGTATATGTATTTTGAATAAAAGTAACAATAATATAACAATAAAAGTGCAACTATACACCCACATTAATATTATCTAGTAATACCGTGTTTCCCCGATATAAGACACTGTCTTATTATTTTTTGGGGTCAAAAAAACACCATAAGGCTTATTTTCGGGGTAGGTCTTATTTTAATTAACATTGACAACAGTGCCCCTTATGCACCCCCCCCCCCTTGCAGGCCCCCTTGAAGAAGTGCCCCTTATGCAGCCCCCCCCTGTAGCAGTGTCCCTTATGCAGCCTTCCTTATTGCAGTGCAAGCCCCCCTGTAATTGATCCCCCACCCACCAGTACAGTACGG
The DNA here is from genome assembly GCA_031769625.1 of Taudactylus pleione. Classification (NCBI taxonomy): domain Eukaryota; kingdom Metazoa; phylum Chordata; class Amphibia; order Anura; family Myobatrachidae; genus Taudactylus; species Taudactylus pleione. The sequence goes on along the minus strand of JAUIMM010000132.1, from coordinate 1,129,110 downwards.
TACTTACCTGACTCGCTGCCGTCCGAGATGTCCCTCTCACTTGCGCGCTGACTGGATCTAACATGATCCAGCAGGCGCGGCCGCACAGGATCCTCAGCGCGCGGGTGACATCATGACGTCACCCGCGCACTGCATGACTGGGAACGCTGGCCTCTGAAGCGTTCCCAGCTCAAAATGGGATTTCGGTAGGTCTTATTTTCGGGGTAGGGCTTATTTTGGACCGGGTTACAAAAGTAAGGGTAGGGCTTTTTTTCGGGGTAGGTCTTATTATCGGGGAAACACGGTAGCAGCATGAATATTAGCAGCAGCCCCCTGGGATCTAATGTGCTATAGTAAGACATCCATAGAGTCCAGACCTGAACCATCGATAATCAGCTTTGAAAAGTACAATTCTGTGTATATACAAATTTATACTAGATTATTAACGTGGGTGTATTGTTGTGTTTTTATTGTTATATTATTGTTACTTTTATTCAAAATACATATATAAACATGACATGATATTAACCACTTGCCTGGCATGGTCGTATCAGATACGACCATACCAGACTGGGCTTTCCTTGACAGAAAAGCTCTGAGGGCGGCTGCTGGAAAATCATTTTCTAGCAGCCGCCAATCACAGAGGGATCTCCTGGTCCCTCTGGACACTTTGGGCCTGATTCAGACCCACTCGCAAGCGGCTGTCCGCTCGCAAGTGGGTCGATGTTGTGCAACTCGCTCGTTGTGTCTGATCAAAGGGGGCGTGCTGTTGATGTTGATTGACAGCACGCCCCCTTTGGTGGGCGTGCCGGGGGCGTGCCTCCCTGACGCCTACCAAGGGAACGCCTACCGTCAGAAGCCGGCCCCACTGACATCACTAGTGATGTCAGTGGGAGTGATTTTGGCTCTGATAGAGCCAAAATCACTCCGGGCCTTGCGGTTGAAAAACTCAACCGCAGGCTCCGGCTCGCAGTGGCGATGGTCGCGATGGTCAAGACCATCGCGGCCATCAAACTGCACGCTCGTATAGGCTGTGGGTGGTGACCCACAGCTATACGAGCGTCCAGGAGGACGCTCCATAATTATGGAGGTCGGCCCTCATTCAGAGCGTGCGCTCTGCTCAGAGCGTCCGGCTCTGAATGAGGGCCTTTGTCCCTCCCTGTGGGCTGATCACTGCTAGCCAGCCCAGCGCCAGCGCACCCACCCCCGACAACAGCCCAGCGGCTGTCGAGAGGACAGGGCAGAGAAGGCAGCGCTGATAGAGCTGTCCTTGTCTCCCTCCTCCGGATAGCAGCAGCCCAGCGGCTGCTGACAGGGCAGAGAAGACAGCGATGAGAGCCCTGTCCTTCTCCTCCTAGCAGCAGCCTCTGGGCAGAGAAGGTAGTGCTATCAGCACTGTCCTTCCCTCTCTACACCCCTGCTATCAGCACTGTCCTTCCCTCTCTACACCCCTGCTATCAGCACTGTCCTTCCCTCTCTACACCCCTGCTATCAGCACTGTCCTTCCCTCTCTACACCCCTGCTATCAGCACTGTCCTTCCCTCTCTACACCCCTGCTATCAGCACTGTCCTTCCCTCTCTACACCCCTGCTATCAGCACTGTCCTTCCCTCTCTACACCCCTGCTATCAGCACTGTCCTTCCCTCTCTACACCCCTGCCATCAGCAGCTTCTCCCCTATTTATGCAAGCCCCACCCCCACGTATAAACAGCAGAGCCCTGGCCATTATATTATATATTATATATATGTATATATGTGTGTATATATATATATATATATATATATATATATATATATATATACTGTATTGTAAGACATCAAATGAAGGTCCCTGCACACAGGAGGGACACTTGTGATGAGTACTCTTATTGATGATGCCATGTAGTTGCTATATATTCTTCCTTTGATGTTCTACAAGTCCCTCTGAGCCATGACTTTTCTATGGATATGCACATTATATGGATATACATTTTTTCTGATGGGTAAAACACTTTTTTTATGTGCTGACTCTCTCTTTTCTATACCAAGTAACATGTTATGTGCCTGCACTCCAATATTTTACACTTTATGGTGTGTGCTGCTGGTCTCATTTGTAACGCTATATATATATATATATATATATATATATATATATATATATATATATATATACGGACACACGTATATAGATGGCAGCCCCCAACCGATGTTAAGGAAACATCGGCAGCTGTGGTGTAAATCGATGTTTCTATCGATGGCCATCATTACTATATACCATAAAAATTGCCATTTTTATGGTATACAGTGGTTAAAAAAATATTATTTTTTTTACAAAATCGTGTTGGATAAGTTCTAAAAAGCTGTTCCTCACCTAATTCAATCATAAAAAAAAAACTACAATTTCGGAGCAGTGTTTGGAAAAAGAATGTGGTTAGAAATGGCGTCTTGAGCTTTGTGTGGGTTCTACCATATCCCTATTATACTTTTATATACTCCTATTTTTCAGATACATAATATCAATTAGCGCAAAACCCGTCTCTGTTTCTAGTATCCAGTGACCATTCTGTGGCCATAGTATTTGAGCTCACACAAGCTCGTATTTGTTTTGCTGCTTTTCCTAGACGTAGTGATATATAACTTTAATTTTTTTTATTAGCGCCTGCTTAGTGTTTTTTTTTTGCCCTATTGTTAAATATATACACACACAGATTGATCTGAGCTAGAATGTAATCGCGCCAGCAATATTTGCAGAGTATATTTACCCTTTACAATTCCTCTTGGCAACCCCAATAAAACATTATCTGTCCCCAGGGGAGGCACCATGTTGGGTTCCCTTAGCGCTAGTCACTGAATCTATTTGCTCCATGATTTAAATATTGTCCCCGTCATCGCCTAATTAGGCTTGTTTGTGTTTGAACTCTAAACGATGTATTTAATTCTATGGATGTGAGCGGCAGTTCCTATCTCTAGTATAACAAGCGAACTCCTGCCGCTCACTGCATTCCCTGTAAGTACTTATTTTCCTGACTTCTCACAGCTCCAGAGCAGCCAATTATCTCTATAATCCTAGTGATCACGCATCGCTTTACTTTGCATTACACGTGGAAAAGCCAGAACAGAATCAGCTTTTACAGGCACCGTTTGCATCCAGGGACTGTGGGGGGAGGGGGAGGGTTTTTTTTTTTTGCAATCCTGAAAAGAGGCGTGATGATTTTGAGCAAGGGGATAATTAAGGAGTTGTTGATGAGGATGAGAAGCTTCATTAAAAATATTAGAGGAGAATATAATCACGGTAAGGGTTTTCTTCTAGTACGGTAAAGGCGGCACATTTACAGTAAATGGGAAGTCAATGGAATGTTCTGAGGTAAAAGTTGTTCTGTCTTCATTAAGGGACTCGGGAAGAAAAAAATTCTGGAGAACAGGGAATCCCACAACTTTACCACCTGGATCCCCCTGCAGGAGGAAATGAAGAGGCAGAGGCCCATCCTCAGCACTTATCGAACCGACTTCTGGGCACAGCAGGATAAGGTGGGGAAGGTCCCTCAGCTGCTGGTTCCCAGGCTGAATCGGGCAACGACAGCCTCGTGCTCTGGACTGACGACCTACCGGCACATGTTGAGAAGCCAGGCGAACCTCCCAGCCTCCCAGAAGCCATCTACCACCGTCATCCCAATGATCTGTAACAGCAACAGGGAAGGTTCAACCAGCCTTTTACTGCAGAGAGCTAAGTCTGCCCCGTACCAGCGACTGACCGTGTCCGACTGTCTCATCTGGCGCACTCCAGGCAGCACCCAACAAGAAAGCTTGCACAGCAATGAGACAACATAATACACTTTAAATGTGTTTTTCATTCTGAAACTCTCTTGAATGACCAAGTACATTGAAACAGCAAAGTAAATGTTTGTCCAGCTTAATAATCTTTGTGTTTTTTAGTCATGATTCGCCATAATTCTGAGAGTAGTTTCTTCTATTATATGTTATTTGTATGCATGTAAAATACAGGCCTCATTTATACAGTACCATGTGTGTGGTGAGAGATGGGGGTCTATTTACTAAACCTTGGATGAAGATAAAGTGGACGGAGATAAAGTACCAGCCAATTAGCTCCTAACTGTCATTTTTCAAACAGCCTGTGACATGGCAGATAGGAGCAGATTGGCTGGTACTTTATCTCCCTTCACTTTATCTCCACCCAAGACTTAGTAAATAGACCCCATAATCTGATCAATCACTGATATTCCCGACCAGGTAATTCCCAAGTGCAGGGTGGTCTATATGGGATGCAAGATACGCAGCATTTAAGGGGCCTGGTTTTGAGGGGGCCCCGGCACTGCCCGATCGCCCCCACCTACAAGGACCCCTTCCTTCCCCATAGTGTTCATTTTGCTGTAAAGTTACAGTACTACCTACTGTACAAAAAAGATTTCCTTGATGGGCCAATACATCCCTGATCAAAACTGAGGAGGGTGGACTTTAGAGGATAGAGGGCAGGGCCGTTGAGAGATCAATGGGACTCGGGTACTGGAATGGATGTTGCCAAATCCGAGAGATGTGACACCCCCCCACAAAAAATAAAAATAAAAGTATATTTGGCCCCATCAACAGCTGGCCTGGGCCTATACAACATGCGGGCCCAGGTAATCAGTACCCGCCCCTCTCAGGTCCCCTAGTTGCAGGTAGACCAATAACAAGCTGCATTTTCTTGACTGATGCTTGTGATTGGCTCTCCTGCTCACACACCCACTCTGCCACTGTTCAAAGTTGGTGAATGTTGTAAGAGTTCTGTAGTAGAGACCCAGCAGAGGAGGAACGTCAGAATGTATCATTCCCCCGGTGCTCCAGCTATAGGGGTAGGCATGTTCATAAAATGTTTAATGCAGGTGATTGTGCAGCTTTAAGGGTAAAAATTTTTTTTAACAAACCTATTCTGCAGAGAAGATTCTCTGAAGGTGGAGTTCCCCTTTATTAGGTGCCCAAAAAGCCTATGGCATAAGTACAAATGTGATGCTTGTCTTAAAGGGACCGGCCATTTTGCATTATCTATTGCTAATGTTATTTGAGTGCCATTGCCTTAAGCCAGAACTATCGCTACTACATCATTACAGAGTCTGTAGTTTATAGCACATACACATTAGTCAGTAAACTGACACTTTCAATAAATTTTATACAATTTCTATGTCATGATCTTGTGTAAGTGACCTAATATTTTTATATTTTAGAGATGGGTGCACTTTTTTTTTTGCATGTAGGCTAAATTATAATAAGTTTATTTTTTGATAAATGATTTTCTATACGGTATGCTTCATCATTTTAAAATTGAAATATATCTTTGTCTTCAGATTGCCAAATAAAATTACAGATGACATAAAGTGGGTGCTTATTTTTTGTCATGCAAGTCTACAGATGAGCAAAAAAGTTGTGTTTACAGCACTAGTACCAGGGCGCGGCGGCAGGCGGATCAGTCCGCAGGGGACCAGCTGTGAAAGCGATTCTGAATTCAGAACAAAACTTTTTTAAATTTTTTTTTTTTTTTTTTTTACAAAATTGTCTTTAGACACTTCGTTTTTTTGAGCAATAAATTTTATAAATACATGTGAATAATAACAAACTGAAATTGTACATTGTAGACAACTTTTTTTTTTTCATAATAGTTTTTATTGAAAGTTTAATACAAAGAAATGGGGATACAGAAGGAAAAAGAAGGGAAAAGGGGTAAGCCAGACATATAGCATATCACAATATAAATCAATCGATCTTGGTCCTTGTACATATAATTGATACTTAAACTTTTTAGGACAAGAAAAATGTTTTATAAAACACTTCACAACACATATAGACAAAATACTAAATATTCAGTTAATGGAGCTGCCCCGGATCTGCGTGAGGTGAACAGAGAACACCGGGAACAACCGGAACACTATAAATGGTGGAATGGCCTTGTTTTTCCCTATATTCTCCCCATTTAAACCATTTCATATGGATGGAATTGACGGAGGAGGAGTATTTCTCACCTGTTGTTTCAAAAACAAAATGCTTATGGATCTTGTTTTCTATGATTGTGATGTTGGGGAGAAAGGCTGTCTTCCACCCCTGAGCAATTGTAGCTTTTGTAGCAATCAGCACATGACCCATAATATATCTCTCGCCACGTGATAATTCCCCAGGATAGAAGTGGAATAAGGCAACTAGAGGCTGTAGACAACTTTGTACACCTTCACGACTGCTGCTTATGTCTTTGGACTACTAATTAAAGATTCAAGAATCAGTTTACTAGTAATAGACCTACTCGCCAAAGACGGCGAAATGTCCCACAAACAGAACCACGGGAGATTAGCTGACCTCTAAGCAGTTCCAATGACATATACAATACAGTAAGTAGCTGTTTTTCAGTATTATGGCAGCATGCATTAAGGATCGCTATTGCTAAAGCATACGCAGACAGCCGATTGTTACGCGAAGGCACCTCTGTGATCACAGAGACCATGGAGACCCATCGCAGAATGATTGACAGGCAGTAAGCATTTGGGGGAGGTGAAAGGGGGGGAGGTCTGAGAAACGCAGGCGTGTCTGTCTGTTTGAACGCCGTTGCATGGGCGTGCATAAATTAGCCATTGCGATTGCATGCGCGGCTACTGTGTGCTACGAGGTTAGCAATTTCTAAGTAAGGTCAGGGCTGCTGTAACTGTGCATGAGGGGCCGATGGTACTTGATGTTTGTGGAGGTTTGCAAGGTATTACGGATGTGAGATAGCGGTAGTGGGTGGCAGTTGGGCGTCTCTATGCTGGCAGTGCAACGGAATTGTGATAGCAATCATTAGCATATTTTTGCAGCAAACCTGCATGCGATTACGGAGATTCGATCGCAATAGCGATCCTTAATGAATCGGACCCAGAGGCAACATGGGGAAACGTTTAGCTGTGTCTTACAAACAAACGGTGGAAATCACAATGGTGACGCTATGATTTATCTTGTTTTTGTTTTATTTTTAATTAAATGCAAAAGACACAGTCAGGGCTCTTTGGCTTGTAATGTGACCCTTTTAGTATAGAATGATATCTATCCTGTTCTATTTATTCCTTATATAGTTTAGCTCATTCTGCGTATGAATGACCTATTTATCAGTGCACATTTCTTCTCTTGCAGCTATAACGGTGTTATTTTCTAAATGTCAATAACTTTCCTATGTACGTGACTTCCGCCCTGGTACTGGCTCATTCCACCTTCTACACACGTCTCACCTTTCTGTAGAAAGCTCGCCAATCAGCAGACTTGTGATTACCATCAACACTGTCTTATGTTATGATAGTATAATGGTGTTTGCAACAATCACCATCTCATCAGGTGCGAAATACAGAGAGCGAGTCCCTGTGAGGGGCCCACGGAAAACGGAAAAAGCATTTCTCACTGCTGTCAGAAGCACTAAAAATATCCAGCACCTGCTCATCCATTCTCCTCCTTCTCCTCAGCCCCCGATAATGTGCCTTGGTGCAGCTGTCTGTTTTCTTTTCTTATTCTATAACTAAATACAATATGGCTGTGGCACGGGCGGAATAGGGCATTATGAGGCCACATAGCATAGTTTGGAGGAGAGCCCAGCAATGCTGTTTCCACCTCTCTGATCCCACATGATGTGTTCAGTAGAGCAGGACCAGCTCTTTTGAGAGCAGATCAGGCATCTTGAGGAGCAGGGGGTTAGGGGTCCCCCAAGAAGAAGGCAACTCTCTCATCTCTGGGTCACTTTGCAGCTGCACCCACAATAGATCTGTCCTTGAATATGCCGGGATTGTGTTCTTTTTCATCATAACATCAAGGGGACTAGTCCCCTAGGTGTATATTTACTAAAGTGCAGGTTTTTAGAAGTGGAGATGTTGCCCATAGCAACCAATCGGATTCTACTTAACATTTATCTAGCACCTTCTAGAAGAAAATAGCTAGAATCTAATTGGTTGCTATGGGCAACATCTCCACTACTAAAAACCTGCACTTTAGTAAATATACCCCCTACGCTCAGTACACAGCCATTTATGTGGGTTTTAGCAGTGTGCATCCATACCTTCTAACATTGTGATATCAGGACATGGTCAAAGGGGGTTTAGCAGTGTCCTGTTTTTGGGGATGCGTACCCATGTCACAGTGTGGAGGGCCATGTAACAAGAGGGTAGGCTCCTCCCGCCCCTAAGAACAACCCTACAATGCTGCAGTAGTCCCGAAAGGGCATCAAACAGTGGTGATGGTACCCATATTGGGACAAGGCTCTGATGGTCGGGAAAGCAGGATAGTCCCTTCAAATCAGGACTGTCCTATGTAAATTGCTTCCTCTCTCTTCTGCTCCTCCAGTTTGATACTGTCAGATATTAAACAACTGTGTTAATTAGCATACGGCTAATCGAGACAATCTTTTCAATGGGCTCTGCTGGTATAAGTTAAGTCTCATTTCCCCTTTGTCTGTACCGTGTATACTCTCTATAGTTCCGCCAATTCCCCATGTGCCGGTGTGTGTCGAATGTAGACGGATGTTTTTATTGAGAGCTATTTATAAAAGAGACAGATCTTCTCTACCTTTCATCTCCCATCAAACGTCTTCATCATAAACATAGTGGCATCTCAAACACTTTTCCTGACTTTGGAGATTCCGCAGGGCATAGAATCTCTTCCGCACACAGAGATGGGCTCCCACAGGGCTGTTTAAAGGTTTAGTTTTTTAATCGCTAGGTCATGTCACATTTTAATGGGAAATGCGATCTGAGCCTGAGATTAACTAAAAATAAAATGTGAAAAAATACTGGAGGAAGGCCTGTGATAATAATGCTGCCTGGAGGTGGCGTTATCCAGGGTCTCCCCCGATTACCGGACTCCTGCTCTGCTCTAACAGGCAGAGCAGAGCCCGGAGCCGGCCCCAGTGGTCAGCTGTGTGGTCTAAAGCTGATTACGGCTAGAAAAAAAAAAAATAGTAAAAAAAAAGTTACCTGAGTCCAGGGCCGGTGATCGGTGCTCCGGTGATGTCCTCCGTGGCTCCGGTCAGCTGGTCATACATCCTGCACTGTGAACCGGTCAGCTGACCGATCAACGGAGTAAAGTGAAATTAAGGGTGGGGGGGGTGGTCGCGGGGGGTACAGCAGCGGCCGGTCGGCGCATATACGGGCACCTTGTCACTGTATTTTCTCCAAAAAATACAGTGATAAGGTTGTGTAGAGGAGTCGCAGGGACAGAGCTTTATCACAAGCTCTGTCCCTGCAGGGGATTTTTAATAAATCCCTGTGATATTCCCGTCGGTAATATCACACTACGATCTGCATTCATTTTAATGCAGATTGTTGTAAATAGAGCGCTTTATGAGAAACGTGCTTGATAAATATGAGATAAAAATCACCCTATGGTACCAGCTCTTCCAGGATAATGTCAAACGCAAGACAGCAAATTCTGAAATGTATTTTCTAGGTGATCTTAACTTGGATGAACTGCACTCATCAAGGGATATTATAGTGGGAGAGAGGCAGGAGGAGGGGGCCCGTGAGCAGTGCCCCCTGCTCACTAACCAGTAGCTCACGGAGTCGTCTCTGGTGGTTTTCCTACTGCACATGTGCAAACCGCAGAGAAAATGGCCACCATGCCGTTCTTCCAGTGATTTGTGCAGTGTTTGCAGTTGCCGACGCGGGACTCCGGAGAGGTAAGTATTAAGAATATAGGTGTAGTGTGGGCCCCCCTGGACCCCATACCCTGCACACCCTGCATCCATTATAGATACGCCTCTGGGGAGAGGCTACTTTGTAGAGACAACTATTGCACAGTCCTCAAGCACCAACACCTGGCCATGTTTTGTGGATTCTTTAATCATACACAGGTGAGTTAATCTATATTGCAGGGTCAGTAATTCTCCAACCTGCTTCCACAGACAGAAATCCTCAAAACATGACCTGCTGGGGATACTTGAAGGTTCAGAATCTCTGCTCTTGAGAATGCAGTGGTTTTCACCTCCAGTCCTCAAGCACCCTCAACAGGTAATGTTTTGAGGATATCTGTCTGTGGAAGGAGATGGGATAATTACTGACCTAGCAAAATAGATTGACTAACCTGTGGATGATTAAAGAAATCCACAAAACATGAACTGCTGAGGTTGTTTTGAGTACTGGAGTTTACAACCACTCTGAGGCAGTGTTCCTCAACTCCAGTCCTCACGGAACCGTGCCTGTTTTTCAGGCCTCACCACAGGACCACAAGGGAAATAATTAGCACCACCTGTGCATTTAAACAGCTTCAGTCAGTAATGAATACACCTGTGCGCCAACTAGGAGATCTGGAAAACATGCACTGCTCCAGTCTCTAAGCTTTTTTGAACATAGAGTGGGAATGAGGTTCTCATTCCTGTCCTGTCTTCATATTTGTGTAAAATTAAACGCCACGGATTTAATGCACTTTATGTGCGCAAGAGACTTATAAAACAATAACAATAATTATATAGATCTATTTTTACATTTGATTTTGTATTCTTGGGAACCCTTTTCGTTCTTCCCGCAGACTGCCTTCTCTTACCAACCTTCGAGTACAGTCTTGTGACAGAGTCCTGCAATGTAGCTGCCGGTGGTAACTTGACCAGGAGACGCACAAATCTCTGATTCAGAGTGGCAGAACGTGACAGATGCTCGGAGCAAATGGCTAGAGCTAAGCGATGTGTCAGGACAAGGATGTCACTTCGCCCCACGTCCGCTCCCAACACTTCAGGTTGCATTCAGCCTATGCCAACAGAATTGCTTTGGAACGTGTACCCCCCCGGCACACTCATAATAACCTTTGCGGCCACTAATCCTGTCATTTGCAATCTCCGAGATCCTAGAACCTTTGTCATTTTTTATTCAAAACCTGATATCTTTAACACCATGACAAACACAATTACAGACAGCGGCCGCCCTCCTGCCCAATGTCACCACCTGTCAAATCAAAAAACAGATCATGAGAACCCCGTTTGATTAATATTATGCCGTGTTGCACCTTTATATCATGTCCTTTATGTATACACTCATGTTTTTAAGACAATCGTGAAAGCGAAATATCTCAATTTAAATTAAAAAAGCCTTAGAAATTATCACATGTTGTCTGAAACGTAATCCTGCAAAAATTTTAATCACATCTAAACTTACCTACAACATGGACAGATTATCTTTCTTAATTGTAGTATCGGATTGTCAAACATACTAGTAAATATGACTTATTTTTGGTAATATTGTTTTATAGTCATCCATATATATCTATATATATATATATATATATATATATATATATATATATATAGGTCTGTTTGGATATATCTCTCTATTTATACTGAATGTAATTCCCAGATTCTATAGACTGCAACTATTGTTGGTCTTACGCAGTGGACTAGAAGTTGGTAATGTCCAGTGTTCCATGTGAGGCCAATCCTCCCTGGCGGGCCTCCATCTTATGTCATCTGAACTATGTCCTCTCCACGCGCGACGCACTGAGGAAACTAGTGATAATCCATCGCCCCTTGGGCCACGATCTTCTACAAGAGGTGTTCAGGCACTTTTTTTTTTCACCACCAGCACTGTTGGTTTCAGTTAATTAATAGTCGTTGTCAGACGTCCTCCAAGACACACAGAGCCTCCACCGCGCTGCTGGGTCCCTGCGCCACGCCGCCAATCACAAACAGCATGTTATTGGATTGGATGCTGGAGCATGAACATCGGCCCGTTGGCATAGACGGCAGCAGTTCCCATCTCTTCTTCACCATGTTGAAGCCTTCGACTGAGTTCAAGGGAGAAGGCTGATTCCCTGCAGGGAAAAACAGAACGTAAAGTCACCGCTGCACAGAAAGCTCAAGTTTGTTAGAACAATTATATATAGATTATGGGCTTGCTAACTCCTGACAACGGCATTAGAAATAGGTTGAATTTGCTCTTGTGGTACAAGATCCCACGATTGCATTCTTTTAACCACGCAACTAAATTTAGCAAGTCCGATGTCTTATGCGGTAATGTATGCTACCAGTACAATAGATTCTATTTTTAAAAGCGTGAGACATGTTAAAATTCATAGAAAATGCATTAGAAGTCATTTAAAGCGTGCATGGGTTTTCTTGCGACTTACCAAATTCCCAGCGCACGTCTGCGTGCACCATTACTCAGTGAAACTCTTTCCAAATGACTGTGATTGCTCGGGATATTACAGGCAAAAACTTTTAGACAGCGACTAAAGCCCTCCACAAGCAGCACCACCTGGAGGTTGCGAGAAGGTATTGCATGCAGTACTGCTTTTTTTTTTTTTAAATGTCTATCTGTATTACGCATTTTATTTAAAAAATGATAGTTATCTTGGGGCCTCATGTTTGTTTGTCTTTTAATAAGGGACCTAGGGGTCTATGTACTAATAATCACGGTACTGGTATTTCTGTGAAATCTCCTGCATTGTGCCATTAGTACATATGAACAATACATGAAATTATGCAGAAACTGCAGTTTCTGCATAATTTTATGTATAAAACAGCTTGATACATAGGCTCCCTTGTACTAAAGACTAAATAGATGAATAACTTTTTTGTTTCTATCATTTTGTCCATTCCAGGGATTTGTCAGTGAATCCTGTGAGAACTGTCAGGTAATCCAGAAAGAAAACAAAAACCTCTAGACTAGAGCTAGAAAAGAAATTCCCTTTCTGGGGCACTCTTGAGTTAATGTATATTGTGTGAAATAGTTAATGCATTAAAACATCACCTTTATTGTTGTATTATTAAACAGAAAAGGGATATTTGATAGACTCAAGAAAATACAACACAGTGTCGAGTCTCCCTATTGTTTAAAATAACATATATGTTGCTTAGTAATCTACAAAGATGTAATAGTCTGGTGACAATATAATGGCGAAAATGATTGTCAGCACTCAGGGCCTGATTCAGAGCCGCTAGTAAGCGGCCGCTCGTTCGCTCCGAGCGATGTTCGCACATCTGCGCATGCGTATGGGTTGTAATGCGCATGCGCCAACCAGTCAGTGCGGTCGGAAATCGTGTGCTCGCAAAATAGCGAATGCCTGCTAATTTGAGTGACAGAAAGAGGCGTATGTGGGTGGTAACAGGGGAAGGTGCTTGAAAACGGGGAGTGGAGATCCGAACGCAGGCGTGCTTAAAGGTCAAAACGGGCGTTTTAAGGGTGTGCATAATTAACAAAGCAGCGTCATCGACCACGTCACTGGGTTATTTTATAGTCTGAACTGCTCGCATGATTGCGGTAGGAAAATGCTACCACAAGAATAGCGAGCAGTTCATACGCCTTTCGATGTACTCGATTAATCTAAAAATAGCGGAGATGACGTATGATGCGAGCGGCCAGGGGGCGTCTTTACAAAATAGCGAGCGCATGTTTTGTTCGCTCGTTCAGACATAGAGGCGTCAACAGACCGCAAAGAGCGAGCGCAGAATTTAAATATCCGGCCCCTTTTTCAGAACGACCGTCCGCAAATAGCGTCCGGCTCTGAATCAGGCCCTCAATACGGATTATAGATAACAGAAAAAGTATCAAGGGACTAAATTGCTCCCCAGTGAGAGCTGTGGCAGTTTTACCCTAGGAATTTGCACTTCCTAATTTATATGTAGTCAGATATCCTATAGATTGCAAGCTTGCGAGCAGGGCCTTCTTACCTATATATCTCTCTGTTATTACCCAGTTTTGTTCTATTAATGTCTACAATTGTAAAGCGCAACGGAATATGCTGCGCTATATAACAAACTGTTAATAAATAAATTAAAAAATAAATAATATCCCCATGTTACCGTTTTTCAGAACATAATTTTTTTTTTTTCAGAAAGAAACACAACTGGATTATTTGCAAACTTACTAAAGCCACCCTATAAGTCGTACCCATTTCACACTGCTGTTTCGACCCAGGTTATTGTCGTGTTAACCTGGATCGCGGCTCGGTGTGAAAGGGACCCCGAAAATAAAAATTTGGGTCCAGTGATCTGGCAATCCAACCCGAGTAGCTTGCAGGGTAGAACATATTAAGGCGTATATGGGCATTATACTCATTTAAATTTGCTATCACCACCCCTATATCTCCTCTTACACCCATATGGCATAACCCCAATTTTCCCCCGGGTTTGCATGTGGCCTTCATGAAGTCGTGGATACAGGCATACCTTAAATTCCCTGCTGATTTTAGTTCACAGGGGCTTTGGCTCTCCTTCTCAGACCTACAATTACAATGTCCAGCCCAACCCCTAAATCCCTTTGAATATTTCCAAATACGGCACTTTTTAGGTTCCCTACCACAAGCTCTGCTTCTTCGTGTCCTTACCCCATGTGAACGGCTCTGTAAACATTGCCCCGTGTCTAAGGGAATGATCTCTCAAATTTACAATATCCTCGTCAATGCGGTTCTCCCCACTAATAATCCCCATGAATCCTCCTGGGAAGTAGACCTTGAGCCCCCACCTGACGAGGAGGTTTGGGACCACATGAGACTGGCAATTGCTAAAACCTCTATCTCTACTCGCCTTCAAAGAAACTTCTTATAAATTATACTACCGCTGGTATTATACCCCAGTAAGGCTCTCCCATATGTATCCCTCTGCTTCACCCCTCTGTTGGAGAAACTGTGGCCTTCGGGGTACCCTAGCCCACATCTGGTGGACCTGCCCAATCCTCGAACCCTTTTGGACCTTGGTCCATACTCTTCTGTATAATATATTTGAGAACCGGATTACGAAGGATCCATGGACCTTCCTTTTAAGTTTCCCCCCTCCTGATTTTAATAAGCGCTCTGTTAAATTGTTATCTCATATTTTAGTTGCTGCCAGGAGCTTGATTGCTCGCAACTGGAAGAACCCTCTTCCACCATCCCTCTCTGCCCTAAAGTTGCAAATCAGGCATATAGCGGAGATGGAAAATATCACCTACTATCTTCATGATAGAGGTCATATGGAGTGTGGGCTCCATGGCTCTTATATGATGGCACCGCTCCACCTTTGATCTCCATACTTGCTGCCCATATATGACTCATGCGCATTGGATTGCTCTGTGCCCTCTGCTCTGATCTCTAAGTGGCAAACTCCTCTAACTAGCTGAACACTTTTCTTGTTCTTCGAGCGGCATTTTCTTCTTCTAATGCATTCTGTCCAATATCTGGTATGCTTTAGGATACCCTATTTCTCTTGGTAGTCCTGTTTCCCACCTCCCCCCTCCCTACGCATTTCCCCCTCCTCCCTTTCTACCAATCCCCTTATATGTTTTGGCTTATTGCCAATAACTTTATTTAAAAATAGTGCATTTGTACGGCTTATTCTGTTTATGTCTTCCATATCTGTTTTTGTGAGCTTTCTAAATAAAGATTTTTTTTTTAAAAAAGAACATAGTAAGGGGCAGTGTGAACGGGTATCCCAGGTCATTAGACCCAGGTCCCGTTTATAACAATAGAGGCAGATTCCCGGAGCTTGTAGATGATATTATCTCCAAATGCCGACAGAGCAGTTCCACTGAACCCGTGTGCAGTATAAATGGCGCCAACCCGGGAACCACCCGGATCGGAGCTGTGAAGTGAAAGGGGTCTGTCCTGGATCTGACCCGTATTGGAACCGTGGAGCTCATTCAGATCCACTCGCTAGATGCGTTCGCTCGCTCCCTGCATATGCAAATCCAGCGCATGCCCTGCAAGTGAAACGATCGCTCGTCAAGGCATTAGCACGCCCACTATGTCTTGGCGTGCGATCGCTTTGTGTATGCAGACGCCCACCAGCCATTCATAAAACGCCCACTTGCGCATGTCATCTCCAGGAAGTGCTTTAAACCATTGGTACATCGAGCACAATCGGATGCGATCGCAGCACTTACGGTTGATTATACCCTGCTGCAAGCACTGCGAGCATTTGAGAGTGAATTCCCACCAAGTGACGTGCACTATGACGCTGCCTTTTAATTATGCACGCCTCTGAAACGGCGTTGAAGTACATAAGCACGCCTGCGTTCGGCCCTCCACTCCCCTAGTGGCCAGCCCCTGTTATCACCCACAAATGGCCTCTCCTGTCACTCACTCTGCTGGGCTATCTATGCACAGCGAGGAACGAATCCCGGTCTCTCGTACTCGTTCGCCCACGCGCATTGCGATGCATACGCATGCGCAGAAGAGCAACTATCGGCCAGCAACGAGCGTTCGCATCATAGCGAGTGGGTCTGAATCAGGCCCCGTGTTCCACGTTCTGGGTCAGACCGGGGATTTTGGTGTGAAAGGGGTATCAAATAGGCTATAGCAATCTCAGGGGTCTAGTTACTAAGCAGTGTTAGGAGACAGAGTGAAAAGTGATAAGAAAGTGATAAGGTGCCAGCCAATCAGCTCCCAACTGTCATTTTTCAAACACAGCCTGTGAGATGACAGTTGGGAGCTGATTGGCTGGCACCTTCTCACTTTCTTATCACTTTTCACTCTGTCTCATAACACTGCTTAGTAAATAGACCCCCCAGTTGTTTCCCATAGAGTGATCCCGCAAGAATAAGGCCAGAGCGGCTGTACACTCTTATTATAAGGCTAATTGTCTAGATAGATTTTGTACCATGCGCTATGATTGAACTAATTCACCAGGGGCCGCAGACTACTCTACCAATGTCAGTAAACTCTACCAGTTGGCAAATAGCACATGGTTGGCTGAGTTTCCGAGTTGTCCTGATCAAACCCAGCATCTCCATTCGGATGTGTTGAGCAGAAGAAAAAACTTATTAGTAACAATTTGTGAGATCTGTTTGCAAATGTGAGGGTGAAAATGAGATGTGGCAAAGCGCACGTTCTGTTCTTTCTTTGTAATAACAATCAGCAACTAATGCTATAAAAAGCCTGACATTTCCAACCACAGCATTTGGCCATTAGAGCATTAAAAGACTTTTTAGAGGAACAAAGTGTCATTTCCCCCTATAGCCGCATGGAGCTGTATTGTGTAGGAAAGGTCAGGCTTTATGGTGTATTATATGGAAGCATCTCCCTTTAGATGGTGATAGAGCACCGCAGCTTCCTAGACAATCACCGTTGCTATGGAAATCTATAGGACCAGCTCTTATTATTCAGCAATCCCGTCTTATTCATGTTTTCCTCTAGGAATGTTCAGTCAACATAGTTTAAATACATGTTGTCCAGAGCCCGGGCACCTTAGTTACATGTGACTGGTACAATGCAGCGATGCCACAGACTCTGCTTCTGTCTCATCATCTTCGGGAGAATGTTTATGAGTTGCAGAGTTTGTATTTTATTAATATATAAAGCAGTTTGTAGTACAGCATAGCTCTACCTGCAGCTACACGGAATAAGCAGCCACCCCCCCACTCCTCGTATCCTGCAGGTCTGGCTGCCTGTGACTGACAGGAGGAACCTTTACACACAATCATTCTGGGGGAGACGAATGAGTCACTGCCGCCTTTACACCGGGCTACGGGTACACAGTGTGCAACAGGTGCGTGTGCACATAATCTGTATAACACAGCAGGTATGAGAGAGAGAGAGGGGAAGAGAGATGAAATAAAGATAGATATAGATAGATAGATACATAGATAGTAGATAGAGAGATTAAATAGATAGATAAATAAATAGATACATAAAAATAGATATTACATAGATATGAAATAGATAGACAGACATAGATGTTAGATAGATGCTAGACAGATGATATAGATATTACAAAGATATATGAGATAGATAGATAGATAGATAGATATGAGATAGATAGATAGATAGATATGAGATAGATAGATAGATAGATAGATAGATAGATAGATAGACAGACAGATATGAGATAGATATGAGATAGATAGATATGAGATAGATAGATAGACATGATATAGATAGATAGATAGATAGATAGATAGATAGATAGATAGATAGATAGATATGAAATAGATAGATATGAGATAGATAGATAGATAGATATGAGATAGATATCACAGTACATAGATAGATATTACATAGATGGATACCTCATAGATAGATGATAGATAAATAGATAGATATTACAGTACATAGCTAGAAAGATATTACATAGATAAATATTACATAGATGGTTACCTCATAGATGGATAATAGATATATATATATATATAGTTAGATATTACAGTACACAGATATTACATAGATGGATACCTTATAGATGGATGATAGATGGATAGATAGATAGATAGATAGATAGATAGATAGATAGATAGATAGATAGATACAGAGGTCCCAACTATATGTGAGAGCCAAGATCCTAATTCAAAGAATGGTGTGGTCCAAGAAGAGACAAAACAGTGGTGGTGGGGAATTAGGTGACAGTAAGGGAATTTCTCTGTAAAGACAGTCAGTGGCTGTTGAATATCATAGAAAGTAATAAAAATATGCAAAAATCAAATGCACCCAGGGACTTTTTTTTTTTTTAAACATTATTTTATGCCTCTGGACACCTTTTTATTGTAGCCTCCTTATACTAGGGGAGCTATTTCTTCTCAGATTTTTTAGAACCTCTGTGGACTACTCTTCCTTAAAAACTGGTATGTCCCAATGGTTGGAATTTTTTCCTTCCTTATCTATAGACGACCTTCTTAATATGTTATTTTACTCCATTTCCTGCTGCTAAATATACAGAAATGTATTTTAATATATTTCATTGTTCCTATATTTCCCCTCATAGAGGTTTTTTTCATGGGGATCTATCTTGGCTGATTCTGCCTGCCATAAATGTGGACGATTATCTGCTGATCTTTACGACTGTTTCTGGGCATGTCCCCTTATCAGACGATTTTGGTTGGGGGTTTGGCGTTTTGCTACTGCTCATCTAGTGAATTGTGTCCCACTAACACCCAATTGGGCTATATTTGGCTTTATACCTGTTGATACTCAGGTTCCTAGAGATGTTACCGTAAAAGGTTGCTATTGGCAATTTCTTCTGCTGCTCACAAAACCATTTTGCATTTATGGATACAGAGCTCTCCACCAATTCTTGAAATGTTTAAAGACAAAATTTTATGTATTTTCTATATGGGTTGGCTAGAAGCTTCCCTCCAGAAAGAAAGACGTATTAAACAATTCTTTACAACATGGGAGAGTTATATTGAGGTTCTCCCTGCTTCCACTAAGGAGGCTATCCCAGGCTTGCCTACCCTCCCGATTTGGTCGGGAGCCTCCCGTATATATTGGGTGCCGCTCCCGACCCCCCGGAAAAGCAGGCAAGCCTCCCGGCTGCCGCCTACACCCCCCAGACTACTAGTAAAACCCCCCCGCGATTCGCGTCATCGTGGCTCCGCCCCCTGCCTTTTTTCCGGCATTGTAAAGAGGGGGCGGGGCCATAATGATGCGATCGGGCGGTCACGCCCCGGCCCCCCCCCAAACGGCATCATAGCCCGGCCACGCCCCCCACAGAATGCAGGCATTCAGCTCCCTCCCGGAAGGAGGGAGCTGAATGTCGGCAAGTATGGGCTATCCATCACTGCTTCCGTAACACTTTGTGGTTTGAGACTTGTATCCTCTTTCAGGACCCACCGATATTTTTGTAATATACTGGGGTCGTTTGGTCCGGTTCCGGAGTTCCTCCATATTGTTTTTGTTTTGTAAATAATAAATATGTGATGTTATAATTGGCTCTAAAATGTTTTGTTTATAATTTTGTACTATAATTGAATATATTTCTTATGTGTTCTTTGATGCTTCAATAAAGTAAAAAGTGAAAAAAAAAACCAACATTATTTTTGTGATTCTTTCCCCTATCACTCCAGTCTGGGTGCTTATTAACGACATACACCCCATGTGTTTCTGCACTGTTAGCTGGCTGTAAATCTATGATGGATAATTGATTTTTTTAGAAATGGAAGAGAAATTAGGTTTTCTCTCTACCACCAACCAGTTTTTCAAAATACATTTTCCTCCTCATTACAGAAACGACAATAAATAAAAGCACCTGTGAGCACAGTGATGGATAGATGGCCCTGCTTTGTACATAGCTCTTACTGTTAGCAGAACATTAGTCTGGAGCCCTGCGGATGCTGCTGGTGCTGAATACTTACATCTAATGTCCATATGAATGTCACAGCTAGGCCGGCAGCTACACCTATAAATACGCTCACTCACACCATTTACATCTTTCCAGTAACTGATCAGACCCATCTAATGTATTTAGGCAACCTGTGTCTCCCCTGCTATTGTAGGACTATAAGTTCTAGCATGCCACCGGCAGGGCAGCTGGGACTTGTAGTCCCATAAACACAGAAAGCCCGCATTCTGCCGTCCACTGACCTATAGAAAGTTGGAATTTTGGGGAAAGGAACATGATGACCGTAAGACTGACCTAATTATCTTCTTTATTTTATAGTAAGCACTAATTATGTCTGCTTATTAATGAATCCCTTGTGTAAATGTCAATTGTGTCAGGATTGTTAGCCGTATAAAGTATATCTGAATGTAAATGCACAGAACTAATTAAACACCAAGGGAAAGTTAACCCAATTTCTAAGTCAGGCTAAATGTTCATTTAATTTTTTAAAGAGCTGCCTTGGACAATTTCCCCATTTAGACAACACTTTGAGCCTGATGCACAGTCGCACAGTATTGCACTATAGCAGGGAAGCGCTTGTGCAGTACCGTACAGCTAATATGCTAGTCCAGCAGGAGGCGCCTCCGCCTGGTGTAAGTAGACGGCTCCTGATGCATCGCAGATCCGAATTCTGTGTCCTAAGGGGCAGCATCGGTTCTTCTGCAAAACCGTCGGCAATCTGTGTAACCCTGCCATAGATGTGGAGCAAACCATGGATGTGCAGCAAGCCCCCCCCCCCCCACCTCTTTGGCCCACACTATTCTCATTGAATGGTTTTACAAGCAGGCCTGGCCACACCCCCTCTCTAGTACCGGGGCGGCCCAGAACATGTCTCAGTGGCCCTGGATACACAACCCCATAAAACCAGACGCAGATTCATTTCCCTGGGGCAGGTATAAGGATCGACAAGTGGATGTGAACATTAAAGAGGCGCTAGGTGTACAATCCGGTGCACTCAGTGGTTGAACTACCCCTGAGGCAGACTCTACGACTGCTACGAGTCCCAATACCGAGGGGGGCCCCAGTGACACTAGACCATCACCCCAAAATTTTGCTTTGTGGCCTGGTGATTGAGTGCTACGCCCTGGGATGCCTTTGGATTTTGTGGTTTGTAAATCACCCTTATGAATCATTTATTAATAATTACCTACATAGCGCCAGCATAATCCGTTGCACTGTACAATTGGGCACAAAACAGTAATATAACAGTAATAAGATGGGACTGGGTAATAACAGACAGATAATGATGTAAGAGGGTCCTGCTCGCTAATCACTAGTACAATGCATGGAAATATGACACCGCAGCGCATTTATACTAACAATCGGTGCTTGCGTTTATCATAAAGCATCTTAGGCCTAATTCTGGGTTGCACGCAGCAGCGTCTATTTGAGGCCGCCAGTCTGCGAGCTTATGCAAACGCAGCTACAAACTCCTTCCCCGGTGTACATCGGTGCGGCCGAATGTGCCAGGACTGAGACGCCCACTTTTAGCGCCTGTGCACGCTGTAACACCGATTGATTTCTGATACCGTCTGCTCTAATCGCAACACCCTCTCTGTGCGCACACACTGTGTAGCGCACACGCCGTAATTTTCACGCATGCGCAGTTGAAAAAAAAATCTTTAAACTGCGTGTACTGTACATCGGCATCGTGTGCCACGCATGGGGGAAATCCTAAGCCAAATACTCTAAATACTAGTACACATTGCTAGTCACAGAACATAAATGTACCACCAGAGCGTCCAGGGGTAAAATGTCTGGCAGGAGGGCTGTAAGGTTGTTAATACTAACCATAGATGTGACAGCTCGCCAATTTCTACTGTAATAAATACAAGGGAGAAGGACAGAAACGCTATTATATCTGCAGACTGCACGGCTGAAATCTACGGATTAAAGCAACTTTAAAACATGATTCTTTTACATCCAGAAGGCGGGAAGCAAAAGCTAATAACAATTTACAAAGCATTTCATTATTAATTGTGGGGAATAATGATTAATACGAGAGCCCGACCCTCCGCTTTAATATTCCCGACACCAATTTGTGTATAAGGTTTAGCTTTGAATGAATAACTTATGGGCTGCGTGAAACCTCCAAAACGTTCGCCGCTAATTTGGAAGCCATTGTCAGGAACCTGCAGGATTCAGACCGAGGTTGTGTCAATTACCGGCATCGGTCTTGGGGTTTGGTAATTCTGCTGGATGTTTGGTCTAATAAGCCCTGAGCTGTAAATCGGGCCGTGTGCTGTCAGTTGGCAGTTAACTCTGTTGCCGCTGGCAACGTCAGCAATGACACACACAACATTCTTTTACTATGAAAACTGGCTGAAAAAAACATAAAACATCATATACTTCAAGCTGCACCGTGATAAATGAGGTCCATCGTATGAAACAAATTTGCCCTAAAGTCATTTAATTAATCTATTTTCCGAACAGTTTGATTTAGTAGCTTGTGCAATTAATTTGAATAAGTATTTTAATTAGTGCTAGATCATTAATGTATATGGTAATCTGGGGGTGACTCAAGGTCCCACGCTATGGCTATTGCACTATTATGGTAATGCAGCTTGAGACATCACGCCTCCTGCATGCATTACTGTTCCGAGCTGCGTCCATGGACTCGGCATTGGAATATCTGCGTGCTCTTCTGCCGGCTGAGAGATTCATGCGGTCAATGAAGCCGGCAAACGCAGTTGCTCAAAAGAGGCCAGGAAATCTCCCATCACCAATGGAGATCCTTGCTACTTCCCTCCCCCCTATGGTGGCGACACACCTCCATTTGGGGAAACAGAGGCCGTGGATGCCCCCTCCCCGCCCAGAAACGGTCTGCTGCCGCTCTGCGTACGATTACAAAGGACCCGTACTGCACATGTGCTGGTCCACCATCAGGTTAGCGCACATATCTGAATTAGCCCCTCTGATACATTAAAGTATCTATCTATCTATCTATCTATCTATCTATCTATCTATCTATCTATCTATCTAACTATCTATCTAATATCTATCTAATTTCTATCTGTCTATCTATCTATCTATCTATCTATCTCATATCTATCTATCTATCTATCTATCTATCTATCTATCTATCTATCTATCTCATATCTATTTATCTATCTCATATCTATCTATCTATCTATCTATCTCATATCTATCTATCTATCTATCTATCTCATATCTATCTATCTCATATCTATCTATCTATCTCATATCCATCTATCTATCTATCTATCTATCTCATATATATCTATTTATCTCATATCTATATCTCATATCTATCTATCTATCTATCTCATATCTATCTATCTATCTATCTATCTATCTATCTATCTATCTATCTATCTATCTATCTATCTATCTATCTATCTCATATCTATTTATCTATCTCATATCTATCTATCTATCTATCTATCTCATATCTATCTATCTATCTATCTATCTATCTATCAATCTCATATCTATCTAACTATCTATCTATCTCATATCTATCTATCTATCTATCTCATTTCTATCTGTCTGTTTATCTATCTATCTATCTATCTATCTATCTATCTATCTATCTATCTCATATCTATCTATCTATCTATCTCATATCTATCTATCTATCTATCTATCTATCTATCTATCTATCTATCTATCTATCTATCTCATATCTAACTATCTATCTCACATCTATCTCATCTCTATCTATCTATCTATCTATCTATCTATCTATCTCATATCTATCTATCTCATATCTATCTATCTCATATCTATCTATCTATCTATCTCATATCTATCTATCTATCTCATATCTATCTATCTATCTATCTATCTATCTATCTATCTATCTATCTATCTATCTATCTCATATCTATCTCATCTCTATCTATCTATCTATCTATCTATCTATCTATCTATCTCATCTCATATCTATCTCATATCTATCTATCTATCTCATATCTATCTATCTATCTATCTATCTATCTATCTATCTATCTCATATATATCTATTTATCTCATATCTATCTATCTCATATCTATATCTCATATCTATCTATGTATCTATCTATCTATCTACCTATCTATCTCATATCTATCTATCTATCTATCTATCTATCTATCTATCTATCTATCTATCTATCTATCTATCTATCTATCTATCTATCTATCTATCTATCACTTATATAATGATGTTCCATATGTTAAACAGTTAAACAAAATCCCTACTTAACACCTTTGTCTTTGTACATGTTGTTGCCATAGCTTTATGCTGTATTACTCTGTTCATGACATCTTACCAGCCCCCCCCCCCCCCCCTTCCTCAAGCATCTGTCCCATTGCTTCTGAGCTCTGATTTCATCCCTTAGTGACTGGATTAACATTGAGGTGTCGCCAGGCTGTGGCTGCTTACTTCATAGAAAGGTGACTTGTTTAACCTGGAGCTGCTACAAAGAAGCTATTTTTTTTCCCCAGGGCTGTGCTGACTCATAACACAGAGAAGGGCCGTCCATCGTAGGGGTTGGCCATCAATGGTTGATGGCTGGTAAACATTGCTGTCGAACTATGGATGGTGCACATCAGCGAATGCTCAAATAAATCTAAACAGACAAAAGGGGACCCTGAAGATAATCATTGGGACCCCACCATCAAAAAATTAATGTTGCCAACCATCGAACATCAAAAAACAACCCTAATACAAGGCCGCCAATGGCAGCCATCCATACATGGCAAAGCAACAGAGGAAGAGAGAAGCCATAGGATGAATGGCTGCACTCAGGCTAAGGGGAGAGCCCTGGAATGCCACCTTTTACTCCTATGCCATTATAAGTCATTTCCCACACTCTGGGCATGATTCAGAGCCGGACGCTCTGACCAGAGGGCTCGCTCTGAATCAGGGCCGGCCTACCTAAAATTGGTGCGGCCTCCTGGCTGCTCGCATAGCTGTGGGTGACCACCCACAGCTTATGCGAGCGTCCATGATGATGGTCGAGATGGTCAAGACCATCGCGACCATCAGGCTTGCGACGAGACCCTGCGGTAGGGTCTCGCTGCCGCAAGCCCTGGAGTGCTTTTAGCTCTATCAGAGCCAAAATCACTCCCACTGACATCAGTAGTGATGTCAGTGGGGCCAGACCCAGACGGTAGGCGTTCCCATGAGAACGCCTCCGTCTGGGCAGCCACGCCCCCGGAACGCCCACCAAAGGGGGCGTGCTGTCAATCACCATCGACAGCACGCCCCCTTTGGTGCGAGACCCCGAGCGACGAGGAAGCCGTGTCTCGCGCATGCCGGGTCTCGCGCATGCGCACGACGGAGCTCCCTCCGTCATGCGCATGTGCATTCGGGCACCATCGACCCGCTTGCGAGCGTCCTGCGCCCGTGAGCGGGTCTGAATCAGCCCCTCTGTGCGGAATGTATCAAGTCTTGCGGAGAGATAAAGTGGAGCAGTTGCCCAAAGCAGCCAATCAGCTGCTAACTATCATTTCAAAGACTGTGCTAAATAAATGACAGCAAGAAGCTGATCGGTTGCTTTGGGTAACTTCTATAAATCACTGGGGCTACCCCAAAACTGTGCTAATGGGTCTGAGGATAGCATAGTCTGCCCTCGGGCACAACCCAATTGGCTGTGGGCAGCAGTATCGCTTTCTATGTGATTGCTTTTCATTGCCGACTGCTGTGAGAATTAGGAAAGCCGACTCTATGTGTATATTTGTTTATCCTCACGTGATGACAGCGAGTGGGTGCGCACTGGAGCATGGGCCGCGGGGGGAAATTGGGGCATTGCCTCAATAAATCCAACAGCTGCTTTTCAGAATTAGACTGTAATACGAGAATGGGATTTAATCAATCGGAACTCAGAGCTTTTTTTTCTCTCCCTCCTCAGAGATCTCATCAACTTCTAACAAGATGTCTCTCGCTGGGCTTTGGAAATGTGAAGCAATAATACTGTATCGCTCGGACAATATTCCTCCCGCGGAGAAATGCTATTACACTATAATGCCCACGTTGTGCTGTGTATTGTGCGTCCTGGCAGCACTCTGCTGTTATAAAGGAAATGAGTACAAATGTTCCTTTCTATAATGTGTACTGTTGGATGCCCGGAAACTGTTACTGTATGTGATAAACTGAATGGCTGCAAAAGCCTAAGTGAAACGCACAACTACGCACTTATTATAATAACTAGTATCGGATCAAGTGTACGGAGAATCAGTATGTAATACCGCCGGCCGTTCAAATCCCGACAGCGGAAGCCCGGCAGGGGTGAAGATACCGACTGCTAATTTAGGTAAGTACCGTTAACCTAATTCCCTACCCTAACCCTCCCTTAGGGGTGCCTAACTCTAACCTTCCCCCCCAAGTGCCTAACCCTAACCCCCCCTTTCCCGCAGCCTAAACTTAAGTCTCCCGGGGGGGTGCCTTCCCCTACCCCCCCTTCCCCTAGCCTATCCCTAACCCTCTCGGGGGGCTGCCTAACCCTAAACCCCCCCCGTGAGCCCCTAACCCCTAACAGGCGTTGGGATTTCAACGCCTGTCATTAGACCCTTGCCGGGATTAGACAGTCATTTAGACCTTTGGCATCCCGACTGTATACCGTGTACGGATGGGGGGGGGGGTTATAGGGCAAGATCTGTGCAATCCTGCATATGGCGAATCTATGCATTTGTTCCCTGCCATGCTGCTCAGTGAGCAATTACAGTCTAAATTACTCTACAATTTAGATGTCAGTTTGGACACCTCCCTCCCAAATGTAAATCTCTCTGCACATTATAAATCTGCCCCCCCTGCAGTGCAGCATGGTGTCACCAAGATGATCAGTTGAGAGAGAGAGATCTCTCTCTATTCCCAAGTCTGAATCAGGCCCTAAATGCAGATAAAGGTCTGTAGTTAGCGCACGTCAGTAATTGCAGCCCGTCAGTTATAAATAGAAACACGGATCTTCAGATAAATGAGGAGAAAATCTTGTTAACTGATTCTCATTCGCTGTTATTTTTATCTGTGACAAGTATTTATTATGTAATTTAGTAAGTACTGTAGATAGACCTCTCTCTAGCTGAGAGTGCTGAGTCACTTGGAGGATAGAGAGGCTGTAAGAGCCCATTCCATTATTATTTATTATTATTATTATTATTATTATTACTACTACTACTACTATGGAGACAATCCAATTAGCCGCGAGGGGTGCTAATCGGGTGCGTTTCAAACGCCGGCAACAGCACCGCAACACGCACCCCTCGCGGTTCTCTTTCAGGCTGAACTCGCTCAATTTTGTACTCAGCCCTGTGGGGCTGCGCACAGTTTTGAGCGAGTTAAGGCTGCCAAGTGCGGCCATTGTCGCAAATGCATTGCGTATAATTGGATTGACCCCTGTTGTTATTATTATTAATACTATTATTGTTATTATTATTGTTGTTATTAATATTGTTATTATTACTGCTATTATTATTGTTATTATGATTATTACTACTATTATTGTTATTAATACTACTATTATTGTTATTATTATTGTTGTTATTAATATTGTTATTATTACTGCTATTATTATTGTTATTATGATTATTACTACTATTATTGTTATCATAATTATTGCTACTGTTATTATTGCTACTACTGCTGCTGTTATTACTATTATGATTACTATTATTATTATTGTGACACAATTCTAGGGGTTACAGTGCTGAAGCAGAGTAGAATACAAGTCAGTTTTGCTGACGAGTCTTCACTCTGCGCATGAGTTGGAGTCAGTGTCGGTTCTAGGGGCGCGCTAACAGGCCGTCGCCTGGAGCGCTGGCCCCTAGAGGGCGCCACTGAGTCCCCCCCCCAAAAAAAAACCCAGAAGAAAAAATAAATAAATAAACTGCGCCGGTCCCCTCCCCCCACTAGCCACCGCGCAGGGATGCTCCATTTGCCGGGCGCACGCTGAGATTTGTTACCATTGGGCACCCGGCTCCCTCCCTGCAGCCTGAGCTCCGGCTTCCGGCTCCAACAGAGAGCACTATGGGAGGGACGTCATGACGTCTCTCCCATAGATCCGTGGAGCCGCGGTCAGACCGGACGGCAGCGGATGCAGGAGCGGGGCTTAAGGTAAGTATTGTGTTTGTATTTTAATTGTATTTTTTTTTTTCAGAAGCACCAGCACTGGGGGCATGACTACTGGGGGCATTACTACTAGGGGCACTACTATAGGGGGAATTACTACTGGGGGCACGACTATAGGGGGCATTACTAATGGAGAATTACTACTGGGGGCTGTATTATAGGGGGCATTACTACTGGATGGATTACTATGGGGGGGCATTACTACTGGGGGCACTACTACTGGGGGCACTACTATAGGGGCATTACTACTGGGGGCACTACTTTAGGGGGCATTACCACGGGTGACACTACTCTTGGGGGCATTACTACTGGGGGCATTACTAATGTGGGTATTACCAATGGGGGCACTGCATGGTGGGCACCACTACTGGGGCCATTGTGTAAGGGGCACTACTATTGTGGGCATTGTATTAGGGGCACTACTACTGTGGGCCTTGTGTATAAGAGCCACTAATTTGGGCATTGTGTGAAAGGGGCAAAACTGTGTGTCATAACATGAATAAGGGACTACTGTGTGACGTAATTTTAATTGGGGATAATGTATTATAAAGGGAATTACTGCGTGTGGCACAATGTATTATACAGGGCATTACTGCGTGTGGCACAATATATTATACAGGGCATTACTGCGTGTGGCACAATGTATTATACAGGGCATTACTGTGTGTGGCACAATGTATTATACAGGGCATTACTGCGTGTGGCACAATGTATTATACAGGGCATTACTGCGTGTGGCATGTATTAGCTCTATTAATTGGAACCCTCCAAGATCAGGGATTTTGTTCCCATGTTAGGACTATTGGGAGATGTGCACTCACTGTCCTGCTCAGGTGCAGTTTGGTTTCAGAACTGCCCATGGTAGTTTAACCCACCATTGGCTGCTGACTTCCACTGTAATGCCGGGTACACACTAGACGTCGTCCGATTGGATGACATATCGGGCACAACGGCCAGTGTGTACCTGCTAAGCCGCTGTTAATGCGTTGTCAGCGACATCGCCCGTTGGACCTACCTGCAGGTCGACTGGTGATATCGTCAGCAGGGCCGTGCTGCCGATTGCAGCATGGCCCCCGCCATCGCTCCCGGCATCAGCAAGTGTTTATGCACTTGTGTATGCACTTGCCAATGCCGGGACCCCCGCAGGGTCCCGTCACTAACAAGGTCGGTATACACTAGACATCGCCTAGTGTGGACCGGCCTTAAGTTTGTACTTTGGATTTAGTGGCTCAGTGAGCTGAAGAAACCTGGTAGAAATACAATCATCAGACAAGTGGTAACAGTTGTCTCATTTTATTATTTGTCATTGCTGCATGTGGAAATAGTATGAAATGAACATAGACGTACCTAGTCCTCCAGCCGCCACCACTCGCCCCCCCAAATACCCCGTCACAAAGTCGGCTCTCTTTTCCCTCATCCGCGTAGACCGACACGGCTTGCTCCAGACTCCTGCAAGAGACATACATTTCATAAACGCTTGAGAGTGTTACTGTGACAAACGTAGATGAGCACCCAGTGCGGTCTCTCCTTTAGCTTTCAATTTGTTTTTCCAGGGAGAGTTTGTTGTGCCGCACAATGGGAGGCAATAAACACCGGGAACACAGAGTACAGCAAAGAGCTAAGAATATCACACAGAAACCTGATGACAAGAAGGAGTTGTCAGCTTCGCTGTCATGTCTGCAATGGTTTTGTTCTCGGCAAGACAGTCTAGTCACAATGCAGCGGCTGCCATCAGCGAGCAAACAATGTACGTCAAGGGGCCTTTTGTGTACAGGTAAATATAAAGACACCGGTGCATAGAACAACCTTTACTTCCGTTTCATCCTCTCGTTTTTATTTCATGATGTCATGTAACTTTTTATATACTGTTTATTTTCGAAGACGCTTTCAATCATCCTAGCATTAGGGGGGCAGATGTGCTAAGCCATGGAGAGTGAAAAAGTGAAGAGAGATAAACTACTAACCAATCAGCTCCTAACTGTCATTTTTCATACATAGGTCCTGATTCAGACTCACTCGCAATCGGGTCGATGGTGGGGCACTGCGCGCGTGCGCACGTGTGCAATGTGCGTGCGCGAGCCCCGGAGCGAGTGAGAAATTCACTCGCTCCGGGGCTCGCTACAAACGGGGTGGCCGTCGATGTTGATCGACAGCTCGCCCCGTTTTGTAGGCAGGCAGGGGGGGGTGGTTGGTCAAATGGAGGCATTCCTGAAGGAACGCCTGCCGTTTGTGGACGGCCCT
Organism: Taudactylus pleione; assembly: GCA_031769625.1. Taxonomy (NCBI): domain Eukaryota; kingdom Metazoa; phylum Chordata; class Amphibia; order Anura; family Myobatrachidae; genus Taudactylus; species Taudactylus pleione. The sequence goes on along the minus strand of JAUIMM010000132.1, from coordinate 1,098,799 downwards.
ACTAACATCATTCGTGATGTCAGTAATGAGCTTCCTTCTATTAGAGCAGGAAGCTCACTGGGGCTTGCGGGAACGAGACCCTACCACAAGGGTCTCGTCGCAAGCCCAATGGTCGCGACCATCGCGACTATCACCTGGCCGCTCGTAAAAGCTGTGGGTGGTCACTCACAGCTTAGCGAGCGGCCAGGAGGCCGGGTAAAAAAAAAAAAGCGGCCGCCCTGATTCAGAGCGAGCGCTCGCTTTGTGCGAGCGCCTCTGAATCAGGCCCACAGCCTGTACCATGACAATGAGGAGCAGATTGGTTGTTACTTTATCTCTCTCATCTCTATCTCTCTCCAAGACTTAGCATATCTCCTCCTTAGAGATGATTAACATAAATCCTGCATATCAAGGCATTATACCTTCACTGCTGCATGCACGCTTGCCTTTGAAAACACAATGTATAGATATTTTACAAACAAACATTATCAGACTATAAGGACATATAAAAGAAAAACTTAAGGACTGGAAAACACGCCCGTTAAAAATAACCCCCTATAATGTAAGTAATAAGTTCTGCTGCTCTGGGTGCTCAGATGAATGCGAGTTGGTGCGGTTTATATAACAGTGAAGCTTTGTAGTGACAGTCTGGCTTTGCATGAAGTGGTGGAACCGCCATGGGTGCAAAGGCTGCAGCCACTGTGGGACCTGGAGGCAGGGGTGTATCTAGGGAGCCGAGCGCCCCTGGCAATGTAATGGACTGGCGCCCCCCCATAATTTCTGAATAATTACACTATACATTAAATAAGTACTTAAAATGTTTCCCCAGCTACCCCCTTCTGTCTCCCCAGCCAGCCCACAGGTTCCATCAGCCAGCACGTCCTTCTGTCTCTCCAGCCATCCCCCTATACAGTGCCCGCAGTAGTAATCCCCCTATGCTGCATTGCCCCCAGTAGTAGTCCCCCCTATACAGTGCCCCAAGTAGTAATCCCCCCTATGCTGCATTGCCCCCAGTAGTAGTCCCCCCTATACAGTGCCCCCAGTAGTAATCCCCCTATGCTGCATTACTCCCAGTAGTATTCCCCCCTATACAGTGCCCCCAGTAGTAATCTCCCCCTATGCTGCATTGCCCCCAGTAGTAGTCCCCCCCTATGCAGTGCCCGCAGTAGTAATCCCCCTATGCTGCATTGCCCCCTGTAGTATTCCCCCCTATACAGTGCCCCCAGTAGTAATCCCCCTATGCTGCATTGCCCCCAGTAGTAGTCCCCCCCTATACAGTGCCCGCAGTAGTAATCTCCCCCTATGCTGCATTGCCCCCAGTAGTAGTCCCCCCTATACAGTGCCCGCAGTAGTAATCCCCCCCTATGCTGCATTGCCCCCTGTAGTATTCCCCCCTATACAGTGCCCGCAGTAGTAATCTCCCCCTATGCTGCATTGCCCCCAGTAGTAGTCCCCCTGTACAGTAGCGGCCACCCCTCCCCCATAAAGTGTCCCCAGTAGGGTCTGGCGGCTGTGTGCTTGTTACTGTGTAGGGCACACCACGCTCACTGTGGTCTGCCCTACACTTGAGGGGCCCGAGGGACTAGCGGTGGCTGCAATGCTGCTAGTTCCGGTCCTGGTAGTCCTGGCCTGATTCCACCCCTTGGCTGCTGGTGGCACTGCCGGACGGCGTCCCCCTTTGGCCGGCGCCGCTGGCGAGTGCCATCCTGACCAATGGGTAGATACGCCCCTGTCTGGAGGTTATTGGGGGCCTCGCCATGCTGAGCAGAGCCCTATTCTCATGAGGCACATGTGTAATAGGTGTAGCAGCCAGCTGTGAACTCACAAGAAGCCTCATCTCTGCTCTTTCCATAGCACTGTGAGCAGACGATGAATGCGCTGTACAGAACCTCTCCAGTGTCCTCATGGTGGTACTCCCAGAGCTGTATGTCAGTTTCTTTTGTTTAATAATGAAATTGGCCTTTTCTGAATTCACTGAGCAACGATCACAGGGCCTGATTCAGACCCACTCGCGAGAGCTATGCGCTCGCAAGCGGGTCGATGGTGGCCCAGTGCGCATGCAAACAGTCGCTCCGGGTCTCGTACCAAAGGGGGCGTGCTGTTGAGTGACAGCACACCCCCTTTGGTGGGCGGGCCGGGGGAGTGCCTGCCCAAACGGAGGCGTTCCCATGTGAACGCCTCCGTTTGGGGCTGGCCCCACTCTGTGAGAGCCGAAATCTCTCTGGGGCTTGCGGCAACGAGATCCTACCACAAGGGTCTCGTCGCAAGTCCGATGGTCACGATGGTCTTGACCATCGCGACCATCTTCCTGGCCGCTAGCTATAGTTGTGGGTGTTAAGCCACAGCTATGCGAGCGGCCAGGAGGCCGCTCTATAAAACAAGAAGGCCGGCCCTGATTCAGAGCGAGCGCTATGCCAGAGCGTCCGGCTCTGAATCAGGGCCACAGTCTGTTATTTTTTGCCTTAAGAATTTGGCGCATTTATATGTATTTTTTAATGATATGCTCTCTCTCTTGGGGGAGGGGATTTATCAAATCTTGGAGAGAGACTGTTGAGAGATAAAGCACCAACCAATCAACTGCCATGTTACAGGCTGTGCTAGTAAAATGACAGTTAGAAGCTGATTGGTTGGTACTTTCTCTCTCTCCACTTAATCTCTCTCCAGGATTTGATACATCTCCCCCCCACCTTGATGTGAAGCATTTTTGGGTCTCCATGTTGTCAATCTTACAATTATTATATGTTATATAGTATATATATATTTGCTTCTCTGTATTATTTGTTTTTGCTCCAATAAATAAAGAAAAAGTAAAAAAACCCAAAAAAAACGAAGGGCTCGATCCAATTATTCGCGGTGATCTCGCCAGTGGGAGTCATCGTGGCAATGGCCACACTTTACGGCAGCACGGATTTGCTGAAAATCGGTCGCAGCCCTATAAGGTTCTGAGCAAAATTCAGCAAATTCGGGTGCGAGGTGCCGGTCCGTTGCCGGCGTTTTAACACCGTGCAACGGCAACTCACATCCTTCGTCTGGCATAGGATTGATCCATGAGACTAAAAACAAAACCATAGGGCCTGATTCTGAGCTGCCGGCTGCTGGAACCGCTTTAGCGACATTTGCCGCCCTCGACTTTATGCCAATGCTGGTATTAGCCCTTCCCCTGGTGTACAGCCGAGCGCCTGTATGCGCAAGGACTGCGACTCCCACTTTGTGAGTCTTCAGACACAAGACACAACAATCCTGCTTGGTGCATCTACACGCTAACCCCATGCTAGGTGAGTCTCCGTCACGGAATGGCCTCCAATGTGTGAGATTACGCATCTGAGAGCCTGATTCACAGATGCATGCTAACCTGATGGTCAGCATACATCTCCGATGGTGAGGGGTCTGCGCATGGGCAGAACGGGTCCTGAGATGTCGCCCTCAGACCCTCCCAAGCTTCAGCGATTGACAGGCTGTGGCGTTTGGGGGACGGAGATTGGGGTGTGGCCAGTCACCATTCCCGGTAAACAGGGGGGTGTCACCCCATTTTCCAGGAGGGACGAAACCAGGGTCTGCACAGGAGGATGCAGATTTCCTGGCCTCACAAGAGAGCAGGACCCAGCCAGTCTGTGGTAAGCTTTAGCTACCGCAGCCTGGCCATAGAGGCAACCATCATGACTGACGGTCACGATGGTGATCCCAGGCTGCGACCTCGGTCGCAGCGCTGGGATCACAGATGCACACACCTCCTGCTGCATTAGCATTTTTAGATGGATGGAATGGCGCAGCCGCTTGTGTGCGGCTCTACAGTTCCGTCCATCTCTGCATCAGGCCCAGAGTTCACAACCAATTATGTGACACACCCACGACACACCTATAACACGCCCATAAGACAGCCCATCTCAGTGCGCCTGAATAGTCGCCTCCCAGGCACCACCCAGGAACGCCCCAATACATTTCCAATACCGAGCCCGCGTGTCTCAATCACACCTGTCACTCTGTGCACACACACACACCATGGGAGGTATGAGTCGTGCGACTTTTTAGCCTCCTTAGACGCAGACGCAGTTGCGAAACATCGACCATTTGAGCAGATATCGGCAGTGACTCAGAATCAGGCCCAATTACATCATTAGATATTGCGCTTACTGCTGAACGCGAGGCCATTAAACCTAATTCTCATAATAACAGTAATCTAGAACTTAAGTAACAATGTAATAAAAGCGCAAGCTAATGTCGTTAATCCTCGCTGCTTCTGCGCGGCAGGCGTCCTGTGCCGTCTCTGCCACCGGGAAGATTTGCTTCTCATCTCTGCACCCAAACCTGGTGGGCCAGCTGACTGCTGCTCATTTGCCAGAGCTGAGCCGTCCTCCGCTCTTATCATTTTAGAGTTAAAGGATTACAATGTTCCAGGCTGAAAAGCTGCCAACCTTTCTGGGGTAAAGAGAGGGAAAAAGAGGAACACCGTGTGCTTATCGCTCACACCGGGCCCTCAGGAGGTGCTGCACAGAGGCAGCTGTGCTCCTAACGGGGGGGTTCAGTGCATTCATCTGTGTGGCTGCCTGGACCATCGTATCTCGCTGTCAGTTGTCATGGTAATTGAAGAAAAATCACTTTGTACCAGCTGCAAATGTTAGGAAAATATCCAGCTCCTCCCAAAGCTTCCCTCCCAGACCGAGCACCTCGAGCCCCAGCCTCAGGCTAAGCTGACCTAGACACAAGCAGGTGATAAGGGAAATGCCCGGTTGGTGGACTTGATCCAAAACTGTCCCCAGGATGAGCATCATTAATTAACTGCGCTGAGTAAAGTTCTCTTTGTTATTTTTTACTTAGATAGTCAGATTTTACGATGAGCTGTCTGTGAGGTTTCATAGTTGCTAATATTCAGATCAATGTTCATGGCCCAGGATATGTTTCGGTATGCACATGATGTGCAGCCTGGTGACTTTGTATACACATGTGCATGGGCGAGTCCGAACCTGGAAGTAAAGTGAAAGCGGTAACTATCACTTTTATTTTTGTTCATTGCAGGGACGGGCTCTTATCGGGGCCAATGTCCCGGGATCTGGCCATTAATAAATTCCAAATCGCTTTTATAGGCTGCGATAAGGAATATTAAGGTTCTAGAAATCAGGGCATTCCTTTGTAAACTGCCTCCTGGGCAACAGGAATATGGTGAGGGCTACGCATAGGCCAATATCTTGGTTTTATATCTTGAACTGCTAGGGGCCTATACATGATTCTGACTCGCCGCCGCTACCGGAACAATTGATCATTGCTCCGGCACGGTGACACCTGATGCGATATCAGCTGTCCCCGCGAGCCGCTTCACTGCTCCTTTTCGGGGCAGTGAATCTTTTCCCTGCTCCTGTTGGAGCAGTGACGGGACTGCGCATGCGTGACCTACAGGTCACGCATGCGCACAAGAGCCCCGACGCACAAGAGCTCCGCTTCCCTGAGCTCCTCTTAGTAATATCGGCAGGAGCGCATTTCACATCAGGGCAGGCTTCTGCATGGGAGAAAGCTGCCATTAAAACACAAGAGCCGACCTCAGGACAGAACGGGAGATCAGAGACCGTCACCAAAGTAAAGAAGGTAAGTTTTCTGGGGAAAGGAGAGCAGGGTTGAGTCTGGTGATTATTGAAAGAGGGAGAGAGCTGTGGTGTGATTATTGAAGGGAGGGACTAGCTGTGAGGAGATTACTGAAGGGCCGGGTTGCAGTGAGGAGATTACTGTAGGGGGGGAGCTATGAGGCGATTACTGTAGGCGGGGATCTGTGAGGTGATTATTGAAGAGTGGGACTTTTTGTGAGGGGATTACTGAAGGGGGGGTGCTGTGAAGTAATTACTGAAGGGGGGTGCTGTGTGATGTTTACTAATGGGGAGACTTTCTGTGAGGGGATTACTAAAGGGGGGTGCTGTGAGGTAATTACTGAAGGGGGTGCTGTGAGGTAATTACTGAAGGGGGTGCTGTGAGGTAATTACTGAAGGGGGTGCTGTGAGGTGATTACTAAAGGGGGGGAGCTGTGAGGTGATTATTGAAGGGGGACTTTCTGTGAGGTGATTATTGAAGGGGGACTTTCTGTGAGGTGATTACTGAAGGGGTACGTTCTGTGAGGTGATTACTGAATGGGGGGTGCTGTGAGGTGATTACTGAATGGGGGTGCTGAGGGTGTTTATTGAAGGGGGGATTGTTGTGAGGTGATAACTGTAAGATGGTCAACTCCACTGGCTCCAGCTATTTTTAATATACCTCCAGTTCCTTGATGTACTCTGTATAATGGAGGCTGGGGGGGCCCTGCCTATTTTGTCAGTCCCAGGCCCCACAATTTCTGATGGCAGCTCTGTGCACACCTAAGCCATGCTACACTCCCTGCAATGCCAACCTGGCTGCCCCCTCCAAGTATACAGATTAGCATACATGATGCATGCTTGGCACCAAATGCTGTATATTTTATCTGGATGTATCTAAGGTTTCAACTGTACATATGCCGGTCAATACGCTGTTTTGTTTTTTGCCTTTTCTTTTCCCTTCATAAATTCTGAGCACGAAGGCGCCCTGCTATGAACGAGACCCTTTTTTGTTAACTACCCCTCTGTCTCACGCATGTCTGTCTAAAAAATAATTCCAAAGGTTCCTGTGTAAAAATATGCAAAATGAATGTTTGATCACACACAAAAAAACCTCTCTCTCCTCGTACGTGACTTATTCATGGCATAAAGAAGAGATCTCTGCAGAGCGTGATGTGTCAGCGATACCAGGCGAGTGCCTTCAGGCTTATGAGATAACGCTATGATCAAGTGTGTGTGTGTCTGAGGCTGGGGTGATTATTAGACAATCATTGTTCCAGAAAGAAAGATCTGTGACAGAAGAGGTTTTTTTCTGATAAAAGAAATAAGAGTACGGTACTTGCTTTCTACACAGAGAAGATGTGAGAGCCGGGAGAGGGCAAAGGACAATGGGAAAGGTCTGCACGAAACGCGCTTGCATTGGATCAATATGTTGAAATGAATAAAGCGGCCGTACCATAGCTACGAAGATTAAAGCTAAAGCACAAATTACTCTGGAATATCATTTATACATGTATCATGGGAATCCAAGCTCGGTGAGAGGCTGAAGATAAAGTGTATACTCTACTGTACACGTTGCTAACCTCTCTGGGGGCAGGCCGGAATGTGTTTGCTTGTTATAAACTCGCAGTACTGGAGGTTTTTCCAGTACTGTGGGGAAACTAAAGCATAGTCCAGTTTACGCGTTTCACTGTCACTTATGATTTAGGCCTCTATTTACCTTTGTTTCTCGAATGTTTTCTAAAGGCTCTTAAAAACACAATTCGGGGAATGTGATAGGATGCACATTTTGCTCCCGATTGGCAGTGTCTTATTGTGAAGTGAGCTGTCTGGATGTTCAGTAGCCGGACTGCCTGATTTTAAATCATTGCGAGGCCGGGACTCTTAAAAGCTGGTTGCGTTCCGGCTATTTGGTGTTTCATTTGTTTTTTTGTTTTTTCTTAAATCCAGTTGGACTTTGTCAGAACTACCGTGTTTCCCCGATAATTAGACCTACTCCGAAAATAAGACCTATCCTTACTTTTGATGAATGGCCCAAAATAAGCCCTACCCCGAAAGTAAGACCTAATAAAATCTAAATTTTTCCCGGTCCCTGCACTATACTAATATGCCCCCAGCTCCGCCCCCAGCATGAAATACTACAGTAAATGAAAGAGCTGGAGGAGGCTGCCCGGCCCGCTCGGGCCGCTCCTCCACCAGCTTACAGTACCCTAGTCAGACTCCAAAGCAAGCTTTCAATAAAGCTTGTTTTGGAGTCAGCGCGCGTGACGTCATGACGTCACGGCGCGACTCTGAAGGTGGACATCGGAGGAGCCGCCGATCGTGGAGGAAGGCGCGACTCTGAAGGTGGAGAACGGAGAAGCTGCAGATCATGGAGGAAGGCACGACTCTGAAGGTGGACATCGACTCTGGACTCTTCTTATTGTAAAGGTAAGTGGGGAAATGGCTGCATTCAACAGGGAGAGGGACAGGCTGCATTCAACACCAGCGTGGGGGGGGGGGGGCTGGAGAGGCACAGGCTGTATTCAACAACAGGGGGGGGGGCTGGAAGGGCACAGGCTACATTCAACAATGGGGGGGGGAAGGGAGAGGCACAGGCTGCATTCAACAAATTGCTGTCAATGTTAATTAAAATATGCCCTAACCCGAAAATAAGCCCTATGGTGTTTTTTTGACCCCCCCAAAAAATAAGACAGTGTCTTATTATCGGGGAAACGCGGTAGCCAGAACAGAGGGACAAACAGGACATTATCTACAATATTTTAGTTTTATTTCTAAGTAGGGAGGGCCGCACATTCATGGGACTTGGGACTCGCTGCTAAATAGAATGGGCCTATTGTCAGGCCCGCCAACAGATATTTTAGGGCCCAGTACACTCATAATTTTGGTTGGCTTCTCATTCTTATTCTGGATAGAGTGGTTTCATATTGGCCATCTTGGATGCAAAAAGAGGCAGCCTCTTTCCTGGGAGCCGGCTGAGATGCAAGAGGGATACGACATAGGTAGAGTTTGGAGCTGCCTCCAAGGGGTGTGCGGGCGCACACCCTGCACACCACATGTGCACGTCTATGGACCCTATCCATGCACTTAGGGGGTGATTCCGAGTTGGACGCAGGGAAAGCACCGGGCGTATGGCGCATGCGTCCTGATATTTATCGCCAGGGAAAGCAAATCAATTGCATGAAGATACATGCAATTTTCGATGGGCATTTCTGGGTGGAAAATGGGAGGGGGGTGTGGGTCAAAAGGCGAGGTAAGTCGGCATCAGCGACTGCGTTTAAAGACGCAGTTCCAGTGACACCAGCGGCCATGGAACCTTGGACATTCTGCTATAGGCAGGTGCATTGTCCAATGGTGCGGCCGATGGTTTGCCAATTCGCCGATTTCCACTGCTACCTGTGGGCGTCTCAATAGGACGCCCGCCAGCTTCAGCATTAACATATAGATGCAGTAGCGGCTGCAACAAAAGTCACAAGTGCAACTACGTCCAGCATGTGATGCACCCCGTTTCATAGCTGTCATCATTGTCAGTGGGCACTTGTACCAGCTCCATCCTTGGTGCAAAAGATCCAACTGAATACATCCCGCAATCCCGTAAACACGCCTCTCTAAATTTACCTACCTGTGAACACCCTGCTACACCTCTTCAGCCGCAAGGAGAGATGAGTCTGGGTTGTGTATGACTCAGCATTTCCCGTAATTGTGTTCGCATGGCTCCAGAACATGCACAGTGCGAAGTTACGCTAAATACGCTCCGCAAATAGACACGAGTTCAACTTTGCATTAATCCTAACGTGCCTAAATCTAATACAGATTGCTGTCTATATACAGCTGTTTTGTGTGGAACCACTGACCCAGAGAAAGGAGCCCAAGACAAATATTCAGAGTTACAGGGTAAATAAAAATAGTCATGTTTACAAATTAAGTAACCACTATTATCCCTACAGTACAGAGGGGAACAGTAGTATATGTGCCTGGGTCAGGGGCGTATGTATTAGACCTACAGAACAGGGGGGAACAGTAGTATATGTGTCTGGGTCGTATGTTCATACTAGGAGCCCGGAGACGAGATAATTGTTGGTGCCCATCCCCCCCCCCCGTCCACTCACATTCACTACCAACACCACAGTCCCAGCAGCCCTCACACACTACAGCAGCACCCAGGAACACACTCTTCTCCCCGCACCCCTACATTCACTTCCAACAACCTAGCAGCACCCAGACATACGGTCCCCCCTGCATTCACTGGCAACACTCCAGCAGCACCCAGACACACTGTCTCTACCTCAGCATTCAATGCCAACATCCCAGTAGCAGAAACTGGACACATACACTCCTCTCACAATTAACTTCCAACATCCCAGTACAAACACTACCTGTTGCTGGTTAGGGTCCTCTGTTCTCCCACAACAACCACAAAGGCAGCAGTTGGTGTGTGTGTGAGGGGGAAGAACCAACAAAGGAGGAAGGGTCCATTTACTCCAGCCTTTGCCCTGCCCCTTTTATGTATATTTGTTTTCATGCTAGGGATCCATCCCTAGAGACCATAGTCCAAGGTGGGTCCCCTGGGAGAGGGAGGACTGTGGTACGTGCCCCCTGGCTCCCTTCTTATTCCTGCTCTGGTGCACATAAAGCAGAACCTGGAGCAATGGAGGAGGTCTGTGTTCCCCCATTAGGGCTGGCGCCCGGAGGCAGCTGCCTTCCATTGTCTCTTGTATTTATGCCCCTGGCCTGGGTTACACCAGTAGAATATAGACCCCGGCTACACCAGTAGATAACAGTAGTTTATGGCGGCGGGCAGAGGATGAAGACATCACAGGAAGAGCTTTGGCAGCTGCAGGAGAGGCCAGAAGATACCAGGCTCAAAAGCTGCGAATGCGGCCAAAGAATGCGGCTACAGGCCAAACAGGTTGTCGGACACTAGGCCGGTGGGGGTAATTGGGCCTGTGGCACTGATAGGCAGGGGGGTTGCAGTTTATTCTGGTTTGCTCTGGGCGCCAAATCCCCTAGCTACGCCTCTGTTCAGTGGTGGACACTATTGCTGCTGCCATCACATTTTTTTCCGCAACACAACTGAGCCTTTATGTTAATGCTGCATCCGATGTAATTTGTACAGAGATGCCCACCGGCTGCGGGGCTAATCCACCACTTTGCATAAACAGTTGCACCATCAGACACTGCACAAGCCCTATGGAGGCGCAAAATGTCCGTCTGAACATGAGCACTGAAATCAGTGCAAATGCGGAAAAAGTCACAGTTGCTGACCGCGACAAGCGCGCGTCTGGCTAGCCACGCCCCGTTACCTCCCAGACACGCCCACTGAAATTGCTTTTCTCTCACCAAATAAGTGATTCAGCAGTGCACACTAGTACACTGCTGATCGCAGATTCCTGATGGTCGGGAATCTGCGCATGCTCCGGACCCGTACTGCACATGTGCAGTGCGGGTCTGCGATGTCGCACGCAGACCGGCAGCAGACTGTCAGTGATTGACTGTCTGCTGCCGTTTCTGGGCATACAGGGGGTGGAGACGGTCTCTGTTTCTCAAAAGGCAGGCGTGTCGCCACCGATGGGGGGGGGGGGAGTGGAGAGGCCGAGATCTCCGTCAGTTCATGGAAAGTTCCTGACCTCTTTCACTCATCTGCGGCAGCCAGTTTGCGTGACCCCATGGTCACTTAGCCGGCCGATGGGATCGCAGATGATCCGATGCTGCTGGTGTCCAAGGACGCATCTCGGATCAGTAATGCAAGCAGGACATGTGACGCCTCCGGCTGCAGTACCATATTAGTGCTATCGCAGCCGCTACCATGTTACCAGCTGTCATAGTATCTCCGTCCGCAGCTGAATCTCCCCCTAAATACGTTCTGCAACCCCTGAGGGCAGTCACCATCGGGACGCATGCGCAGGCTGAAAATATTGGCCCCTTGCGCCCACCTCTGAATCAGGATGTGAGGGAGAGCGAGCAGCACTGCAGCGAGCTTAGGACCTGATTCAGACCCTCTCGCAAGCGGCCGCTCACTCGGAGCGAGCGATGTTTTTCAATCTGTGCATGCGTCCGCTTCGTATTGCGTGTGCGCGAACTGGTACGAGCGATGGGGAATGTCTCACTCGCCAAGCATAGCTGAATGAGTGACAGGTCAAGCCGTGGGTGGTAACAGGGGCAGGCCACTGGAAACGGTGGAGTGCAGGTGCGAACGCAGGCGTGTCTGAGGAATTCAACGCCGTTTCAGAGGCGTGCATAATTAACAGCCAGCGTCATAGGACGCGTCACCTGGCTGATTTTTACACTGAAGTGCTCGCAGTGCTTGCGGCAGGGTATAGTCAACCTCAAGCGCTGCGATCGCATTCGATGGTGCTCGATGTACCAAGGGTTTTATGCAATTCCTGGAGATGACGTATGCAAGTGGGCGTCTTAAGACAGGCTGGTGGGCGTCTACAAACACAAAGTGATCGCTCACCAATACATAATGAGAGTGCTTATGACTTGCCCTGCGAGCGGCTGCCTTGACGTCACTTAGCCGAATTTCTATACGCTGGGAGCGAGCGATCGCATCTAGCGAGCGGGTCTGAATCAGGCCCTTAGTGCCATATAAAACCATACATACTTATAGGCAAAATATACAAGAAGTCAACACGGTTAAACGCTTTCAGGACCTGATTTTAGTTCTCAGGGGTTGGATCTGCCGCTGGAGTCCTAGAACTGCATGCAGGGTTTGTTAACGTTCAATAACAGCTATTTATCTGCACATAAGAGGCCTGTGCATCAGAGATAACTGCAGTTTCCTATCAATTCCTGGGTCACACAACGTCGAAATTACAGACCGTGCTCTGACGCCTACCAGCCTGCCATTAGTCACCAGCAATGTCACCATACAAGAATCCAGAACACCTCCAGCGACAGCCGTAGAGGGGGCGAATAAGGAGGGCAAATGTCTTAACCTGATTATTGAAATTACTAAAAATAGATATTTAATTTACTGTTGTAGTTGAGGCGATAAGGATGTGACGATGGCAAATACGAGGCTCGTCTAAATCTATTTCCCCCCCGCTTAATAATTGCAGGAAAAGCACATAAAAAAATAAGTAGCATAGGTGTCAATGGCGGTAGAATGTTGCCTAGGAACCCCATGGGGTCTCAATCAGGGTCTGGTGATACAGGACTTTCCTCCAAGAGATAGGACAGTTCTAGGGGCTGCTATACTGAACACTCTAGTTGTGAATACAGACAGGGAACGTGTTAGAAAATAATTAACCTAATGGAGACTGTTGTATTTTAATTAAACTGAAAACCGCATTTACACGCTAATGGCTCTATAAACAATCCCAGGAAAGCATTAATTACTTCCTACCCATCGTGAACTTATAAATGTTATTGTGGGAAAAAATAAAAAATTTAAGTTTCTGAGATGAGAGGCAGAGACGGGCTGAATATTAGAGAATAGTAATTAACAGAAGAGAAATGGTTTCCTTAGAAAGAGTTATGAGTGACAGGTTCTTCATTGACATTCCCTTTGATCCTGTAATAAGTGTCTTCCGATCACATTTGCTCTAGTGTTTATTTATTGGCAGCAGCAAGAGTAAAGCTCCAATTCAGAGCCTGACTAAGGGCCTGATTCAGACCCGCTCGTGAGCGCACAGCGCACGCAAGCGGGTTGATGGCCGGGCAGTGCGCACGCACGGCGTGCGCAAGCCCCGTAGTGAGTAAATTTTCACTCGCTGCGGGACTCACTACAAGATGGGGCGGCTGTCGATTGTGATTGACAGCTGGCCCCGTTTTGTAGGCGTGCAGGGGGAGTGGCTGGACAAACGGAGGCGTTCCTAAAGGAATGCCTGTCGTTTGTGGGCGGCCCTACTGACATCACCAGTGATGTCAGTAGTGAACTTCCTGCTCTATTAGAGCAGGAAGTTCACTGGGGCTTGCGGTGGATGAGACCCTACCACAAGGGTCTCGTCGCAAGCCCGATGGTCGCGATAATCGCAACCATCGCCAGGACGCCCGCTAAAGCTGTGGGTGGTCACCCACAGCTTAGCGAGCGGCCTGGAGGCCGGCGGAAAAAAAAAACGTCCCGCCCTGATTCAGAGCGAGCGCTCGCATATAGCGAGCGCCTCTCAATCAGGGCCTAAGATCTGAATGGACTCTAGGCAAGATATTATTGTTATTATTGTTATTATTATAAATAATAAACTATTTATATGGTGCCAGTGTGCCACATGTGATCCGCAGCACCATACAGAGGGCGAACAATATGACAGCACACAGTAACCAGAACAAAACAGTAAACAGTATTGGTTTGGGGCCCCTTACCCAGTGGCAAACACAGGATTTCCAGAAGGGGGTTTCCAAATGCTTAATTTTAGAGCGAGTGTGGCCTGTCAATGAAGAGGGCAGAATTATTACTTAACCAGCTTTAATAAGTGTCATACAAAGTGTATTGTGTGTCATAATTCCATCATATACAGGACCAGCGATCACAGTAACCCATTAGATGCGCCAGTAGGGTCATCCTGCCTGAGCTGACTGTATTTATTCTAGATGTGGGCACCATTCCAGACTATTGTAGCAAGTCCGGGAGCCTGGAGGAGCAGCAGAAGGACCTAGCACTGCCCTGGACATGCTGTATAAGTACATATTTGGCTCTATAGCAGTGCATCTCTAACAGTGCATGTTTTCCAGATCTTCTAGTTGGCGCACAGGTTATTTATTACTGGCTGATACATGTTAAAAGATCCACAGTTGGTGCTAGGTATTTAATTTGTGATGCTGAGAAGAACATGCAGTACTAGTAACAATCTATTATATTACTATTTCTATTGTGGTCATGGTGTGGGCTGGGGAGGGGGGTTTCCAGGCAGATGGAAACCCCCCTGCATTTGCCTATGTTACCCGCATCCTTTTCTTATAAAAAAAAATTGTTTAAACAAAAATGGGCTAGAGCAGTGGTTCCCAAACTTTTTTGAAACACGGTGCTCTAGAGTATCAGAATTGTTTTCGCGGCACCCCTAAGCCAAAAGTCTGTTATTGAAGAACTCAGGAAAAAAAATATAAAGTACAGGTTGAGTCTCCCATATCCAAAATGCTTGGGACCAGGTTTATTTTGGATAACGGAATATTCCGTATTTTGGAATATGTGCATATCATAATGACATATCTTGGGAATGGGACCAAAATATACACACAGAATGCATTTATGTATTATATACACCTTATACATACAGCCTGCAGGTAATTTTATACAATATTTTCAATAATTTTGTGGCTCAAACAAAGTTTGTGTACACACATGAAATTCATTTGTTTCATATACACCTTATACACACACAGCCTGAAGGTAATTTTATACAATATTTTTAATAATTTGTGCCTTAGACAAAGTTTGTGTACATTGAACCATCAATAATCAAAGGTTTAATTTTCTCAGTCAAGCCAAAAAAATTCCGTATTTCGGAATATTTGGATATGGGAGACTCAACCTGTAGTAAAGTGAAGTAAGTTGTGCTGACCTGTCATCCTTAGGCTCAGTTATGTGGTGGTGGACAGGTTTGTGCTTCTGTTTGTCCACATATTTACATTACATTGACCATAAATAATTTGATTTGGTGCTGGACCGCCAACCTTAGGCACCCCTGCAAGTGTCCTGAGGCACCCCAGGGTGTCGTGGCGCACAGTTTGGGAACCACTGGGCTAGAGCATTCCGTGTCCCTCAATTTGTGCACTTCTGATTGTCTACACTGTACAGATATGGGGATCAATAGAGTTTACCCCCAATTAGGACGTCATGGCCTCCTTGCTATATTATCCCTGTATGCAGAGTTGTAGGCATCTCTGCAGCTGGCCAGTCCCATCTGTACGCTTGGCCTCGTAGCCGCCATAATTTCTGCGCACTTGACCTATGTCTGCTGCAAAAGAAAACAGGTGTAATTATGTGTGCGCACAATTCCGCACAGCCCGCAATTCCGTCTACACGTCCTCGCTGAGGCTTGCCTATGTATGGACACCTCATTACAGGCCAGTTACACCCCTTCAGTTACAAGCGGAGATGAGACTATTGCCCCCCCATTTATCAACGATGCATAACCCCTTTATCGCTCGCTAAAGGTGTTATGCCAGGTTACTGGATTTAACTCTATAACTTAGGTCCTTATTCAGAGACGGACGCGGTGTCGATATTTTTTGCTATTGCGCATGCGCACAAAGGGCCTGATTCAGACCCGCTCGCAAGCGCTATGCACTCCCAAGCGGGTCGATGGTGGGGCACTGCGCACGTGCGGCGCGCGTAACGCACGTGCGCAAGCCCCGGAGCGAGAGAGAAATTCTCTCGCTCCGGGGCTCACTACAAAAGGGGCGGCTGTCGATGTTGATCGCCAGCTAGCCCCGTTTTGTGGGCGGGGTGGCTGGACAAAACGGAGGCGTTCCTGCCGTTTGTGTGGCGGCCCTACTGACATCACGAATGATGTCAGTGGTGAGCTTCCGGCTCTATTAGAGCCGGAAGCTCACTGGGGCTTGCGGCAGATGAGACCCTATCACAAGGGTCTCGTCGCAAGCCCGATGACCACGATGGTTGCGACCATCGCGACCATCACCTGGCCGCTCGCTAAAGCTGTGGGTGGTCACCCACAGCTTAGCGAGTGGCCAGGCCGGGTTTTTTAAAACAAAGCTGCCGCCCTGATTCAGAGCGAGCGCTCGATTTTTGCGAGCGGCTCTGAATCAGGCCCAAAGTCCTGGAAGCCCTTTCTGCGCACAAGCGAACCCAAGTGTCTGATGGCGATTGTAGTGGCATCTGAGGCTGTGGATTTGCATGTCTGTGACACTCCCATAACACGCCCCTTTTTGCCATTATTTTAGGTCACCTCCCAGTCTGAAACACGCCCAGGGATGGCAAACCCCCCATCACCACTGGGCACTTGGCGTTCCAGGGCATTTTGCGCATGCGCAGTACTGTAGCAAAAAAAAAACCTATTTGAATTTTTTTTGGCAATTGCGAACACATTAAAACTCCTTATTATAGTAAGTCTGGATGAAGACACAAGAGTTAGTAAGACAGAGGGTTAAGACGGTCTATTAAATCTTTTTATCTTCATTTTTAGAAACGTATATAGAGACAGAATTGGCTTCTAATTGGCTGTTATTCTGAGAGGCTATTAAAATTCAGATTTTCATTAAATATGTGGAAAAGTGGGTCATGTTTAACGTGATTACCTCTCAGTACAGTATATGTGACACTCTTATTGACAGGTCTCCAGGAAAACTATTTATTTGTGCTAATTGTCCCTACCCAGAGCTGTGCCATGATTCTTCCCATCATTATATTGCTGGTGCTTTCTGTGTTGGGGTCAGGTACACTATAACCTGAGTACACAATGTGTTCTCCTTCCATTGCAGGCGCACAGCTGGTGCCAACACATCCTTGGCTCTGATATTAGAGCTTGCAAACTGTAGGGTTTAAAAAATCCTTTTGAAGGAGGAACCATAGTCCAGAAAAGCCAAATCCAAAACAACCAGACATACAAGGCAAGATTTCGGGACTGATTCAGACATGGGCCAAAGTTTGCGCAGTTGCGTAATGTTATTTATATTGCACTGCAAATTTATTTATATTGCACTGATTGCTTACCGATGGCTGTCGCAGTGAGAATGTGGACGCGGGTTGATTGACAGTCAATGGGCATTTATGGGAGCTAATTGGGGTCTGAGAGGTCAATCGCGGACGTGTGTCGTGGGCGTTTTGTGGGTGTCTCGCAGACAGCGACTGCAGTTCCACTGGCCCAGGTAGGCTTAGTTCCGATGGACATTCTGAGCAACCATAGCACAAACAAAGCTGTCACACCCTCATTTGAAACGTAGAAGACAGGTTTAGGATACCGACACCTGTTGGTAGGTATCATCCTAACCCTAACTCGATAGTCTCTAAACCTAACCTCCCCCCTACTGCCTAAACCTAACCTCCCCCCTAGTGCCTAAACCTAACCTCCCCCAGTGCCTAAACCTAACCTCCCCTAGTGCCTAAACCTAACCTCCCCCATAGTACCTAAACCTAACCTCCCCCACAGTGCCTAAACCTAACCTCCCCACAGTGCCTAAACCTAACCTCCCCACAGTGCCTAACCCTAACCTCCCCCCAGTGCCTAAACTTAACCTCCCCCCAGTACCTAAACCTAACCTCTCCCCAGTGCCTAAACCTAACCTCCCCACAGTGCCTAAACCTAACCTCTCCCCAGTGCCTAAACCTAACCTCCCCCACAGTGCCTAAACCTAACCTCCCCCACAGTGCCTAAACCTAACCTCTCCCCAGTGCCTAAACCTAACCTCCCCACAGTGCCTAAACCTAACCTCTCCCCATAGTGCCTAAACCTAACCTCACCACAGTGCCTAAACCTAACCTCACCACAGTGCCTAAACCTAACCTCTCCCCATAGTGCCTAAACCTAACCTCTCTCCAGTGCCTAAACCTAACCTCCCCCACAGTGCCTAAACCTAACCTCTCCCCAGTGCCTAAACCTAACCTCCCCCACAGTGCCTAAACCTAACCTCCCCACAGTGCCTAAACCTAACCTCCCCACAGTGCCTAAACCTAACCTCCCCACAGTGCCTAGACCTAACCTCCCCACAGTGCCTAAACCTAACCTCCCCACAGTGCCTAAACCTAACCTCCCCACAGTGCCAAAACCTAACCTCCCCACAGTGCCTAGACCTAACCTCCCCACAGTGCCTAAACCTAACCTCACCACAGTGCCTAAACCTAACCTCCCCACAGTGCCTAGACCTAACCTCCCCACAGTGCCTAAACCTAACCTCCCCACAGTGCCTAAACCTAACCTCCCCACAGTGCCTAACCCTAACCTCCCCCCAGTGCCTAAACTTAACCTCCCCCCAGTACCTAAACCTAACCTCTCCCCAGTGCCTAAACCTAACCTCCCCACAGTGCCTAAACCTAACCTCCCCACAGTGCCAAAACCTAACCTCCCCACAGTGCCTAGACCTAACCTCCCCACAGTGCCTAAACCTAACCTCACCACAGTGCCTAAACCTAACCTCCCCACAGTGCCTAGACCTAACCTCCCCACAGTGCCTAAACCTAACCTCCCCCACAGTGCCTAAACCTAACCTCTCCCCAGTGCCTAAACCTAACCTCCCCACAGTGCCTAAACCTAACCTCCCCCATGCCGCACCCTAAACTTAACTCTCCCCCCTAGAGCCTAACCCTCCTCCTAGTGCCTAACCCCGCTACATACCTTCGGGATGCCAGCGGTCGGGATGCTGGCATTGGGATTCTGACAGGTGTCGACATCCCCTTTGCCGAGATATTGACCACATCCCAATGCTAGTGTCAGCCCTCACCTGGTGTAGTAACCTGAATGTGCAAGCATTGAAACGCCCACATTCAGGGTCTCTGCCCGCTGTAATACTGCTGGTGATTTTGGCACGCCGCCATCGGCACTTATAGTACCCCCATGGCAGGTGTAATTTTTACATCTGAAAATGGCCTCTGTGGTTTATGGCTGTGCATGCGGGAACCTGCCGCTTTCACTGACACGCCCGCGATAGTCCCACAATACGCCCATGAGACGTTCACCTCCCAGTCACCACCCATAAATGCCCATCAATTTGCCTCCCCGTATCTGATACCGTCTCTCCCGATTGCATTAATACCGCTGTGCCTACACTCTGTCTAATGCATGCACCACTGGGGTTTTCAAAGCTTTTTGCGCATGGGCAGAGGCAGATAATCGCTCAACTACGTGAACATCCGCGGTGCATTCGAATTGCGTGAACCTCTGAATCAGACCCCACTGTCTGGTGATCAGTATGATCCACAAATACTAACCCTCTACAATGACGAAAACTAATAAAGTTCAGGGAATGGCAAAGATCTCCCCCATCTTGGATTCCATTAATTCAGAGGCGCTCACACACTTGAAAGAGGGGAGACCCCTGATGTCGCTCCTTAGCAGTTATTAATACAATATCTCCTTGCACTACTTAAAACATTACGTTATCTATAGATGGGGGAGGACACTAAATGTGCCCTACCTCCCCAATACTGGCACCTGTACACTCAGTAGGCCTTGTTGGCACACATTGTGTTTAGACAAAAACTAGAATAAGTGCAGATTTTATTATGAAAACCTACGTGTAGAATTCCGCTGTTTGCTATTTTGAAAAAGTCAATAAATGCGAATAAATTCAGACGCAAGAACCACAAAGTATTTCTTTGTGGTGTTTATTTATCCATGATGATGTACCTTAGAGGGTGCGTTATCCATGATGATGTACAGTAGAGGGTGCGTTATCCATGATGATGTACAGTATAGGTTGCGTTATCCATGATGACGTACGGTAGAGGATTGGTTATCCATGATAATGTACAGTAGAACTTGCGTTATCCATAATGATGTACAGTAGAGGGTGCGATATCGATGATGTACAGTAGAGGGTGCGTTATCCATGATGATGTACAGTAGAGGGTGCGATATCGATGATGATCTACAGTAGAGGGTGCGTTATCCATGATAATGTACAGTAGAGCTTGCGTTATCCATGATGATGTACAGTATAGGGTGCGTTATCCATGATGATGTACAGTAGAGGGTGCGATATCGATGATGTACAGTAGAGGGTGCGTTATCCATGATGATGTACAGTAGAGGGTGCGATATCGATGATGTACAGTAGAGGGTGCATTATCCATGATGATGCACAGTAGTCGGAGCGTTATCCATGATGATGTACAGTAGAGGGTGCGCTATCCATGATGATGTACAGTAGAGGGTGCGTTATCCATGATGATGTACAGTAGATGGTGCGTTATCCATGATGATGTACAGTAGAGGGTGCGATATCGATGATGTACAGTAGAGGGTGCATTATCCATGATGATGCACAGTAGTCGGAGCGTTATCCATGATGATGTACAGTAGAGGATGCCTTATCCATGATGATGTATAGTAGAGGGTGCGTTATCCATGATGATTTACAGTAGAGGGTGCGTTATCCATGATGATGTACAGTAGATGGTGCGTTATCCATGATGATATACATTAGAGGGTGCATTATCCATGATGATGTACAGTAGTCGGTGCGTTATCCATGATGATGTACAGTAGAGGATGCGTTATCCATGATGATGTACAGTAGAGGGTGCATTATCCATGATGATTTACAGTAGAGGGTGCGTTATCAATGATGATGTACAGTAGAGGATGCGTTATCCATGATGATGTACAGTAGAGGGTGAGTTATCAATGATGATGTACAGTAGAGGGTGCGTTTTCCATGATGATCTACAGTAGAGGGTGCGTTATTCATGATGATGTACAGTAGAGGGTGCATTATCCAAGATGATTTACAGTAGAGGGTGCGCTATCCATGATGATGTACAGTAGAGGGTGCATTATCCATGATGATGTACAGTAGAGGGTGAGTAATCAATGATGATGTACAGTAGAGGGTGCGTTATTCATGATGATGTACAGTAGAGGGTGCGTTATTCATGATGATGTACAGTAGAGGGTGCGTTATCCATGATGATCTACAGTAGAGGGTGCGTTATCCATGATGATGTACAGTAGAGGGTCCGTTATCCATGATGATGTACAGTAGAGGGTGCATAATCCATGATGTACAGTAGAGGGTGCGTTATCCATGATGATCTACAGTAGAAGGTGAGTTATCCATGATGATGTACAGTAGAGGGTGCGTTATCCATGATCTACAGTAGAGGGTGCTTTATCCATGATGATGTACAGAAGAGGGTGCACTATCCATGATGATTTACAGTAGAGGGTGCATTAGCCATGATTTACAGTAGAGGGTGTGCTATCTATGATGATCTACAGTAGAAGGTGAGTTATCCATGATGATCTACAGTAGAAGGTGAGTTATCCATGATGATGTACAGAAGAGGGTGCGTTATCCATGATGATCTACAGTAGAGGGTGCATTATCCATGATGATGTACAATAGAGGGTGAGTTATCTATGATTATGTACAGTAGAGGGTGCGTTATCCATGATGTACAGTAGAGGGTGCGTTATCTATGAAGATGTACAGTAGAGGGTGAGTTATCCATGATGATGTACAGTAGAGGGTGCACTATCCATGATGATTTACAGTAGAGGATGCGTTATCCATGATGATTTACAGTAGAGGGTGCGCTATCCATGATGATGTACAGTAGAGTGTGCGTTGTCCATGATGATGTACAGTAGAGGGTGCGTTATCCATGATGATTTACAGTAGAGGGTGCGCTATCCATGATGATGTACAGTAGAGGGTGCGTTATCCATGATGTACAGTAGAGGGTGCGTTATCCATGATGATGTACAGTAGAGGGTGCGTTATCCATGATGATGTACAGTAGAGGGTGCGTTATCCATGATGATGTACAGTAGAGGGTGCATTTTCCATGATGATCTACAGTAGGGGGTGCGTTATTCATGATGATGTACAGTAGAGGGTGCGTTATCCATGATGATCTACAGTAGAGGGTACGTTATCCATGATGATGTACAGTAGAGGGTCCGTTATCCATGATGATGTACAGTAGAGGGTGCATAATCCATGATGTACAGTAGAGGGTGCGTTATCCATGATGATCTACAGTAGAAGGTGAGTTATCCATGATGATGTACAGTAGAGGGTGCGTTATCCATGATCTACAGTAGAGGGTGCGTTATTCATGATGATGTACAGTACAGGGTGCGTTATCCATGATGATCTACAGTAGAGGGTGCGTTATCCATGATGTACAGTAGAGGGTGCATAATCCATAATGTACAGTAGAGGATGCGTTATCCATGATTATGTACAGTAGAGGGTGCGTTATCCATGATGATGTACAGTAGAGGGTGCATTATCCATGATGATGTACAGTAGAGGGTGAGTAATCAATGATGATGTACAGTAGAGGGTGCGTTTTCCATGATGATCTACAGTAGAGGGTGCGTTATTCATGAGGATATACAGTAGAGGGTGCGTTATCCATGATGATCTACAGTAGAGGGTGCGTTATCCATGATGATGTACAGTAGAGGGTCCGTTATCCATGATGATGTACAGTAGAGGGTGCATAATCCATGATGTACAGTAGAGAGTGCATTATCCATGAAGATCTACAGTAGAAGGTGAGTTATCCATGATGATGTACAGTAGAGGGTGCGTTATCCATGATCTACAGTAGAGGGTGTTTTATCCATGATGATGTACAGAAGAGGGTGCGCTATCCATGATGGTTTACAGTAGAGGGTGCATTATCCATGATTTACAGTAGAGGGTCCACTATCCATGATGATTTACAGTAGAGGATGCGTTATCCATGATGATTTACAGTAGAGGGTGCGCTATCCATGATGATGTACAGTAGAGTGTGCGTTATCCATGATGATGTACAGTAGAGGGTGCGTTATCCATGATGATTTACAGTAGAGGGTGCGCTCTCCATGATGTACAGTAGAGGGTGCGTTATCCATGATGATGTACAGTAGAGGGTGCATTATCCATGATGATGTACAGTAGAGGGTGCGTTATCCATGATGATGTACAGTAGAGGGTGCATTTTCCATGATGATCTACAGTAGAGGGTGCGTTATTCATGATGATGTACAGTAGAGGGTGCGTTATCCATGATGATGTACAATAGAGGGTGAGTTATCCATGATTATGTACAGTAGAGGGTGCGTTATCCATGATGTACAGTAGAGGGTGCGTTATCTATGAAGATGTACAGTAGAGGGTGAGTTATCCATGATGATGTACAGTAGAGGGTCCACTATACATGATGATTTACAGTAGAGGATGCGTTATCCATGATGATTTACAGTAGAGGGTGCGTTATCCATGATGTACAGTAGAGGGTGCGTTATCCATGATGATGTACAGTAGAGGGTATGTTATCCGTGATGATGTACAGTAGAGGGTGCGTTATCCATGATGATGTACAGTAGAGGGTGCATTTTCCATGATGATCTACAGTAGAGGGTGCGTTATTCATGATGATGTACAGTAGAGGGTGCGTTATCCATGATGATCTACAGTGGAGGGTGCGTTATCCATGATGATCTACAGTAGAAGGTGAGTTATCCATGATGATGTACAGTAGAGGGTGCGTTATCCATGATCTACAGTAGAGGGTGCTTTATCCATGATGATTTACAGTAGAGGGTGCGTTATCAATGATGATGTACAGTAGAGGGTGCGTTATCCATGATGATGTACAGTAGAGGGTGAGTTATCAATGATGATGTACAGTAGAGGGTGCGTTTTCCATGATGATCTACAGTAGAGGGTGCGTTATTCATGATGATGTACAGTAGAGGGTGCGTTATCCATGATGATCTACAGTAGAGGGTGCATTATCCATGATGATGTACAGTAGAAGATGCGTTATCCATGATGATTTACAGTAGAGGATGCGTTATCCATGATGATGTACAGTAGAGGGTGCACTATCCATGATGATTTACAGTAGAGGGTGCGCTATCCATGATGATGTACAGTAGAGTGTGTGTTATCCATGATGATGTACAGTAGAGGGTGCGTTATCCATGATGATTTACAGTAGAGGGTGCGCTATCCATGATGATGTACAGTAGAGGGTGCGTTATCCATGATGTACAGTAGAGGGTGCGTTATCCATGATGATGTACAGTAAAGGGTGCGTTATCCATGATGATGTACAGTAGAGGGTGCGTTATCCATGATGATGTACAGTAGAGGACTGTATTTACATACAGTAGTCACACTAGGCACTTGCCTTAGGATGGTGCTTTTCAAGAGGCAGTGCAAAAATTAAATGATTTCCAATCTACTTCTTTTCTTCTACTTTTTTTTGTCCCATTTGGTCTTTACCAACAACCTATACTTTCTAAGTAAAAATAAATCACATGGGTGCGTACAAACCTCCCAGCCATTACACATGCACAGTTGGTGCAAATAAGAAACTTCCCCTCAATCAACCCAAATTTCTGCTGCAATCCCCCAGAAACACCCACTTTTGGGCTCTGAAACTGCCTGCTTTGAGGGCCACAAATCGGGACTGTCAGTTGGGAGGTAGGTGGTGATGGATAGAGAGATTTGAGTATCAGCATTACACAAATACTAATATACTGCATATTCACCAGGGCCGCAACTAGGGTGGTGCAACATGTGCCACGGCACAAGGCACCCCAAGGCAGGGGGCACTACTCTGGGCTGTCGTATTTCTGTTTATAATCATTCTCACTGGTACTGTAGTTTCCTTTCCTTTTATCCCCGGCATCTCCTGGCCACCCCTATCTCCTTCCTTGCCAATTCCTCCTCTATCTGGCCACCTCCCCAAGCACCTTCTGTCACATCCTCTTACATTTAGCATGCACATTTCAAAATACTATCATAACTGGGACTCAAACCTACCACCTCTCATATGGCAGTCAGACACCTTACACATAGAGGCTATGGCATGGGGTCTATTTGTGAGGCCACGAAAAGCCCTATATCTGCATTTTCCGCCAGTGATATGGCTTTTAGCGATTTATCAATGGCAATTGCCGGCAGTGTCTATCGCCGAGTATTTCCAGTGGTAGCAAATCCTCAGTAACAGCCAATCATGAGCCAGTTATCGCTTGTTTATGGAGGACGGTGGCGGTACGAGTCCCCTCGTTATCCTCTGAACGCTATCGCCATCTCAGGATCGGAAAATATGCTGTATTACTTAAATAAAGAACTTTTCACCTTTTTTTTTAAATTCTATTCTAATCTTATTTTTTTTTTTTACAGGATCTGCTATTGGAATCCCAAGTCCAGG
Source organism: Taudactylus pleione (assembly GCA_031769625.1). Classification (NCBI taxonomy): domain Eukaryota; kingdom Metazoa; phylum Chordata; class Amphibia; order Anura; family Myobatrachidae; genus Taudactylus; species Taudactylus pleione. The sequence goes on along the minus strand of JAUIMM010000132.1, from coordinate 1,073,491 downwards.
TTAGGACTCTATTGCAGTGCACACACGTGACCCGGGCTTGCCTGGGACGCATGCACAGAAGGGACACGGACTGACTGGCGGAGTGTCTGCTTACTGCTGCCAGTCAGTATCTCTGGGAAACTGAGCTTCATAAAGCTCTTTTGTTATACTAACCCTGAAAAAGATTTTTTTTCTGTTGTCGCTGCAAGAAAGCGGAGATAGAAAACCTTTGTTATCGGACCATATTCAATACACAAATAATTGTTACCTTTTGTGCTGTATTGATCCTTTATTGTACACTTTTATCTGTGTCCCTTGTTCTCCATCACTTACGAGTGTATTTCCTGCCTCTTGTTAAATGAATGTAAATAATAAGACGTAATATGCATTCAGCAGCCAGATGGGATGTATAGAATAAATGAATCTCCTTGGGCGCAATGAAGCAGAAGGGAGGGAAAGCAGTTCAAGGAATGATTGATGGCTTTATAACCACATCAAGTGTGTCAGAGCAATATAAATGCAAATAATTATGGTTCTGATTTCTGCAATAAGAATAGAGAAAAAGGGACTGATGAATATTGAATCTGTCTCCTGAGACCCTGCATTACCTCCTATAATCTATATAAGAGTTAAAAGTACAGAACAAGCGACCATCTCCTGCAACAACAAAAAATATATATATTAAGGAGGCGATTTACTAAAGGCCAATTCAGAGAGGATTAAAGGAGCCCCCTCAGTGTAGGTTTAAACTTTAAACCAGTCACTGGTACTGCAGAATCGTGTGTGGTATGTTAGGTTGACAGTTCTCATGTCGACATGCAGCAGGTCGACATGGTCGACAACATTCATCATGTCTACATGGATGGCATGTCGACATGACAGAATGTCAACCTAACATCCCTGATGGTGCAGCGGGCACTTACATGGTTCCGGCGGTATCCTGCGAACATCAGCCAGTCTAGGCGAGTACCCGCAAAAAAGATTGTTGCTACATAGACTTGGGAGCAACAAGGCACTTCAAGTGTAACCAAGAGTGGTTCAGAATACTGACCACGTGTGATCCTATAAAGCTCAGAGAAATTGGGGACAAGATCCTTACAGCCACGAAAGTCGAAACAATCACAGTTCGCCTAGAGAGAAGATGTGAGACCATAGTCATTGATATTCCAGATGTGTTATTTGTACCAGATATGGGGACAAACCTTATAAGTGCCCTAGAGCAAAAAGGTTTCAAGGTCAACTGTGTTATGAAAAATAAAAGAGGGACTCTGATAGTGACAGCAACCCAGATTGTGGCTACTGTACTTCCTAGGCTCAGTAGTGTTGTGCGATGACGGCCTCTGATTCAAACCAATCTATGGAAATCTGGCACAGACGGCTAGGCCACCTGAGGTGTGATAACACCCAGAAGTTAATTTCACTGGATATGCCTACAGCTGGAAGTGTGTCTAAATTGAAGAGACAAGTGAATGAAGGTGTTACAGTACTGTATGTAACAATTTTCTGAAAAATGACTTTTTTAATGGATGACGGTGTTATCGTTTTCTGTGAACCGCAAGATGTTCAAGGAGAGATGTCAACGACTGAACTGTCTACTACTGAGGCGGAGTGCTTGACGTTTGCAGAGGCTGCTAAAGAGAACATATGCTTAAAAGAGACTTTGACTCCAGTTTTCTTTGCAGGGATGAGACTGCCAACCTTATACAAATGGACGTAGCTATAGTGGGTGCAGGGTGAGCCATTGCTATGGGACCCAAAGGCTTAGGGGGGCTCGGACCCAGGTTTTATACTGTAGTTGCAAACCAATTTCCCGGATTTGCCTGCTAAGAAATTGGGTCTGACCTGTTGCACAGTTGCACAGGTGGCTTGAATTCCATTTTCAGTGGGAGGTTGTGTAGTGGATGTTATAATGGTAAGGGGCACTGCAGTGTGGCATAATCTGAATTGGAGGGCGGTGCAATGTGGCATAACCTGAACTTAATGTTACAGTGATAGGAGACAGAAGTAAGCGAAGGGGGGAGTTGGCCCAGAGCTGGCGGGCACCAGGACCTGCCGTGCTCTCTTTGGAGGCCTCTCCCCCAGTATGAGCTACTGCTGCGCGTCTTCCTCCATTGGATTCCAGGGTGCATGGACATGCCCCACAAGCTACGGACCCTGCTACAACATAAAGGGCTGAGGACATACACCGTGCCACCACCACTTGGGCACCCTGCTGGCCCCTCAGTGAGTAAGCAGCCTGATGGTGCATTCTGAACCAGGTGCACCACAACACCCAGCAACCTTTTGCTTGCTCCAGGCTGACACTGCATGATACCACTGTGTGTTAACCCCTACATATACCGCTTGTACCATGTACCTGCAGTTATCCTGAATAAACTTCCAAACCTGCTTAAGTATAAACTGTCTGAACTAACCTAATTTTCACATTATTCCGCTGGTGCCTATTGTTCTACACCAATAGGACATATCAGCAGTTTTGAGGTCACTGATACCAATGGCAACACGCAGCCGCCATTCCCACACTAGTGCACGCAGCCGCCATTCCCACACTAGTGCACGCAGCCGCCATTTCCTCACTAGTGCACGCAGCCGCCATTCCCTCACTAGTGCACGCAGCCACCATTCCCACACTAGTGCACGCTGCAGACTTACACACTAGAGCACGCAGCCGCCATTCCCACACTAGTGCACGCAGCCGCCATTCCCACACTAGTGCACGCTGCAGGCTTACACACTAGCATGTGATCCTGGACGGAGAGCACAAGGCATCGGGATCAGTTATCCTAACGCCTGTGCGATTCTTTTGCTCATTACTTGCGGTCAGCGCTGTCTGATCATGGCCAAGCGGCACAGGACACTTCAGTGCTGATGTCTGAATGAGCTGTAAGGGTTAACTGCTTTGCATAAAACTGCAACATTGTTACAATAATGCAAAAAAGGAGTCCTGGCTGGCATCCAAGTCCTATAACAGCCAATAGGGAATGGCGAAGCATTTCATATCCCAGACTGCTACCATGGCAAACTGAATCAGCCAAAATGTCCAGCTCACAGGTAACAAGTAGATGTGTTGGAAGCCTGATTTTTCTATCAAAATGCAGCAATCGGTAACTTATTTTCCATTGGGGAAATTAGTTTTTTTAATCGATCATCATAATGCCTAGTTTTCCAACCCTACCCAGTAAATAATTATAATATGTATATCATCTTGTCATTAAGGCTGTCGTATAAACTTTTTTTTAAAAGGTTGTTGGAGTTCCTCATTCATTCCTGCTTTACTCTTTACACACGTTACAGGCCAGGAAATCAGGATCACCCTGGTGTGTGCATACTAAAGACTCCCAGCTCTACCCGCAGCTGTGAAACGGCCTAATATTTCCAATTTCCAGACGCATTCAAGCCAAATAAAAGAATCAACCATTAACCATGTCTGACATGTGGCAGGGAATGTGATAGGGTTTACTGAGAGGTTCCGCTATTAATTAACACTGTGCGTATAACTGCAAACTGCTCAGTAAATGATTCCTTGGTGCAGACAGCGAGCGGAATATATTTGTCAGACAAGAGTGTCTATTTATTACCCTTCTGCCTTGATAAATTATTGTGTTGGAACTGATTGAATACTGATGCAGAGAGATTGTTGCTATTAATAAGCGAATGCTACGCCGGGCAGCGGTGTCCTGAGGCGTACACGGGGTTCTGAGAGATGTACACAGAATGGAGCTTTCTTTTTCAGCATTTTACATTATAGCTCCTGACAGAATCAACCTTTTAAGCACTAACAGAGAATTACAGGCTGACTACAGAGCTGGCCGGGAATGTACAGTATCTACTCGGGACTCGGCAGCATAAAACGACATAAAAAGTGCATAAACAGGATATTGGGGTTTTATAGGGTATATAGCGGGGAAATTATTTTTCTCTTACAAGTAGACTTTATTTTTTAGTACACATTAAATAATATACACTTTGGAGCTTAGGGGCGGATTCAATTAGCCACAAAAAGTGCCGTTTGGCGAAAAAAAAAGTTTTCCCCAATTTGCGCTTTTCGCCTGTTTTCACATTTTTTCCGTATTCAATTCCAGGACGTTTTCGCCTACGCAAAAACATTACATGGAAGATTAGGCAAAACAGTTTCTCCACCTACAGGCAGGCGAATTGGAAGTGCAAAATCGCTATTTTAGGGTGCAAATGTGGGGATTTGATCCAGAACCCTTTGGAAACCCTTCTAATGACTAATCAGTCAAAAAAAAATGAAAATAAAAAATGTATTGGGGCGAACATTTAAAAAGTGTTGTAAAATTGGTAATAAGTGGGGGCCTGGTATTTGGGGGGCTATAAGGTTGAGACAGGTGTTTTTGGGATTGCACGATGCTGCAGCAGGTGTATTTTTAAGATTTTTTAAATCTTCACTTTAGAGCAGGGATGGGGAACCTCAGGCCTGGGGGCCTTATAAGGCCCTCGGAATCATTTGGTCTGGCCCTCTGAGCTTTTTTCTCTTAGCCTCATCTAGCTAGCATGGTGCCTAGAATGTCACCCTGCAGCCAGAATCTATGCAGCAGTGCTGCCTGGAGCATACTTGCCTACTTTTGAAAAAGCATTTCAGGGAGATTGTGAAAGCAGCACCAATGAGCGCGTTACAGTGGGCGTGTACTGATAAATCTGAGAGGCGTGTCCTACATGTGATGGGCATGTACTGATACATCTGAGAGGCGTGTCCTACATGTGATGGGTATGTACTAATACATCTGAGAGGCGTGTCCTAAACCTGACTTACATCCAAATGTAAACCAGCCCAAAAGCAGTTAGTAAGATCTGTTTGTTGATGGAAACACACTAATACTTTTCAGAAATTCATAGGGATCATTGTGCCTTATAATAACCAATGCAAGGAAATGACACTAATGATCCCATTTGAATGTATATATCTCTGTTTTTTAATATAACAGCTTCATAATGGGGGTAAGGATGAAATGAGGGAGATTGCTAGACTCTTCAGGGAGACAGGGAGATTGCTACTATTTCAGGGAGTCTCCCTGACAATGAAGGAGAGTTGGCAAGTATGGCCTGGAGTGTCCTTAGGATGCTTCAGATGGTCACACCGCTGCCCTTACAGCTCCCCGAAGCATCCTCAGGATGCTCCAGGCATTGCTGTAACCACCGGCGATTGTCGCCCTGCCCCCTTGTGATGTCACATGGAGGGTCGTGGCCTGCACCAGGCCTGCGAATACTATTCTTACAATAGCTTGGAAGAGGAGCCATCTTCCTCTTTCCAGTTTTGGAACCCCACCCACTTGACTAAGGGCCATATTCAATTTGAGGCGAAAAGCCATTATCAGTGATAAATTATCGCCGATTACGTCATTTTCGCCTATTGTCATTATCCCCGTATTCAATCACAAAGACTTTTCGCTGGTGCGAAAAGTCAATGTAAAAAAAACAGGGATAATTTTTCGCCAGCCTATAGCTGGTGAAAAAAAGTGGAGAATTGGGGTTTAGGGGTGCAGGCTTAAAAAAAATAGCCTGCACCCCTGGGAATGGCCCCTAAAAGTAATGTATGTAAAAAATAGTAAAAAAAAAAAAATAGGGACACCCCAAAAACTTTACTTAAATTTTGGGTTTAAATAAAAATAAAAAATTAGGGAACACACTTTTAAAATAGCGATAATAAAATTAGAGGGGTCCCAAAATATGCGGCAGGTGTTTTCTTCATTGCGGGGAGTAGCGACAGGTGCATATTTGAAGAATTTTTAAAAACCATTTTAGGGACTTAAAAATATGCTTGCACCCATTTTCATGTACCCATAATTTGATGGGCATAGTTATTTTTCCCCAAAAAACTTCTAAATGCTCTTCTGCATCAGCTTCTTCAAAGCCGCAATTATGCACCTGCCGCAGCTATTTAAAAACCTGATTCCCTTCTGCATGCAAAACAGGGGGTACCCATAGTGATTCCCCATGCCTGGACATCTTTAGGGGGTCCCAGGATGATTTCCAGAAAATTCCCTTTTTTTTTTTGCCGATCCAAGTTTTGCCAGGATCCCATTTTCGCGTTCTTTTAAATTGAATACGGGGAATATCGGGCACGCGTGCGATACTTTTCCGCCTGGAAAACAGGTGAAGGAGGCGAAAAGTCTGGACTTTTCGCCTCAAATTGAATACGGGTCTATGCTGTTTTGTATGCAATTTTTTATTTTCGTTGGACTGTGCAAATGTCATGTTTTCCTTCCAACAGGTAGAGGTGCAGCCTGGCGGGAAGCCGTGCTCCTAGGAGGCCTATTCTAGCGTAACAGTGCCTGGCTGGCATTTTCCTTTTGATAGCGGCAAGTTATTCATCTACCTTAGGGGGGGGCCTGGCCTTCATCTTAGGGAGGGGTCAAGGCTGTGCTAATTAAGGGAGAATGGTTCTGCCTGAGGCCAGTTTGCGCTGGGCGGGGATCCGACTCTTATTATTTAGCCAAATATATTTGTTGGGCTGTGGCCTCGGAGCACTGTTTTCTTACTGCCACCATCTTTCTAATTACAATCTGATCAATAAATTTCGTCTGTGTCCTCTTTTAATTTCACATAAGTGTCCGAGTGGTTATTTCTAGTTAGTAGTTAAGTTATTTAGCATAATGTATGATTCAAACAATGGGCGACTTAATAACACTGCTCATCTTTCCGCTATCTCTACGCTATGATGGGGAGTAGGAATACACCCCTGTTCCTCCTGATGTAAAGCAGGGCTAGTGACAGGCAGCACATCGTGAGATGCATCCAGCTGAACATATGGACAGAAAATGCACTTTTCTATGTGAGCGAGTTTTCCTGCGTCTAGTTGCCCAGAAACCCCCCTTTCCCGGCCAGGAGCGCAAATCATAACCACAATGACGGTAGTATAGAAAACGTTTTACTAGAGCTGCGGCCACAACATAAAGTACAAGGGACGGAACAGAGCTGCTGGGCAACAGCCCTTTGGGCCCTACTGCCGCATGTAATTGCTTCCTGTGATCGCTGGCCCTGTATATGACGGAGGTTTTACATACACTGCACTTTCTATGAGGATGACTATAGATTCGTTAAGTGCTACACATGGGCTGGCCACTGGGGGCTTTCTACAGGGGGCATTACTGGGGGCTTACTACAGGGGGCATTACTGGGGGCTTTCTACAGGGGGCATTACTGGGGGCTTTCTACAGGGGGCTTAATACTGGGGGCACTACAGGGGCCCTTACTACTGGGGCACTGCAAAGGGGGACCACTACTGGAGGTACTGCATAGGGGGACCATTACTGGGGGGCACTACATAGGCGGCACTGCATAGGGGGACCTCTACAGAGGGCACTGCACAAGGGGACCACTACTGGGGGAACTGCATAGGGGGGCGGCAGCTGGGGCTGGCATAGGTGCTGTGGCGGTGGTACATTTTAATTTTGGGGGTGGCACCAACATTTATCTTGCCTCCGGGCACCTGGGATGAAGTTACAACACTGGGGAGAGGACTGGGGGAAGCCCAGCCAGTGACGGAGGGCTGGGCTTTACCACCAGCCTGACGTTATGTGGAGGCGTGCCATGCGGGCACGCCTCCACATAACATCATGTAGGGTGTGTGGCCTATGGTTATTAGGCCACACCCCAATAGCCGCGCGCAATTTAAAGGCGCCTTATTAAGGGCCGGCACAGGGTGCTCCAACCACTGGCGCCGGCCCTGAACACAGGTGACTGCAATCATACATTAGGTGGGAAGTCCAGGACCAGAGCATTTTGTACCTGATGGAACGGGTCATGTTGGAGGCAGGCTATTTATCATCACTTAATTTTCACAAAAGCAGGTGAAAATGCACATTTTCACCTGCAATTGTAAAAATTAAATTATCGGACCATTCATCAAGTGGGTAAAGCAGGAGATGTCACAGATATACACCCCATACACTAGTATCACAGATATCTCCTACTTACCTTCCTCTTGCGGAATGGCCCGCTGTCCCCATACACTAGTATGGGGACAGAGGCTCTGATTCAGAGCCGGTCGCTCTGACAGAGCGTTCGCTTGAATCAGGGCCGGTCTTTTTTTTATTTAGAACGGCCTCCTGGCCGCTCGCATAGCTGTGGGTGACCACCCACAGCTATAGCGAGCAGCCATGATGATGGTCGCGATGGTCAAGACCATCGCGACCATCGGGCTTGCGACGAGACCCTTGTGGTAGGGTCTCGTTGCCGCAAGCCCCAGAGAGATTTCGGCTCTAACAGAGCCGGAATCTCTCCACTGACATCAGTGGCCCCAAACGGTAGGCGTTCTCATGGGAGCGCCTCCATTTGGGCAACATCGACAGCACGCCCCCTTTGGTGCGAGACCCGGAGCGACGGATTGCCCATCGCTATCCGGGTCTCGCGCATGCGCACGACGGAGCTGGCTCCGTCGTGTGCATGCGCTCTGGGCCACCATCGACCCGGTTGCGAGCGCTCAGCGCTTGCGACCGGGTCTGAATCAGACCCAGAATTCATCAAGCTCTGAAAATATTATATTTTCCGAGCTTGCAATCCGCTCCTTCCCTATGGGAAGGAGGTCTGGGTTGCAATGAGGGATCCTTTAGGATCCCTCCGCCCCTGTCTGGCTCCCTTCGCCGGAAGTCGGGGCGCTTGTGCGCATGCGCAATCCCATCACTGTTCCGACAGGAGCAGTGAAAAGATTCACTGCTCCGAAAAGGAGCAGTGAAGCGGCTCGCGGGGACAGCTGATATCGCATCAGCTGTCGCCACGCCTGAGCAATGATTTGTTCCGTAGCCGTGGCAAGTCAGACTGTTAATTATCGGGGTCCGTTCGGATAATTAACATCACGAATAAGCCCCTTATTTCCTTAGAAGGGTTACATTGTGAGCATCGGTTTCAGCTCTTCCTTATTAAACTCAGATGTGTGGAGATAAAATACAGATTAGGCCCCTCAGGCCAAAAATAGGTTTCTATGCTCCATAGAACATGTCTGGCTGAAGTGCCATTGGTTAGTCATTTTTCTGTCAACACTGAAATCTGTGACATCATGGCTGACATATAACATAGATGGAAATTACGTGGGCTCCCTGCCCCTGTGTTCATAAGTGATATAAGTAGTTGACTATTGGCATTGATCAAAATACAATATTTTTAGGCCGTCATTGCTGAAGCCAGAGTGCGCTACTGCACATACTCCATATTGGCTCATTTAGGGAGGCTTCAATTCCTAACCAAGATGGCCACCGACTGTACTTCCTGCACGGCTCCATCTTGTCACTGTGTTAGACACAGTGGGACACGGAGCTCCCAGAGAGATCCTACTATTACTTAATGTTCCATCCTGCTACAACCGCTGATACCGCTTCCATCCTTCGCCGCTACCCGCCGTGCTGAGAGTCTGTATAAGCATAACTGTGAGCACGGCTATACTAATCACATTACTGCTGAATAAACCACCCCGCTGGTTATGTACTGGGCTGTTCACTGACTCAGGGCATCCGCTGGTGGGTACAACTACTCCGCCATACCACCGCCAATAGTACATACATACCGCTACAATCATATTCCTCTCACAGCATAAAGATAAGTAAATTTCCACAGCCGTCAACCACATTATCTGTATCATATCCCCAAAAAACACCTGTTTTCGGGGTGGTACCCACAAAAAATAAGTATCCCCCGAATGTATGTACAAGGGACCACAGCAAATAGGTTTCTGTGGCGGCTGGTTTATTTGCCTAATTTACCATCCTCCAGAATGCAATGTATTTCTGAGCTTGGCTCTCTTAGCTAAAGATATCTGAAGTTTGTGCCATAGGCGTGTGACGTCACAAGTATTTAAAAAAAAAAAATTAGTGCCTCATTTAAAGTAAGATATTAGGTCCAAACCAGATTTATAAAATTGTGCTTTGTTTTACTGCACACGCTGTTTAACACATACTTACCTACTCTCCCGGAACTAGCGGGAAGCTTCCAATTTTTCGGGCAGGCACCCGCGCCCTTGCAAGAGTGGTCGGATCTCCCACATTCCGACAACTTTCTAGTACAGTGGGCAGAATGGGGGAGATAAAAATGGAGATGGCAGGCCCGTGGAGAGGATGCAGGGCTAAAAGCAACATTTTAGCCCCACCCCTTTCCCACAAACCTGCAAATCACATCATTTTGTTGTGAATGGGATGGGGCCTCAGGGGCGTATCTATAATGGGTGCAAGGTGTGCGGGGCATAAGGGACGCTGGGTCCAGGGGGGCCCCGCACCGCAGACCCGGCACCCATGCGTTTACTTATCTCTCCGGAGTCCCACGTCGGCACGGGGGTCCGGCGCTGAAAAATCTACTGGAAAATGGCCGCGGTGGCCATTTTCCCGTCGTTTGCGCATGCGCAATACAGGGAAAATGGCCACCATGGCCATTTTCCCAGTGACCTGCGCATAGTCTATAGACTCTGGGCTAGGGGTGTGCACCGGCCACTTTTCGTGTTTTGTGTTTTGGTTTTGGATCTGGATCTTTCTTCGTGTTTTGGATCTGGATTGGTTTTGCCAAAACCACCCTTCCGTGTTTTGGGTTCTGGGTTTTGTGTTTTGGATCTGTATTTTTTTGAAAAAAAGCATAAAAACAGCTAAAATCACAGAATTTGTAGGTTTTTCTGCTCCTATGCTATTATTAACCTCAATAACCTTAATTTCCACTCATTTCCAGTCTATTCTGAACACCTCACACCTCACAATAGTGTTTTTATGTCCAAAAGGTTGCACCAAGGTAGCTGGATGACTATGCTAAGCGACACGAGTGGGCGGCACAAACACGTGACCCATCTAGGCGTGATACTGCAGTGGCAGACAGGATGGCAGTTTGAAAAACTAGGCCCCAAACTGTACATAATGCAAAGAAAAAAAAGAGGTGCAAGATGGAATTGTCCTTGGGCCCTCCCACCCACCCTTATGTTGTATAAACAGGACGTGCACACTTTAACAAACCAATCATTTCAGCGCCAGGGTCTGCCACACAACTGTGGCTGAAATGATTGGTTCGTTTGGGCCCCCACAAAACAAGCTGGCAATTAATGTGTCGCTGCACAAACTGGCTCTACGGAGGCAAGATGTCATCCTCATCCTCCTCATCCACCGATTCCTCACCCTCTTCAGTGTGTACATCCTCATCCTCACAAAGTATTAACTCGTCCCCACTTGAATCCACCACCACAGGTCCCTCTGTACGTTCTGGAGGCTGGTCTCCCTGGAAGAGCTGATAATTCATTTTGATGAACATCATCTTCTCCACATTCTGTGGAAGCAACCTCCTACGCCTTTCGCTGACAAGGTTCCCGGCTGCACTAAACACTCTTTCGGAGTACACACTGGAGGGGGGGCAACTCAGGTAAAATAGAGCCAGTTTGTACAGGGGCCTCCAAATTGCCTCTTTTTCCTGCCAGTACAGGTATGGACTGTCTGACATGCCTACTTGGATGCTGTCACCGATGTAATCCTCCACCATTCTGTCAATGGTGACAGTATCATATGCAGTGACAGTAGACATGTCAGAAATTGTTGCCAGGTCCTTCAGTCCGGACCAGATGTCCAAACTTGGTCCTGCCTGCCCTGCATCACCGCCAGCGGGTTGCTTAGGATACCTAAGTTTTTTCCTGGCAGCCCCAGTTGCGGGAGAAAATGAAGAAGGAGCTGTTGACGTGTCACGTTCCGCTTCAGCTGACAGTGTATTCACCAGCAGGTTTTTGCACCTCTGCAGGCTTGTGTCGGCCGGAAAGAGAGACACCACATAGGCTTTAAACCTAGGATCGAGCACGGTGGCCAAAATGTAGTGGTCTGATTTCAACAGATTGACCACCCTGGAATCCTGGCAAAGCAAATGAAGGGCTTCATCCACAAGTCCCACATGCCGAGCGGAATCGCTCCATCTTAGCTCCTCCTTCACTTTCTCCAGTTGCTTCTGCAAAAGCCTGATGAGGGGAATGACCTGACTCAAGCTGGCAGTGTCTGAACTGACTTCACGTGTGGCAAGTTCGAAGGGCTGGAGAACCTTGCACAACACGGAAATCATTCTCCACTGCGCTTGAGTCAGGTGCATACCCCCTCCTTTGCCTATGTCATAGGTGGATGTATAGGCTTGAATGGCCTTTTGCTGCTCCTCCATCCTCTGAAGCATATAGAGGGTTGAGTTCCACCGCGTCACAACCTCTTGCTTCAGGTGATGGCGGGGCAGGTTCAAGAGTGTTTGCTGGCGCTCCAGTCTTCGGCACGCAGTCGCTGAATGGCGAAAGTGGCCAGAAATTTTTCGGGCCACCCAAAGCGTCTCCTGCACGCCCCTGTCGCTTTTCAGAAAATTCTGCACCACCAAGTTTATTGTGTGAGCAAAACATGGGACGTGCTGGAATTTGCCCAGATGTAATGCCCGCACAATATTGGTGGCGTTGTCAGATATCACAAATCCCCAGGAGAGTCTAAGTGCGGTAAGCCACTGGGCGATGATTTCCCTCAGTTTCTCTAAGAGGTTGTCGGCGGTGTGCCTCTTACTGAAACCGGTGATACACAGCGTAGCCTGCCTTGGAACGAGCTGGCGTTTCTGAGATGCTGCGACTGGTGACGCTGCTGCTGTTGCTGCGTAAGGTGATACATCTACCCAGTGGGCTGTCACAGTCATATAGTCCTTAGTCTGCCCTGTTCCACTTGTCCACATGTCCGTGGTTAAGTGGACATTGGGTACAACCGCATTTTTCAGGACACTGAGGACACTTTTTCTGACGTTTCTGTACAGTCTCGGTATCGCCTGCCTAGTGAAGTGGAATCTAGACGGGATTTGGAACCGGGGACACACTACCTCCAGCAATTGTCTAAATCCCACTGCACTAATGGCGGAAACCGGACGCACGTCTAACACCAACATAGCAGTCAAGGCCTCAGTTATACGTTTTGCTTCAGGATGACTGCTGTCGTACTTCATCCTCCTCGCTAAGGACTGTTGGAGGGTCAATTGTTTAGTAAAAGTAGTGGTGTTCCTACTTCCTCTCTGGGATGATGAACGACTCCCAGCAGCAGCAACAGCAGCAGCGGCAGCAGGAGGCGTAGCAATGCAGGATCCTCCGGAGGAATCCCCGATAGGAGAGTCAGTCATGCCAGTGACATGGCCTGCAGGACTACTTCCGATCCTGACTAAGGAGGAAATTGACGAGGAGGGAGTTGACGGTGTGGTTTGCAGGCGCTTGGATACAATTTATGTATTAGGTGTCCCTGGACTGCTTACGGTCTTAGCCAAAGTTTCTGAACTTGACAGTAACTTATTATGAACGCGCTGCAGGTGCCGTATAAGGGAGGATGTTCCTAGGTGGTTAACGTCCCTACCCCTACTTATTCCACCTTTACATAAGGTACATATGGCAAGACAGTTGTTGTCCGGATTTGGATAGAAATATTGCCAGACCAAAGAGGTGGAATGTTTGGTCTTCTGCCCAGGCATGACCGTGATGGGCTTTTTCATCCCACGGGCAACAACTGTCTCCCCCGGAGCCTGATTTAAACAAACCACATCACCATCAGAATCCTCCTCGCCAACTTCCTCCTCAGCGCCAGCTACACCAGTATCCTCATCCTGTTGTACTTCAACAGTGACATCTTCAATTTGCATATCAGCAAGTGGACTGTGGGTGCTCCTTTCAGCACTTGCAGGGGGCGTGCAAATGGTGGAAAGAGCCACCTCTTCCCGTCCAGTGTTGGGAAGGTCAGGCATCGCAACCACCACCACACTTGGACTCTCCTTGGGGATTTGTGATATCTTCTTAGAAAGCACAGTTCTTCGCTGTGCTTTTGCCAGCTTAACTCTTTTGATTTTTTTAGTGGGAGGAGGGCTTCCATCGTCATGTGAAGCTGAACCACTAGTCATGAACATACTAGGGATCGACCTTAGCCGTTCCTTGCCACTCCGTGTCGTAAATGGCATATTGGCAAGTTTACGTTTCTCTTCAACTGATTTAAATGTTTTTTTCAAGGTCATTTTCCTGAACTTTGTCATTTGGGATTGTATGTGCCCTCTATTATGACATTGGGCATCGCCCTTGGCAGACGACGTTGATGGCATGTTATCGTCTATGCCATGACTAGTGGCAGCAGCTTCAGCACTAGGAGGAAGTGGTTCTTGATCTTTCTCTATTTTATTTTTATCGGAGAAAGTTTGGTCCTCCATTTATGTTATATCGATTTGATATATACGTGCGGCTAAACACAGAAAATATTTTTTTATTTTTGCTGGAGAGTAGTGCACTTTGGGGGTTACACCAGCCTTTAAGAAATGAGCCAGCCGGCTCTTTACTTATGGGACACAGGCGCACGCTTGGCACTACTTTGTTGATGCACGTGCGGCTACTGCGCACACAATTCACAAACACAGAAAATAATTTTTTTTTTGGTTTGGACTGGAGTGTACTTTGGGGGTTACAGCACCCTTTAACGGTCAAGCCAGCCGGCCCTTTACTTATGACACAGGCGCACGATTGTCACAACTTTGTTGATGCACGTGCGGCTACTGCGCACACAATTCATAAACACAGAAAATAATTTTTTTTTTGGTTTGGACTGGAGTGTACATTGGGGGTTACAGCACCCTTTAACGGTCAAGCCAGCCGGCCCTTTACTTATGACACAGGCGCACGCTTGGCACTACTTTGTTGATGCACGTGCGGCTACTGCGCACACAATTCACAAACACAGAAAATAATTTTTTTTTTGGTTTGGACTGGAGTGTACTTTGGGGGTTACAGCACCCTTTAACGGTCAAGCCAGCCGGCCCTTTACTTATGACACAGGCGCACGCTTGGCACTACTTTGTTGATGCACGTGCGGCTACTGCGCACACAATTCACAAACACAGAAAATAATTTTTTTTTTGGTTTGGACTGGAGTGTACTTTGGGGGTTACAGAACCCTTTAACGGTCAAGCCAGCCGGCCCTTTACTTATGACACAGGCGCACGCTTGGCACTACTTTGTTGATGCACGTGCGGCTACTGCGCACACAATTCACAAACACAGAAAATAATTTTTTTTTTGGTTTGGACTGGAGTGTACTTTCGGGGGTTACAGCACCCTTAACGGTCAAGCCAGCCGGCCCTTTACTTATGACACAGGCGCACGCTTTTCACTACTTTGTTGATGCATGTGCGGCTACTGCGCACACAATTCACAAACACAGAAAATAATTTTTTTGGGGGTTTGGACTGGAGTGTACTTTCGGGGGTTACAGCACCCTTAATGGTCAAGCCAGCCGGCCCTTTACTTATGACACAGGCGCACGCTTGGCACTACTTTGTTGATGCACGTGCGGCTACTGCGCACACAATTCACAAACAGAAAATAATTTTTTTTGGTTTGAACTGGAGTGTACTTTCGGGGGTTACAGCACCCTTTAACGGTCAAGCCAGCCGGCCCTTTACTTATGACACAGGTGCACGCTTGGCACTACTTTGTTGATGCACGTGCGGCTACTGCGCACACAATTCACAAACACAGAAAATTATTTTTTTTTTTGGTTTGGACTGGAGTGTACTTTCGGGGGTTACAGCACCCTTAACGGTCAAGCCAGCCGGCCCTTTACTTATGACACAGGCGCACGCTTGGCACTACTTTGTTGATGCACGTGCGGCTACTGCGCACACAATTCACAAACACAGAAAATAATTTTTTTTTGGGTTTGGACTGGAGTGTACTTTGGGGGTTACAGCACCCTTAACGGTCAAGCCAGCCGGCCCTTTACTTATGACACAGGCGCACGCTTGGCACTACTTTGTTGATGCACGTGCGGCTACTGCGCACACAATTCACAAACACAGAAAATAATTTTTTTTTTGGTTTGGACTGGAGTGTACTTTGGGGGTTACAGCACCCTTTAACGGTCAAGCCAGCCGGCCCTTTACTTATGACACAGGCGTACGCTTGGCACTACTTTGTTGATGCACGTGCGGCTACTGCGCACACAATTCACAAACACAGAAAATAATTTTTTTTTTGGTTTGGACTGGAGTGTACTTTGGGGGTTACAGCACCCTTTAACGGTCAAGCCAGCCGGCCCTTTACTTATGACACAGGCGCACGCTTGCCACTATTTTGTTGATGCACGTGCGGCTACTGCGCACACAATTCACAAACACAGAAAATATTTTTTTTTTTGGTTTGGACTGGAGTGTACTTTGGGGGTTACAGCACCCTTTAACGGTCAAGCCAGCCGGCCCTTTACTTATGACACAGGCGCACGCTTGGCACTATTTTGTTGATGCACGTGCGGCTACTGCGCACACAATTCACAAACACAGAAAATATATTTTTTTTAGGTTTGGACTGGAGTGTACTTTGGGGGTTACAGCACCCTTTAACGGTCAAGCCAGCCGGCCCTTTACTTATGACACAGGTGCACGCTTGGCACTACTTTGTTGATGCACGTGCGGCTACTGCGCACACAATTCACAAACACAGAAAATAATTTTTTTTTTGGTTTGGACTGGAGTGTACTTTGGGGGTTACAGCACCCTTTAACGGTCAAGCCAGCCGGCCCTTTACTTATGACACAGGCGCACGCTTGGCACTACTTTGTTGATGCACGTGCAGCTACTGCGCACACAATTCACAAACACAGAAAATAATTTTTTTTTTGGTTTGGACTGGAGTGTACTTTGGGGGTTACAGCACCCTTTAATGGTCAAGCCAGCCGGCCCTTTACTTATGACACAGGCGCACGCTTGGCACTACTTTGTTGATGCACGTGCGGCTACTGCGCACACAATTCACAAACACAGAAAATAATTTTTTTTGGGGTTTGGACTGGAGTGTACTTTGGGGGTTACAGCACCCTTTAACGGTCAAGCCAGCCGGCCCTTTACTTATGACACAGGCGCACGCTTGGCACTACTTTGTTGATGCACGTGCGGCTACTGCGCACACAATTCACAAACACAGAAAATAATTTTTTTTTTGGTTTGGACTGGAGTGTACTTTGGGGGTTACAGCACCCTTTAATGGTCAAGCCAGCCGGCCCTTTACTTATGACACAGGCGCACGCTTGGCACTACTTTGTTGATGCACGTGCGGCTACTGCGCACACAATTCACAAACACAGAAAATAATTTTTTTTTTGGTTTGGACTGGAGTGTACTTTGGGGGTTACAGCACCCTTTAACGGTCAAGCCAGCCGGCCCTTTACTTATGACACAGGCGCACGCTTGGCACTACTTTGTTGATGCACGTGCGGCTACTGCGCACACAATTCACAAACACAGAAAATAATTTTTTTTTTGGTTTGGACTGGAGTGTACTTTGGGGGTTACAGCACCCTTTAACGGTCAAGCCAGCCGGCCCTTTACTTATGACACAGGCGCACGCTTGGCACTACTTTGTTGATGCACGTGCGGCTACTGCGCACACAATTCACAAACACAGAAAATAATTTTTTTTTTGGTTTGGACTGGAGTGTACTTTGGGGGTTACAGCACCCTTTAACGGTCAAGCCAGCCGGCCCTTTACTTATGACACAGGCGCACGCTTGGCACTACTTTGTTGATGCACGTGCGGCTACTGTGCACACAATTCACAAACACAGAAAATATATTATTTTTTTAGCACTTGGGGGGAGCACCCCTGATGGACAGAGCACCCCCTGGACAACACTACAGCACCCCTTTAGGACTGGGACACTGCACAGGACTTTGGAGTGGACACAGCCCCTATGGAGAACTGACTGCACAACACAGTCCAGCCAGCCCCTATGGACTTTGAAGTAGTGGACACAGCCCCTATTAACAACAGCAGCACAGCACAACACAGCCAGCCCCTATGGACTTTGAAGTAGTGGACAACAGCAGCACTACACTACACTACACTACACAGCCCAGCCAGCCCTAACTCCCACCCTCCCTCTTCACTGTCCACAGCCAAGTGAGAAAATGGCGCCGACGCGGGTACCTTATATAGGATCCAAAACCCGCGAGACTCGGAAGGCGGGATGATGACGTTTTGCCTCGATTTCAGATCCGAGTCAGGCGGGAAAAGTCGAGCCTGACTCGGATCGGACTCGGATCGGGGGGGCTCGGGGGGGTTCGGATTTCAGAAATTGGAACCCGCTCACCCCTACTCTGGGCACACTCTAGTGCCCAGAGTCTATAACTCCGGGGCTGGCCGCACACAGATCAGTGCGCTGCCGGATGCCGGGCAGAGAGAAGGGGGCCCGTGTTGGAGACTGCACACGGGCCCCCTCCTCTCTAGAAATGCCCTGTGGGGCCTCATGAATCATGATGTGACCGTCCAGCTCCACCCCCCGAAATAGTCAACTGCATCCCCTTTGTGGACTTCTCCTGGCAGTAGGGATGAAAAAAGTAGGTAAGTATGGTTTAACAACCTGCATTTTTGAGTCCCACTCAAGATGCACTTGCGGCCTTTTTACTCTAAAGCAGTGCGGTAACTAGGGGGGATTCGGCCAGGGTTCGTGCCCTGGGCATCGGCGGCATGAGGGGGTTGTGCAGCTGACCTCGGTCCAGGTCCGTTTCAGCTAGTGAAGTGCGGATCACAGTGGGTGCGGTCCGTACGTACTACACAGTCAAACAAACACACCGTCGTCAGACAGACTCTTATTGGCTGCTGCACCCGGCTGGGTGAGCTCCGCCTTCCGGCTCCCGCAGTGGGTGAAGGGAGAGATGTCATGACGTCTCTCCCATAGTGCCGATCGGGCCGGGAGGACGGAGGAGTGGACGACGGCGGGCACAGGAGTGGGGATTGTTTTGTTGTTGTCTGTATATATGTAAGGGGCACTACACAATGGGGACCACTACTGAGGGCACTGTATAAGGGGCAATGCATAATGGGGACCACTACTGGAGAACTGCATAATGGGGACCACTACTGGGGCACTGCATAGGGGGGACCACTACTGGGGGCACTGCATAGGGGGGACCACTACTGGGGGCACTGCATAGGGGGGCCACTACTGGGGGCACTGTATAAGGGGCACTATTGGGGGCGCTGTATAAGGGGCACTGAATAGGGGGACCACTACTGGGGGCACTGTATAAGGGGCACTACTGGGGGCACTGCATAATGGGCACTACTTGCCCTGGGCTCCAAATACCCCAGCTACGCCACTGCTCTAAAGCATACTATGGACCCGTTCCATAGAGATGCAGGTTATTTAGGATAAGTTACATCACCAGTTACACCTGTTATTACCACCAGGCCTATCTTTTGTTGGTACCCCCGGTGCAAAGACACATGATCATTGTTGCGGAAGAAATGGTTCCAATTAGAGAATGAAAGTGTCTATAAAAGATTTCTCCAGACACGTTAATCACTACTGGAGTGTGGCAAGGAATACTCCAGGGAGGAGGAAACTAGTTTAACATGTTTAAGGTTACAATAGGTCAGGTAATTAGCGTGACGTATCCGCGTCTCTGTGAGGCCAACATGTCTGTGAATTTCAAAGCAATTCTCCCTGTTGGATGAATAGATAAATGAAGGTTTATCCAGACAGAAGGACGGTAATCGACAGGTGTCATTCCTGCCAATTAGCCAGGAGGTGTAACTCAGTGGATTTATACAAAACTCAGCAGTCTGTGCGCTCATCAAACAAAATATAAACCTTCAAAGCCCATTTATTCATAGCCCATGATAAATTCAGCGACCAAAATTGCATGAGGTGTGTGAATGACAAATAATAACCACTGTGCAGGCAAGTTACAGTAATCACGTATCTTCTGGAATGGGCTTATTAGTAATTCCATAAAAACATCATATTTTAATTTTATATGCAAATGTGTGAGAGGTAATGCCCTGTTTATTAAATGTGCAGTTTACTGGAAGCGATACTTTAGGCAAGGAGGCGTAATGAATGCCTATATGAACTGCATAAACATTTATATTCATTCTTACCTTTTTTATGTATTTGAACTTTTGTATATAATTGATCTTTTTTATTATTATTATTATTATTATTATTATTATTATTATTATTATTATTATTATTATATCTGATGCCATGTATTTTGTTATACTACATCTAAAATGTAATAAGTTTTATCTTTGTTGCTCTAACAAACATATGGGGCCTGATTCAGACCCACTCGCGAGCGGCTGTCCACTCGCAAGTGGGTAGATGTTGTGCACTGCGCATGCGCACGACGGCGGGAGCTCCGTCGTGCGCATGCGCCAGACGCGACGAGCGAAGGACTTTCCTTCGCTCGTTGTGTCTGATCAAAGGGGGCGTGCTGTTGATGTTGATTGACAGCACGCCCCCTTTGGTGGGCGTGCCGGGGGCGTGTCTCCCTGACGGGGGCGTTCCCAAGGGAACGCCTACCGTCAGAAGCCGGCCCACTGACATCACTAGTGATGTCAGTGGGAGTGATTTTGGCTCTGATAGAGCCAAAATCACTCCGGGCCTTGCGGTTGAAAACCTCAACCGCAGGCTCCGGCTCGCAGTGGCGATGGTCAAGACCATCGCGGCCATCAAACTGCACGCTCGTATAGGCTGTGGGTGGTGACCCACAGCTATACGAGCGTCCAGGAGGACGCTCCATAATTATGGAGGGCGGCCCTCATTCAGAGCGTGCGCTCTGCTCAGAGCGTACGGCTCTGAATGAGGGCCTTGGTCCTTTCATGAAGACAATTATTGCTGGACCATGCTAATCCTGAGATACTGTTGCTTGGCTGTATTAACCATTTGAATGCTGGCGTGTTAATTGTTATCTAACATGGGCAGGGTATGTTGCGGTGGGTAAACTGGTTCGAAAATATTGTTGTGATGTCCTACTGCCCTCATAGAAATAATGGCAATAGGTGGGTATGGATGCAGGGTCGGTTTAAGGTAGGAGGGGGCTCGTGTGCAGCCCCCTCCTCTCTGGCAGCGAAGCAGACTCTGGCTTGGTGCCACAGTCTAATGCGCATGTGCAGATCTCCGGGAAATGGTGCCCGCGCCTTATAGCTGCGAGCATCTCTAGTGCGCATGCGCAAATCATCGGGAAAATGGGCGCTACGCCATATTCCTTTTGATTTTTGCTGCTGTGCAGCTCCAGGCTGCCAGGCATCGCAGGACTCTGTAGACTTCGGAGAGGTAAGTATAAGTATATTTGGGTGCAGGGTGTGCTGTGTGTGCACCCAATATAGATACGCCATTGTATAGTGGTGATAGAACTGTTTGGGGAAGGGGGGATTCAGACAATCTCTAAACTGTGCGAAAGCCGTGCAGCGTAGTCCAACATTCAAATAGGGGAATCACACCAACTGCCAGTGAGTCCCGGCCGGCGATGTTAGGCAGCATCTGGGGTGGCAGTTGGTGTGGCTCCCCTATTTGAATTTTGTACTGAGCTGCCCCCCACCTCTGGAGCCACCACTAGTTTCCACATATTTAGGTTACCGGGCCATTCATCATCAGGGGTCCGAATAGGACCACCTGATATTCAGCAGATTCCGAAAACTTTCAGTTGGCCTGCGAGAACAAGCCCTGCTCCTTCCTATGGGAGTTCTGGGCAGTGCTTAAAGTGGTCCTAGAGAGTTGGTGGAACTCGCCTACTCCCCCGCCCTGTCCTCGGCGCCCCCTGCAGACTATAAATATATAAATGTGTGCCCTCCCTCCCTTTTTTCAATAAAAGGGGCAGCACGTGCCGTAAAATTGGGCGTGATCTCAAAAGAAATGGGCATAGTCACACAATAGTATCCCCAATTTAAATTACGCCACATAGTGGGCACAATCTTATTCACATTACACGGCACATAGTGCCCCTGTTTCACATTACACCACATACTGTAGTAGTGTCCCTTATTCATGTTATGACACACAGTAGTGCTCCTTTTACACAATGCCCACATTAGTGCCCCTTATACACAATGCCCGCAGTAGTAGTGCCCCTTATACACATAATGCCCACAGTAGTAGTGCCCCTTATACAATGCCCGTAGTGGTGCACCTTATGCAGTTCCCCCATTAGTGGTGCCCCTTATACAGTGCACACAGTAGTGGTGCCCCTTATACAGTGCCATTAGTAGTGCCCCTTAAGCAGTGCCCCAGTGGTGGTGCCCCTTATGCAGTGCCCTCCGTGGTGGTGCCCCTTAAGCAGTCCCCCCATTAGTAGTGCACCTTATGCAGTGCCCCCAGTGTTAGTGCCCCTTATGCAGTGCCCCTTATGCAGTGCCCCCAGTGTTAGTGCCCCTTATGCAGTGCCCCTTATGCAATGCCCCCAGTAGTGGTGCCCCTTATGCAGTGCCCCTATGCAATTTCCCCATTAGTAGTGCCCCCAGTAGTAATGCCCCCAGTAGTAGTGCCCTCAGTAGTAGTGCCCCTATTAGTCATGCCCCCAGTAGTAGTGCCCCTTACACAAAAAGAAACACACAATACTTACCTTAAGCCCCGCTCCTGCATCCGCTGCCATCCGACTGCTCCTCTGAACTATGGAACTATGGGAGAGACGTTATGACGTTTCTCCCTTTAACCACTGCGGGAGCTGGAAGGTGGAGCTCAGGAGTGAACTGCAGCCTCCAGATGCCGCTGTAGGGAAGGAGCCGGGCACCTGCTGGTAACAAAATCTCAGCAAGAGCCTGGCAAATGGAGTAGGAAGCGGCAACGCCACTCCAGCCCGGCGACTGGCCGGGTAAGGTGGGCGAGTACTGCCTCCAAATAGAGTTGACGGAACCCAGTTCCGCCCCACTTTAACCCCTTGTTATGGGGATGCAAAGAGGGATTCGATCGGATCCCTCCGCCGTCTCCTCACTGACTCCCATGAGGCTTTGCGCATGTGTATCCTCAGATTTAGAAGCTGGCCACAGGGAATGGTAAGTAACGCAGCTGCTTTTGTAGCTACACTACTAATCGCGGAGAAAGCTGCTTTTTCGGAGATGAATTGCTTCGGTGATTACTATCCCCCGCGGCGAGGTGAACACTTTATCATACGGCCCCCGATGATGAATAGGCCCCTGGATCATACAGCCCCACCAAGTACCTTTGCAATCTGGCTGGAACAATATGCAGTATGCAGCACTTATCCTCATGTATAAAATTCCTATTTCCCTATAGATTGTAAGCTTTTCTTTTGTTCCCAATTGTAAAGCCCAACAAAATACAGAGGCGCTCTATAAACACGTTAGAAATGTAGATGCAAAATTCACACATACGTAATTCAAGATGTGTCATTCAAAATAACATGCATCTCGGAGGAACATAGCTGACTTCCATCTGCTCCCCCTCACTGTACTGTACATGCGCAGTAACCTCACATATCTGCCTCTCCGAGCTCCTGCAAAGTGTGTGCAGGTGAAGTGCATCCATTTACGCCAAGATGCATTAATACATGATATGGAAATCAGGTTCCGTCTAGGAATGTATTGCTGAACTCATGGGTAAAAGCAACGCACCCCCGCCCTCCGTGAGGAACATGCCAACAGCTTGTCCATCAATGTTGTCTTGAGCCGAAGGCAGTTTCGGAGTACTGAGCACTGTAACTGCACCTGTCATGAGACTCATTATGTTTAGTATTCAGTGACGCAGCCCAGGACAGCGTAACATGGGTTGAAGTAAAACGCCTGAATCTAGTGACCTCAAGCACTATTTCTATATCTCTTATTCTCCGGTTATAGAAAATGAAATATAAAAATACACTTTTTAGCTCCCTACTTTTCCTGGCGTTTCAGAACTCAGCACAAACAATAAATGACTCTTGTCAGCTCACTCTGGCACTTAGGCTGTCTCCTCTGGGTGCTGCTGCTGGCAGGTCAACAAAACTGTCTGCTTACTGTAACATCAAATGCATGGGCTGAAAGTGTCATTATTACTGTAGAGAGCAGCCAAGGGTCAGGGATGAGAGAGTGGAGACACCTATTTATTCACAATGTGGGAGGTGGTCTTTCTGCAGGTACTAAGGGGGGAGATGTTTCAAACCTTGGAGAGAGATAAAGTACCAACGAATCAGCTTCTAACGGCCATTTTACAAGCTGTGTTTGAAAAATGACAGAAGATGATTGGTTGGTACTTTATCTCTCTCCATGGTTTGATACATCTCCCCCTAAGTAATTTAGGGGTCTATTTACTAAGCAGTGTTAGGAGAAGTGAAAAGTGAAGAGTGAAAAGTGATAAGGTGCCAGCCAATCAGCTCCTAACTGACATTTTTCAAACACAGCCTGTGAGATGACAGTTAGGAGCTGATTGGCTGGCACCTTATCACTTTTCACTCTTCACTTTTCACTTCTCCTAACACTGCTTAGTAAATAGACCCCTTAATGGCTAACAATCATGACGCCACCGCTGGCCAAAGATAATTCTGCATGGATGTAGGTGGCCTCTAGAGGTCCTCACACGTTCAGACGGGAACAAGTATGGCAGCTCACAGAAAACAAGAGAGAACCAACCGGGGAATCTTGTGACACAATCTGCAAACTATAACAGTACAGTGTATTGATTTTTTTGTAAGTAGTCCTTCCCTCAAGGTATGCAGTCGGGAAGCCAGCGGACCTAATCCAGACAGCCTTCCCTCAAGACCATTTGTGACAACATTTACGGGGCACAAGTAGGCACAGTGCCAACTCACCTTGCTCAGAGTCAAACATCTCTACAGTGTTAACAAAGTGCGGTCGGGAGTAGAAGTTATGGGGTCCCGGCTGCTGTAAGCCACCAAGACTGAAGAACGAGGTCTCTGTCATGGCGCAGCTGGCAAAGGCACGCCGACTTGGGATGCATGGATATCGAGTCCAGCTCTTTACCTCTAGGTCCAAGGCTTCAAAGGCTGTTACCGGAAGCTTACCCTGCCTTCCACCTGCCAAGACAAGAGACAAATATTAGGTACCAATCGAGCATTTGCAGCTGTAAGATGAGGTTTTCCAGTCCATGCTTCCCACCTGAGCAATGTGTGTCTATGTATAGCACCCTATACTAATGTACATAAAAGATTTTGTGGATCACGGGCCACGTGGTAATGATAAAACTCATTATTATTATGCATGCGTATTGTAGCTCCACCCTGATTCCTCCTCTGGTCAGTCCCCCTGAGACAGAGAGGGACAGAGAGGTGACTAATATAGATTAAAGTGTGGGAATGCATCACTTTTTCCTCCAGATGTGTCCTAGTACATGGACCTCTTAGGGGGCAGACTCAGTTACCTACGGTTTAATGCTTGGAGCTATTTAACCGGAATGGGATTGTAATGCCAGTGGCTGTTTAGTTGCCGGTTAAATCCCGACACTGTGAGCCCGACAGATGGAAATCCCGACAGCGTGAGGTAAGTACCCTAACCCTCTCCCCACCTAAACCTCCACTAGGGGTGCTTAACCCCAACCTCCCCCCTAGTGCCTAACCCTAACCTCCACCCCAGGGGTGCCTAAACCTAGCCCCCCCTCCCCGCACCCTACACCTAACCATCCCGGGGGGGGGTGGCCTATCCTTCCCCCAGGGGTGCCGAACCCTAACCCCCCCCCCCGCTTCCCCTAACCTAACCCTCCCGGGAGTGTGCCTAACCCTGAGACTGCTCAGGGTGCCCTAAACCTAACCCCTCTTCCTCGCACCCTACACTTAACCATCCCGGGGGGGTGCCTATCCTCCCCCGGGGGTGCCTAGCCCTAACCCCCACCCCCTTCCCCTAGCCTAACCCTCCCGGAGGGTGCCTAGCCCTAAGTCCGCTCGGGGTGCCCTAAACCTAACCACCCCCGTCCCGCAGCTAACAGGACGGGCGCCCCGTACCCACCTTGTTCGGGCCCACGTCATACTGGATTCCGGCGTCAAGGTTATGACAGGCGTCGGTATCTCAACGCCTGTCATAAATCCCTAGCCGGCATTCTGCCGTCAGGATTGTGTAAATACATGCCATTTAATCATTAGTCCATTTCCCTGCTCGGTAAATCCACACGTAGCGGGCGTTAACCCATAGATTCACATTAAGTGCCAGAATCTATGGGTTTACCCATGCGTTAAGCCCAAGAAAGGGCATTTAATGCATATTGAATAGCATAGGGCTTACAATTAGCTCCTATTAGCCTCAACACGGTCCAAGTTACCAGAAGCTCCCACCAACGCATTTCGACTGGACGGTTTTTCTCAAGGTGACCTTGAGGAAGACTTCCAGTTGAAACGTGTTGGTGGGAACTGCTTGTAACTTGGACCGCGTTGAGATGGATAGGAGCTGGATTCCACAAGCCCTTTGTAATCTTTCCTGGGATGGAAGGTCATCGTGAACTAAGTCCCTGATTCAGAGACGGACGCTCGCTCTGAATCTGGGCCTTTTTTTTTTTTGAGCGGCCTCTTGGCCACTCGCATAGCTGTGGGTGACCACCCACAGCTATAGCGAGCGGCCGGGATGATGGTCGCGATGGTCAAGACCATCGCGACCATCGGGCTTGCGACGAGACCCTTGTAGTAGGGTCTCGTGGTCGCAAGCCCCAGAGAGCTTCTGGCTCTAATAGAGCAGGCATGTGCACGACGGAGCCGGCTCCATCATGCGCATGCCCAGAGGGCAAACATCGACCTGCTCAGCGCTCGCGACCGGGTCTGAATCAGGCACTAAGTCTCTATTTGTCATACACTATCTGGCAAGTACACCAGCTAATGGAGGATATTAATGTTATTGTGAAGTGTTTAACAAATGAAAATATTGCACAATGAGGAGAAATACTTCTTTTATTTGAGGTTATCATTTCCTGGGGAGAATGCTACATCCCAATAAGGCCTCTTATGTGCAGTGATACAAGGTGTTACTTTGTGAGTAGGACCAATAATTACATATTATGGCCCAGATTTATCAACGGGTGATATTCTCGTTACCACGTTTTACTAATTCTAAATGGTGCTCCAACCAATCAGCACCTGTCATTTTTAAAACATATGACAGTCAGGAGCTGATTGGTTAGAGCACCATTTAAAATGAGTAACGAGTGATAACTTTTTCTAGTCTAGATTAAGGGCTCTGGGCCTGATTCAGCAAGGAACGCAGATGCTAATACGCACGCAATCGGTTAATTGTTGCGTTCTGCGAATGCGTATGCATCACAATTGCGATGGGAACTGCGTTTGCAGAGGCTGCGCAGGCCCAGAGCAGAGTGAGTGACAGGAAGTGCCGTTTGTGGGTGGTGACGGGGGGGTGGTGGGGCAAATGCAGGCGTGCCAGTGCGTTTCAATGTCGTTGCATGGGCGCGCATAAATTATCCACTGCGTGGCTATAAGCAGCCGTCGCACTGATAGTGTGCGTGGCTGGTAGCAATTTCTGAGTAAGGTCAGGGCTTGTGCAAGTGTGCATATGGGTCCGATGTTAACGATGGTTTCGCTATGTTCCCCTAGTATACGGATGTGAGTAAGGGGAAGTGGGTGTCCTTATGTCAGACTGCGTTCGCAATGTGAATACACACATTTAAATAGCACCGCTGATATTAGCAACTGCGATGTGTGCGTGTAAGCAGAATAGTGATCCATAGTGAATCAGGCCCTCTATTCATTATGTTAATTATCAGGGTCCGAACGGACCCCGATAATTAACATTCATACTCGCTGTGAGCGCCGGAGCAATTTATAATCGGTCCGGCGCGGAGGCAGCTGTCTCCAGGAGCAGTGAGCCAAGTGCGCATGCGTGACCTACAGGTCACACATGCGCACAAGAGCACAGACATTCGTCGGAAGGGCCAGACGATGGCGAATGCTCCCGCAGTCCAGCTCCGAAAATATTGTATATTCAGAGCTTGATGAATTCTGGGCCTGATTCAGAGCCGGACGCTCTTTCAGAGCGCTCGCTCTGAATCAGTGCCCGCCTAATGTATTTTTAGAGCGGCCTCCTGGCCGCTCGTATAGCTGTGGGTGACCACACACAGCTATAGCGAGCGGCCAGGAAGATGGTCGCGATGGTCAAGACCATCGCGACCATCGGGCTTGCGACGAAACCCTTGTGGTAGGGTCTCGTTGCCACAAGCCCTGGAGTGCTTTTGGCTCTATCAGAGCCGAAAGCACTCCCACTGACATCACTTGTGATGTCAGTGGGGCCGGCCCCAGACGGTAGGCGTTCCCATGGGAATGCCTACGTCTGGGCAGCCACGCCCCCGGCACGCCCACCAAAGGGGGCGTGCTGTCACTCAACATCGACAGCACGCCCCCTTGGTAGCGAGACTCGGAGCGACGGTTTGCCCCTCGCTATCCGGGTCTCGTGCATGCGCACGACGGAGCGCCTCGGTCGTGCGCATGCGCACTGGGCCAACATCGACCCGCTTGCGAGCACTCAGCGCTCGCGAGCGGTTCTGAATCAGGCCCTCTGTCCCCATAGTAGTGTATGAGGACAGAGGGACATTCCGCCAGAGGAAGGTAAGTAAGCGATATCTATAATATCTCCTGCTTTACCTTCCTGATGAATGGCCCGAATACTTAATTTCTACAATTGCAGGTGAAAATGGTAATTCTCCCCTGCTTTTGTAGAAACTAAGTGATGATGATTAGACGCCTATACCCCTCCCTTTTCACGAACCTGCGAAAGACAATTAAGCTGATCAGAGCAGACACTATTTTATATTAATGAGTGATAACAAGTATATCACTCGTTGATAAATCTGGGCGTATATAGGCTCCAGTGATCACTGCACAGAAAGTGTGCTTTATTCTCATTTATCCTGTAAGGTTATACAAGCAAAATCACTGGATTCCATTTTGAACTGACTACATCCTCAGCTGAGATAACGCTAGATCATCTGTATAGTTGTTTTTCCTTTCGGGAAGGTGCTGGTGATGGCCTTTTTGGTCTTAGCAGTGACTGTTCATTAGCGCACTATTACGTTAGTTTTATTGACCATACAGAAAGCTATCAGAGACTGTCAGAGAATATATGTCATTTCTAATAAGGGAAACTTCAATAATGCAGTGAGGGATGACCAGGTTATTTACTACAGGTCGCTCCTGCAATTAACATGACCTTCAAGTTCAAACTGAATGCTGACTACGTTCTTCTGATATCGACCACTTAAATCTCATAGGATTATCTCCATGCATACATTAATCTTATTAACAAGCTATGTTAGTGTTAGTGCAAGATAAGTGCTGCTACATACAGTATATGTGTTGTAATTATTATTTCCCAATGAGGTGTATGACTAATTCTGTAACATAATTCCTGCAGAGGGTAGCTGAGCAATTTCTGACTCGGGGGTGGGGCCTAGGGAGGAGTCTCAGTTGGCATCTGGGCACACTGTATGTGTGTAAGAGCTGGGGGGTGGTGCAGGGCTGCTGACTGACAGAATAGCATGTCATGCATTGGCATCCGGGCACACTGTATGTGTGTAAGAGCCGGGGAGGTGCAGGGCTGCTGACTGACTGCTGGGCCTGTCATGCACCGGCATCCGGGCACCCTGGCTCCTACACAGTATGCCCAGATGCCGGTGCATGACAGACCCAGCAGTCAGTCAGCAGCCCTGCACCACCCCCCGGCTCTTACAGGGCAGGGCTGCTGACTGACAGCTGAGCATGTCATGCATTGGCATCCGGGCACACTGTATGTGTAAGAGCCGGGGTGGTGCAGGGCTGCTGACTGAGTGCTGGGCTCGTCATGCATTGGCATCCGGGCACACTGTATGTGTGTTAGAGACGGTGAGTGGTGCAGGGCTGCTGACTGAGTGCTGGGCCCGTCATGCACAGGGGCGCCGAGGAGGGGGAAAGCAGGTACTGATTACCTGGGCCCAGGCTTGCTGGAGGGTTCATTGCTCCCCCCCCCCCCTCTTATTCCTGTCAGCGGCAGCAGCGCCCAGCAAACACTGCTGTGTGCTGGGCTGCAGTGAGTACAGTGAGGCTGCTGCTGCAGTCTCCCCTGCCTGTACCTGATGGGAGGAGGGAGAGCGATCCCAATGATCGCTACCCCTCTGGATCTGCCGCTGGATGAGATGCCCATAGTGCCCCCTGTGTGGCGTGTGGTGCCACTTTGCAGAGCTATAATTACTTTTTTGCTATACCTTTTTTCCTTAGGGGGTGTGGCCCACCATGGTTAGGCTACGCCCCCTTACAGTACCTGGTCCCAGCACCGCTCTCTGCGGCCATGGTCATGCATAGGCATCCTGGCACACTGTATGTGTGTCAGGAACATACAGTGTGCCGGGATGCCAATGACCCGCCTCGCTCATAAGCTGACATGACAGGCTCAGCCCCCAGCTCCTCGTTACACTCAGTGCAGCACTGTAAGAGGGGGGGGGGGAATCGGGCCCACGGCTACCATCGATGGCAAGAAACCATCTGATGCTCCACCATCGATTGAAAAACCATCTACCATCCACAGACAACCATCAATGGTGTTGATGGCCATCCCTAGCCTGTTACGTAACTAACGACGCCTCCTCAGTGTGGCGGCTTACTCGGCCGCGTACCTGGCGTAATGGCAAGGCCGGTACTGAGCGTTACTGTGAATGCAACTCCGGGTCAGACCCGCAATTTAGGTGTAAAAGTGGTATTACTTATACATAAGTAAACACAAACAGGCACAAATACATAATATAGCTCTGAGTCTCCTCCAACAGTTCTTTATAAGACAACAAAGTCATGTTCCTCCCCCTTCTCTCTCTCTTTCCTCCTCTAAGCTCTCAGAAAGATAAAATCTTCTCTTCCCCTTATCCCATAAACATGGATGAGGCCTCACTCTCAGCTGTTTCTCAGCCTCTTTTCCCTAAAGAAAATCTTCAGGTCACTGATGCTGACAATTTATCACGTTTACCTAGGAGACCGTTTCGTTTTGACTTGAACCTTTTACACTTTAATTGGATGGAGCTTTGCGGCACGGCCCTGAATCCTCTACGGGACTAGGGGGGTGAAATCGGCCTTCACATGGTAAAAAGACGAAGGAGAAATGGGAAGAAGAATGCAATTAGATCGGGAATGCATGTAGCCTTGTGTATGAGCTTATGAGAGAGTGTAGTGATGCATCTCAGCTACATATATAGGGCCTGATTCAGACCCACTCGCGAGCGGCTGTACGCTCGCAAGTGGGTCGATGGTCTGCACTGAGCATGCGCACGACGGAGGGAGCTCCGTCGTGCGCATGCGCCAGACACGACGAGCGAAGGACTTTCCTTCGCTCGTTGTGTCCGATCAAAGGGGGCGTGCTGTCAATGTTGATTGACAGCACGCCCCCTTTGGTGGGCGTGCCGGGGGCGTGCCTCCCTGACGGGGGCGTTCCCACGGGAACGCCTCCCGTCAGAAGCCGGCCCACTGACATCACTAGTGATGTCAGTGGGAGTGATTTTGGCTCTGATAGAGCCAAAATCACTCCGGAGCTTGCGGTTGAAAACCTCAACCGCAGGCTCCGGCTCGCAATTTCGATGGTCGCGATGGTCACGACCATCGCGGCCATCAAAATGCACGCTCGTATAGCCTGTGGGTGGTGACCCACAGCTATACGAGCGTCCAGGAGGACGCTCCATGAAAAAGGAGCCCGGCCCTCATGCAGAGCGTGCGCTCTGCTCAGAGCGTACGGCTCTGAATGAGGGCCATAGATCACAGCTGTCAGTGCTGCAGTTTAACTCTCTAAAGTCATTAGAGCCATTGATACCTGACTAGAGCTATACCCGTGCTCTGCTGTATCTCTCCAGCAATTCAGGACATTACTTTGATGTATACATAATTATACACCGGGCTGAGCTCACAAAAGCTGTGATAGCAAAAAGAACGGAGAAGAAAAACCTTGATATCCTGTTTTTTATCATTTGTATTAATAAGTCGCTGTTGCTTAATGATCGTCATACTGATTTCTTTTGTAATGCTCGCGGTTAAAAAAAAAAATTAAATGTCAGGAAATTAAGTTTTCAAAAAGACTACAAAGACTCAGAGGCCTATTCATCAACACTAAAATAACGGTTATAAGGACATTTTCCATAATTACCGTTTTTTTAGTATTCATTAACACACTGAAGACAGGAGCCCATAGGCTAACCAAATCTGAAGGCACTAGCTACCGAGGTTTGATAAATTTGGCAAAGAAACCTATTGGGGCTGCTTTTGCCAGTGAAAATGGGGGATCGCAGCAGATATCTCTGATATCGCCCTCCCTCCCCCCTCCCTGGCCACCTGTCAAAGGCTGCAGCAGCGGACCCCAACCTTCCGCCACGGTCTGCAGTGGACAGTACGGCCAGGCAGAGGGGAGCGGGCTGAAGTTTTTTTTTTTACTTTACTTTTTTTTTACTTAAACAATATAGAGCTGATCTATATTGTAACCAAGAGTAATTCAGGGTAAACGTAATTAAACTAAGAAGACATGGAAATTGATATTGCTACTCTGGGAACAACCATTGACACGTGTAAATAATATTATACTAGTAACACTACATAAAACAAGGCTTGAACATAATTAAACATCCTTATTACAGAAACCAAAGTGTCCCAACTTACCTAAGACATAGAGCCTGTTCCCTCGCAGGAAGGTGGAGGCGCCGTAACGAGGGGTGGGCATTGAGGGGAGCTGCAGCCAGTTATCTCTCGTAGGTTCGTAGACTCTGACCAAGGCCTGAGGGGAGGTGTCTGTGCCCATTCCTCCAAGTGCATAAATCTTCCCTTCTGTAAGAGAAAGAGACTGTGAGAAGCTCCAGGGGACATGGCCCAGAAGTCACTCAGGTGGGAGGAAAGCATATACTCCACGATCCAGCATTGCTCATAGATATGGAAGAGTGTTTTATACATTAGCCTGTCACATCCACGCTGCTTGGTGGGGGTACAGTACCAGCCTCCCATTCAGTGTTATACATCTTCCACTTTTACCAGCCAGGCCAATAATATAGTAACAAGGTGGCAGCACTCGGTAAAGATGAGCTTGACTGGACATTTTCTGGGTTTCATAGGGGAGGAAAGATGATTTTGTACTACTCATGTTTGTTTGTTTTTAATCTAGAGCTTGTTAATGGTGTATTTGTAGAGTTTCTGGGGCATCATTGGACACTTCTGACTTTTCTTTTATTCACAGAAATCTATGCCGTAGCAACGGTAACTCACACCACAACAGCCCGCCATTATTTAGTTAAAAGTTGGTGAAATTGTGCATTATGTTGTTTTAATGCACTGTTTTTAAAAAAAATATTTTAATTGCTGTCAATATCAGTATAGCTGTTATATTAGTGTCTGCACCACAGTTATTACCACATACACACACATTCTATATATATATATATATATATATATATATATATACACACAATAAAGAACCCGTGGGCGCTAATCAACAATGAAAAACGATTGGTTAAAATAAAATGTTAGAACAGTCCATAGCTTTATAAGAAATAAATGTGTTTGTTCCAATTTGGGGAGAATCAAAGCAGTCCAGGAAAATGATTAATTTGACTTTTCTTCATGAGATGTGGAGGAACTGTTACGATGGGAGGGAATGTCCTGAAATATACCCTCACACCAAATGTCACCCAAGAAGAAAGGCCTATAGGCCTAAGTATTAGAAACTGATACAAGAATTTATCTTTGTTTCTAAATTATTTTTAATAAAAAACAAATTTCAACATCAGAATACCGTTGTGTCAAATAACCAACGTCTTGGTGAGGTAGATGTACACCACCAATCACCCCAAAGGGCGTGAGCTCATAGGTAGATTACATCTATCAGAGAGCAGTGACTGTCTGTGAAATACGTTTATTCTTACTAGCAAGGCTTTAATTGGATGTTTCTTTTGGGGCAACTCCAATTGCTTGCATACAGCTTAAGACATCAGGTCCTAAAAGTATTATTCAGCGGTGAAAAGCTAAAAGTCTCTTTTTCTTAAAGGTGCAAAATCTTTTTTCTGATTGTACCCCTGAGGAAGTCCCATTCAAGGGACGAAACGCGTAGGGTTAAAGGTGTTGTACCCTTCTGTCCCACGTCAGGTTTCCACACCCTTTGGGGCAAGCAGGTCCGTCGCCTGGAACGCCATTGTCATTGTGTTTGCAATCCCACCCCCTCATCCGGCACTGGCATAAGTGATATACGTTCAGGGGGAGGGAGCAGGGGAGGGGCGGCAGCACAGGGTGGCAGCGGGCGCTGCAAAACCTAGCACCAGCCCTGGCAGTATATATAGTAGGAACAGCTAGAGTGCTAGGTTTCAATTAAATTTGTTTAATATATTTGAAATATACGGCTTATAAAAAGATTGCAAAGATTGTGCACACACAATTATAAATACTCTGCCGTTTAATAGTATAAAATAGTATTTTTTAAGATTGTATTTAATAGTATTTAATGGTACTTTTTAAGATTGTTTACTATCCTAACATTCTCGCCAACTACCATCCCATCTCTCTCCTCCCTTTTGCCTCCAAGCTCCTTGAGCATGTTGTTTACACCCCCCTTACCACCTTTCTTTCCTCCCACTCCCTCCTTGACCCTTTTTAGTCTGTCTTCCGTTCTCTCCACTCCACTGAAACTGCCCTCACAAAAGTCAGCAATGACCTCCTTGCTGCTAAATCCCAAGGCCACTACTCTCTTCTCATTCTCCTTGATCTCTCTGCTGCTTTTGACACTGTGGACCACCCTCTCCTTCTGCAAATCCTTCACTCCCTTGGTCTACGTGACACTGCACTCTCCTGGCTATCCTCCTACCTCTCTGACTGATCCTTCTCTGTCTCCTCTCATGGCTCCTCTTCCCCCCCACAGCCTCTTACAGTAGGAGTTCCCCAAGGTTCTGTTCTTGGACCTTTCCTATTCTCTATACGTCCTTGTAGAACTCATCAGCTCTTTTGACCTCCAATATCATCTCTATGCTGATGACACTCAGATCTACCTTTCCTCCCCTGACCTCTCCCCCTCTCTCCTCACTCGTATCTCCAACTGTCTCTCTGCTATATCTTCCTGGATGTCCCAGCGATTTCTTAAACTTAATATGTCCAAGACAGAGGTGATCAATTTCCCACCCTCCCACATAACCACATTTCCCACTCTTTCTTTATCAATTTATGGCACAACTATCTCCTCTTGCCCCAAAGTGCGCTGTCTTGGAGTTATCCTGGACTCCTCCCTCTCATTCAAACCACACATTCAGCACCTCTCACAGTCCTGCCATTTTCATCTTAAAAATATCTCCAAGATTAGACCCTTTCTCACCCAGGATGCCACTAAAACCCTCATACACTCATTGGTCATCTCCAGATTGGACTACTGTAACCTCCTCCTATCTGGCCAACCCAACTCCCTTCTCTCCCCTCTCCAGTCTGTCCTCAATGCTGCTGCTCGGCTCATCTTCCTCTCCAAACGCTGTGCATCTGCCTCCCCTCTCCTACTAGCTCTCCACTGGCTCCCCTTCCCTCTCAGAACCCAATTCAAGGTTCTCACAATCGCTTACAAAGCCCTCACCCATTCCTCTCCAATTTACATCTCTGACCTCATCTCCCTTCACTCTCCTGTTCTCCCTCTTCGTTCAACAAATGCACGCTGCCTCTCATGCCATTTGATTACTTCCTCTCACTCCCGCCTCCAAGACTTTGCCCGTGCTGCTCCCCACCTTTGGAACTCTCTCCCGCTTCCCATCAGACTCTCCACCTCTCTACAATCTTTCAAACGGGATCTCAAGACCCACTACTTCATGAAAGCCTTCCAGCTCTCATCTTAACTTGCTGCTACATATTCCTTCCTCCCTGCCTACCCCATTTGTGTCACACCTGTTTGTCTGTCCCTCCACTTTAGAATGTAAGCTCTTACGAGCAGGGCCCTCTACCCTCTTGTGCTTCTCCTTACTCTACTTTCATCTAATTCTTACTCCCCACTAGGGCACCTAACACTTGGTTACTTTGCTTTGTTGCTTATCTGGGTGTTATGGTCGCTAATGTAGCAATGTATATTACCCATGTCCTTGTCCTGTATTGTATAGTACTGTAAGTCACTGGTCAACCTATTTGTTTATGTACTTTGTAAGGCGCTGCGGAACACTTGTGGCGCCATATAAATAAATGATAATAATAATAATAGCTGTTCTTAAGTCAGGTGTCACTTGCAGAGGTGCTGTTGGCATATCTAGAGATCTGGCATCCAGCCTCACAAACGAGGTCACCCCAACAGTCCCTCCTGACAGTCACGAATCACAGCAGGTACCACCACCCAACATTTTAAAACACAATAGCAGGTAACCCACACTTACCAACTTTTAAAGTCATCTCTCTGGGAGAAGCCCGGAGAGGAGATGGTGACATCCACTTTTTGGGCCTTTCACTTCAATAGGCCCCAACTGCGTCATGCAAAATGCAGCGAATCGTGGGTCAGTGGTTAGGGGTGGAGCTAAAACGGTGCAATTTGCATAATTTTAGCCCTGTCCCCTCTCTATGCACTGGCCACTTCAATAGGAAGTGGGAGGGATGCAGGAGATTCGTCCACTCTACCGGGAGGAAGGAGGGGGGGGGTCTGCTCGGAACACAAGCCCCGCCCTCTATCTACTCAAACGTACACACTAAACCAACAAGACTCCCCCTTACTCAACAAACAGATCTCTTGTGCCAGGGACAGGACTGATGCAAGTGCCCACTGATAATGAAGAAACCAAATGTATGGATCAGGGCAGGAGGGGGGGGGGGGGGTCGCATAAATGTGATCACATAGACGAATACCACATATTTCTCCTTGTACCCAATTACGGGTTACTTGCTTCCTACTCTGCATCGAGTCTTTTGTGTGCACGAGGATCGTAGAGTTAAGTGCTTTGTACAATTCTCAGTCATACATCCATAATTGTTTAATCTTGCATGTATGGGAGAGTGGAAACTCTGACCAGCCTGGGGGGACAGTGGGTGGATGGCAATTAGACAGGAGAGAGCAGTAATAGGATGGCAATCCAGATAGTGTGCAATGAGCATATGGTATAGAGAATAGTAATAAAGCATGAGATGGGGCAATAAGAGACATGGCAGAAGATGCATCAAAGCTTCTAAAGAGAACAAGTGGAGGGAGAAGTTGTCTATAGCAACCAAACAGCTTCTAGATATCACTTTTTAGAATGTACTTGATAAATGATAGCTAGAAACTGGCTGCTATGGGCAACTTCTCTTTGGAAAGTTTGATACGTGATATAAGGATGGGATATTGGCATCGATGTTTTGTAAACATCAAAGTTTTGAGGTCAATGGGCCTGATTCACTACAGATCGCTTTTCTGCTTATACGCACGCAACGCAGTTGCTAATATCAGCGGCGATATGTAAATGTTTGCATAAGGACGCCCACTTCCCCTCACTCACATCCGTATACTTGGCCAGCATAGCAAAACAATCGGTAACATTGAGTAACATCGTGTATGGTATTGCAATGGATAATTTATGCACGCCCATGCAACGCCGTCCCAACGCACTGGCACGCATTCGTTCGCCCGCCCACCCCCCTGTCACCACCCACAAACAGCACTTCCTGTCAGTCACTCTGCCATGGGTCTGCGTAGCCTCTGCGATCGCAGTTCCGAGCACAGCGGCCGATACACGCACTGCGATTAATACGCATGCACAGTACGCAACAATCGGCCGATTGCGTGCGTAAAAGCAACTGCGTTCTTTGCTGAATCAGGTCCAATGTCTGGTGGTTTACCATCCATGGTGAGAGGTTGATGCCCACCCCCAAAATCGATGGTTATTGTACCAATATTAGTCTATATTGTACTTCCTGGCTCCTGCTCCTGCTGCGCTCTGTTTTGCCAGCCTCTTGGAAAAGACAGTGACAACCAGAATAGAACATCAATGATAAGCAGTCAGTGTCCAATGATTTGCCATTGATGGTGAGAGACTGATGTTTCACCTCAATGTGTCAATGGAAACACTGATGATAGGGTCAGTCTGTATCAATGTGATATGGGCGGTGTTCCCAGGGTCTGGCCATCTGGCAAATGGGCCGGTCCGGGCTGAAAACCTGGCCGAGCGCTCCACCTCCCAGCGCACTGCTTGGCCGGGATACTGAGAGATGGGGGTGTGCGGTGAGGCCACACCCCCATGTGGTGAAACCACAATCCCGTGCGGCAAGGCCGTGCCCCCATCCGACATGTTCACGTCCTCTTTTCGCGAGCTTGTGCACAGGGATTCCTGCCAGGGCTGGTCTGGGGGCCCAGTCCGTCCCTGTGTGTGCCTGTAATATTATGGAGTGTTTGGTTGATATTATGGGAATCATGTATCAAAGCTTAGAGAGATAAACTACCAACCAATCAGCTCATAACTGTCATGTTAAAGGCTGAATTTTAAAAATGACAGTTAGAAGCTGATGGGTTGGTACTTTATCTCTCTCCAAGCTTTGATACATCTCCCCACCTAATATGGGTGTGAGTGGTGTTAGTCTAGTCAGACACATAGGTAGACAGGGGCAGACCCGGATTTAGACCTCATGGGGCGCTAGGCAAGATACTAGTTTGGGGCCCCCTCCCTCAAACAATCCATAGCATATGTGAGTTCCTGATTCAGGGGCCTATTCATTAAACATAAAAATTCTCTGGAGATAATTAGCTTTAGAACTCTCATGGAGTTCTAGCTAATTATAGGTGGAATTCATCATTCCACCTCTCCATAAGTATCTATTCCGAAAAGCTGTCATTTTTGCGATGACAGCTTTTCGGGAAATAGATACTTTTCCCTGCCTACACTACCTTATCGCGTCTGGAAACAGTGCTGCGCATGCGCTGTTACATCTGTAAAACCAGCGCATGCGCAGCACTGCCTACAGATGCGTTAAGGCCCCACATGCCCTTACATAATTTTTTTGTTTTTCCTCCTTATAGTCAACTTTTTAAAGCTTTAAACATTACGGACATTAAAACATTAAAATGGAAAATGAAAACACAGTAGTATCCAAAATACTTGTATTTAAGTGTGCAAATACATCAAAGACATGGATGTATTTGCACACTTGAATACAAGCTTTTGGATATTAACCCCAGGAGTGCCGCCTCACGCCTCATTTCCATAACTGTGTGGGGCTGTTATGCCTTGCTATAGGAATCTGCTGTATGTTTACACGTAGGAGGGCACCTTATCTTTACCCCATCATCCTGAGTGCCGAACAATTGGATATATATATATATAATGTGTGTGTGTGAATATATCTCAATTATGGGAATGATCCATTTCCTGTGTATATATATACTGTATATATGTGTGTGTGTGTGTATATATATATATTAGGGGTGTGCACCGCCCACTTTTCGTGTTTTGCGTTTTGGTTTTGGATCTGGATCTTTCTTCGTGTTTTGGATCTGGATTGGTTTTGCCAAAACCACCCTTCCGTGTTTTGGGTTCTGGGTTTTGTGTTTTGGATCTGTATTTTTTTTAAAAAAAGCATAAAAACAGCTAAAATCACAGAATTTGTAGGTTTTTCTGCTCCTATGCTATTATTAACCTCAATAACCTTAATTTCCACTCATTTCCAGTCTATTCTGAACACCTCACACCTCACAATAGTGTTTTTATGTCCAAAAGGTTGCACCGAGGTAGCTGGATGACTATGCTAAGCGACACGAGTGGGCGGCACAAACACGTGACCCATCTAGGAGTGACACTGCAGTGGCAGACAGGATGGCAGTTAGAAAAACTAGGCCCCAAACTGTACATAATGCAAAGAAAAAAAGAGGTGCAAGATGGAATTGTCCTTGGGCCCTCCCACCCACCCTTATGTTGTATAAACAGGACATGCACACTTTAACAAATCAATCATTTCAGCGCCAGGGTCTGCCACACAACTGTGGCTGAAATGATTGGTTCGTTTGGGCCCCCACAAAACAAGCTGGCAATTAATGTGTCCCTGCACAAACTGGCTCTACGGAGGCAAGATGTCATCCTCATCCTCCTCATCCACCGATTCCTCACCCTCTTCAGTGTGTACATCCTCATCCTCACAAAGTATTAACTCGTCCCCACTTGAATCCACCACCACAGGTCCCTCTGTACCTTCTGGAGGCTGGTCTCCCTGGAAGAGCTGATAATTCATTTTGATGAACATCATCTTCTCCACATTCTGTGGAAGCAACCTCCTACGCCTTTCGCTGACAAGGTTCCCGGCTGCACTAAACACTCTTTCGGAGTACACACTGGAGGGGGGGCAACTCAGGTAAAATAGAGCCAGTTTGTACAGGGGCCTCCAAATTGCCTCTTTTTCCTGCCAGTACAGGTATGGACTGTCTGACATGCCTACTTGGATGCTGTCACCGATGTAATCCTCCACCATTCTGTCAATGGTGACAGTATCATATGCAGTGACAGTAGACATGTCAGAAATTGTTGCCAGGTCCTTCAGTCCGGACCAGATGTCCAAACTTGGTCCTGCCTGCCCTGCATCACCGCCAGCGGGTTGCTTAGGATACCTAAGTTTTTTCCTGGCAGCCCCAGTTGCGGGAGAAAATGAAGAAGGAGCCGTTGACGTGTCACGTTCCGCTTCAGCTGACAGTGTGTTCACCAGCAGGTCTTTGCACCTCTGCAGGCTTGTGTCGGCCGGAAAGAGAGACACCACATAGGCTTTAAACCTAGGATCGAGCACGGTGGCCAAAATGTAGTGGTCTGATTTCAACAGATTGACCACCCTGGAATCCTGGCAAAGCGAATGAAGGGCTTCATCCACAAGTCCCACATGCCGAGCGGAATCGCTCCGTCTTAGCTCCTCCTTCACTTTCTCCAGCTGCTTCTGCAAAAGCCTGATGAGGGGAATGACCTGACTCAAGCTGGCAGTGTCTGAACTGACTTCACGTGTGGCAAATTCGAAGGGCTGGAGAACCTTGCACAACACGGAAATCATTCTCCACTGCGCTTGAGTCAGGTGCATACCCCCTCCTTTGCCTATGTCATAGGTGGATGTATAGGCTTGTATGGCCTTTTGCTGCTCCTCCATCCTCTGAAGCATATAGAGGGTTGAGTTCCACCGCGTCACAACCTCTTGCTTCAGGTGATGGCGGGGCAGGTTCAAGAGTGTTTGCTGGCGCTCCAGTCTTCGGCACGCAGTCGCTGAATGGCGAAAGTGGCCAGAAATTTTTCGGGCCACCCAAAGCGTCTCCTGCACGCCCCTGTCGCTTTTCAGAAAATTCTGCACCACCAAGTTTATTGTGTGAGCAAAACATGGGACGTGCTGGAATTTGCCCAGATGTAATGCCCGCACAATATTGGTGGCGTTGTCAGATATCACAAATCCCCAGGAGAGTCTAAGTGGGGTAAGCCACTGGGCGATCATTTCCCTCAGTTTCTCTAAGAGGTTGTCGGCGGTGTGCCTCTTACTGAAACCGGTGATACACAGCGTAGCCTGCCTTGTAACGAGCTGGCGTTTCTGAGATGCTGCTACTGGTGACGCTGCTGCTGTTGCTGCGTAAGGTGATACATCTACCCAGTGGGCTGTCACAGTCATATAGTCCTTAGTCTGCCCTGTTCCACTTGTCCACATGTCCGTGGTTAAGTGGACATTGTGTACAACGGCATTTTTCAGGACACTGAGGACACTTTTTCTGACGTTTCTGTACAGTCTCGGTATCGCCTGCCTAGTGAAGTGGAATCTAGACGGGATTTGGAACCGGGGACACACTACCTCCATCAATTGTCTAAATCCCACTGCACTAATGGCGGATACCGGACGCACGTCTAACACCAACATAGCAGTCAAGGCCTCAGTTATACGTTTTGCTTCAGGATGACTGCTGTCGTACTTCATCCTCCTCGCTAAGGACTGTTGGAGGGTCAATTGTTTAGTAAAAGTAGTGGTGTTCCTACTTCCTCTCTGGGATGATGAACGACTCCCAGCAGCAGCAGCAACAGCAGCAGCGGCAGCAGTAGGCGTAGCAATGCAGGATCCTCCGGAGGAATCCCGGATAGGAGAGTCAGTCATGCCAGTGATATGGCCTGCAGGACTACTTCCGATCCTGACTAAGGAGGAAATTGACGAGGAGGGAGTTGACGGTGTGGTTTGCAGGCGCTTGGATACAACAGGACAACGGGATTTAGGTGTCCCTGGACTGCTTACGGTCTGAGCCAAAGTTTCTGAACTTGACAGTAACTTTTTATGAACGCGCTGCAGGTGCCGTATAAGGGAGGATGTTCCTAGGTGGTTGACGTCCCTACCCCTACTTATTTCACCTTTACATATGGTACATATGGCAAGACAGTTGTTGTCCGGATTTGGATAGAAATATTGCCAGACCAAAGAGGTGGAATGTTTGGTCTTCTGCCCAGGCATGACCGTGATGGGCTTTTTCATCCCACGGACAACAACTGTCTCCCCCGGAGCCTGATTTAAACAAACCACATCACCATCAGAATCCTCCTCGCCAACTTCCTCCTCAGCGCCAGCTACACCAGTATCCTCATCCTGTTGTACTTCAACAGTGACATCTTCAATTTGCATATCAGCAAGTGGACTGTGGGTGCTCCTTTCAGCACTTGCAGGGGGCGTGCAAATGGTGGAAAGAGCCACCTCTTCCCGTCCAGTGCTGGGAAGGTCAGGCATCGCAACCACCACCAC
Source organism: Taudactylus pleione (assembly GCA_031769625.1). Taxonomy (NCBI): domain Eukaryota; kingdom Metazoa; phylum Chordata; class Amphibia; order Anura; family Myobatrachidae; genus Taudactylus; species Taudactylus pleione. Next base: position 1,031,164 of record JAUIMM010000132.1, on the reverse strand, counting down.
ACTTGGACTCTCCTTGGGGATTTGTGATATCTTCTTAGAAAGCACAGTTCTTCGCTGTGCTTTTGCCAGCTTAACTCTTTTGATTTTTTTAGTGGGAGGAGTGCTTCCATCGTCATGTGAAGCTGAACCACTAGTCATGAACATACTAGGGATCGACCTTAGCCGTTCCTTGCCACTCCGTGTCGTAAATGGCATATTGGCAAGTTTACGTTTCTCTTCAGCTGATTTAAATGTCTTTTTCAAGGTCATTTTCCTGAACTTTGCCATTTGGGATTGTATGTGCCCTCTACTATGACATTGGGCATCGGCCTTGGCAGACGACGTTGATGGCATGTTATCGTCTATGTCATGACTAGTGGCAGCAGCTTCAGCACTAGGAGGAAGTGGTTCTTGATCTTTCTCTATTTTATTTTTATCGGAGAAAGTTTGGTCCTCCATTTATGTTATATCGATTTGATATATACGTGCGGCTAAACACAGAAAATAATTTTTTTTTTGGTTTGGACTGGAGTGTACTTTGTGGGTTACAGCACCCTTTAACGGTCAAGCCAGCCGGCCCTTTACTTATGACACAGGCGCACTCTTGGCACTACTTTGTTGATGCACGTGCGGCTACTGCGCACACAATTCACAAACACAGAAAATAATTTTTTTTTGGTTTGGACTGGAGTGTACTTTGGGGGTTACAGCACCCTTTAACGGTCAAGCCAGCCGGCCCTTTACTTATGACACAGGCGCACGCTTGGCACTACTTTGTTGATGCACGTGCGGCTACTGCGCACACAATTCACAAACACAGAAAATAATTTTTTTTTGGTTTGGACTGGAGTGTACTTTCGGGGGTTACAGCACCCTTTAACGGTCAAGCCAGCCGGCCCTTTACTTATGACACAGGCGCACGCTTGGCACTACTTTGTTGATGCACGTGCGGCTACTGCGCACACAATTCACAAACACAGAAAATAATTTTTTTTTAGGTTTGGACTGGAGTGTACTTTCGGGGGTTACAGCACCCTTAACGGTCAAGCCAGCCGGCCCTTTACTTATGACACAGGCGCACGCTTGGCACTACTTTGTTGATGCACGTGCGGCTACTGCGCACACAATTCACAAACACAGAAAATAATTTTTTTTTTGGTTTGGACTGGAGTGTACTTTCGGGGGTTACAGCACCCTTAACGGTCAAGCCAGCCGGCCCTTTACTTATGACACAGGCGCACGCTTGGCACTACTTTGTTGATGCACGTGCGGCTACTGCGCACACAATTCACAAACACAGAAAATAATTTTTTTTTGGTTTGGACTGGAGTGTACTTTCAGGGGTTACAGCACCCTTTAACGGTCAAGCCAGCCGGCCCTTTACTTATGACACAGGCGCACGCTTGGCACTACTTTGTTGATGCACGTGCGGCTACTGCGCACACAATTCACAAACACAGAAAATAATTTTTTTTTGGTTTGGACTGGAGTGTACTTTCGGGGGTTACAGCACCCTTTAACGGTCAAGCCAGCCGGCCCTTTACTTATGACACAGGCGCACTCTTGGCACTACTTTGTTGATGCACGTGCGGCTACTGCGCACACAATTCACAAACACAGAAAATAATTTTTTTTTAGGTTTGGACTGGAGTGTACTTTCGGGGGTTACAGCACCCTTAACGGTCAAGCCAGCCGGCCCTTTACTTATGACACAGGCGCACGCTTGGCACTACTTTGTTGATGCACGTGCGGCTACTGCGCACACAATTCACAAACACAGAAAATATTTTTTTTTGGTTTGGACTGGAGTGTACTTTCGGAGGTTACAGCACCCTTTAACGGTCAAGCCAGCCGGCCCTTTACTTATGACACAGGCGCACGCTTGGCACTACTTTGTTGATGCACGTGCGGCTACTGCGCACACAATTCACAAACACAGAAAATAATTTTTTTTTAGGTTTGGACTGGAGTGTACTTTCGGGGGTTACAGCACCCTTAACGGTCAAGCCAGCCGGCCCTTTACTTATGACACAGGCGCACGCTTGGCACTACTTTGTTGATGCACGTGCGGCTACTGCGCACACAATTCACAAACACAGAAAATAATTTTTTTTTTGGTTTGGACTGGAGTGTACTTTCGGGGGTTACAGCACCCTTAACGGTCAAGCCAGCCGGCCCTTTACTTATGACACAGGCGCACGCTTGGCACTACTTTGTTGATGCACGTGCGGCTACTGCGCACACAATTCACAAACACAGAAAATAATTTTTTTTTTGGTTTGGACTGGAGTGTACTTTCGGGGGTTACAGCACCCTTAACGGTCAAGCCAGCCGGCCCTTTACTTATGACACAGGCGCACGTTTGGCACTACTTTGTTGATGCACGTGCGGCTACTGCGCACACAATTCACAAACACAGAAAATAATTTTTTTTTTGGTTTGGACTGGAGTGTACTTTCGGGGGTTACAGCACCCTTAACGGTCAAGCCAGCCGGCCCTTTACTTATGACACAGGCGCACGTTTGGCACTACTTTGTTGATGCACGTGCGGCTACTGCGCACACAATTCACAAACACAGAAAATAATTTTTTTTTTGGTTTGGACTGGAGTGTACTTTCGGGGGTTACAGCACCCTTAACGGTCAAGCCAGCCGGCCCTTTACTTATGACACAGGCGCACGCTTGGCACTACTTTGTTGATGCACGTGCGGCTACTGCGCACACAATTCACAAACACAGAAAATAATTTTTTTTTTGGTTTGGACTGGAGTGTACTTTCGGGGGTTACAGCACCCTTAACGGTCAAGCCAGCCGGCCCTTTACTTATGACACAGGCGCACGCTTGGCACTACTTTGTTGATGCACGTGCGGCTACTGCGCACACAATTCACAAACACAGAAAATAATTTTTTTTTAGGTTTGGACTGGAGTGTACTTTCAGGGGTTACAGCACCCTTAACGGTCAAGCCAGCCGGCCCTTTACTTATGACACAGGCGCACGCTTGGCACTACTTTGTTGATGCACGTGCGGCTACTGCGCACACAATTCACAAACACAGAAAATAATTTTTTTTTGGTTTGGACTGGAGTGTACTTTCGGGGGTTACAGCACCCTTTAACGGTCAAGCCAGCTGGCCCTTTACTTATGACACAGGCGCACGCTTGGCACTACTTTGTTGATGCACGTGCGGCTACTGCGCACACAATTCACAAACACAGAAAATAATTTTTTTTTAGGTTTGGACTGGAGTGTACTTTCGGGGGTTACAGCACCCTTAACGGTCAAGCCAGCCGGCCCTTTACTTATGACACAGGCGCACGCTTGGCACTACTTTGTTGATGCACGTGCGGCTACTGCGCACACAATTCACAAACACAGAAAATAATTTTTTTTTTGGTTTGGACTGGAGTGTACTTTCGGGGGTTACAGCACCCTTAACGGTCAAGCCAGCCGGCCCTTTACTTATGACACAGGCGCACGCTTGGCACTACTTTGTTGATGCACGTGCGGCTACTGCGCACACAATTCACAAACACAGAAAATAATTTTTTTTTGGGTTTGGACTGGAGTGTACTTTCGGGGGTTACAGCACCCTTAACGGTCAAGCCAGCCGGCCCTTTACTTATGACACAGGCGCACGTTTGGCACTACTTTGTTGATGCACGTGCGGCTACTGCGCACACAATTCACAAACACAGAAAATAATTTTTTTTTTGGTTTGGACTGGAGTGTACTTTCGGGGGTTACAGCACCCTTAACGATCAAGCCAGCCGGCCCTTTACTTATGACACAGGCGCACGCTTGGCACTACTTTGTTGATGCACGTGCGGCTACTGCGCACACAATTCACAAACACAGAAAATAATTTTTTTTTTGGTTTGGACTGGAGTGTACTTTCGGGGGTTACAGCACCCTTAACGGTCAAGCCAGCCGGCCCTTTACTTATGACACAGGCGCACGCTTGGCACTACTTTGTTGATGCACGTGCGGCTACTGCGCACACAATTCACAAACACAGAAAATAATTTTTTTTTGGTTTGGACTGGAGTGTACTTTCGGGGGTTACAGCACCCTTTAACGGTCAAGCCAGCCGGCCCTTTACTTATGACACAGGCGCACGCTTGGCACTACTTTGTTGATGCACGTGCGGCTACTGCGCACACAATTCACAAACACAGAAAATATATTATTTTTTTAGCACTTGGGGGGAGCACCCCTGATGGACAGAGCACCCCCTGGACAACACTACAGCACCCCTTTATGACTGGGACACTGCACAGGACTTTGGAGTGGACACAGCCCCTATGGAGAACTGACTGCACAACACAGTCCAGCCAGCCCCTATGGACTTTGAAGTAGTGGACACAGCCCCTATTAACAACAGCAGCACAGCACAACACAGCCAGCCCCTATGGACTTTGAAGTAGTGGACAACAGCAGCACTACACTACACTACACTACACAGCACTAACTCCCACCCTCCCTCTTCACTGTCCACAGCCGAGTGAGAAAATGGCGCCGACGCGGGTACCTTATATAGGATCCAAAACCCGCGAGACTCGGAAGGCGGGATGATGACGTTTTGCCTCGATGTCAGATCCGAGTCAGGCGGGAAAAGTCGAGCCTGACTCGGATCGGACTCGGATCGGGGGGGCTCGGGGGGGTTCGGATTTCAGAAATCCGAACCCGCTCACCCCTAATATATATATATATACACACACATATATATATACAGTATATATGTGTGTGTGTGTATATATTAGGGGTGTGCACCGGACACTTTTCGTGTTTTGTGTTTTGGTTTTGGATCTGGATCTTTCTTCGTGTTTTGGATCTGGATTGGTTTTGCCAAAACCACCCTTCCGTGTTTTGGGTTCTGGGTTTTGTGTTTTGGATCTGGATTTTTTCTTAAAAAATAAAAAAAACCCGCTAAAATCACATAAATGGGCCTTTTTTTGTTCCTACGCTATTAATAACCCCAATAACATTAATTTCCACTCATTTCCACTCTATTCTGAACACCTCACACCTCACAATATTGTTTTTAGGCCAAAAGGTTGTACCGAGGAAGCTGGATGACTATGCTAAGCGACACAAGGGGGCGGCACAAACACGTGGCCCATCTAGGAGTGGCACTGCAGTGGCAGACAGGAAGCCAATCAGCGTTATGGTGCCCATTTGCATGTAGCACGAACCCGGGAGATCCGTGCTACATGCATCTGTGTGATTGGCACAGAGCAATGACAGGTCCGTGAGACCCGTCTGTGCTGCTGTGGTAAAAAAAAAAAAAAAAAACCTGTGTAAAAAAAGAAAAAAATGGCGTGCACCCCCCCAAAAAAGAGCAACCAGCCCCGGGCATTAGTAACCCAGTGCTGGGTGTGCTTAAATACAGGGGACAAACGACGTAGGGGTCCCCTGTACTTAAGCACAACCAGCACCGGGCTAGTCAGAACCAGCGCTGGTTGCCAAAATACGGGGGACAAACGACGTAGGGGTCCCCTGTATTCTGTGCAACCAGCTCTGGGCTCTGATCCGGTCCTGGTTCTGGAAATATAGGGGACAAAAAATGAGTAGGGTTCCCCTGTATGTTCCAGAACCAGCACTGGACTTTTTCTAGCGGGGGGCTGATGCCACAGCCAGGGGAGCCCTTTCACCGGGCCCCCCAGCCGCAGCATCAACCCTGACCGCTAGTCAGCCCAGGCCGGGGATCCCTGGAGAGCTGGGGACCCCCCCAATAAAGGGGTCACCCTCTCCAGGGCACCCCAGGCCCAGGCTGATAGCCCGGGGCTATCCCCGCCACCCCTGGTGGCGGTGGGTGGCGGGTTGATTGTGTGGTGTGGTGTAAATAAAGAATATCAAACATTGTCTTTACAAGTAGAACTGCAAGTCCCAGCTAGCCTGCCCCGCATGCTGGTACTTGGAGAACCACAAGTACCAGCATGCAGGGCATTAAGGGCCCACTAGTACCTGTAGTTCACCTGTAAAAAAAATGTTTAAAAAAACACAGGACACACACACCGTGACAGTATAAGTTTATTAAACATACATACACACACATACACACACATGTACACATACTCACCTATGTAACCTGTAGCATCGGTCCACTTGTCCGGTAAAGTATCCCTAGGGGACCTGTGAAAAAAAACATACTCACCATCTCCTATGCGAGGTTCTGTCCTCTTCGTTCCAAAGTAGGCATCCCCGGACTTGGCAAAAAAAAAAAACGAAAACGCGATCCACGAACTTAGTACCGTTCTATAGAACGGTACTTCCCGAATGAGAGCTTAGCGGCGGGGTATCACCATGGAAACCCCGCTGCTAAGCGTTCATTGGCTGAGAGAGGTCATCTCCCGTCTCTCAGCCAATGAACGGCTCCCTCCATGGTAGTCAATGGTGGGAACCGCAGGGTAAACTTTAATAACCTTGCGGCTCCCAGCATTGACTACAATGGAGGGAGCCGTTCATTGGCTGAGAGAGACGGGAGATGGCCTCTCTCAGCCAATGAACGCTTAGCAGCGGGGTTTCCATGGTGATACCCCGCCGCTAAGCTCTCATTCGGGAAGTACCGTTCTATAGAACGGTACTAAGTTCGTGGATCGCGTTTTCGTTTTTTTTTTTTGCCAAGTTCGGGGATGCCTACTTTGGAACGAAGAGGACAGAACCTCGCATAGGAGATGGTGAGTATGTTTTTTTTCACAGGTCCCCTATGGATACTTTACCGGACAAGTGGACCGATGCTACAGGTTACATAGGTGAGTATGTGTACATGTGTGTGTGTGTATGTATGTTTAATAAACTTATACTGTCACGGTGTGTGTGTCCTGTGTTTTTTTTAAACATTTTTTTACAGGTGAACTACAGGTACTAGTGGGCCCTTAATGCCCTGCATGCTGGTACTTGTGGTTCTCCAAGTACCAGCATGCGGGGCAGGCTTGCTGGGACTTGCAGTTCTACTTGTAAAGACAATGTTTGATATTCTTTATTTACACCACACCACACAATCAACCCGCCACCCACCGCCACCAGGGGTGGCGGGGATAGCCCCGGGCTATCAGCATGGGCCTGGGGAGCCCTGGAGAGGGTGACCCCTTTATTGGGGGGGTCCCCAGCTCTCCAGGGATCCCCGGCCTGGGCTGACTAGCGGTCAGGGCTGATGCTGCGGCTGGGGGGCCCGGTGAAAGGGCTCCCCTGGCTGTGGCATCAGCCCCCCGCTAGAAAAAGTCCAGTGCTGGTTCTGGAACATACAGGGGAACCCTACTCATTTTTTTCCCCTGTATTTCCAGAACCAGGACCGGATCAGAGCCCAGAGCTGGTTGCGCAGAATACGGGGGACCCCTACGTCGTTTGTCCCCCGTATTTTGGCAACCAGCTCTGGTTCTGACTAGCCCGGTGCTGGTTGTGTTTAAGTACAGGGGACCCCTATGTCGTTTGTCCCCTGTATTTAAGCACACCCAGCACTGGGTCACTAATGCCCGGGGCTGGTTGCTCTTTTTTTTGGGGGGGGGGCACGCCATTTTTTTCTCTTTTTACACAGGTTTTTTTTTTTTTTTTTACCACAGCAGCACAGACGGGTCTCACGGACCCGTTAGTGCTCTGTGTCAATGACACAGATGCAAGTAGCACGGATCTCCTGGTCCGTGCGTGCATCTGTGTCATTGAAATACACAGCAGCACAGACGGGTCTCACTGACCCATCTGTGCTCTGTGTCACTGTCAATCACACAGATGCATGTAGCACGGATCTCACGAGTCCGTGCTACATGCAAATGAGCACCATAATGCTGATTGGCTGAGAGCCGTGACAGACGGCTCTGTCAGCCAATCAGCACTTTGCCCATTAAAGGCAAAGGCATTTTTTTTAAAATGGCCGCTCGAGGCAAAACCTCGAGATCCGACAGCAGATCTCGAGGTTTTGCCTCGGGAGAGGGATACGGGGCAGACAGGGAGATCCGAGCTTGGGCTCGGATCGCCCCGGATCCCCGAAGTTCGGGTGGGTTCGGTTCTCAGGGAACCGAACCCGCTCATCCCTAGTATATATATATATATATACACACACACATACACAGTATAGATGTGTGTGACTGTGTATATATATATATGTATATATTATATATATATATACACATACACAGTATAGATAGATATATATATATATATATATATAGATATATATATATATATATATATCTCTATATCTATACTGTTTATGTGTATATATATATATATATATATATATATATATATATATATATTTATAGTGTGTATCTGGGCATGGACCATGGTAATTAATTCAGGTCCTGGACGATACCTGCAGCACTGCTGCTGTCTGCTGATAGGCGGTGGCCGCGGAGGGCTTTGAAATTAAAGCTGGCACTGGCAGTGAGTGACACAGGCAGAATGGCTGCTGGCTGGCTGGGGCGGGTCGTGGCGGGGCTAGCTGGCCTGGATGATCATGGATCAGCTGCCTGGGACAGTGGGACTGGGAGGAACAGGGCGGCGGCGGGTCCCCGCCGGTGAGTTAAACACTTACTTGAGAGTCTGGTGACTGGTCTGCAGTCAGTGTATGTGCCGCGTGCAGGCTGACGGCCGGGCCGCATACACAGTCTCAACCGTGGGACTCTCTGGGATTTGGAGGCGGGACCGCGTGACGTCATTATGTCACACGGTACTCGCGCAGTGCTCCTCTGGGAGCACTGTGAAGTTGTAAAAGCCGGGTGATGGTGATTACTTCGGGCAAAGGGGCCTGTCCACGGGCCCGAGGCGACCGCCTAGGATGCCTAGCGGGAAATCCGGCCCTGGACAGGGGAGATGGTTTGATACAGAACCCATCAGAATTTAAATCTATTTGGATCACTGCTTTTAGTGAACTGATAGTCTGAATATTGGTAAATTGTCTGGGAACACTGGGCCTGATTCAGAGCCGGACACTCTTTGAGAGCACTCGCTCTGAATTAGGGCGTCCCTGTTTATTTTTAAAGACAGCCTCCTGGCCGCTCGCTAAGCTGTGGGTGACCACCCACAGCTTTAGCGAGCAGCCAGGTGATAGTCGTGATGGTCACGACCATCGGGGCTTGTGACAAGACCCTTGTGGTAGAGTCTCATTCCCGCAAGCCCCAGTGAGCTTTTGGCTCTAATAGGGCCGGAAGCTCACCCACGTCGGAAACGCCTCTGTTTGGCCAGCCACCCCCCCTGCCCGCCTCCAAAACGGGGCAAGCTGTCAATCAAAATCGACAGCTGCCCCCTTTTGGTGCGAGACCCGGTGTGACGGAGCGCCCGTCGCTAGCCAGGTCTCACGCATGCGCACGTCAGAGCCGGCTCCGGCGTGCGCATAGCGCTCGCGAGCGGTCTGATTCAGGCCCACTGTGTATAATTGGTCACATTAATTTCAAATCATCGGACCTATTCAGTGACCCAAAATATCTGCCACCTCTTTTATTTTGTTGTATCATCGATATGTCTTCAGCAATTAATTTTGCCATAATCGATGACCATGAAGCCATCCAGAATCGAGGGATAGACTGTCCATAAATCTGGATTTATAGGTCTTCACTTGTTGCTTTGACCTTTTGTCCAACTGCTATTCAGATACAGTATCACAGTTCAGATCAAACCTAATTATAACCAACTTACCATTTTAAACATGTACTCTGGGGATTTAGAACTTGTTAATTAGTTGTGCTAAGCATTGACTGTAGCGGCGTAACCAGCTGTGCACTGCGACCCCTGGATGAGGCTTTCGTATTTGAGGCTCTGTCAAGACAAGGTATTGACGATCTTCAAACTAATTAGGCATAAAACTTTTATTCCTCTGCCAATGATTCTGGCGTTTTTACCTGGGGGAAATATGCAGCAGATGAGCCTCTGTGCGCTATTCAGATTTTATGGAAATCTTTGCGAGGTTGTTAAACACAAATACAAAGGCAAGAAAAAGTTCTTAATTAAAATTGATTTTCTTGTCTCTGCCCAGGAGATATGCTGGATGTGGGAATGTAATATTGTTTGGCTTCCTTTAAATGCATTTACAATAACAGGTCGTTTGTAAATGACTGTTCAAATGGCAGATATGTAATATTTAATGGGAGGCTGCTCGGTAGCAAAGCCCGTGGTGATAATGTGATCTTTTCTTTGCATGCTCTGCAGAATTATGTATAATATACAGATATCGGTTTCCTTATATAAAAAAAAGTAATTTTCCGCAATATAGAGTATTAAATGTTGTCACCTGTGTCGCCTGGGGTTTCTGGACCTTATTCAGAGTCGGTCGCGAGCGCCGATGCGCTCGTAACCGACTCGATGGTAAGGCCTGCGCATGCGCAGTGGCCTCACTGCGCGTGCGCAAGCCCCGGAGCGACAGATAAACTCTGTCACTCCGGAGCTCGCTACCAAAGGGGCGGCTGTCGATGTTGATCGACAGCTCGCCCCGTTTGGTAGGCGGGCCGGGGGGGTGGTTTCCAAAATGGAGGCCTTCCTTGAGGAACGCCTACCGTTTTGTGGGCGGCCGCACTGACATCATCAGTGATGTCAGTGGGGAGCTTCCTGCTCCATCAGAGCAGGAAGCTCCCTGGGGCTTACGAGTACCCAGACCCAACCTTAGGGTCTGGTCGTAAGCCCCGATGCTCGCGATAGTGATCACCATTGCGACCATCAGCCTGGTCGGTCGTTAAGCTGTGGGTGGTAACCCACAGCTTAACGATCGACAAGGAGGCGGTCGTTCAGGATGCAAGCGGCCGCCCTGATTCTGTGCGACCGCTTGCATCTAACGACCGCCTCTGAATGAGGTCCACTGTCTCTCAGGCCTATTTATCAAGTAATATCTGCGGAATATTCCCCGACAAAACACCCATTTTCAGGGGATATCCGCAGATATTAAGTATCTCCCGAATGTACCATGGAGTGACTGCAGGAGGGAACTATAGCTGCTGCAATTTCTATGGCGCTGCAAAGCATTCTGGAGTTTGGCCCCGATAGGATATCGTCATCTCCAGTAGCCTATGAGCTACATTTCCCAAAAAGTACCGGGAGAGGGTTCCTCCAGAACCCTCCCTGCCAATGGCCGACAGGAGCTGATTGGCCGACACCTTATCACTTTTCACTCTGTCTCCTAACACTGCTTAGTAAATAGACCTCTTAATGTGAATCCAATGGCTGCAGTGATGATACATAATAATTGTGCAGTATAACTCACCAGCTCTAGATGTAGGAGAGAGTTGGTGAAGCTGCATCTGCAGCAGGATTTGTCCATCAGAACAACCGTGCACAAGCCGGGAGCCGGCAGTGTAGATCACTGACTGAAGATATAGAAAGAGCGCTGTTTGTAGTGTATATGCAGCAAATAGCGTCAGGAGATCCATGTACTGTATGTACCCTGCTGAACTCACTGGCAAAGGTACTCGAGGTGTGCTGGTAACACTTGGGTCGGGAATCGGTGACTGTGTTCAGGACTGGCATCAGAAATTGTGGGGCAGATAACTCCATGTGTAAGGTGTCTGACTGTCATTAGAGCATACTTACCTACCCTCCCAGAAGTGACGGGAGGCTCCCAAATTGTCGGGGAGCACCCCGCACTCCCGGAAGAGTATCCATATCTCCCGCATCCCGCCCACTTCCTAGTGAAGTGGGCAAGATGTGGAGATAAATGCCGTGATTTGCGGCGGAGCTAAATGACGCAAAAACAGGGCCTAATTATGTAGTAAGCCAGCCCCGCCCCCCTAAGCGGTCACCAGTGTTTGCTCCCCGGGCATCTTCCGGGGAGCAGATAAGTAAAGTAGGTAAGTATGCATTAGAGAGGTTACCCTGTGATCAAGCATAGCGAAACGTACGTCAGGCCACGGGCGGGCCACGCGGGGGCACACGTGACCCGCAACAGCTGATTTTCCTTCTCGCACAGCTGAGCTCTGCCCGGAGTACAGCGCGGGAGACGCTGCAGCATCAGAGCAGCACGGCAGACTTATCCAGCGGACATTTCCTCTGAATGTGTGGTCAACGACTATACTCTGTCTTTTCCATTATCTCCACATGGTTAAATCGCTCCTGGGAGGAATGGAATGGCTATGCACTGCAATGCTTATTGTAACAGTGCCTACAGCCATGTATCCCTGCTGCTAGATACCTCTCTGTCTTCCTTCATTGTGCTACTGGGACCCCTCAGACTCTCATTCCCCGCCCAATACCTTATGCTAAGACGGGAAAAAGCAGAAAAGAGGAGCCCCATATAATAGCCCATCTCTACATCCCCCTCCTTAGGTGCTAAACCATCACTTTACATACATCTTGGGAATATATCAATCATGACTTATTAACGTATAGACAATGTATTATAGTGTTCACTCTAGCTCCGGCGGCAGGCAGGGCGCCGGAGCTAGAGAGGGCACTTCCGTGCGCCCGAAAAGGGGGCGTGGCCATTTAAAAGGGGGCGTATCTATAAGACGCATCCCCTTATCGTCACTCTTGGGGGCGTGCCCAGCACTTACGGACACACCGGGCAGCCCCCAAGCGCTGCCGACAGGAAGAATAGATGCCAGGCGCATGTGCCCGGTGTCCATTCTCCGGCGGTGACCGGTTCACCGCACATTTCCCTACCTGCGGGACACTGCGACCCGTGGGTGAAGACGACACACGCAGGCTGTGAGGGCAGGGCGCCTTTTGCCCTCCAGAAGGAGGGCAGGGCGCCGCGCCCCGCTAAAACAGCCTAGCGGGAACGCTAGTATTATGCAAACTGTCCTCTACAAATGTTATTTGAGGGATTATATATTTTCATTAAGGTCGTTTATATGCATTAATATCTGCAGTTACACTCACTTAATATGTATATACAGATGTGGAGATCTTTGATATTGATTGGAGAACACTCCTCTATATTTTGATTTGTGAGGCCACCATTTTTTTGCATCAAGTTTTTTGCATCGATTTTTTTCGGATCATTTCGTCAGGTGTCTGCACAATATATGCATACGGGGATGAATGAAGGGAAATTAAACATATATATATATATATATATATATTTCCTTTTTTGCAAATATACTCTGATAGAAGGAAATGATCAGCTCTGATTAATTAATAGCGGAAGCTTCAGAATGTTTATTAATGTATAAATCTTCTTACAAAACAGTATTAACTATGATAAATAAAATACTACTGCTTATTATTTCACTTTGGTAACCTATGTTTTTATTTTGTAACATTTATCATTGATAACCAACTCTATAGATTCTGTGACCAGACGAGATGTGGTAATTGTTACTGATTTATACCAGAACGATGACATATGCATGCATGATATCATCGGCATTCTATGTTAAGTGTATATTTGTTTATGTGCATGATTATTAATATTGTTAGTGTATACATTTTTATGTTTATCCTAATTAAAAGTTAAGTTTTATATATTTTTCTTTTGGGAGTACCTGAACACCCATATAGCTACTGCATAAATATTATTTTCTTATTACGTATATTATTTAACTATACTGTGACTATTTAAGCGTGTCCCCTACCAGGAGTCCTTTGTGATCCTTTTCCTCTCTTGGATAGTTTTTCAAGATAACTATATCTGACTCTGGGGTGCACCACTAGTAGGCTAATACTGTTTCCCTTTTGAATACAGATACATAGGGATTACTAATTTAATACACCATAATTATCTATACCATACTACTAGTTTTTTGGTCACAATTTGTTATATTAGAAATATTTTTGCATTGTTGTACCTGTGCGGCCACAGACTTTTTTCCTTGTTACGACTGCTTTAGAGAGGTGACAGGTTTGAGTCCCAGGTATGACAGTATTTTGAAATGTGCGTGTTAAATAAAAGAGGATGTGACTAAAGGCACTTGGGGAGGTGGCCAGATGGAGGGGGAGTCGGCCAGGGAGGAGATAGAGGAGGCCAGGAGATGTTAGTGATAAAATAAAGGAAGCTACAAGTGAGAATGTTTATAAACAGATAATTGAAAATGTACAGGCCCGAGCAGCGCCCCCTTCTGTGCGGTTTCCTAGGAAGTAGTTCTTTTCATACACAACAGAACAGGAGTGAATGAGGGCTGGACACACCGACCATCGGGGTGCATGGGAATGGAGGGGGGGTAAGAAGCTGTGAAGCATGCCCTTGGGGGTAATCATGCCCCAATTGTGATATAGCCACGCCACTTCCCTTTCTGTCCCGATTTAGACAACTCCAGTAGGGAGGTATGGTATGCCGATATATTCAAATCTGAAAAAATATATATCTCATACATGACAGGGTCAGTTTAATTAAATATTGTTACAAAGACTCATATACAAAAGTGCAAATGTGCAATCCTGCAGTGCAAACTCTTTTGTAACATCACACGTCTACTTTTAAAGTTGAAGCGGTCAATGCTATTAGCGGCAAGCAGTTGCCGTAACAGGGCTCTATGCCATTCTGTGCCAGCGGTACTGCCAGCTCTGGTAAGTAGATCACTGGCCGGAGAGTGTACTAAGGACCCTACCACAGTATGGACACTCAGGGTGGCTCTGCAGTACCAATAGTGGCTGGAGGGTGCCATTCTAGACATCCTGCAAACCACATGCAGGTGCTGCGGGGAAGCGATTGCGTCATCCCACAGGGCCCTGCGCACTTACGGAACCTCCGGTCTTGCTGATTTTTTGTTCATAGCTCCATGGGGCTGTGTACAAAAATCTGTGAGTCCAGGGTGAGACTGAGGGGTCTATTTACTAAGCAATGTTAGGAGACAGAGTGAAAAGTGATAAGAAAGTGATAAGGTGCCAGCCAATCAGCTCCCAACTGCCATCTCACAGGCTGTGTTTGAAAAATGACAGTTGGGAGCTGATTGGCTGGCACCTTATCACTTTCTTATCACTTTTCACTCTGTCTCCTAACACTGCTTAGTAAATAGACCCCTGAGACACAATGATGGCGAGTGCCATTGCTGGCATTTCTACACAGTTGCAATGGCAACTCGTCCCCCTCCCCGCCCTCGCACCTAAAAACATTGACCCCTTAGTGTGAGCACTGGGATTTTCCAACATGGCAGCATCTGCGAAGATGCCAAAGTGTGTATTATTACCACTGACAGGGGCACATTTTGTAGCTTATCCTAATGGAGTGTAAAGACCTCTGGCTGTGCTATGTATCAAACACTGTAGCGAAGCATCAACAGCGAGCGCAATACATTATTCATCCTGCCATTAATATGCGCTATATACATAAATACATCGCTATCTGAACTGGTGAATAAAGGTTTATTGAGCTGTCACGTTGAGCATGATAGATACGTTATTACGCTGTTCATCTTGTCTGAGCTGTATTGGGTCACATTACTGACCATGCTGAGTTTAACGCACCTTCTAATGCAACCGAGAATTTGTAGTTCAGTCAAATCCCCGTCGCTCCAGCTGCCCTCATTCGCCTGACTGGAAATCCCAGTTAATTGCTGGATTATAAACTCTTCAGGCAATGCGAAGATAAAGACTGTTCAGTTGTACGTGTGCCATCATTTCTATGATAAAATATGCCGCGTTATTCGCAAATGTTAGTCCTAGAATTTATTTAGGGAATGGACACACAGTTATAACATCGGGGCACAGAGTTAAAGCCGCACTTTGCAGGGCTGAACCAGTATTCCTGAAAATGGAGAGCTCTGTATTCATTAGGAACCAGTGATGTCACTAGGAACCAGTTTTGCCTCAGTGATGGTGGTATTTTATTCAATCCCCCAACTGTCTCGATCTTGGCAGGACAGTCCCGACCTGCAGACCTCATAAGTGGCGCCAAGGCCGTAACTAGGGTGGTGCGACCAGTGCCAGGGCCGTAACTAGGGTGGTGCGACCAGTACCAGGGCCGTAACTAGGGTGGTGCGACCAGGGCAGGAGGCGCTGTTTGGACCTGTAAATTTTCCTGTTTATTATCATTCTCACTTGTAGCTTCCTGTTCTTTTATCCCCAGCATCTCCTGGCCTCTCCTATCTCTTCCCTGGCCCTTCCCCATGAGGCCATGGCTCCCTTTCAGGTGCACTATCTTATGTCCCTATATAAAAAATGTGCCCCCAGTAGTAATCCCCCTGTAGTGCCCCCAGTAGTAAGCGCCCTGTAGTAAGCCCCCTGTAGTGCCCCCTGTAATAAGTCTCCAGTAGTAAGCCCCCTGTAGTGCCCCCTGTAATAAGTCTCCAGTAGTAAGCCCCCTGTAGTGCCCCCCAGTAGTAAGCCCCATGTAGTGCCCCCAGTAGTAAGTGCCCTGTAATAAGTCCCCACTAGTAATGTAGTCATGACATCACTCCCATAGTGCACTGAGGGACCCGGAAGCCGGAGCTCAGGAGTGAGCTCCGTCCTCCGGCTACCGCCGGGGGGAGGGAAGGAGCTGGGTGCCCGCTGGTAACACACTCAGCGGGTGCCCGGCAAATCGAGGGTGCAGGGGGTGCGACCGCACCCCCTGCCACCTCCGTAGTGGAGGTCAGCGGCGCTCCTTCTCCATGCAGCTCCAGGTGGCAATGGAGCCAGGTGCCCCCTTCAGGGCTGACCCCCGGCAGCAAATGACTCCATTGAGACGGGGTTCAGGGGCCGTCTCATGCTGAAGCCCAATCGCATTCAACAAACTGCTGGCTGTGACAAGACCACACCATACTTGCCTACCCTCCCGATTTGGTCGGGAGCCTCCCGAAAATCAAGTGCCGCTCCTGACCTCCGAGAAAGGCAGGTAATCCTCCCGTCTGCCACCCACCCCTCCTATCCCCCCCACAATTACCTTTGAACCCCTGCAGTGGGGGGGGGCGGTGACGTGATTCACACTGAATCGCGTAATTTTTTTCCCTGCACCCTGCTACACAATGCCTGTAATATCGGCATTGTGTAGCAGGGGTGGGGCCAAAATGATGCAATCGCGTGCCCCCGCCCCGCCCACAAATACTCGCAGTCTGGTCGGCCTCGCCTCCTTGTGCTGGCCACGCCCCCTGTCATGCCGATCTGTCACCATTCTTTTAATACTGCCTTCTATTTCTTTGTATTCAACTTCTCATGTTTCTTTTCTCTCCGCCTGGATGTTATACTTCCGCTACTTGCACCCCCTGCCCGATCTGCATCACTGTTTGCTGTATTTACTATTCCCTGCTTTGTACCATGTACTTCTGCCCCATACTATGCTATGCCGGTGTGCTATACCTCCACTGAAGTGCATTCTCCATGGGCAGGATTTACTTCATGTGGATCTATTTCACACAGGTTATATCATACTGTCACACACGTGTCAGTTTTCCCATGTATGCCTTGGGTCCTTGTATAGCTTATCTCCCACATTGTAACCTTAGTAGTGCGCCCAACATGGCTGCCTCACCTGATACACTCGTGGAAGGGATGGAAAATACATGGATCTGACGATTATGGTGGGACCCTACTCCTAGCGTTAGGACGCTGCAACCACCCATTTTGTATCATCTCTTCTAGGCGTAACCTACTGTATTCCACCCAGGGTAATCCTACATAGTGTGCCCAAGATGGCTGCCTCCTCTGGTACCATTCGTGGGTGGAATATATATAACCTGTGGAAGTTATTTCCCAAAATGTCTGCACCAACCCTGCGATATGCTAACTGTGCTCTCAGGGTTTCGGTTGTTTTTAATTATCTCTGTGTGGTTTTCTGCAATACCAAAACCCTATACAATGAGCCATGTGTTTTTTATTTCTGTAAAGCGACTTTGAATCCTATGGGAGAAAAGCGCTATATAAATAAAATTATTATATATGTACAGCGGGGCGTGAGCAGATTCAGCATGGGGATACTGACAAGCTGCATTCTCATGATGTTACCGTTTCCATCCAGGGGCATCTATGGGGCAGGGGAGAAGGTAAAAAGTATCCAAACCTGTCGGGGGGGGGGGCTGTGCTGCCGAGGAGGCGCAAACACGACCCCAAAACGAAGTGACCGCTCACCCATCAGTGGATGGTACAGCATGTAAAGAGGGTCTCATAAATCCCCAAATTGATTGGCCACACCCCCACATGCTTGGCCACACCCACTCGCTAGAATCAGGTCCCCCAGATGTCTTCTGCATTTCCTGTTTGCATTATGAACATTATCTGTAATATCCACCATCTTGCAGAGGGATTGCAAACCTCATATACAGAGGGTGGGGGTTCGAAGAGGAAGTGGGCATACACTTTGAAATGTGTTTGGTGGACAATTAGATGCATTTGCTCACATGAGAAGGCAATGCGGGTTATTAATTTTGATGTTTGTGAATGTCCCTTTCTGGTTCCCTCACTACAGATAGCGGATCTGCTGGAACCTGGCGAGTACGCCAAATCTCTCCACAGCATCCTATTCCCCACGGCTACATTATTTATTGCCTTGCTGTGTGTTGTTGTGCGCCGTGTCAGCACTTTCTGAATTTCCACCGTCTTCTTACAGCTCTGGCTATTGAGCAGCTTGTAAACGAGAGTGAAAAACGCAGATCGATCTCTCTCTACTCCAACATTTCTGATGACTGCGCAGTTTCAGGGAGAGAGTTTATTGTCCACACACTGTTAATTTCTGACGATCAGTCTGCATTTGCCTGAATACCTGCCAGGACTGCGCTGCCCTCCACAAGGTCACTCGGAAGATAACAACGTACTCCACGCAGATCTGATGAAACTTTTTTCTGTCAGTGTTTGTTCTCGGTGTGCGCCTTTCACAACAATAATTTCACCTCCTTATAATATTTGCCAAAAAATAATAAAATGTGCATTAAGAAGCAAGTAATAGGGGTGGATCAAGAGAGAGAAGGCCCGTCTGCAACCTCTGGGCCTGATTCAGAGCCGGACGCTATTTGCGCTCGCTCGTTCAGAAAAAGGGGCCGGCTATTTAAATTGAGCGCTCGCTCTTTGCGGTCTGTTGACGCCTCTATGTCTGAGCAAGCGAACGAAACATGTGCTCGCTATTTTGTAAAGACGCCCCCTGGCCTCTCGCATCCTACGTCATCTCCGCTATTTATTAGATTAATCGAGTACATCGAAAGGCGTCTGAACTGCTCGCAGTGCTTGTGGTTGGATTTTCCTACCGCAATCATGCGAACAGTTCAGGCTAAGAGACAACCAAGTGACGTGGTCGATGACGCTGCTTTGTTAATTATGCACACCCTTAAAACGCCCGTTTTGACCGTTTGGCACACCTGCGTTCGGATCTCCACTCCCCGTTTTCAAGCACCTTCCCCTGTTACCACCCACAAACGCCTCATCCTGTCACTCAAATTAGCGGGCACTCGCTATTTTGCGAACACACGATTTCTGACCGCACTGACTGGTTGGCACATGCGCACTGTGACCCATACGCATACGCAGATGTGCGAACATTGCTCGGAGCGAACGAGCGGCTGCTTACGAGCAGCTCTGAATCAGGCCCTCAGTTCAGGACCCCCTTTCTAGCCAGCGCATGTCCTCAGTAGACTCTGGCGCTGCCCCGGTCTACTGCGCATGTGCTGATTGTACCGGTGATTTCTGTAGTGCGTATGCGCACTTCTCTGGGAAAACTTGGTGCCTGTACGTAAGCATTGTGAATAGGTACAGTGTATGAGGTCTGAAGTGGGAGGAGCCTTAATGATGCCATTTGCATCATCACGGCCCATTCCCCTTCTGCATGACGTCACAGTTGTCATCCTGGGGGGTGGAGCCATGATGACACTCATTTCTTGGTACTTGGCCTTAGAACTCTCCTCTGGGTTCTACCGGAGGGAAGATCATAAAAGTCGGCAAGTATGTTCCAAACCCGATGGTTTTCGTACGTCTCCGATGGTGTGAGATCTGCACATGTGCAAAACTCCTTCTACGAGATCGCTCGCAATGCCCTGGATGCTGCAGCCTAATAGACTGCGGCTGTTTGGGGGCGGAGTGGCAGCGGCGACAGGCGGCGTTGCAGAAAACAGGGGTAACCTGAGGGTTACTCAGATGGCCGATGGTCACGCAGATGATCCGATCCTGCTTCTTTGGGTGCAGCAGTGTATCAGAGAATCAGGCAGGAGGCGCCTATAAACACAAGGCGCCACCTGCGGCGTTAGCATATTACCACACAGATGTGGCGTACGAAGAGGCAGCGACTGGGTGATTAGCGTACATCCCTGAACCAGGCCCTGAGTGGCGTATCACTATGCATCACCCGTACTTGCGTATGACCGGCTCTGGAGTATGCACAGTGCAAAAACACACAAGATCGACCCACAAAACCGCGTCGGTCCCATAATGTCTATCAGGGTTTATTATAAGGAACATAACACATAGACAAATCTATTTTATGAACGGAACAAGCCAGTGTTAGGATCTGTGTCCCAAACACTTTATTCTTAGTCCGCATGTAAATACTACAAACAGCACAGAAGATGGGATCTAATATAATCACTTGTCTCCCTGGAGACTCCATGGCAACATAACTATTCATTAAACCAGCCGAAACACTTGTTCTGCCTTCATCATAGCAGCTGTACAGAGACAGGTATTTTTATGCATATATTCTACCTATACTTTAAAGTGCACCCATTTCTTACATACACATGAGGCCGCTATTTTGTGGGCAGTACCCATATTTAAGGGAATGCAGCCTATAAATTTCCTCTGAGCCATTAACGACACTCACATGAAGGGCCTCAGTGGTTCCTAATGAACTAGGGATGGCCATCGACCATCGATAGTTAGCAATCGTTGGTGGTTAACTGTTGATGGCAGACGGTTTTGCCGTCGGTTCTCCACCATCGAAGCACAAGTGGGAGCCGATGGTTATCTTGTTTTTTTTTGACGGGACAGAAATTATCCCCGCCCCAAGATGCGTCTAAGCCCCGCCCATTTTTATTGGCCCGCCGTGCCCTCAGCAGCGGTGGCCGTCGAAGGGTGCAAAGCCATCCCTACAATGAACTGCATTTTGATGAATATTGGCTGAGCTCACAAAATGGCCGCCCCCACATTGTGGGAGGCAACAGATGCACTTGAAGGACCTTGACTAAAAGACTATTGGATCTCTCTCTCTCGCTATATATATATATATTAATATGTGGCAATATTTTTAAAGTAAATTTCACTAAAGCAGCTGAGCGATACTCAGCGGCCTCGGACAATATTGATAAAGTTTAACCTTCCATCTTGCAGTGCTGGCTCAGGAGTTATGCACATGTATATGACCCTATGAGCTGGTTCATAGACGTGTAGTGGAACGGAAACCCCAGACACCCACTTGGTGGGAAAAGAAATGTAATGTAAATTAATAATAGTATTATATACCATTGAAACAATTATTGAAAAAGTTAAATAATATAGCATTTGCTCATTTACTCATTTATCTTAAATCTCCAGATGTGGATAACAGAACAGGTATTGAAGCTGTATACATACTGCCACAATGCTTGTTAAATAGACTTCCCCATTCTGTGCATGGGAAAGTTATTGTTAGCAAAAACTGTCAGATCTTGTCATTGACTGGGCTTACTGATGTCAGCGTCAGCAGTGCTATCTCCGACAGTACATCCTTGATGCATAGGATGAAGCCCCATCGCTGTCCAAAAAAATTCCAATAAATATCAATAAGTATAATAGGACCAGCCTGAACTACTGTACAGTTTGCATTAGAAGGTGCACATACCTGCACTAGGCTCAACATGGTGGGACTACAACCCCGATGTGATGCGATTGTGCCCCCTTTTTTTTAAGGTACCAAATATTTAAATGTTGCAAGGTAAGGCTTTGGGGTTTAGCGGTCTTTTAACTAAGAATCTTGTTTGGATATTACATATAAACATAGAATTTGACGGCAGATAAGAACCACTTGGCCCATCTAGTCTGCCCTTTTTTTTACCTTTTGGTAAATATTGTTACCTATTGTTTTTATTTTCAGGTTTCTTCACTTTAATAAGTCTTATATTTTATTCAATACTAAAATATCGCTAGGTTGTACCTGACAGCAGGTGACCTTAACTTCTGAGGTGCCTTATTACTGAGAAGGTGCAGGATACAGACTGTCCACCCCCACAATATTACATAGCCACATGACGTCATCGTCATCCATTTTTCATTCTAACTGAACCCATCCTGGAAGAATAGATACGGGACATTGCACACCAAACCAGGTGAAAGGGAAAAAATAGGGATATGAGATGGACAAATGGAGGCAACTTGTGACTAATCAGCTATTGTGGAACTCTTTTGAAACATGCTGAAAATCCGCAGGTTACCGATCGTGGAATGTCCAGAAGAATCCTGAATTAGGAGGAGGCCTCCTGTACTCCGACCAGAGTAGACAGCTCTCCCAGCGAGTATTTACTTAGCGCAAGGTAGGCGGAGACACATCGTAAATTGGGCCATCAAGTCATGCTTGCCGATATTTGAAGCTCCCTTCTGGGAGATTACACGGGAGGTCCTGGTGGCAAGGTGCAGCCTACTGCGCAATTTCAGTCCCACTCCCACTGATGAATGCCTTGATTTGTGCCATATAACAGTGTGGGATGGATCATGATGGTGTGCTTCACAGCAAAACGCGTCACAAGACCTTGGACTGCCCACTTAATCAGTTAATCGATCAGGCTAGTTTACTTCCCTGGGAGTCCGGGACAGCTTCCCAAAATTCTGGAGTCTCTAGAACAGGCCTGGCCAAACCCCAGCTGTTGCGAAACATCAATTCCCAGCATACCCTCCCACTGATAAGCTGGTAAAGCATGCTGGGACTTGTAGATAGTTTCACAACAGCTGGAGAGCCACAGGTTGGCTAGGCCTGCTCTAGAACATTCTGGGAGAGTAAGTAAGTGTGATGACATGAATCGTGTCTTCATGATCCTGATGCTTAGTTTACTAAAGTGGGTGGCGTCTTGATGCTGTCAATTTCCCACCCACTTGATGACATGAACCAAGTCCCACCCACCTCTCCTTTTGCTACATTGCCTTCCAGCTAAGGATGGCCATCAGTGGGCTGTCCATTGATGGTACTATACCATCTATGGTGTACCATCGAATGGTTTGCACCACTGGATGATCGGCGCTGCTGGGGGGCACTGAGGGCTGTGGGCCAATCAAAATTGGAGGGTGGGGCTTAGTGGGCATCATGGGCGGGGCTATGCTCCGTGCCAGTGAATGAAGAAAAAAAAAAAGCACCATTGAATCTGTCATCTATGGCAAAACCATCGACCATCAGCAGTTAACCATTGATGTTTGAAAACTATCGGTAGTCGATGGCCATCCCTATTTCCAGCCTCTTGGGAACGAGATAGAAAAAGCAGGGAAGTATGATGTTAGTACCTATAACTTACTATTTATATTAGTAGGAATCTAAATAATGATAGTGCTGCTTATCATATCTAAAAATTAACAATCAAATTAAATTTTTTACGTAGTATGTATCTTGCTATACATACTACATTTCCAGATTGATACAGTATATACAGCGACGTTACATTTGTCCGGTGTCATGCAGATACCACGGGATCCGAGAGGCCGCAGCTGAGCTCATTTCACAGTGTTAGATTAGAAAATAGAATTCATAGCAAATCTAGTGTAGTTGGCAGGGTTGTATTGTCATTAGTCAAACCCTGGATATTCTGCCTTCCCTACGCCAGATAATGAAATTCTCATACAGATTGTGATTTCAGGGATCCAGCTGGGCCCAGGGAGCTTAATTGCACTTAACCCCTTAATGACAGCCTCCCGAGCATATGTCATGGAGGAGGCGGGAATTGAAGAGGAAGATGCAACACACTTCACAGGGCCACTGACTTCAGCAGGGAAAACAAATGCTGTCCTGCTTTAATAGCTATAAAAGCCTACACGTGTAATAATGGAGGGTTTGGCATATGATGCTGAGATCCGGAACTATCATAGGCCACAAAAGTCCAATCGCCGCAGTTCCTGCAAAAATTTCGGGGCTGATTCAGAGGCGAACGCAGACGCGACTTGTAGCGATCGCCTATCTGAGACTTTATGCAAATGTCACTATAAAAGCCCTTCCTTGGCCTACATCTGTGTGTATGAATGTGCAAGGATTGGAATACCCACTCCGAGCGCCTGTAGACACTGTAATACCGCTTGGTGCGTCTTTACACGCCACCATCGGTCGCACTATGGTAGATGCAGATTTTACATCTGAAGACGGGACATCTCTGTCCAACTATTTAGCCACTTCTCAGTCACCGCCTAGGAGCCGTATTCAATTTGAGCCGAGCCGCGTTAACGCGGCCCGGACTTAACACCGACTTCGCCTGTTTTGTAGGCGTTAAAGTATCGCGAGCGTGCACACTTTACCCCGTATTCAATTTCAAAGTATGCTTAAACGGCACCCGGCGATACTGTAACTAGCGGTAAGTACTGTCATTTTTGGGAAAATCAGCCTGTCACCCCCCAAATGATGCTCTGACATGGGGGTTCCCTATGGTACCCCCCGATTTGGCTTGCTGAAGGTATTTGGTGTTTTTAAATGGGCTCAATAGCTGCTAAATAGCGTTATTCTATACGTGATGCAGAATAGTATTTAGGAGTATTTTTTCCAGAAAATAACTTATCCCAGCAAATTTGGGGTACTTGAAAATGGGGGCCAGCATATTTAAAGTTGAAAAAGTGAAGTTGAAAAAATCAAGAAAAATCCACCTGCCGCAAACACCTGCAATCAATAAAACACTTGGGGCATACTTGGGGACCCCCCCCAGAGGCAAGTTTGCTAGTTTTTAACTTTGTACCCCAACATTTTTTTTTTCGCCCCCTTTTTCAAAGCCAATTTTTGGGGTGTCCTTAAGTTTTTTTTAAAACATTTTTGACACAGATTACCTTTGGGGGACTGTCTGAAGGCTGCAGGGGGGTTCCCGAAACGTTGCACCCCAAAACCCCAATTCTGCACTTTTTTCCACCTGCCATTCATAGGCGATACTTTACCGCCTATTGCATTGCAGGCGGAAAGTCTTTCAAATTGAATACGGGGGAAAACCAAAACAGGCGATAATGACGTCATCGGCGGTAACTTAACCCGGATCCGGACTTAACGTTTCAAATTGAATACGGGCCTAGGAACGCTCAGCATTTTCCCAAGACATCTCTGATACTGTACGCGCACTCTGCGTAACGCAGGCGCCGTAGAAGTAGGAACTTTTGCGCAAACACAGTAGCAAACAATTGCTCAACTCCGTGAACATCTGCATTGCGTGCCGCGCTGAATCAGGGCCCATTATCTTTATTTTTAAGCAGACAATAAGTAACGATCGACGAGCAAAGCTGTGAACTATTCCCCTTTCTCCATGGACAGCCACAGGATTTAATGGGGCTCTCCACTGAAAATTTCATTATTCTCTATTCAAACTTCTTATTTCCACATTTGAGACCGGCCACTTGTACATTTCGATCCACAGTTCGGGAATGATCGCTATTGCTGCGGGCGCTGCACAAGTTGCGAATCCCGCCAAAACCGTTGTACTTAAAGAGCACCTGCCATTCTGTGGCTTAGGTCTATGGAACGTGTGTATTCCTTAGCTATACATGTGCAATATACAGAAAAGGGACCTGTATTTATGGTCCCTATAAAGGTGTGCGCACAATCTGTGAGCCCGGTACACACAGATGAATGAAGTCACAGTTGTTGCTGGATTCAAGTTGGCAGAAGGACCTCTGACATCACAACCATGTGACCGCTGTGGCAGGGCCAGTCAGCTACCACTTTTATTATCCACGTGGGCATAGCGAGGGAATATAAACCTGTGGCAAGTGAAGCGAGCCACCGTGCCAGACGCGTGGCGAGCGAAGCGAGCCTGGGAGGGAGCAGTTTTGACTCCCTGTTGTGACCCTTGCTCCTCCCTGTTGTCGCGGGTCACATGGTTGTGACATCAGAGGTCCTGTAGGCCACTTCACTTTAGACCTAACCACGGCACACGCAGCGTGCTCCTAGATGGAGATTGAAGTGACACCATGTACTGGCAGCCATGGGTATGCTGGCGCTTGCAGTACTACATATACCAGATCCTGCCTCGGGGACCTTGTAGTGGTGGATTAAAAAGTGAGCAGATGCCCAGATGTTCCCTGGACTCTGACCCAAGTGCCCATCCATGTTCCTACTAAAGACAGTTAATAGGCAAATGAGAGAGTTGGTTGCTGCTGGTTTGTGCCGTCAGCCCCACAGGGCTATGCACGCCGCTTTTACCTATTGGATGCCCATGAAGTCACCTCATCGGGGCTTAATTTTAAGTGGCAATGACAACGTGCAGATTTTGTTGCTCTTGATGTTTCGACAAAGTCCAGGACTTAGGGGGAGAGGGCTTATATTTTTTTGAGTGTACCACAGGGTCAGATGGAGGGGTTCTCGCCCCTTTGGTTTTGGGTTATTATACACCGCTTTTCGTCTTCCACCAGGATTGTTGGATTGGGCGCTGTAAACATGATCCTGTGATGTTAGATGATCCGGCACAATATACATGGCCTGTGGGGCTCTTGGCCCGACAGGCCCCTCCCTTTAAGACATTTAGGGCCGTATTCAATTTGGAGCGGAAAGTCTGAGGCCGTAGTTTTCGCCGCCATCGGAGGTCTTGGGTGCGAAAAAGTATTGCGCGTCCCTGCTTATCCCCGTATTCAATAGCAAATCGCCGATAACAGGACACGGCAAAAACGAATTTGTTGAAAAGTGCTGTAATTTTTGGGGAAATCAGCCTGACACCCCTCAAAAGATGCTCTGAAATTGGGGTATCACTCTGGATACCCCCGAATAGCCCTGCTGAAGGTATTTGGGGTTTTTAAATGGTCTCAATCGGAGCTATATAGCGTTTTTAAGAAGGTGGTGAAGAATAGCATTTAGGAGGATTTTTTTGCCAAAATAAGCAGTCCCATCAAATTTGGGGTACATGAAAATGGGTGCTAGCATATTTTAAAGTTTCTAATATGAAGTTTTAAAAAAGGTGAAAAATCCACCTGCCGCAACTACCTGCAATCAAAAGAACACCTGGGGCATACTTGGGGACCACCCTGGAGTCTATTTCGCTAGTTTTTAAGTTTGTCCTCCAACTTAGGTTTTTTTTCGCCCCCAAAACGAAAGTACTTTTTTGGGGTGTCCTGAAGTCTTTTTTTAAAAAATTGTTGACGCAGATATCCTTAGGGGGGCTATCCCATGGGTGCAGGTTTTTTTTTTTTCATTTGTACCCCAAACCCCCAATTTTGCTCTTTTTTTCGACATCTATTCATAGGTGAAAACTTATCGGAGGTTTTTATGCATTGACTTTCCACACCTGCAAAAAGTGTCAGGAATTGAATACGGGGATAAGTGGAATCGGCGATAATGACGTCACCACTTCTGTAAATAGTTTTTACACGTTGCTATCAAGTTGTGAAGAAAATCAGCAAGAAAAGCGCAGTTATCCAACATCTTCAGTCACTGTCATGCAAAACAGAGATGTCTGTGGACTGTTACCAACTATGACAATGCAGAAAATCTAATTAGTACAGTCGTTAGCTTGTGCCATCTGCCTGTCTCCATCTCTTTGGGTTATATGATCCTTCCCAGGCATTTGTTTTGATAACATTTTCAGGATGCAGTATGTCAGTTACCAACATGTCTGATGTTGGCGTTCTTCTCCTGGCGCCTCCTCCTTCGCGGGCGGCCGCAGACACTTATCGTAAGAGTCGGCGAGAGGCTTCCTGCCAGCGCTGCTGGTATATTTCTGTAGCGATTGCCGACTCTCGCTGGCCCAGTCGCCCAGTGTGTTGTAATCTACTGTGACATTTCGCTTGTAGAAATGAACCCATCGTTTTTTATGTCCTATATCTTACTTGACATCGAAAAGGCCGCACGCCTCAGTGAGCCGAGAGATGAATGTGTGTGTACACAAAGAATGCTTAATCCCCAAATGCCCAATGGTCTGTAAAAATAAGAAAATGGATTGTAAAATATTTATATGTACGCTTACATTTTCACACGTATTATAAGGTGGAGGGGTGACGGGGACTGGTGACTGAACATTATAAAGGATTTAAAAGCCTTTAAGAAATTATGACACATAGTTTTAAAAAAAAAACTCATACAGAATATTCTCTTATCTATTGTATTATTTTTTTTATATTTATTATTGTAATTGAGATCACTACTTTATGGTTTACCGTTTTGTATTTCTGCAAACCTACTGCCTGTCAATCACTTAGGCCTTATCTACTAAACCCCCCTGACCTAACCAGCTACAGACAGGCAGGATGATTGATGATGTTGCCTGTGCTGGCGTGGGGCTCCTACAGGGTCCTACAAATGACCACGTATGCCGTACATTCTGCTGGGCAGGACTCGAAGCGAGATACAGGTGGAAACAGAGACCCAGAAAAGCCCGATGCAGGGAAGCTAACAATTTGCACAGCATCAGAGGGCTGAAAAGTGGTCAGGAATTGTTTGACCCATGGTTATTTTCTACAAATGTGGGTCAGCGCCCTTCCAGATGGATAGGGGACTATCGTCAGTTCTGTAAGCAGTGCGGCACTTTATAGTGGCCTGATCTCATTTCCAATATAATCTCACTGGAGATTGTCCCACAATAAGAAATGGCTTTAACTATAGATATTTATTTTTCATGGTTTTGATTTCAGGTTCTGTTGGTTTTCTGCTTATTTCAAATATGTCGCGTATAGCAATAAGCTTCCGGTTAACCACTAAACTGTTGCAAACACAGCAGTTGATTCGCTTTGCAAATTGCGGACGCGATACGCTGTGATTTGGGATGCGTGTATATTTGCCGTATACTTTACCTTCTAAATTTCGGCTACATCACCAAGTTCTGTGCGCACATCTATAGGAGCCAACAGAAATCGGCGATATAGGGGGTGCCGCCATATGCCATTCTGGAACGCGATGAATGGCACAATAAGCCTAATTGAATTAATACCAAGGTCACACTAGGGTGAAACCGGGTCGATTCAATTAGGTGTGATGCTCATATCAGCCGTACAGATTGTGGGGGGTGAGGTCCCTGCCCTTCATGGTGCTCCAGCTGCCATTGCACTGCCTGCATTTGATTCCTTCGCCAAGGCGTGCCCCTCCAGCGCAGAACGACCCAACCCGCCCTTCTCCTAAGGAGGAAGAACGCAATGATGATGCTTCAGTGAATTTATCATGTATGTAACTTTATCTACCATGACGGCTGTACTATGATCCTGCAGGAGCACCCAGCTTTTGGCATATCTAGAGATGCTACCTCTGGATTCCATTACATGATGGTCAAATTGCCAGAAACACTGGTAGTTGAGTGGTTGTGCCAAAAACAACCAAGCCGTCCATGCCCTCCTGGCTAATAGTTGCCAGCCCTCCTCTCTTATTCAAAATAGATCATAGGTAATATAATAGGTAAGTTGGAAATGACTGCATGGACAATATTATAACATGGGCGGGCTTCCTAAAAACTGCAGGGCAGGGGTGTCCAAAGCACAGAACGCGATCGACCGGTCGACCGCGGACATTCCACCGGTCGATTGCGGTGAGCGTCCAGAAAAAATCAAAGTGATTCTTAGTGGCTAGCTCAACTGTGGCTGCTGCTATCTCTGTCGGCTGTCACTGTAACCGCAATAGCCAATAAGAATCAGGCTGATTCTTATGGCTGAGGCTGACGCATATAACAGCCTATGTTGAGCCAGTGCTGGAGAGCCGGGTTAAAGGAATCACGGAGGCAGGGCCAGTTCGAGGGCGCCAAACCCAAAAAGGGGTGCAGTACGGCTGGCACACTGGACCGATTACTGAGGCTGCTGCTGTACGGCCCGCTGCTGAGGGCAGGGATGGACTGGGATCTCCTCTCTCTCAGTCAAGTCAAGTCAGTCTGCTGTGGAGGGTTGAGGCAATATAATGTATGTATTATTATTTTTATGTGAGAGACAATGTTTTTTTGTTTTTTTTCCTGTGGAGGACAATGTGTTTGGGTTTTTACTGTGTGGGCCATTGTGTGATTTCAGCAGGACAGTCCCCATTCCCCTTGCTGCGAGGTCACGCCCCATTTTCTAGCACACAACGCCCCCTTTTACTATAATTTACTAATGTGTGGGTTTTTTAGAAGTGGAGTTGTTGCCAGGGCCGGATTAAGGTCTGTGGGGGCCCCTTGGCAACAAACTTGTGGGGGCCCCTATTAAATATGGATGAAATGGGGGTATGCTCAATGGGGACCCTATCGCTCGTAAGCGGTACATTGACAAATAAAGATAAGCTAAGCTTAGAGCTGTTTGTTAAATACTGAAAGGGGGACATTTAGCGAGCGATATAACCCCTTTAGCACGGTCTCCCCAGAGAAGTCAAACTTCAAGCACACACAAGAAAAAAACACAGAATATACACCCACAGGATAAAACACACATATAGGCACCCACATGAAATATTACTCACCAGTTACACAGTCTTATCCACATTACACCACACATACTGCCCCTAATTCACATTACACCACATAGTACTAATGCCCCTTATTCATGTTATGACACACAGTAGTGCCACTTTTACACAATGCCACAGTGCCCTTATACACTATGTCCACAGTAGTGCACCTAATACACATAATGCCCACAGTAGTAGTGCCTCTTACACAATGTCCACAGCAGTAGTGCCCCTTATGCAATGCCCCCAGTAGTGGTGCCCCTTATGCGGTGTCCCCAATAGTGGAAGTGCCCCTTATGCAGTGCCCCCAGTAGTGGAAGTGCCCCTTATGCAGTGAGCCCAGTAGTGGAATTGCCCCTTATGCAGTGCCCCCAGTACTGGTAGTGCCCCTTATGCAATGCCCCCTGTATTGGTACCCCTTATGCAGTGCCCCCAGTACTGGTAGTGCCCCTTATGCAATGCCCCCTGTATTGGTACCCCTTATGCAGTGCCCCCAGTAGTGGTAGTGCTCCTTATGCAGTGCCCCCAGTACTGGTAGTACCCCTTATGCAGTGCACCCAGTAGTGACAGTGCCCACACTGGTAGTGACCCTTTTGCAGAGCCCACAGTAGTGGTGCCCTTTCTGCAGTGCCCCCAGGAGTGGTGCCCCTTGTGCAGTGTCCCCTATGCAATGCCCCCATTAGTAGTGCCCCCAGTAGTCATGCCCCCTGTGGTAGTGCCCCCAATAGTAATGCCCCCTGTAGTAGTGCCACCTGTATAAATGCCCCCACTAGTAATGCCCCCAGTAGTAGAGCCCCCAATAGTAATGCCCCAGTAGTAATGCCCCCTGTAGTAGTGCCACCTGTATAAATGCCCCACTAGTGATGCCCCCAGTAGTAGAGCTCCCAATAGTAATGTCCCCAGTAGTAGTGCCCCTAACTAATGCCCCCAGTAGTAGTGCCCCCAATAGTAATGCCCTTCGAGTATTGCCCCCTATAATGAAGCCGCTTGCACACAAAAAATAGTCTAATACTTACCTTAAGCCCTGGTCCCGCATCTGCTGCCGTCCGGTCCACCTGGCTGCTCCTCTGAACTGTGGGAGAGACGTCATGACGTCTCTCCCATAGTACACTGCGGGAGCTGGAAGCTGGAGCTCAGGAGTTAGCTCCAGCCTCCGGTTCCGGCTGCCGCTGTGATGAGGGAGCCGGGCACTCGCTGGTAACAAAATCTCAGCAGGCGCCCAGCAAATAGAGCCTCTTTGCGGCACCAGGGTTAGGTGGGCCGGCGGAGGCAGAACTGGTTCCGTCTCCTGTTCCGGCCCACTTTAACCCCGGTGGGTGTGGGGGCCCTTAATGTGTGGGGGACAAGGGACGACCGCCCCTGTCGCCCCCCCCGTTAATCCGGGCCTGTTTGTTGCCCGCGCCAAGCCCTCTTAGAAGAAAATGGAAAAGAAACTATTTGCAGCGCCAACAGTGGAGCACCATGAGCCCCTCAGCCATGGGGCAAATCCAGGGTGGAGGGGGATAGGGGGTGATCACTGTGATTGCTCCCCCCTGCACAGGAAGGGGAGACTGCTGCTGCAGCCTCCCTGCCCCCACTGCAGTCCAGCACACAGCAGCCCAGCACACATCAGTGTGTGTGCTTAGCTGGGGAAACACAGGCCACTGCCAGATAAGGGAGAGGGGCAGACCCTTACCCACACTGGGTCCCTCTAACAAGCCCAGGCCCAGGTAATTACATTAAAAGAATATTTCTTTACAATGTGATAAACAATTAAATGCATTGGTCTTTACGCCCTTACAATTCTCTTTACTGGTGAAATCATTAATAAGTTGCTCACTTCATTCTGCCATATTTCTGCTGGCGCAATTGATTCCATGCAAATGCTGAATTGGGCTCACACCCTGTCTGCAGCTCTGTATGGTTTCTGTAAAATATAATAACCCCCTTTACATTGTTCACAATTGTATTTCTTACATCATTGAATCAAAATGGATTTATTTCTGAATTTTTACCATTGATTAACACAAAATGCTCCTAAATGTGAAATAATAATAATAATAATAATAAAAAAAAAAAAAAAAAACTTACAGCAGCTTCTTAGTTACTTGGAAATAAAACTCAAAACGCCCCAGACAATAACTGATGATATAGTTGAATACCTGTTATAGCACCGTCCCCTGTAATTATATCTGTAAGTCTATTTGGCTGTTCACATCTGAGCACTGCAATTTCCGCTCATTCTTCTTCCCAGTGTCACTCATGTCCCATCAGGTCTGCTGGGGACCATTTGTGAGCAGCAATTTTCAAACCATTCTACAGATTCTTGATTGGATTTCTGAGCTGTAGCTGAGCCCCTTCCAGGCATTGATTTTATATGTGTGTGTGTATAGATTAGGGGTGAGCGGGTTCGGATTTCTGAAATCCGAACCCCCCCGAGCCCCCCCGATCCGAGTCCGATCCGAGTCAGGCTCGACTTTTCCCGCCTGACTCGGATCTGAAATCGAGGCAAAACGTCATCTTCCCGCCTTCCGAGTCTCGCGGGTTTTGGATCCTATATAAGGTACACACGTCGGCGCCATTTTCTCACTCGGCTGTGGACAGTGAAGAGGGAGGGTGGGAGTTAGGGCTGTGTAGTGTAGTGTAGTGTAGTGCTGCTGTTGTCCACTACTTCAAAGTCCATAGGGGCTGGCTGTGTTGTGCTGTGCTGCTGTTGTTAATAGGGGCTGTGTCCACTACTTCAAAGTCCATAGGGGCTGGCTGGACTGTGTTGTGCAGTCAGTTCTCCATAGGGGCTGTGTCCACTCCAAAGTCCTGTGCAGTGTCCCAGTCCTAAAGGAGTGCTGTAGTGTTGTCCAGGGGGTGCTCTGTCCATCAGGGGTGCTCCCCCCAAGTGCTAAAAAAATAATATATTTTCTGTGTTTGTGAATTGTGTGCGCAGTAGCCGCACGTGCATCAACAAAGTAGTGCCAAGCGTGCGCCTGTGTCATAAGTAAAGGGCCGGCTGGCTTGACCGTTAAGGGTGCTGTAACCCCCGAAAGTACACTCCAGTCCAAACCAAAAAAAAAATTATTTTCTGTGTTTGTGAATTGTGTGCGCAGTAGCCGCACGTGCATCAACAAAGTAGTGCCAAGCGTGCGCCTGTGTCATAAGTAAAGGGCCGGCTGGCTTGACCGTTAAGGGTGCTGTAACCCCCGAAAGTACACTCCAGTCCAAACCAAAAAAAAAATTATTTTCTGTGTTTGTGAATTGTGTGCGCAGTAGCCGCACGTGCATCAACAAAGTAGTGCCAAGCGTGCGCCTGTGTCATAAGTAAAGGGCCGGCTGGCTTGACCGTTAAAGGGTGCTTTAACCCCCAAAGTACACTCCAGTCCAAACAAAAAAAAAAATTATTTTCTGTGTTTGTGAATTGTGTGCGCAGTAGCCGCACGTGCATCAACAAAGTAGTGCCAAGTGTGCGCCTGTGTCATAAGTAAAGGGCCGGCTGGCTTGACCGTTAAAGGGTGCTGTAACCCTCAAAGTACACTCCAGTCCAAACCAAAAAAAAAATTATTTTCTGTGTTTGTGAATTGTGTGCGCAGTAGCCGCATGTGCATCAACAAAGTAGTGCCAAGCGTGCGCCTGTGTCATAAGTAAAGGGCCGGCTGGCTTGACCGTTAATGGGTGCTGTAACCCCCAAAGTACACTCCAGTCCAAACCAAAAAAAAAAATATTTTCTGTTTGTGAATTGTGTGCGCAGTAGCCGCACGTGCATCAACAAAGTAGTGCCAAGTGTGCGCCTGTGTCATAAGTAAAGGGCCGGCTGGCTTGACCGTTAAAGGGTGCTGTAACCCCCGAAAGTACAGTCCAGTCCAAACCAAAAAAAAAATTATTTTCTGTGTTTGTGAATTGTGTGCGCAGTAGCCGCACGTGCATCAACAAAGTAGTGCCAAGCGTGCGCCTGTGTCATAAGTAAAGGGCTGGCTGGCTTGACCGTTAAAGGGTGCTGTAACCCCCAAAGTACACTCCAGTCCAAACCAAAAAAAAAATTATTTTCTGTGTTTGTGAATTGTGTGCGCAGTAGCCGCATGTGCATCAACAAAGTAGTGCCAAGCGTGCGCCTGTGTCATAAGTAAAGGGCCGGCTGGCTTGACCGTTAATGGGTGCTGTAACCCCCAAAGTACACTCCAGTCCAAACCAAAAAAAAAAATATTTTCTGTGTTTGTGAATTGTGTGCGCAGTAGCCGCAAGTGCATCAACAAAGTAGTGCCAAGTGTGCGCCTGTGTCATAAGTAAAGGGCCGGCTGGCTTGACCGTTAAAGGGTGCTGTAACCCCCAAAAGTACAGTCCAGTCCAAACCAAAAAAAAAATTATTTTCTGTGTTTGTGAATTGTGTGCGCAGTAGCCGCACGTGCATCAACAAAGTAGTGCAAGCGTGCGCCTGTGTCATAAGTAAAGGGCTGGCTGGCTTGACCGTTAAAGGGTGCTGTAACCCCCAAAGTACACTCCAGTCCAAACCAAAAAAAAAATTATTTTCTGTGTTTGTGAATTGTGTGCGCAGTAGCCGCACGTGCATCAACAAAGTAGTGCCAAGCGTGCGCCTGTGTCATAAGTAAAGGGCCGGCTGGCTTGACCATTAAAGGGTGCTGTAACCCCCAAAGTACACTCCAGTCCAAACCAAAAAAAAAATTATTTTCTGTGTTTGTGAATTGTGTGCGCAGTAGCCGCACGTGCATCAACAAAGTAGTGCCAAGCGTGCGCCTGTGTCATAAGTAAAGGGCCGGCTGGCTAGACCGTTAAAGGGTGCTGTAACCCCCGAAAGTACACTCCAGTCCAAACCAAAAAAAAAATTATTTTCTGTGTTTGTGAATTGTGTGCGCAGCAGCTGCACGTGCATCAACAAAGTAGTGCCAAGCGTGCGCCTGTGTCTTAAGTAAAGGGCCGGCTGGCTTGACCGTTAAAGGGTTCTGTAACCCCCAAAGTACACTCCAAACCAAAAAAATATATATTTTCTGTGTTTGTGACTTGTGTGCACTGTGGCTGCACGTGCATCAACAAAGGAGCAGCGCCAAGCGTGCGCCTGTGTCCCATAAGTAAAGAGCCAGCTAGCTCATTTCTTAAAGGGTGGTGTAACCCACAAAGTGCACTACTCTCCAGCAAAAATAAAAAAATATTTTCTGTGTTTGTGTGCGCTTTAGCCGCACGTATATATATCAATATAACATAAATGGAGGACCAAACTTTCTCCGATAAAAATAAAATAGGGAAAGATCAAGAACCACTTCCTCCTAGTGCTGTTGCTGCTGCTGGGAGTTGTTCATCATCCCAGAGAGGAAGTAGGAACATCACTACTTTTACTAAACAATTGACCCTCCAACAGTCCCTAGCGATGAGGATGAAGTACGACAGCAGTCATCCTGAAGCAAAACGTATAACTGAGGCCTTGACTGCTATGTTGGTGTTAGACGTGCGTCCGGTATCCGACATTAGTGCAGTGGGATTTAGACAATTGATGGAGGTAGTGTGTCCTCGGTTCCAAATCCCGTCTAGATTCCACCTGCATCCTCAAAGCAGCAGCGACAAGCGTGCGTCTGTCTGTTAAAGGGTGGTGACACCCTCAAAGTGTGCTACACAAACAATTAAAATATTGTTCTTTTTTTTTCTGTCTTTGTGAAATGTGTGGGCTGTAGCCGCACCTGCATCCTTAAAGCAGCAGCGACAAGCGTGCGTCTGTCTGTTAAAGGGTGGTGACACCCTCAAAGTGTGCTACACAAACAATAAAAATATTCTTCTTCTTTTTTCTGTCTTTGTGAATTGTGTGGGCTGTAGCCGCACCTGCATCCTTAAAGCAGCAGCGACAAGCGTGCGTCTGTCTGTTAAAGGGTGGTGACACCCTCAAAGTGTGCTACACAAACAATAAAAATATTCTTCTTTTTTCTGTCTTTGTGAATTGTGTGGGCTGTAGCCGCACTTGCATCCTCAAAGCAGCAGCGACAAGCGTGCGTCTGTCTGTTAAAGGGTGGTGACACCCTCAAAGTGTGCTACACAAACAATAAAAATATTCTTCTTCTTTTTTCTGTCTTTGTGAATTGTGTGGGCTGTAGCCGCACCTGCATCCTTAAAGCAGCAGCGACAAGCGTGCGTCTGTCTGTTAAAGGGTGGTGACACCCTCAAAGTGTGCTACACAAACAATAAAAATATTGTTCTTTTTTTTTCTGTCTTTGTGAAATGTGTGGGCTGTAGCCGCACCTGCATCCTTAAAGCAGCAGCGACAAGCGTGCGTCTGTCTGTTAAAGGGTGGTGACACCCTCAAAGTGTGCTACACAAACAATTAAAATATTGTTCTTTTTTTTTCTGTCTTTGTGAATTGTGTGGGCTGTAGCCGCACTTGCATCCTCAAAGCAGCAGCGACAAGCGTGCGTCTGTCTGTTAAAAGGTGTTGTAACTCTCAAAGTGCTCCAAAAAATCAAATTTTTTTTTTTAATGTGTTTGTGACTTGTGTGCGATGTAGCCACACTTGCATCCTCAAAGCAGCAGCGACAAGCGTGCGTCTGTCTGTTAAAGGGTGGTGACACCCTCAAAGTGTGCTACACAAACAATAAAAATATTCTTCTTCTTTTTTCTGTCTTTGTGAATTGTGTGGGCTGTAGCCGCACCTGCATCCTTAAAGCAGCAGCGACAAGCGTGCGTCTGTCTGTTAAAGGGTGGTGACACCCTCACAGTGTGCTACACAAACAATTAAAATATTGTTCTTTTTTTTTCGGTCTTTGTGAAATGTGTGGGCTGTAGCCGCACCTGCATCCTTAAAGCAGCAGCGACAAGCGTGCGTCTGTCTGTTAAAGGGTGATGTAACTCTCAAAGTGCTCCAAAAAATAAAAAACTATTTTTGTAATGTGTTTGTGACTTGTGTGCGATGTAGCCGCACTTGCATCCTCAAAGCAGCAGCGACAAGCGTGCGTCTGTCTGTTAAAGGGTGGTGACACCCTCAAAGTGTGCTACACAAACAATAAAAATATTCTTCTTCTTTTTTCTGTCTTTGTGAATTGTGTGGGCTGTAGCCGCACCTGCATCCTTAAAGCAGCAGCGACAAGCGTGCGTCTGTCTGTTAAAGGGTGGTGACACCCTCAAAGTGTGCTACACAAACAATTAAATTATTGTTCTTTTGTTTTCGGTCTTTGTGAAATGTGTGGGCTGTAGCCGCACCTGCATCCTTAAAGCAGCAGCGACAAGCGTGCGTCTGTCTGTTAAAGGGTGGTGACACCCTCAAAGTGTGCTACACAAACAATAAAAATATTCTTCTTTTTTCTGTCTTTGTGAATTGTGTGGGCTGTAGCCGCACTTGCATCCTCAAAGCAGCAGCGACAAGCGTGCGTCTGTCTGTTAAAGGGTGGTGACACCCTCAAAGTGTGCTACACAAACAATAAAAATATTCTTCTTCTTTTTTCTGTCTTTGTGAATTGTGTGGGCTGTAGCCGCACCTGCATCCTTAAAGCAGCAGCGACAAGCGTGCGTCTGTCTGTTAAAGGGTGGTGACACCCTCAAAGTGTGCTACACAAACAATAAAAATATTCTTCTTTTTTTTCTGTCTTTGTGAAATGTGTGGGCTGTAGCCGCACTTGAATCCTCAAAGCAGCAGCGACAAGCGTGCGTCTGTCTGTTAAAGGATTACATCGGTGACAGCATCCAAGTAGGCATGTCAGACAGTCCGTACCTGTACTGGCAGGAAAAAGAAGCAATTTGGAGGTCCCTGTACAAACTGGCTCTATTTTACCTGAGTTGCCCCCCCTCCAGTGTGTACTCCGAAAGAGTGTTTAGTGCAGCCGGGAACCTTGTCAGCGAAAGGCGTAGGAGGTTGCTTCCACAAAATGTGGAGAAGATGATGTTCATAAAATGAATTATCAACTCTTCCAGGGAGACCAGCCTCCAGAACGTACAGAGGGACCTGTGGTTCCAGCAGGGACAAATTAATACTCTGTGAGGATGAGGATGTACACACTGAAGAGGGTGAGGAATCGGTGGATGAGGAGGATGAGGATGACATCTTTCCTCCATAGAGCCAGTTTGTGCAGGGACAGATTAATTGCCAGCTTGTTTTGTGGGGGCCCAAACGAACCAATCATTTCAGCCACAGTTGTGTGGCAGACCCTGGCGCTGAAATGATTGGTTTGTTAAAGTGTGCATGTCCTGTTTATACAACACAAGGGTGGGTGGGAGGGCCCAAGGACAATTCCATCTTGCACCTCTTTTTTTTCTTTGCATTATGTACAGTTTGGGGCCTAGTTTTTCAATGCCATCCTGTCTGCCACTGCAGTTTCACGCCTAGATGGGTCACGTGGTTGTGCCGCCCACTCGTGTCGCTTAGCATAGTCATCCAGCTACCTCGGTGCAACCTTTTGGACATAAAAACACTATTGTGAGGTGTGAGGTATTCAGAATAGACTGGAAATGAGTGGAAATTAAGGTTATTGAGGTTAATAATAGCATAGGAGCAGAAAAAGCTACAAATTCTGTGATTTTAGCTGTTTTTATGCTTTTTTTCAAAAAAATACAGATCCAAAACACAAAACCCAGAACCCAAAACACGGAAGGGTGGTTTTGGCAAAACCAATCCAGATCCAAAACACGAAGAAAGATCCAGATCCAAAACCAAAACACAAAACACGAAAAGTGGCCGGTGCACACCCCTAGTATAGATAGAACCATACAATGTGGCTTTTGGTTCATGCTATGTCAGTGAAGACAGGGCTGCATGTGACAGGGTCAGGGATGTGAGGAGGAGAATAGAGGCAGCAGGAAGCCACAGACTGAGAGTTATATAGTGGATGGTGTAGGGTCCTCCCTGCAGCACGAAGTATATGAGTAGATGAGTTATATGTTAGTGAAGGCAGGACTGCATGTGACAGGGGCAGTGACATGATGTGAGGAGGGGAATGGAGGCAGCAGGAAGCCGCAGACTGAGAGTTAAATAGTAGAGTATGCAGGGTCCCCAGCAGCACAGAGTATATTAGGAGACAGAGGCAGTAGGAAGTTATATAGTAGAATATGCAGGGTCCCCAGCAACACAGGGTCTATTACAGAGTTG
This sequence comes from Taudactylus pleione, assembly GCA_031769625.1. Classification (NCBI taxonomy): domain Eukaryota; kingdom Metazoa; phylum Chordata; class Amphibia; order Anura; family Myobatrachidae; genus Taudactylus; species Taudactylus pleione. The sequence continues at coordinate 991,867 of JAUIMM010000132.1, read as the reverse complement.
CCTACCTTTGAATATCTCTTCCCGGGAGAAGCCCGGGTAAGAGAAGCAGGACGGAGGCAAAGGGGGGCGGGGCCTGAAGATTCACGCCATTAAGCCCCGCCCCCTCGCGGTAAATTGCCGCGATTGGCTAGAATTTGCATAAGGACAGGGCCAAATGACGTGATTCATGTAGAATCATGTTTTAAGCCCCGCCCCCTACACGGGGACCCGCGATCGCCGCGGGTATTCTCCTCATTCTACCCACTTCACTAGGATGTGGGCAGAATGCGGGAGAAATGTCTACCCTTCCGGGGGTGCGGGGGGTTAACCGAAAAATCGGGAGCCTCCCGCGAAAACCTGGAGGGTAGGCATGTATGGTCTATTAGGAGATAGAGGCAGTAGGAAGTTATAAAGTAGAATATGCAGGGTCCCCAGCAGCACAGGGTATATTAGGAGATAGAGGCAGTAGGAAGCTATATAGTATAATATGCAGGGTCCCCAGAAGCACAGAGTATATTAGGAGATAGAGGCAGTAGGACGTTATATAGTAGAGTATGCAGGGTCCCCAGCAGCACAGAGTATATTAGGAGATAGAGGCAGTAGGAAGTTATACAGTAGAATATGCAGGGTCCCCAGAAGCACAGAGTATATTAGGAGATAGAGGCAGTAGGACGTTATACAGTAGAATATGCAGGGTCCCCAGCAGCACAGAGTATATTAGGAGATAGAGGCAGTAGGACGTTATATAGTAGAATATGCAGGGTCCCCAGCAGCACAGAGTATATTAGGAGATAGAGGCAGTAGGACGTTATATAGTAGAATATGCAGGGTCCCCAGCAGCACAGAGTATATTAGGAGATAGAGGCAGTAGGACATTATATAGCAGAATATGCAGGGACCACAGAAGCACAGGGTATATTAGGAGATAGAGGCAGTAGGAAGCTATATAGTAGAATATGCAGGGACCCCAGAAGCACAAAGTATATTAGGAGATAGAGGTAGTAGGAAGTTATATAGTAGAATATGCAGGGTCCCCAGCAGCACAGAGTATATTAGGAGATAGAGGCAGTAGGACGTTATATAGCAGAATATGCAGGGACCCCAGCAGCACTGGGTATATTAGGAGATAGAGGCAGTAGGAAGCTATAAAGTAGAATATGCAGGGACCCCAGCAGCACAGAGTATATTAGGAGACAGAGGCAGTAGGAAGTTATATATATGCAGGGTCCCCAGCAGCACAGAGTATATTAGGAGATAGAGGCAGTAGGACGTTATATAGTAGAATATGCAGGGTCCCCAGCAGCACAGAGTATATTAGGAGATAGAGGCAGTAGGACGTTATATAGTAGAATATGCAGGGTCCCCAGCAGCACAGAGTATATTAGGAGATAGAGGCAGTAGGACATTATATAGCAGAATATGCAGGGACCCCAGAAGCACAGGGTATATTAGGAGATAGAGGCAGTAGGAAGCTATATAGTAGAATATGCAGGGACCCCAGAAGCACAAAGTATATTAGGAGATAGAGGCAGTAGGAAGTTATATAGTAGAATATGCAGGGTCCCCAGCAGCACAGAGTATATTAGGAGATAGAGGCAGTAGGACGTTATATAGCAGAATATGCAGGGACCCCAGCAGCACAGGGTATATTAGGAGATAGAGGCAGTAGGAAGCTATAAAGTAGAATATGCAGGGACCCCAGCAGCACAGAGTATATTAGGAGACAGAGGCAGTAGGAAGTTATATAGTAGAATATGCAGGGTCCCCAGCAGCACAGAGTATATTAGGAGATAGAGGCAGTAGGACGTTATATAGCAGAATATGAAGGGTCCCCAGCAGTACAGAGTATATTAGGAGATAGAGGCAGTAGGACGTTATATAGCAGAATATGAAGGGTCCCCAGCAGTACAGAGTAGTGATGTTAGAATCTCTGGCAATGGAAATTCATACATGCAACATGTTTCCCATTTACCTGTTTACATCTCACATTATTTAGAGATGCAGAAATTGGGACATGGAGTTGTCTTTGCCCTCGGCTACAGTGCAATATCATCCGTCATCATGCTAGTTTCCAGTCAGCAAAGGCTTAGACTAAATTCACTACAACAACGGTAAAGTTGTTGGTGAGCCTGCGTGCCTCACGCCCATGTGATGTTACTGGTTCCTTGTTATTTGCTAGACTAGGGATGGCCATCGACCATTGATGATTAACAAACATCAATTGTTAAGCACTGATGGTCGATGATTTTGCCATCAATGTCAGTAATCCAATGGTTCACCACCATCGATAGCACAGAGCCAAACTATTTATTTTTCCCCCTCCATGTGCCAGGGCACGGAGCTTACCTCCACCACTACCACAACATGTGAAGCCCTGCCCCCACTCCCTGATTGGCCCACTGTCCGGTCAGTATTAAAACAAGGATGACCATCGGTTGATGAAACCATAGATGGTTCACAGCCAGTGGCGTAACTAGGGCAGGGCCTCCGGGTTCCGTGGAACCAGAGTCGCGGGGTTTCACGCTACAGGCTTGTCCTAGTCAGCCAGTGTAGTGCAGTGAATGCGGTTGCACTACACATTTACCCAGACATCGCCACCGGCGCTGCGGCGATGTGTGTGTTTCAGCAGCCAATGAGAGTCAGACAGGCTCTCATTGGCTGCTGCGCCCGCTGCCAGAGCCGGGCTGGAGCTCACTCGTAAGCTCCGCCTTCAGGCTCCTGCAGTGGGTGATGCAGAGCAGGACCGAGTGGGAGGACAGAGACAGAGGAGCAGCGGCAGGAATGGGGATTCAGGTAAGCCTGTTTTTTATGTTTTGTGTGTGTATGTCTGTGTGTGATAACTACTGGTGGCCTGCATAAGGGGGACCACTACTGGGAGGGCACTGTGTAAGGGGCACTAATCAGGGCAAGGTTGCATAAGAGGGATCACAGACAAATCACAGGTGCATAACTCTAAATTACTGATTATATATAAATACATTATGCAATAAAATTTTGCAATAAATAAATAGAAGTTTTTAGCATAATCATGGCCAAGGTTATGGGCCTACCCACCATATCCAGGTAACCTCTGTAGGGTAGGTCCCTAACATACTACGGTTCAAATCCATAGCGCAGGACACCCCAAAGCCAGCTCAGCCGAGCCACCCAGAGCATAGCTCTAATGAGAAAGGTGAAGTAAAGTAAGATAGGTAAGAGCAGCTACGGCTCCATATACTGTAGGATAGAGAAGTGAAAATACAAATATAATAAACAAACAGTAAAAGTGTTAAAATGTGCAAAAAAGGAAAAATGTGTTATAATGCGATGTCCTGAAGCAGACCAACCAAAGCAATCCAGGGGACCTGGATATGGTGGGTAGGCCCATAACCTTGGCCATGATTATGCTAAAAACCTCTATTTATTGCAAATTATTATTGCATAATGTATTTGTATATAATTAGTAATTTGGAGTTGTGCACTTATGATTTGTCTTTTTCTGTGCCAGCTGCTCAGAGGAGCAGCTGCTGGGGAAATCAAAGTTGTGATGATCCCTATGTTCCAAATATATTATTATTATTATTAGCCTTAATCCAAGTGATTTATCTGCAGTCTACATGCAGATCCTTCATTGTAGCGTTAGGCGGCCTCAGCAGCGCCCCCTGGTCCCGGTACCCTGCGCAGCTGCCTAATGGTAGCTCCGCCCCTGATAATATTCTCTTGTGAGTCCTGTGGCCAAACAATTCCTCACACACAGACTGTGTAACAGATTATTATAGTCTGCTCAGTCTTATCACACAAATGTTTATGTAGTTCTTACAATGCTAATAAATGAGCCATGCATTAATACATAGGTTCTATGCATCCTTCTCCTTTTACACAGCGACTACACTGTCCTACAGGCACCAGGCAGTCAGTCAGTTAGGGATTTTTCCCTGGCACAGCTAGAGTTAAATGTCTATAAGGTGATTGTGATGCGTCATAATAGCCGGTGACATCACAGACATTGGGTTAGTGAGGTTTGTACTGTAACCTCTCAGTGCTGCACTGACTCTCAGCCAGTGTAGTATATTTTCTCTTATTGCTCACGCAGCAAGACTTTGGAATATGATTTCCTATTTTATTATTTTATTTCTGTGTCTGATGACACCTACGGAGATCTGCGGCAGGCCTATTCCACCAGCACATACTGACGCCGCCATAGATGGTGCTACCGCTACCGGGGAACATCATCAGGAGCACCATCATCTTCACCACCAGGGGCAGCATGAGGCACGCGGGTTAGTGCAGGAATCAGTATCAGGGACGATCAAGTGGCTGCTAATAGCGGTTGTCGTCTGTGCAGTGTTTATCTGCTGCTGTCTATATTGCTCCTATAAATGCCTGCATAGGTACGGGGATAGTATCCCGACTGAGCAATTAGCAGCACTGTAAGGAAAGCGGCAATTCCATCTGCCAGCTCCACCTGCGGCAATAACATCTGCCAACTCCACCTGCGGCAATAACATCTCCCAACTCCACCTGCACCAATAACAACTCCCAACTCCACCTGCGCCAATAACAACTGCCAGCTCCGCCTGCGGCAATAACATCTGCAAGTTTCCACCAGGCATCATGATCTCCTCCTACCACATTGATTATCTGCCTCCTGCATCCATGTGACCTATACACCAGACCTTTTCCAGCAGGATGGTTGGGACAGTCACACTCTACAGTAGTGGATTTACTGCTAGGCAACACAAGGGGGACCCGCCGACAGGGCCGTATAATGGAGGCAGGCTCGGTGCATTGATAAGGACAGCTGCCGGGTGCTGGCTCCAGCTTACTGCTCTGTGGAAGTGAATCCCCCGCTGAGACAAGCTAACTGCTGCCTCCAGGCAGGGGGCATGGTGTGGGCGGAGCCACCAGCGCTGATGGGGAGTTGGGGGCGGGTGCAGTGATGCATTGTGCCAATCACCTTTAGCACCGCCCCCAGCACGGAGTGACAGTTATGGTGCGTACACACTGGGCGATTAAAGTGGACGACTGAACGATAACGATATCGTTATCGTTCAGTCGTCCACTTTATCGTCCATTTTTAACACAAAAAAGATGACCGATGACGACGACGCGCGTTCCCGCGGGTCGTTCGTCATCCTCGTTCATCGGGCTGACATGCAGGCCAACCTGACGACCTCGTCAGGTTGCTGCATGTCAGGGAATGGGTGAGAGAGCCCGGCGCTGAACGATATCGCTAATGATATCGTTCAGCGGCTGTGCTCAATGTCATGAACGACATTGAGCACAGCCTGCCGGGGACACACTAGACGATATCGCACAGGGAGCATATCGTCTAGTGTGTATGCACCATATGAAGATGACGGCTCGTCCATTCCAGAATCACATCTATGGCCGCACATACAGTAAGTAACCTGTGCTCCTCCCCCTCCCCTCTGTGCTTCCTGTCTCAGCTCCTCTGTCCTTGTCCTGCTCGCTGTACTTCCATTATATGTCTGTCTGTCTCCCCCAGTCTGTCTGTATGTCTCCATGTCCCCTCCCCCCATAAGCCCATAAGCAGTGTGTATGTCTCCATGTCTCCCCAGGCCCCAGTGTGTCTCTGTATCATCTTTGTTTATCATTTATCCCCCATCACCCATGTTTTCCTGTACCCCCACCACCCATGTTTTCCTGTACCCCCACCACCCATCTATCAATGGTGCCCCTACCACTGTTCTTCTTACCCTGCTCCTCATCCCATCACTCCCTTTCTATTGTCACTTATCCTCCTTCTCCCCTCACCCTCCACTTCCTTCTCTCCTGAAGGTGATGGCGTCCTGCTGGGCGACGATCAGAGGTGGGGAGGAGAAACCTGAGCATGCCAGGTCAGCACCATCTTCTGTCTTCTCTATAACGCTGCTGTCACTGGTGAAAACCCTGACGGCAGTAACATACACCAGTAATATGAGCAGCACAGACATTATGGCGGTACTTTTATCTCCACATTACCTGTTCTATCAGCAGATTCTTTAAAAAATGTTTTATTCCTTGCAATATATTTTTTGTTTATGTAGAATTTTCATTTATTTATTTTTTCTTGTAGGGACAGGTGGGGGGCCCCCAGACCAGTAACTTGCCTGGGGCCCCATGAAGTGTAAATCTGCCTCTGACACTCTATGATGGATGATGCATCCACAGAACATTATCAGGACCGGCATCGGGAAGAACATCAGGACAGGCATCAGGCATCATGATCACATCCTACCACATTATCTGCCTCCTGCATCCATGGGACCTACACGCCAGACCTTTTCCAGCAGGACGGTTGGGACGGTCACACTCTATCATGGGTGATGCATCCATGGAACATTATCAGGACCAGCATCGGGAACAGCATCAGGACCGGCATCAGGCATCATTGTACATAGTGAAGAATACTATATATGACACGCTACAAGCAATGTATGCCATGCCTTACAACAATGCCTCCTGCCGGCTGTAGCCACAATGGGACAATACATTATATATTATATTATACAGTAATATAGTACAACTTGCTGAATGTGGAAGAATAAAATGTGTTATTATAACCTAGAGGTAATGATGTGATTTGTGCTGTTAGTCATTGCTGAGCTCTGTCACACGGCTCTGGGACACACTCACTGTTACATGGAAATGACCAAACTGAGTTATGCTGGGGGACCTGCATGCAGGCATTGGTAGGGGCTGTGGCTTCATAATTACATCTGACTAAGGCGCAAATTTATCAATCATTGGGTTTTAGACCCAATAACTGTAACTTCTTATCGCTGCTATTCGTGGCAATAAGAAATGATATACCGCCACAATGTATTATTATACACATGCAGGGACAGGGGCTGGGATGTGTTAGGAGTGAAGTGGTCACATCAGTGGTCACATCACTCCTCTTTTGGGAATTCTACGCATACGTGGTCTACTGACCTTGCATGTGCGGTGGCCATTGCTGGGGAGGGTTCCGGACGTTTACAGTCTGGCCCCCGCCCCCTGAAGCTGTTAACAGCAGTTTAAAATTATGGTAAGTATGTTGAGAGGCACCCCAGGCACAAAGCAGCTAACGCCATGTGAAGATGCCCTACGCTCCTCGGAATGATGGGGACCGGGCTCTGCGGCTCTGAGTCATCTTTTGCAGTAGAGATCTTTGATCTCTCTTGTTTTAGGCCGATGTTAAATAGCCCCAATATTTAAATCATTTTATTTAAAAAGGACTTAATAAATAGGCCCAGAGGAGTAGCTAGGTGCCAGGGTATGTTTCGGCGCCCCCCCATCCCATGTACTGAATTGGGGGCATGGCCAACATGTGGGGATATGTTACATTTGAAAATATAACAAATTTTAAAATCCTAAATTGGTCACAGAGGGCCTGATTTAGCAAGGATCTCAAATGCGGAGGTGCACGCGGGCGATCTTTGCAATAATGCAAATGCAGCAGGAGGTGTATGACACCCCCTGTATGACACCCCTTGTATGACACCCCCTGTATGACCCCCCCTGTATGACACTCCCTGTATGACCCCCCCTGTACGACACCCCCTGCTGCATTTGCGATCCCAGCACTGTGACCGAGGTCGCAGGCTGGGATCACCATCACGACCATCAGTGATCGATGGTTGCGATGGTGAACGGCGCTGGGCGGCCAGCCAGCTGTGTAAGCCTCAGCTTACTCTGCCTGGCCGGCATGCGAGCCCCGAAGACTGCGTACGTCCATGCAGTCTCTGGGCTGCCCACTCCCAGAAAACGAGGTGGACACACCCTGTTTCCAGGAACGGCAGCCGACTCCGCACCTGCACCACCCCTTAAATGCCTCTGCCTGTCAATCAGGCAAAGGCATTTAAGGGTCTGCGTGCGATTAAGCAGGACCCATTCTGCACACTCACAGAATGGGTCCTGCACACGCGCAGATTCACGATAACTGGGAATCTGCGTCCAGCAGTGCATTTTTTTCATATAGTAAATACATTTATTTTCATATACTGTAGTACATACATTTATTTTCATATACTGTAGTACATACATTTATTTTCATATAGTAAATGCATTTTTTTTTATATAGTACATTTTTTATGAATGTCAGTGGCAGTGCCCCCCCCCCTCACTGATTATAGCAGGTTCCTGATCCTTTATATATATTATTGCACCCATCAGTCAGTGAACTGTTGATTATATATCAGTGGGGCACTGATATAGATAATGAAATATATATATATATGTCAGTGGCCCACTGATATATAATCAACGTAACACTGACTGATGGGTGCAATAATAAATCTAAGGTGTGGGGACCTGCTACAATCAGGGGGGGGGGCACTGGGCACAGGGCCGGATTAACAATGGGGCGGGTGGAGCTGCAGCTCCAGGCCCTCCCATGAAAATAGGCCCACACCACCAAGAAGGATCCGCTGGAGACAGGAATAATTTTTTTTTCCTGTTGGAACAAGTGGCCGTCCGATGACCTGCCCTTACAAACCCCACACCCATCAACTACCTGCAGTCCGCACCACCCTCCCCCCCCATCCGGGAAAACCTAGTCCTGGCTGCCTTGATTATGTATAGAGCGGCGCAGTAGAAGGCTTTGCTTCACAAGCCCTCCCTGCGCCGGGTAGTGTGCCTCAGCTCCTCCTCTTTGCCATGTGATGTCTAGCCGCGTGACGTCACATAGGCGCCGACGCGCCGGGCTCTCGTGGGTGGTTGTCGGAATAAGGAGGAGACGGACCTGACACCAAGAGCACCTGACCTTCCTGTCAGTGCAGTGCCAGTGGGGAGAAGACCCGTGGAAGCCGAAGGTGCAAGCATGGAAGAGGGGTCGAGGCAGAGGAACAGACAAGAGAGAAGAAGGTAAGTGAACTACGGAGGGGGGTGCAGAGTGAGGGGGGAGGGGAGGAAGCAGAGGGGTGCAGAGAGGGGGGAGGGAATGAACACCATAATGGACACAAAGAGGGGTTTATACTAATGGATACAGAGGGAGGAAGGACATAATGCAGACAGATGAGGGGACATAATGATAAACACAGAAGGGGGCATAATATTGGATATGGGTAGGCACATGAAAATGAACACAGGGGGATGGCACATACTAATGGACAGAGGCAGGGCATGATTAACATAGAGGGGGGAACATAATAATGGGGATGGGGGGTATAATAATGGACACGGTGGGGGAAGACATAATAATGGATACAGGGGGGAAAGACATAATAATGCACACAGATGGGGGGTATAATAATAGACACGGGGGGCATAATAATGAACACGGGACACCCACATAATAATGGATACAGAGGGGGTGCGGCACATACTAATGGACACTGTGGGGGCATAATAAAGAACACGGGGGAAGATAATGAACACAGAGGGGGGTGGGGCATACTAATTGACACAGAGGGGGAAGGACATAATAATGCACACAGATAGGGGGACATAATAGACACATAGGGGACATAATAATGGACACATGGGGTATGGCACATACTAATGTACACAGAGGGGGGAATAATAAATAACAGTAGGGGGACATAATAATGGACACATGGGGTATGGCACATACTAATGTACACAGAGGGGGGAATAATAAATAACAGTAGGGGGACATAATAATGGACACATGGGGTATGGCACATACTAATGTACACAGAGGGGGGAAGAATAAATAACAGTAGGGGGACATAATAATGGACATATGGGGTATGGCACATACTAATGTACACAGAGGGGGGAATAATAAATAACAGTAGGGGGACATAATAATGGACACATGGGGTATGGCACATACTAATGTACACAGAGGGGGGAATAATAAATAACAGTAGGGGGACATAATAATGGACACATGGGGTATGGCACATACTAATGGACACTGACTGGAGGCATAATGAAGAACACACGGGGGGCATAATAATGGACACAGAGGGGGGTGGCACATACTAATGGACACAGAAGGGGGAATAATAACACAGAGGGGGAACATAATAATGGACACGGGGGGGCATAATAATAGAGACAGAGGGGGTATGGCACACATTAATGGACACAGACTAAGGGCATAATAATGGACACGGGGGATGGCACATACTAGTGGACAGAGAGGGGGGGCATAATAATGGACAAAGGGTGAGGGACATAATAATGAACACGGGGGACATAATAATGTACACATGGGGGGGAAAAATAATGGACACAGAGGAGGGGGGAGTACATAATAATGGACACAGGAGGGGTAGCACAACACAGAACATACAGATGAGGGGGCAGCACAACACAGAACATACAGATGAGATGTGAGTGAGGGGTATTTGTGTGTCTGTTATGTGGTCAGGGAATGATGTGAGTGAGGGGTATTTGTGTGTCTGTTGTGTGGTCAGGGAATGATGTGAGTGAGGGGTATTTGTGTGTCTGTTGTGTGGTCAGGGAATGATGTGAGTGAGGGGTATTTGTGTGTCTGTTGAGTGGTCAGGGAATGATGTGAGTGAGGGGTATTTGTGTGTCTGTTGTGTGGTCAGGGAATGAATTGAGTGAGGGGTATTTGTGTGTCTGTTGTGGTGTCAGGGAATTATGTGAGTGAGGGGTATTTGTGTGTCTGTTGTGGTGTCAGGGAATTATGTGAGTGAGGGGTATTTGTGTGTCTGTTGTGTGGTCAGGGAATGATGTGAGTGAGGGGTATTTGTGTGTCTGTTGTGTGGTCAGGGAATGATGTGAGTGAGGGGTATTTGTGTGTCTGTTGTGTGGTCAGGGAATGATGTGAGTGAGGGGTATTTGTGTGTCTGTTGTGTGGTCAGGGAATGATGTGAGTGAGGGGTATTTGTGCGTCGGTTACCTGGTCAGGGCATGATGGCAAGTGAGGGGTATTTGTGCATCTGTTATGAGGGGTATATCAGTGTGTCAGCATTAGGGTCAGGAAGTGGTGGTGAGAGGGATCACAGATGTTGAAATATGGGTCCGGTGAGCGATAGTGAATGATGGGTACTTCAGTGTTTGAGAGATGGCCTCCATGAGTGGTAGTGGGTAAGAGGTTCGGCATATAGCATTGATTGATGGGTGAAAGGTGTTTCAGTGGGTGGTGGGTAATGTAGTGTAGTACAGGCAGCAATACTTACATCTGTGCCTACACAAAGGTAGTGCGATAGGTGACTACTATCGGCCTACCAATATGTATGTGGGGGGGGCACATATATATATATATATGTGTGTGTATATGTATAATATATATGTGTGTGTGTATATATGTATATGTGTGTGTATATGTATAATATATATGTGTGTGTATATATATATATATGTGTGTGTGTATATATGTATATGTGCGCAAAGTGGGGAGGTGCTAGACCACTCCCCAATATACTGGCCACGCCCCCCACATCGTTAGTCACACCCCTGTTACACTGGTCACACCCCTGTTACACTGGTCACACCCCTGTTACACTGGTCACACCCCTGCGGCAGCATACAATAGGCCCTTCATAAATTTCAGCTCCAGGCCCATTTGGACCTTAATCTGGCACTGACTGGGCACTATCATTGACTCCCTCTTACTGACCACCCCTATAAATGATATGGTACATACTGTATTAGCCTGCCTAAGGCTATAAACAAAGTGCAGCCAGAGCCAGAAGTTTGTTCCTGGTGCGGTGCTGTGCGGCGCCTCCCGGGCAGCTCCACTCTCCACACTCCCTTCTCTAGACTGTCTCCCCGCCTGACGTCATTCTGCGCTCCTGTCCTGAGTGGTGCGACGTCACATGTGCCACTCGGGTCAGGAGCGCAGCATGAGAAATCCTACGCGCGGCTCAGGCTGTCACTGTCTGACAGCTGCGAGCCGTGGGCGGCGGCGCGGCGCCAGTCAGGCTGCGGCACGCCCTCTATCATTCTCAGTGCCTGGAACTTGCGCTCCACCGGAGCCGCCCTCCCTACGCCCCTGAATAGGCCTCTATATGGAATGGGATTGAAAAGCCGCCGGTTTAAATCCTGACAGCGGGTGCCCGACTGGTTGAGATCACGATTGGGGCAGGTAAGTATACTAACCCTTCTCTGTCCCCCCCTTAACCCTCCCTTAGTGGTGTTTAACCCTAACCTCCCCCTGGGGTCCTAAACCTAACCCCTCCTCCCAGCACCCTAAACCTAACCCTCCTGAGGGGGCTGCCTAACCTCCCCCCGGTGGTGCCTAAAACACCCCCCTTGGTGTACCTAACCCTAATCCCCCCCAAACCTAAGGCTAACGTCGCTAGACTCCCTAACACTAACCCTCCCCCGCGCGGCTATCACCTTCGTTCGGGCTGGCGTCCTCGGCATTCCGACGTCGGGATGCCTGCTATTTTGAGTGACAGGAGGAGGCGTATGTGGGTGGTAACAGGGGAAGGTGCTTGAAAACGATGAGTGGAATTCAGAACGCAGACGTGCTTAAAGGTCAAAACGGGCATTTTAAGGGAGTGCATAATTAATACAGCAGCGTCATTGACCACGTCACTTGGTTGTTTTATAGTCAGAACTGCTCGCAAGATAGCGGTAGGAAAAACCAACCACAAGAATAGCGAGCAGTTCATATGCTGTTCGATGTACTCGATTAATCTAATAAATAGCGGACATGACATATGGTGCGAGCGGCAAGGGGGCGTATATTTCAAAATTACGACCGCAAGTTTTGTTCGCTCGTTCAGACATAGAGGCGTGAACAGACCGCAAAGAGCGAACGGTTCATTTGAATAGCCACCCCTTTTTTCTGAACGAACGACCGCAAATAGCGTCTGGCTCTGAATCAGGGCCCCTGTCCCTTATGAGGTCTGCAAATCAGGACTGTGCCGTCACAATCTGCACTGATGGGAGGTATGCACATACACTTTACTACAGGGGATTTAAATCTTTGAAAATAATTCCACTTTAACAATTTTCTTGAGACTGAATAAAGACAAATACCATTAAAATTGTCATTCATGTGAATCACCCCAGGACACTCACTGATATACATCAAGGAAGATTTGCCACAATGCCATGAATGTGAGTGACAAGCTGAGGACCTTACTGGAACATATTACAGCTCAGTAACATGGTAATCATACTACATAGGACAGAAACTGCCAGCACAATGGATGCAAATGGATTCTCCGAGCAAGTAGGAGCTGTCAGAACTGACCCATTCTTTCCTTATGAAAGGTTAATAAGACACATTGTATCCAGACTAATTATATGGTAAGTCAGGTCAGTGCAATGTATGCATCCCAGGCACCATGGTAACCCTCAGTACCGTTGCCAGGGTAACAATCCAGGACTGTTTACTTCAATTTTGATACATTTTATCTTAGAACCTCAGTTCTTAATTTTTCGCCTGATTCTCTAGCGACTGACGGCTCCAAAACTTCACAATTAATCACCTGCTGTCGCAGGACGTTTTAATTAGTCATTCTGTCAGCAATACAGCTTTTGTGGGTAGTCAGAAATAAAAGTCTGCATTTGGCATACATAATTCTAGATAGAGGTGTTTAGGGAGTTTACAAATGAATTGTTGGAAGTAGGGGTGAGCGGGTTCGGATTTCTGAAATCCGAACCCCCCCGAGCCCCCCCGATCCGAGTCCGATCCGAGTCAGGCTCGACTTTTCCCGCCTGACTCGGATCTGAAATCGAGGCAAAACGTCATCATCCCGCCTTCCGAGTCTCGCGGGTTTTGGATCCTATATAAGGTACCCGCGTCGGCGCCATTTTCTCACTCGGCTGTGGACAGTGAAGAGGGAGGGTGGGAGTTAGGGCTGTGTAGTGTAGTGTAGTGTAGTGCTGCTGTTGTCCACTACTTCAAAGTCCATAGGGGCTGGCTGTGTTGTGCTGCTGTTGTTAATAGGGGCTGTGTCCACTACTTCAAAGTCCATAGGGGCTGGCTGGACTGTGTTGTGCAGTCAGTTCTCCATAGGGGCTGTGTCCACTCCAAAGTCCTGTGCAGTGTCCCAGTCCTAAAGGAGTGCTGTAGTGTTGTCCAGGGGGTGCTCTGTCCATCAGGGGTGCTCCCCCCAAGTGCTAAAAAAATAATATATTTTCTGTGTTTGTGAATTGTGTGCGCAGTAGCCGCACGTGCATCAACAAAGTAGTGCCAAGCGTGCGCCTGTGTCATAAGTAAAGGGCCGGCTGGCTTGACCGTTAAAGGGTGCTGTAACCCCCGAAAGTACACTCCAGTCCAAACCAAAAAAAAATTATTTTCTGTGTTTGTGAATTGTGTGCGCAGTAGCCGCACGTGCATCAACAAAGTAGTGCCAAGCGTGCGCCTGTGTCATAAGTAAAGGGCCGGCTGGCTTGACTGTTAAGGGTGCTGTAACCCCCGAAAGTACACTCCAGTCCAAACCAAAAAAAAAATTATTTTCTGTGTTTGTGAATTGTGTGCGCAGTAGCCGCACGTGCATCAACAAAGTAGTGCCAAGCGTGCGCCTGTGTCATAAGTAAAGGGCCGGCTGGCTTGACCGTTAAGGGTGCTGTAACCCCCGAAAGTACACTCCAGTCCAAACCAAAAAAAAAATTATTTTCTGTGTTTGTGAATTGTGTGCGCAGTAGCCGCACGTGCATCAACAAAGTAGTGCCAAGCGTGCACCTGTGTCATAAGTAAAGGGCCGGCTGGCTTGACCGTTAAGGGTGCTGTAACCCCCGAAAGTACACTCCAGTCCAAACCAAAAAAAAAATTATTTTCTGTGTTTGTGAATTGTGTGCGCAGTAGCCGCACGTGCATCAACAAAGTAGTGCCAAGCGTGCGCCTGTGTCATAAATAAAGGGCCGGCTGGCTGGACCGTTAAAGGGTGCTGTAAACCCCGAAAGTACACTCCAGTCCAAACCAAAAAAAAATTATTTTCTGTGTTTGTGAATTGTGTGCGCAGTAGCCGCACGTGCATCAACAAAGTAGTGCCAAGCGTGCGCCTGTGTCATAAGTAAAGGGCCGGCTGGCTTGACCGTTAAGGGTGCTGTAACCCCCGAAAGTACACTCCAGTCCAAACCAAAAAAAAAATTATTTTCTGTGTTTGTGAATTGTGTGCGCAGTAGCCGCACGTGCATCAACAAAGTAGTGCCAAGCGTGCGCCTGTGTCATAAGTAAAGGGCCGGCTGGCTTGACCATTAAAGGGTGCTGTAACCCCCAAAGTACACTCCAGTCCAAACCAAAAAAAAAATTATTTTCTGTGTTTGTGAATTGTGTGCGCAGTAGCCGCACGTGCATCAACAAAGTAGTGCCAAGCGTGCGCCTGTGTCATAAGTAAAGGGCCGGCTGGCTTGACCGTTAAAGGGTGCTGTAACCCCCGAAAGTACACTCCAGTCCAAACCAAAAAAAAATTATTTTCTGTGTTTGTGAATTGTGTGCGCAGTAGCCGCACGTGCATCAACAAAGTAGTGCCAAGCGTGCGCCTGTGTCATAAGTAAAGGGCCGGCTGGCTTGACCGTTAAAGGGTGCTGTAACCCCCGAAAGTACACTCCAGTCCAAACCAAAAAAAAATTATTTTCTGTGTTTGTGAATTGTGTGCGCAGTAGCCGCACGTGCATCAACAAAGTAGTGCCAAGCGTGCGCCTGTGTCATAAGTAAAGGGCCGGCTGGCTTGACCGTTAAAGGGTGCTGTAACCCCCGAAAGTACACTCCAGTCCAAACCCCCAAAAAATTATTTTCTGTGTTTGTGAATTGTGTGCGCAGTAGCCGCACGTGCATCAACAAAGTAGTGCCAAGCGTGCGCCTGTGTCATAAGTAAAGGGCCGGCTGGCTTGACCATTAAAGGGTGCTGTAACCCCCTAAGTACACTCCAGTCCAAACCAAAAAAAAAATTATTTTCTGTGTTTGTGAATTGTGTGCGCAGTAGCCGCACGTGCATCAACAAAGTAGTGCCAAGCGTGCGCCTGTGTCATAAGTAAAGGGCCGGCTGGCTTGACCGTTAAAGGGTGCTGTAACCCCCGAAAGTACACTCCAGTCCAAACCAAAAAAAAATTATTTTCTGTGTTTGTGAATTGTGCGCGCAGTAGCCGCACGTGCATCAACAAAGTAGTGCCAAGCGTGCGCCTGTGTCATAAGTAAAGGGCCGGCTGGCTTGACCGTTAAAGGGTGCTGTAACCCCCGAAAGTACACTCCAGTCCAAACCAAAAAAAAATTATTTTCTGTGTTTGTGAATTGTGTGCGCAGTAGCCGCACGTGCATCAACAAAGTAGTGCCAAGCGTGCGCCCGTGTCATAAGTAAAGGGCCGGCTGGCTTGACCGTTAAAGGGTGCTGTAACCCCCGAAAGTACACTCCAGTCCAAACCAAAAAAAAATTATTTTCTGTGTTTGTGAATTGTGTGCGCAGTAGCCGCACGTGCATCAACAAAGTAGTGCCAAGCGTGCGCCTGTGTCATAAGTAAAGGGCCGGCTGGCTTGACCGTTAAAGGGTGCTGTAACCCCCGAAAGTACACTCCAGTCCAAACCAAAAAAAAATTATTTTCTGTGTTTGTGAATTGTGTGCGCAGTAGCCGCACGTGCATCAACAAAGTAGTGCCAAGCGTGCGCCCGTGTCATAAGTAAAGGGCCGGCTGGCTTGACCGTTAAAGGGTGCTGTAACCCCCGAAAGTACACTCCAGTCCAAACCAAAAAAAAATTATTTTCTGTGTTTGTGAATTGTGTGCGCAGTAGCCGCACGTGCATCAACAAAGTAGTGCCAAGCGTGCGCCTGTGTCATAAGTAAAGGGCCGGCTGGCTTGACCGTTAAAGGGTGCTGTAACCCCCGAAAGTACACTCCAGTCCAAACCAAAAAAAAATTATTTTCTGTGTTTGTGAATTGTGTGCGCAGTAGCCGCACGTGCATCAACAAAGTAGTGCCAAGCGTGCGCCTGTGTCATAAGTAAAGGGCCGGCTGGCTTGACCGTTAAGGGTGCTGTAACCCCCGAAAGTACACTCCAGTCCAAACCAAAAAAAAATTATTTTCTGTGTTTGTGAATTGTGTGCGCAGTAGCCGCACGTGCATCAACAAAGTAGTGCCAAGCGTGCGCCTGTGTCATAAGTAAAGGGCCGGCTGGCTTGACCGTTAAAGGGTGCTGTAACCCCCGAAAGTACACTCCAGTCCAAACCAAAAAAAAATTATTTTCTGTGTTTGTGAATTGTGTGCGCAGTAGCCGCACGTGCATCAACAAAGTAGTGCCAAGCGTGCGCCCGTGTCATAAGTAAAGGGCCGGCTGGCTTGACCGTTAAAGGGTGCTGTAACCCCCGAAAGTACACTCCAGTCCAAACCAAAAAAAAATTATTTTCTGTGTTTGTGAATTGTGTGCGCAGTAGCCGCACGTGCATCAACAAAGTAGTGCCAAGCGTGCGCCTGTGTCATAAGTAAAGGGCCGGCTGGCTTGACCGTTAAGGGTGCTGTAACCCCCGAAAGTACACTCCAGTCCAAACCAAAAAAAAATTATTTTCTGTGTTTGTGAATTGTGTGCGCAGTAGCCGCACGTGCATCAACAAAGTAGTGCCAAGAGTGCGCCTGTGTCATAAGTAAAGGGCCGGCTGGCTTGACCGTTAAAGGGTGCTGTAACCCACAAAGTACACTCCAGTCCAAACCAAAAAAAAAATTATTTTCTGTGTTTAGCCGCACGTATATATCAAATCGATATAACATAAATGGAGGACCAAACTTTCTCCGATAAAAATAAAATAGAGAAAGATCAAGAACCACTTCCTCCTAGTGCTGAAGCTGCTGCCACTAGTCATGACATAGACGATAACATGCCATCAACGTCGTCTGCCAAGGCCGATGCCCAATGTCATAGTAGAGGGCACATACAATCCCAAATGGCAAAGTTCAGGAAAATGACCTTGAAAAAGACATTTAAATCAGCTGAAGAGAAACGTAAACTTGCCAATATGCCATTTACGACACGGAGTGGCAAGGAACGGCTAAGGTCGATCCCTAGTATGTTCATGACTAGTGGTTCAGCTTCACATGACGATGGAAGCCCTCCTCCCACTAAAAAAATCAAAAGAGTTAAGCTGGCAAAAGCACAGCGAAGAACTGTGCTTTCTAAGAAGATATCACAAATCCCCAAGGAGAGTCCAAGTGTGGTGGTGGTTGCGATGCCTGACCTTCCCAGCACTGGACGGGAAGAGGTGGCTCTTTCCACCATTTGCACGCCCCCTGCAAGTGCTGAAAGGAGCACCCACAGTCCACTTGCTGATATGCAAATTGAAGATGTCACTGTTGAAGTACAACAGGATGAGGATACTGGTGTAGCTGGCGCTGAGGAGGAAGTTGGCGAGGAGGATTCTGATGGTGATGTGGTTTGTTTAAATCAGGCTCCGGGGGAGACAGTTGTTGTCCGTGGGATGAAAAAGCCCATCACGGTCATGCCTGGGCAGAAGACCAAACATTCCACCTCTTTGGTCTGGCAATATTTCTATCCAAATCCGGACAACAACTGTCTTGCCATATGTACCATATGTAAAGGTGAAATAAGTAGGGGTAGGGACGTCAACCACCTAGGAACATCCTCCCTTATACGGCACCTGCAGCGCGTTCATAAAAAGTTACTGTCAAGTTCAGAAACTTTGGCTAAGACCGTAAGCAGTCCAGGGACACCTAAATCCCGTTGTCCTGTTGTATCCAAGCGCCTGCAAACCACACCATCAACTCCCTCCTCGTCAATTTCCTCCTTAGTCAGGATCGGAAGTAGTCCTGCAGGCCATGTCACTGGCATGACTGACTCTCCTATCCGGGATTCCTCTGGAGGATCCTGCATTGCTACGCCTACTGCTGCCGCTGCTGCTGTTGCTGCTGCTGGGAGTCGTTCATCATCCCAGAGAGGAAGTAGGAACACCACTACTTTTACTAAACAATTGACCCTCCAACAGTCCTTAGCGAGGAGGATGAAGTACGACAGCAGTCATCCTGAAGCAAAACGTATAACTGAGGCCTTGACTGCTATGTTGGTGTTAGACGTGCGTCCGGTATCCGCCATTAGTGCAGTGGGATTTAGACAATTGATGGAGGTAGTGTGTCCCCGGTTCCAAATCCCGTCTAGATTCCACTTCACTAGGCAGGCGATACCGAGACTGTACAGAAACGTCAGAAAAAGTGTCCTCAGTGTCCTGAAAAATGCCGTTGTACACAATGTCCACTTAACCACGGACATGTGGACAAGTGGAACAGGGCAGACTAAGGACTATATGACTGTGACAGCCCACTGGGTAGATGTATCACCTTACGCAGCAACAGCAGCAGCGTCACCAGTAGCAGCATCTCAGAAACGCCAGCTCGTTACAAGGCAGGCTACGCTGTGTATCACCGGTTTCAGTAAGAGGCACACCGCCGACAACCTCTTAGAGAAACTGAGGGAAATCATCGCCTAGTGGCTTACCCCACTTAGACTCTCCTGGGGATTTGTGATATCTGACAACGCCACCAATATTGTGCGGGCATTACATCTGGGCAAATTCCAGCACGTCCCATGTTTTGCTCACACAATAAACTTGGTGGTGCAGAATTTTCTGAAAAGCGACAGGGGCGTGCAGGAGACGCTTTGGGTGGCCCGAAAAATTTCTGGCCACTTTCGCCATTCAGCGACTGCGTGCCGAAGACTGGAGCGCCAGCAAACACTCTTGAACCTGCCCCGCCATCACCTGAAGCAAGAGGTTGTGACGCGGTGGAACTCAACCCTCTATATGCTTCAGAGGATGGAGGAGCAGCAAAAGGCCATACAAGCCTATACATCCACCTATGACATAGGCAAAGGAGGGGGTATGCACCTGACTCAAGCGCAGTGGAGAATGATTTCCGTGTTGTGCAAGGTTCTCCAGCCCTTCGAACTTGCCACACGTGAAGTCAGTTCAGACACAGCCAGCTTGAGTCAGGTCATTCCCCTCATCAGGCTTTTGCAGAAGCAGCTGGAGAAAGTGAAGGAGGAGCTAAGACGGAGCGATTCCGCTCGGCATGTGGGACTTGTGGATGAAGCCCTTCATTCGCTTTGCCAGGATTCCAGGGTGGTCAATCTGTTGAAATCAGACCACTACATTTTGGCCACCGTGCTTGATCCTAGGTTTAAAGCCTATGTGGTGTCTCTCTTTCCGGCCGACACAAGCCTGCAGAGGTGCAAAGATCTGCTGGTGAACACACTGTCAGCTGAAGCGGAACGTGACACGTCAACGGCTCCTTCTTCATTTTCTCCCGCAACTGGGGCTGCCAGGAAAAAACTTAGGTATCCTAAGCAACCCGCTGGCGGTGATGCAGGGCAGGCAGGACCAAGTTTGGACATCTGGTCTGGACTGAAGGACCTGGCAACAATTTCTGACATGTCTACTGTCACTGCATATGATACTGTCACCATTGACAGAATGGTGGAGGATTACATCGGTGACAGCATCCAAGTAGGCATGTCAGACAGTCCATACCTGTACTGGCAGGAAAAAGAGGCAATTTGGAGGCCCCTGTACAAGCTGGCTCTATTTTATCTGAGTTGCCCCCCCTCCAGTGTGTACTCCGAAAGAGTGTTTAGTGCAGCCGGGAACCTTGTCAGCGAAAGGCGTAGGAGGTTGCTTCCACAGAATGTGGAGAAGATGATGTTCATCAAAATGAATTATCAGCTCTTCCAGGGAGACCAGCCTCCAGAAGGTACAGAGGGACCTGTGGTGGTGGATTCAAGTGGGGACGAGTTAATACTTTGTGAGGATGAGGATGTACACACTGAAGAGGGTGAGGAATCGGTGGATGAGGAGGATGAGGATGACATCTTGCCTCCGTAGAGCCAGTTTGTGCAGGGACACATTAATTTCCAGCTTGTTTTGTGGGGGCCCAAACGAACCAATCATTTCAGCCACAGTTGTGTGGCAGACCCTGACGCTGAAATGATTGATTTGTTAAAGTGTGCATGTCCTGTTTATACAACATAAGGGTGGGTGGGAGGGCCCAAGGACAATTCCATCTTGCACTTCTTTTTTTTCTTTGCATTATGTACAGTTTGGGGCCTAGTTTTTCTAACTGCCATCCTGTCTGCCACTGCAGTGTCACTCCTAGATGGGTCACGTGTTTGTGCCGCCCACTCGTGTCGCTTAGCATAGTCATCCAGCTACCTCGGTGCAACCTTTTGGACATGAAAACACTATTGTGAGGTGTGAGGTGTTCAGAATAGACTGGAAATGAGTGGAAATTAAGGTTATTGAGGTTAATAATAGCATAGGAGCAGAGAAACCAACAAATTCTGTGATTTTAGCTGTTTTTATGCTTTTTAAAAAAAAAATACAGATCCAAAACACAAAACCCAGAACCCAAAACACGGAAGGGTGGTTTTGGCAAAACCAATCCAGATCCAAAACACGAAGAAAGATCCAGATCCAAAACCAAAACACAAAACACGAAAAGTGGCCGGTGCACACCCCTAGTTGGAAGGGGTAATAATAATTATGGGTCTGACATTTGGGCATTTATTAAATAGTCAGTAAAATACCTCTGAGTTATCTGAAGCCAGGGGGAATTAACTACTTTACTCCAGGAGCCAAAAACTTACCACACACACACACATATATATAATATATATATATATAGATATATAAAACTAGGGAGGATTCCTTAGTGGGGATGTAGTAATGTGAGCCGGTCACAATCCCGACAGCGGTATGCTTGCTAGGGATTTATGATAGGCGTCGATATACCAACGAATATCATAAACCTGATGCTGGAACGCCAAGTACACCATCTCGAACAAAGGTAAGTCCTCAGCGTTAGCCGTGGGGGGGTAGGAGGGTTAGGATTGTGGGGGGGGAGATTAGGGTTAGGCACCGCTAGGGGGGGGGGGTTTGGGTTAGGCACCCCCAAGGAGAGGTTAGGGTTGGGCAACCCCACGAGAGGGTGAGGTTTAGGAAGCGGTGAGGGGTTTAGGGTTAGGCACCCCCGGGGGTAGGTTAGGGTTAGACATTAAGGGGGGAGGTTAGGGTTAGGCACCACTAAGGGAGGGTTAGGGGAGAGATGGGAGGTTACGGTACTTACCTGCCCCTGTCGGGATCTTGATCCTGTCGAGCATCCGCTAAACAGCCGTCGGCATCTCAATCCCATTCCGCCTGAGTGATGTCACTGGTTCCCACCACAGTGACAGCCACCCACCTCGCTATTATTCATTCAAGCCACATATTAGTCGTGGGGTAAGTAGGCAGTATCAGGCCCTTAACAGACCCTCTGGAGTATTTTGTCCCGGCCATATTTTGTCTGTTAGTAAATCTTTCATTCAGCCCCAGAAACACAAAACCGATTTTGATCAACTGGAAATCTGTTAAAATCGACCTTTAATAAATATTCCATTCCCCATGCCGGGCCCCCTCCTCTCTCCCCGGCAGCCGACTAACGCGGCTGGCCGGCCACTGCAGTCAGTAGACTCTGGGCACTAGAGTCTGGGCACAGATCGCCAGGAAAATGGCGCAGCCGCCATTTTCCCGGCTATCTACTCACAGCGCATGCGCAAAACGGCGGAAAAATAGCCGCAGCGGCCATTTTCTGGTGATTGAACAGCGCTAGGAGATCCAGAGTCTATTGCGCATGCGCAGAACGTCGGACAAAATGGCCCCTATGCAATGGTGTATCTATAATGGCTGCAGGGAGTGTGGTACACACGGGCTCCTGGGTCCAGGGGATCCTCCACCGCATACCCTGCACCCATATATAGCTATACTTACTCTCCGCAGTCTCCCGAGTCCTGCGTCTGCTGGCGGACCAGAGCTGCAGAGCAGCACAAATCACAGGGAAATTTGTGCATGCTCAGTAGAGGTGTCCCCGGGGTAGGCGCCATTTTCCAGTAGGCATGTGAATGCGCAGCATACTCTGGCCCTGTTTCAGAGCCGGACGCTCTGACAGAGTGCTCGCTCTGAATCAGGGCCGGGTTATTTTTTCTTTAGAACGACCTCTTGGCCGCTCGCATAGCTGTGGGTGACCACCCACAGCTATAGCGAGCGTCCATGATGATGGTCGCGATGGTCAAGACCATCGCGACCATCGGGCTTGCGACGAGACGCTTGTGGTAGGGTCTCGTGGCCGCAAGCCCCAGAGAGCCGCCCCCGAACGAGAGGCGTTCTCATGGGAACGCCTCCGTTTGGGCAGCCACCCCCCCGGCCCGCCCACCAAAGGGGGCGAGCTGTCACTCACCATCGACAGCTCACCACCTTTGCTGCGAGACCCGGAGCGACGGAGTGCCCGTCGCTATCCGGGTCTCGCGCATGCGCACGACGGAGCCGGCTCCGTCGTGCGCATGCGCTCTGGGCCACCATCGACCCGGTTGCAAGCGCTCAGCGCTTGCGACCAGGTCTGAATCAGGCCCTCTGTCACCAAGTCGGAGTCCACTGCGCTGCTAGAGAGGAGGGGGCTCACAAGGAGGCTGCACACAGGGCCCATCCTCTCTTGAACCGCCCTGCTCATATATGTATGCAGGCAAAGAGAGAGAAACATTACTTACCTGGAATGATCCTTCCTTGGAGCTTGTTGGTCCTGTCAGTTGATCTGCTTCTTTCTAACGACACGTTAGATTTAGAGGGTAAGAGAGACTTGACATGGTCAGAGGTGGTTTAAAATTCAATATATTCCAGTAATCCAATCACAATAGGTACTATAATATGATAGTGTCCACTGCAATTGGATTACTGGAATACTTAGGGGTAAATCTACTAAGATGGGAGTTCTATTAAAAAGTGATGCTGCCCATAGCAACCAATGAGATTCCAGGTATTATCTTCTAGAAGGTGCTAGATAAATGAGAAGTAGAATCTGATTGGTTGCTATGGGCAACATCACTTCTTAAATAGAACTCCCATTTTAGTAAATTTACCCCTTAGTGTCTGTGAAGTGCTTGGCACAGCCAATCTCTAACATGTGAGGTGAAAGGAAGGGGGCATGAAGTGAGAGGAACCAGAATAGGAAGAGCCTGATTGAGGGAGCAGATCATTTGGATTTGAGGAGACTACTGTGAACATGGGATTTAGTTATATTGCAGGCGAACAGGATATACTGACGTCGGCATCACGCCACCCGGTATAATGCCAACGCCGATATCCTGAACGTCCACACTCGGGTAAGTATACTAGTTTCCCCGGAGATGGGGGGTGAAGTTTAGGCAGCTCCGGGGTGGAGATAAGGGTTAGGCTACGGGGAGGGGGGTTAGGGTAAAGCACCCATGATTCCGGGAGGTTTAGGCGCAGGAAGGTGGGTTTAGGCACCATCAGGGGGAGGTTAGGGTTAGGCACCACTAAGGGAGGGTTAGGGGGGGACAGGAGAGGGTTAGCCCCAGTCGGGATGTTTAGTCTCCGGGCTTCCGGCGTCGGTATTTGAACACACTATTCATATACCAGACATTGGATGTGGAACATGTTACTCCATGTTGGAAACCTTTGCAGGACTGGGAAGTAATTCACAAACACCTTGGTCTATGAACTATATTCATACTTTCCGACATTCAGCTCCCTCCTTCCGGGAGGGAGCTGAATGCCTGCATTCTGTGGGGGGGGTGGCCGGGCTATGACGCCGTTTTGGGGGCCGGGGGCGTGACCGCACGATCGTGTCATCGTGGCCCTGCCCCCTCTTCACAATGCCGGAAAAAAGGCATTGTGAAGCAGGGGGCGGAGCCACGATGACGCGATTCAACGCGAATCGCGTCATTGGGCCCCCCCGGCAGCGGGGTTTTTTACTAGTTGTCTGGGGGGTAGGCGGCAGCCGGGAGGCTTGCCTGCCTTTCCGGGGGGTCGGGAGCGGCACCCGATATTCGGGAGGCTCCCAACCAAATCGGGAGGGTAGGCAAGCCTGACTATATTTAACTTGAAGTCTAGCTGATGGACATATGGGGGCCCATTTATCATTGTATATTTGAGTTATAATCTCCGAAAAGTAAACACCTGTTTTCGGGGGTTAACCACAAATATTAAGTATCCCCCGGATGTATGAAGGAGGGACCGCAGCAGCTATCTCCAATACCTGCTGTGATCCCTCCATTCCCGCAGGCAGCCGCCTCCCCCATAGCTTTCTATAGGGGTTGCGATGCTGCCAAATGCACCAATATCCGGAATGCGATGTATTCCAGGTATCACCACCTGATGATGGCGTTAGCCGCTGTAGCCTATGGCCTACACCGCACATAATTAGCCGGTGGAGGATTCCTCCGGAAACCTCCCCGGCAATGGCGGCTGTGCATGTGCAGTCAGTGTGACTGCGCATTCACGGCAGCCCCGGCAGCTCTCCGGGCAAATCGCATGGACGGGCTCCTTCGGGCGTTATGATTGGAGATTGCAGTGCGATCATGGGCGGTAATGACATGCCCAGATCACATTGCTATAGTGGTCGTTAATAAATGTGGGCCTTAGACAGAGATAAAGTGAAAAGAGATAAAGTACCAACCAATCTGCTCGTAACTGTCATTTTTCAAACATAGCCTGTAACATGACAGTTAGGAGCTGATTGGTTGGTACTTTATCTCTCCCCACTTTATCTCTCTCCAAGCCTTAGTGCATCTCCCATGATGTTTTAAAACACGCTACATATTATTGCGAGACTGTGAGTCAATCAAGAAACAATTTTTATTGCCCTGAGATTGCATTGCATGCCGTACTGCTAATGGTGTGGATTTTGTGAAAAATTTTCAGTTAGAGACTATGGGGTAAATTTATCAAAGCTTGGAGAGAGATATAGTGGGTGTAGATAAATGACAGTTAGGAGCTGATTGGTTGGTACTTTATCAAACACAGCCTGTAACATGACAGAAGCTGGTTGGTTGGTACTCTCTCCACTTTAACTACCTCCAAACTTTGATAAATCTCCCTCTATGTGACATATTTGGTGATTTCTGGAGCGCCTATCCAACATATTGTTTCTATAATTCACTATATGTATAAAGAGGGGACTCATCAACATCATATCTGGTAGAAGCAGCTAAGATCTCAACACACATTGGGGTAGATGTACGAAGCCCAGAAGCGGTATCAGCGCACGTTATGTGCGCTGATACGGCTTCTCCCCAATGTATGATCGGGGGTCTGGACGGTAAATGACAGGGGCGCTATGTGCCCCTGTCATTATCGGCGCTGCTATCTACTAGATAGCAGCACCGATGGCAGGGCTATGTACGAACAGTCATAACGTCTGACCGTTCGGCCGGCTGTAGCTGTCGTTATCGACAGCTACAGCCTGGCGCTAGCCTATCCCCACAGCAGGGACAGCGCTGTCCCTGCTGCGGCGGCTGCCGGCTCCAGGGCTCCACGCGGGGATCTCGCGATACTTGAGAGATCCCGCGCATGCTCAGTGGAGCCGGCCGGGAAGAGACACAGCGCTGTTGTCTCTAGCGGGTAGCGCCGGAGGGGGGAGTTAACGCTCACCCTCTCCGGCCGATGAGAAGTTTATACATCTCATCGGTAGTGCTTCCTGCTTCGCCTTGGTAAAGAGGCGAAGCGGGTAGCGTTATAGCGGCACGGTAAGTGCCGCTATAATACATCTACCCCCATACATTCTTTTGGTGTGTACGGTAACATCACAGCACTATATATTATTCATTAATTTCTCATTTATTTCTATTTTATGATCATATTACACAGCAGCGTGCAGAGAATACTGAATCATTCACATCAGTCCCTGCCACGCTTGAGCTTACATTCTAAATTCCCTACCATACAAACACCTTAGGATCCATTTTGTCAGGAGCCATGCGCAACATGCAAACTCCACACAGATAGTCTCTTGACAGGATTAAACTCAATACCTTTCAAGATTGACAGATATTAATTTGGCACAGAGGGGGGGTTGCTGTGTTATGCAAGGGGTGTGAGTGTTTCATAGTGGGTGTGATCATTTTTACAGTGTTTATATGGAGATAGCTCCGAACCTACCTCAGGACAGGACGATCATCCAGAGCGCGGGACGGCAGGAATGTCTCCTGACATCGTGACTGACCTACCGCAAATTGGGATGGTTTGGTGGTTTGGACATGGCCCCAGTGCTTTGAGGAAGCAATGCTATCCATTGTGTGCTTATTGCAACACAAAACTACATTTACCATCATGCACTGCAGCATCATTAAACAGTGCCTGTCACCTAACCATTGATATGCCTCCATGATGCCTGCAGCTAGATTAGACCATCTAGACTATTAATTGTACCCATGCTTGGCGACTTTCTGGCTGCCAACTACGGGAGGGGGCAGCCAGGTTGGCGCTGCAGGGGGCGTGGTTGGCAGTAATAGTGGGCAGTGCGGGGGTGTGGCAGCATTATTGCATCATCGCGGCCCCGCCCCACTTTACAATACCGAGATTTGCGGTATTGTAAAGCAGAGGGCGGGGCTACGATGAGCAATTCAGTGTGAAACGCGTCATCGGACTTTGACAGGTAAGTACGGGGGTAAGGGGAGGTGATCAAACCGGGAGACTTGCCCTCTCCTGTGGGGGAGCAGGAGCGCCACCCGATATTCGGGAGTCTCCCGGCCATTGCGGGAGGGTCGGCAAGTATGATTATGCGTTTGGTGCATGAACAGCTGCAAATAATTTAATAGAGGAACTGAGGCCTGGGGGTGAGCCAAGACAACCTTAATACTGCATAGCAGTGTCTGTTACCCAGGGCAATAGTTTACAAAGTTAAAACCCAGTTACGATTCATTTACGATTACCCCGGTGATTGAAAAGCGCTGGGAGACCCGACGCGGGACTTCGGAGAGGTAAAGTATGGGTGCAGGGTGTGTGGTGCGGGCCCCCCCTGAACCCGGGGGCCCGTGTGCATCGCACGCCCTGCACCCATTATAGATACGCCCCTGATTAGCTATCCGAAACACCTGAGCGCCGATTAGCCAATATGATGTCATTTTTGAGATCCGAACATAACCGAGTAAAACCGAACCGCTCATCTCTAATTCTGTGAGAAATAAACTTTTTATTAGGAACAATAACACCAAATAGTAGAACAATTCTTACCTTTTTCAATGGCATTGATCCCCATAGATGGCTGACACAGCGGAGATTTCTTCTCCCATTTCCCCTCATCGCTGTTGTATATTTCCACAGATGCCAGCGGGCACTGCTCGGAATTCATCCCACCAATCACCAGGACCTGTTTACCGACAGCCACCGCAGCTGCCCCGGCCCGGGGAGTAGGGAGTGGAGGTAGCACAGCCCATGTTTGTGAGACCACATCCAGCATTTCTACCGTATCCAAAGGCAGTCCTGTTTTACTGCATCCTCCCATAACAAACAAGTGCCCGTCTTGGAATACTGGTGTGCAGTAAACCCGGCAGGTGGGCATTGAAGGGAACACCTCCCAGTAGAGGGACATAATGCCACTGGAGGCCATTATAGAAACCGGCATTGTAGTTAAGTAGAGATGCGTTATACTGGCCAGCCGACGAAGGGTAAAGGTCCCATTTGTTACAAGCCGTAGCTCCCAAGGAGTAAATTATGTTATTCAACATCTGTTTACCTCAGGCAGAAATCAATATATCCAGTACTGTTCTCCACTGCTCATCAATCCTCAGTAAACATAAAGGTCAGAGACCTGTGAATGGACTGTGCCCAATACTGTACGTCTTGTGTTCATGATGGTCCTCAGCTTGCGTAAGATATTAGGCTCTTGCTCTAGAGAAAAGAGAAATAAATCAATAAAACAAGAAAGAAGCCATGTTGGCCGGGAAAGTACAGCAGACACACACGAAAAAAAAATCAAAGTAAGGTGATTTATAATTGATTCATAATATTTCAGTAGAGGTCATTTACTAAACTACTGTACAAGGCCATGCAGCAGGCGTACCTATAGTACTTGTCCACCTGGCTTACACATAGGTCTACATTTCAGTTTTGGGATCCCTAAAACCACTATGCACCAATTGCCGGTCCATTTGGAAAATCATGTGGTAGAAATTTACAATCATTTTGCTAATCGTTCTATTTTTAGCACCTTAATGCATTTTAGCAAATTGCTCTTTGCACAGCCTGATTACATTTCCCTAATTGTGCCAATTGATACTGGTTTCGTTTTCTTTGCAATCTATACAAGACGCTAACGGCCTCCTAATTTGGGTGACCAAACTTTTGCATGTGATGTGACTGCATTAGAATGCATATTGAAAACCCC
Source organism: Taudactylus pleione (assembly GCA_031769625.1). Lineage (NCBI taxonomy): Eukaryota > Metazoa > Chordata > Amphibia > Anura > Myobatrachidae > Taudactylus > Taudactylus pleione. The sequence goes on along the minus strand of JAUIMM010000132.1, from coordinate 962,882 downwards.
ATAGATAATTATGAATGCCTGATTGCTGATCTTATTAGAAGTACTATCTTCTATAGGATTGTTTTTAGATAACGCCTTCTCAGAAGTAGTGATATGACATGACCAAAGCCTGACCCTCCACAATGATTGGTACATTGGCTTTTTTTTTTTAATACATTGTAAAGAACTTGATTTGCATGCCCCAAACAGAGACGTCCATTTGTTTTACATTGTATTTTTTTTCCCCATTATTCAGTTCCTGTTTCTGATACTTTGGCTTCGTACATCCTACTATGTGCCCGTCTTCATATTCCTTTTATTTCCGGCCATTTTGTCAGGTGAACCAATATTAAAATGTAGCCAATCACTTTGTGCACAAGTGACGTCACGTGTTGCTAGTGGACCAATAGGCTGCATTCTCATAAATAAGGCCCTCCAATCGACTTCCTCCATATTGTGTAGGAAACAGGTGCTCTTGTAACCAATTTCAAACCCTAAAAGCTTCTCTCTTACCAGCCAGGAGACGTCTATCCTATTAATCTCCGCAGTCAGCAGGGTAGGTATTACGCAGTGGCGTAACTAGAACTTTGTGGGCCCCATAGCCACATTTTGTCAGGGTCCCCTATTGTTAGGTTCAGGCCAGCCAAGGGGTGGGGGGCGGAAGTGTTCTCACCAGCAGCAGTGGGAGTGGAGTGTAATGTTAGTGTCGGGCCAGCACTGGGGGGTGGGGGAGGTGTTCTCACCGGCAGCAGTGGGTGGGGTGTGTAATGTTAGGGCCAGGCTGGCACACGGGTGGGGGGGTGTTCTCACTGTCAGCAGCGGTAGAGTGTTGGAGTCCAACGGGCTTCTGCACTGCTTCTAGACTCGAGAGTTGATGACGTCATCATCTCTTGAGTCCTTGGCATCTTGGTGGGGGGGGGGGCGGCTCTCGCTCTCCTCAGTCCAGGACTCCTTGTGAGACCACCCTCCCCCCCTACAGGGTATGCAGTCGTTAAGCCGGCAGACCTAATCCGTCAGCCGGCTTCCCGACTGCTTAATCCCGGCGAGACCGGCACCCGGCATCCCGATTGAAGGTACGCCGGGCACCGAGCGCGGATAGCCGCGGGGGGGGGGGGTTGCCGCGCGGTGAGGTTTAGGGTTCCCGGGGGGGACTTAGGGTTAGGCACCCCCATGAGAGGTTAGGTTTAGGCTAGGGGAAGAGGGGGTTAGCGTTAGGCACCCCCAGGGGAGACTTAGGTTTAGGCGGCGGGGAAGGGGGGGTTAGGTTTAGGCACTTAGAGGGGGGGAAGGTTAGGGTTAGGCATCCCTAAGGGAGGGTTAGGGGGTAGAAATAGGTTAGAGAATACTTACCTTAGGACGATCGGGATTTCCTCCTCTGCTGGGATGCCGCTGTCGGGATTCCAACCGCCGGGCATGGGTCCGGCGGTAAATCATACCGATTCCCTCTACAGGAAGGATCTTTAAATAAACTTTTATTAAAATAATAAAAATGATCTTAAATTAATCTTGAAATAATCTTTAAAAAAAAGGGGGGGCCCCATAGCAACTGCACCCTCTATAGTTACGCCACTGGTATTACGGAAACTGCTCAGTGTATAAGTGCTTTATGCCCCAGCCTCATGTACTACTGGCACAAAGGAGAGAATACCTCCCCATATTAGTTTCTGAGTTTTACTGGAGCGCTTACACTAAGCTGTTTTCATGGTGCATTATTTAAGTGACACAAATGTCTCTGCTTCCTAAGCCCTGGTTTCTTGATCAATTATTAAATAGCTGCCACACTCCTTGCTGGCTGTCGTCTTATGATCTACCTACTCACAGGGTACACACAGCTGTTTTCATAGCTGTATAAAGGTGCATGAACCGACCTCTACTACCTGACAGCGCCGGGGTCAACACTCGGGAACCTCAAGGTGACAGGTAAGTGGACTACCAGTCATTGGCTGCCACTGATGCCCAGCAATAATCAATGGTTCTTGAATGTTCCTGTAATTCTACATCCAATCGTTGCTCGGAGTTGCCAACATTTTGAAATAATTTCATGGGACACTTTGTGGTGGAAGTGCGTTGTACTGTACCTGGGGATTGTCTAAGCATTATAGCTGAGCAAGGCTGTAACGTAGGTTTTAGCATTTTAAATAATGAATAGCTTTTAATGGTAAAGAGTAAGAAGAAGCGACAGTGGGTACTGCACTCAGTATGTAGAATAAGAGTGGTTGTACTGCGCTGTTGATCGGTGTTGAAAAAATATGAATATTTCCGCAGACAATGCTGGAAAATTTGGGATTTCTCTGGAAATTAGGGACGGATATTAATATGCAGGTTGTGAATTTGCTCTAGCTCTATAATGATCCATGCAATTCCCATGGGTGACTCTCCGCGTCCTTCTAATGTTGTCTTCCTTTCCTGCACACACTTATCTCAGCCTCGGATTATGGGGACACACCTTACGTCACTTGTGAGAGAAGTCCACGGCATTGATTTCAATCTGAGATATAGGCTCAGAGAGGTGAAGGGCGTCATTTACAAAGGGCACTCAATGCACATGGTTTTGTATTGGTTTTGTAATGTATTGGTTTTGGCACAGGGACACTTGGATGGTCTGCTGGGTCCACATCAAGGGAGATACACTGTGAAATGGGGTAATGGTCACATCAAAGTCCAACTTTTGGCCACGTTTGCAGCCTCCCAAGTCCATCCAGGAGCAGCTGTTCCAAACCCAGACATTCTGCAGGGTGGGGACACAGAGTATAATGTCTATTCATTTCTTTCATGAAAGGGTCTTTACAATCAGCAAAGTATAAGTAAAGGTCTACATATTTGAAGCTCTAAATCCTCCAACAATGACACAATTGTTTTTGATGCCACATTGCCTGAATGAGACTCTCTGGGTTGAGAGCATTGACAACAAAAGGTGTGCCCATGGAGGACAGCAGTGCTGGACCCTTAGAGTTCTCGAGTGGGTCGCCACACCCCAGGTAAGTAAACCTATGCATTATATTATATTCCCACCCTAAGCAGCAGAACAATGAACAATACAGATTTTCATGTGAACTTCTTTAAGAGTTGTGAGTTTGAAACTTGGGTGGAGTTCCTTCAAAGTTTTCTTCAGCAATATAAATCAGGTTCAATTCAGTATTATACACTCCCAAAATAAATCAATGCCATTCACATGGTGTGCCCTTGCTGTGCTTCCAATATACGTGCCTACTTTTCCTACCTTGCTCCCACACGCATGGGAAAGTGAGGTCTGAAAAGAGCCTGCGGACGGGGCCTAAAGCTGGCCACACACTAGACCAACTTACAACCAACCAGCCAACTTGTTGATTGGTTGGAATGAAAATCTGGTAACATATGGGAGTAAATGATGATCAGCAATTTGCTCCTAAATGCCAGAAAACAGATGAAAATGGTCGTTCAGACAAGTTTGTTAAATGTTTGATCTAAACAATTTTCTCAAACAACAATTTTTGTCCATTTTCCGGCGTTTGGGAGCAAATTGTTGATTGTAATTTGCTTTCATTCCTCTCCAGATTTTCATTCCAACCAATCAACTAGTTGGCTGGTTGGACAGATAATCTTTAGATGTGTGGCCAGCTTAACGTAACTCACACCATCAAATGGTTGGAACAATCATGTCATCAAGCCCCTCCCACTTCTGTAAACTAAATGGTAACACAAGGTGTTACATGAAGATGATTTATCACCATCTGTATTGGTCCGTGTCACTGAATGTATTTCTGCCATTTCATCTTGGATGTCATCTCACCACCTGAAATTTAATATTTCTAAAACAGAATTAATTATATTTCCACCGGCCAATAACAGTTACCAACCTGATCTCTTTATCACTGTTGGTAACTCAACAATCCACCCCGCCCCCAAGTTCGCTGCCTTGGTGTAATCCTTGACTCCGAACTGTCCTTTGTTCCCCACATTCAATCTGTCTCAAAATCATGTTACATACATCTAAAAAACTTATCCAAAAAATTCGACTATATCTCACACAAGACACTGCAAAAAATCTTATCCATGCACTTATTATTTCCCGCATTGACTATTGCAATAGCCTCCTTACTGGTCTTCCCAAAAACAGGCTATCACCATTACAATCCATCATGAATGCAGCTGCGAGGCTTATCTTCCTTGCCAAACGTTCATCGTCTGCTGCCCCGCTCTGTCAGTCCCTCCATTGGTTGCCGGTTTTCTACCGTATTCAATACAAAATACTGTTACTTACACATAAGGCCATTAACCAAATTACACCAACATACATCTCTCCACCCATCTCAAAATATCTCCCAACCCGACCTCTCCGCTCAGCACAAGATCTGCGTCTCTCATCCCCACGCATTACTTGCTCCCATTTACGGTTACAGGACTTTCTTCAGGCTGCACCCACTCTATGGAATGCCTTACCACGCACAATAAGACTTACCTCTAGTCTTCAATCTTTCAAGCGTTCCCTGAAAACTCACCTCTTCAGACAAGCTTATCAGATTCCAGAACCGACCACATAACCTTCATAGCTTCCATGTCTTATTACATCCCCTCTCACAGTCCACACATAACCTCACACATCGTCTTTCTTTCACATACTCCTGATATTTGGCCGACATTCCTGTGTGACTGGATCATGCAGCCCACCAAGAAACTCTGCATTCTACCTGGACCAAATTGCAATATATATAGCACCTATCCTTGTGTATCAATGCCTATTTCCCTATAGATTGTAAGCTTACAAGCAGGGCCCTCTTACCTCTATGTCTGTCTGTTATTACCCAGTTTTGTTCTATAAATGTTTCCCATTGTAAAGCGGAACGGAATATGCTGCGCTATATAAGAAACTGTTAATAAATAAAAATAAATGAAGGTGGGTGGATGGAGCTTGACAAAAGCGTTTCATGTCATGTCCTATCCCACCACGCTTCAGGTAACTGTTCTCTGGGAAAATTGGCTGCTCTCATGGGATTTTTGGAGGTCTCCCTGTAATTTGGGCTTGGGGGAGTAGGCAATCGTGCCTTTAGCCATGTCACGAGGCTTTGCCAACCACACACACACATTAATATATATATATATATATATATAATATATATATATTAGAGATATGCAGGTTCAGATTTACTCGGTTCTTATCGCCTCATTAGCGCAAGTTCGGATTTATTTTATTGGCTATCCAAAACACGTGATAGCCAAAAGCCAATAAAATGCCGTTTTGAGATCCGAGTAAATCGGAACCCGCTCATCTCTAATATATATATATATATATAATATATATATATATATATATATATATATATACCTATCCTCCAACATGACCCCTTCCATCAGGTACGAAATGATCTGCTCCTGGACCCCACCTAATGTATGATTGCAGTCACCTGTGTTGAGCTAGGTAATAGATGAGACAGGTGTTTCACCACAGGTGTCTGTAATCATCAATTAGGCGGGAAGTCCAGGAGCGGAGCATTTTGTACCTAATGGAATGGGTCATGTTGGAGGGTCTATATATATATATATATCCTACCCTCCAACATGACCTGTTCCATTAGGTACAAAACACTCTGCTCCTGGACTTCCCGCCTAATTAATGATTGCAGACACTTGTGGTGAACTAGGTAATTGATGATACGGGTGTTTCACCACAGGTGGCTGCAATCATCAATTAGGTGGAAAGTCCAGGAGCAGAGCATTATGTACCTAATGGATTGGGTAATTTTGGAGGGTCGTGTGTATATATATATATATATATATATATATATATACACACAGCTACACATCCCAGCAAGCCATGCCAGGGGTTGTTTTCTCAAGCAGGGACATAGGATTCATAGAACATCATGGCTAAGGCATTTTCGACTAGTTTTATTTTACTGACGTGCATGGTAAATGCCCTCACATTAGGGAAGGGGTGAGGGGGAGCTGGTCAAAATGCTGAGATGCCTATTTTGAAGCCTTTGTATATTGTACAGACAGGTATTATTTTCTCTCACTGCAAAAAGAAAATCACTAATTGTCGTATTTATGAAAACAGATATTGCAGAGGCAGCTGAGCGTTACTGGCCTGGAGCAGTAACAGTAACTTATTATTAATGCCTCGGATGGATAGGGCGATGCAATAATGAACAACCCTTTCTGCTGGCAATAGCATTGGGCCCCGGTATTATTCATATAAACAGTTTGTTATTAGTACAGTATGTCTCAGTGCCCTGACTGCAGCATCACCTGACAGTGAGCGCTGTATTAGTCACATGTCCCCTGCGCACTCTCCATTTGTGCTACAGATATCATTCTTGTACGATTATTCCTGCTCTATTACACTGCTGTGCACCCTCTTCCTGCCTCTGTGCTGCCAGTGTCCGTCCATGAAGGTCAGGTAATTGCAGGGGCAGTCGCTGAACTGCTGGAAGTTAGTGTCTCTTTTGGTGGAGATTCATTCAGAACTCTGTGGAACCGGGACGGACTGGGGCTGCTGATTAGCCCTGGCAGTCCTGCTGCAAAAGGGGAGTGGTTACATCTAACGGGCCTGCCGCCAGTCACGGGGGCCTGGAGTCGCGGCACGCAGTGGCGTATCTATAATGGATGCAGTGTGTGCGGGGCACACGGGCCCCCGGGTCCAGGGGGGCCCCGCACCGCACACCCTGCACCCATATTTTTTTTAACTTACCTGTCCGTGGTCCAGTGTCGGAGCTGCTCAGAACACGGGAAAATGACCGCCGCGGTCATTTTTTCGGTGTTCTACGCATGCGCAGTAGACTCTGGGTACACTCAAGTGCCCAGAGTCTACAAAACGCCGGAAAATGGCAGCCGCGGCCATGTTTCCTGCGTTCTGCGTATGCGCTTTAGACTCTGGACACACTCTAGTGCCCGGAGTCTACTAATGCTCCGGTGGCTGGCCAGCCGCATCAGTCGGCTGCCGGCCACCTGGGGGAGAGGAGGGGGCCCCGCACGGGGAGTGCACAAGGGCCTCCTCCTCTGTTAAGACGCCCCTGGTGGCACGCCCCCGTCTTTCAGAATCCCGGGCGAGCAAAGCGCCGGGAGGCGGAGCTGCTTGGCCTGGGTTTGACACCGGACCGGCCCATCTGGCCATCGGCTCTTCTGGCATTTGCTGCTATATTTATTTTTCAATAATCTTTGTGTCTTAGCTGCATTGCGGATGCAGCAAAAAGCCGCTCACAGGGCCTAATTCAGAGATGGACGCTATAGCACAGCCGCGGCGTCTTTGTACACTGCGAATGTGCTTAAGTATGCAAAGCAAATAAACGCCCGCTGCGGATCAACTGCATGACTATAGGACATCTCAGTACTCCTCAGGGTACTAAGGAAGTCCGTTGTAAACACGCTGCCGGGGCCAGTGAAGCTGTGCCCAAGGATGCAGCCACTGGCTTCGGAGCGCTACAAAAACAGGGCCGCCATGCCCCCGGTTTCTGCAACACTCGCTGTCGCCACCCCCCAAACGCTAGGAGCATATTAGTCATGCTGAGGCTTTGGGACACTGCGACCGGCGTCGCACAAGCAGATCAGCACATTGGTAGTGCGGCTCCTGCGCCAATGCAGATCGGAAAGTTACGTAAATCTCTGAATTAGGCGCACAGTGTACTAGAGACGCTGGGCTGCGACTTTAGCTCACAGCAATTGGTTTTACACATGTACAAAGACGCAGATGAAGCACGGAACGGAACTGGGCGTGAGGAGAAGCCGCAGCTGCTTGCGGTAGATCCCTTCATAGATTCGGACTCAGTCACACACGGATGTACAAATGTAGCACATCAAATTGTTGAGTGTTATTTTGTCGCTTCCAGTTGTTTTACTTATGCCGCTAAGACGCACAATTTGGGTTAAAAACTTGGGACTTGGTGTTCCAAGAGGGGATATTTGGCACGACTGAAGCCACAGTATAAAATGACAGATCGACAAGAGCATCCGCCATCCCTATCATCTGCAATTACCCTATGCCAGGTGCAGGAGATGTGACTGAATTTGGTGCCTACTGCACATACAATCGACTCAGAATAGGTAGCACTAACGTCACGCGGGGGGGTGCGGGCCGCACTGGGTGACACTATCCGAGGGGGTGACACCAAATTAGAAGAGCTGATCTGCTATTTTGGTTTAACCCCCCTCGGATGGTGTCACCGAGCAGCCACACTGCAGACAGAGGCATTGGGCTGCCAGCAGCTGCTGCTACGCTGAGTAAGCCGGGCTCACTCAGAGGAGCAGCAGCCCCCCCCAGCCTCTTCTCTGCCTGGTCTAAGCCCACTGAGTCAGAGTCGAGAAAGGGGGCGTGACATATGGTCACGCCCCCAAGAGTGGCACACATAAGTGGGCGTGGCTTTGTGGAACGAGAGGATCACTAATCAGCTGCACCGGGTGTCACTTAGGTTAGTGACGCCACTGTACTGGAGCATAACACACCCACGGGGATTTAGTATGATTTACTGGCGGTCGCATGGTCGGCGGTTCTAATCCCGACAGCGGCAGCCCGACAGAGGAGGAAATCCCGATCGTCCTTAGGGTAAGTATAATTAACCTAATTCCCCCCCCTAACCCTAACCCTCCCTTAGGGGTGCCTATCCCTAACCTCCCCCTCAAGTGCCCAACCCTAATTCCACCCCTAAGTGCCTAAACCTAAAACCCCCTTCCCCGCAGCCTAAACCTAAGTCCCCTGGGGGGGTGCCTAACCTTAACCTCCCCCCGGGGGTGCCTAACCTTCCCTTCGCCTAGCCTAAACCTAACCCCCTGGGGGGTGCCTAACCCTAAGTCCCCCCCCCGGGAGCCCTAAACCTAACGCCTACCCTCCGGCTGTCCACGCCGGGCGCTCAGCTTACCTTCAATCGGTAAGCCGAGTGTCGGGCTCCTGGCGTAGGTCTAATGACAGGCGTCGGGATATTGACGCCTGTCATTAAAGCCTTGCTGGGATTAGACAGTCGGGAAGCCGGCGGTCGGGATTACGTCCGTTGGCTTCCCGACTGCTTCCCATCCACGGGGACATGTCACTTATGTGCGTGTGTGCCCTGCCACCCTCATTTGCCACCCAGTAACAAACAGATGCGTACGACCGAGATGCGTATGCATGCTGAAAAGGTCTTAAGCATATTTTGTTTAGTATTGCCGTGATATTAATGAATATGCTATTGGTATTTAACATTATTTACCTCGCCAGCAAGGTCCAGCAAAGTTCCCCTCCTCCGCGGCATCCTCCGCTCAGCTGATGGCATCCCAACGCTGCCAGCAACGAGCTTTTGTGTCATGCATTTGCGTGACAGCCAGTTTGCCCATGACAGCTTTACCTGGCGGGGTCCCTGGAAGGCTTTGCAGAAGCCGGAAAGGCTGCGCTGGGTCCCCAATGCGGGCAATTGGGGACCATGTCGCTCTCGCCAACTACAGATGGTAATAGTGATACAGTGACAAACAGCACATTCAATTCAAAACACCTAAATATGGATGTTACACTAAATATATATACTACCCATCTATTTTATGAGTGGCAGCTCTTAGCCATTAATACGTGATAGTGAGTCGCTATTAAGGAAATCACGAACAGTGTAGGGAATATACAGCGCCTGATAGTGTGTAGTATATATAAGTTCAACCCAACCAGTAAAAATAGAAAAGAGAAAAAAATGTAAATAAATATTATAATAATATAAATTAAAATAAATTAAAATATTAGCTTATCTTTGTAATTCTTCAGTCAAAAGAGCCATCAAATGATACCATATATAAAAATGAAAATAAAATAAAACATAGTGGGCCTGATTCAGACTTGGGAATAGAGCGAGAGATCTCTCTCAACTGATCATCTTGGTGACACCATGCTGCACTGCAGGGGGGGCAGATGTAAAATGTGCAGAGAGATTTAGATTTGGGAGGAATGTTTCCAAACTGACATCTAAATTGTAGAGTAATAATAAAGCTGTGCAGTATTTGTGGGCTACATGCAAAAGCAGCCAGTATTTACCCCACATGTAAAAAAATGTATGTATTTACACCCCTTGCATTGCAATATGGTTTGTTCAGGTTTACAGTTGAGAGAGATATCTCACTCTGGGCCTGATTCAGAGCCGCTCGCAAAAAGCGAGCGCTCGCTCTGAATCAGGGCGGCCGCTTTGTTTTTAAAAGCCGGCCTCTTGCCCGCTCGCTAAGCTGTGGGTGACCACCCACAGCTTTAGCGAGCGGCCAGGTGATGGTCGGGGGGTATATATATATATATATATTATATATACAAACACACATATATTTATATATATATATATACACACATGCAGTATATAGATATAATATATATATATATAGCTATAATATATCACAAAAGAAAAACACAAAATCAGGGCGCTATACTATCAAGGATGAAATTAATTGAAGATAATGATGTTCTTAATAACAGTGGTGATAATAGGGACCCAAATAAATTAAAGGGACAATAGATTGCCGCTACTGATAGAGGAGCTGACCCTCTTATACAACAGAAAAAACACAAAATAGGAGCGCTATCCCTGAAGACCTCAATAATGGGTGTTGAAAATTCTAAAATAGATAAGTGTTAAATTACACTGTCTAATATAAAATTAATAAGTGATTCCACAGGCAGGTCAATAAAAATCTTTATATAGGAAGAGATGAGTAAACCAAAAATAAATGCATAAAAAACACAGAAAAAATAAAAATAATGAAAAAAAATGAATAATAGAAAATTAATAATAAAATTAAATTAAATTTAAAACCCAGGTGGGAATAAATGACACATGAATTGAATAATAAAATAAACAACGATTGACTTAGAACCACCTAGTATGGTGTAGCAAAAAATACTTATCTAACAATAGCTTGCTGAATTAGCTTAGTAGATAAACCTGTCACCCCAATTGTATATTTGCTGTTAAAAGCAATTTAATTGCCAGATATTCAATTAGATGCAACTATGTTGCCAGTCGATGTCAATAGCAATAGGATGCTGAAGTAAAGATTCTCCCGTAGGTATTCAATAGACGCTGACAGCTGTATTCACAAGTTGCATTGGTGGCCACCAGTGATGTGGGGGTTTGAAAAACAGGTACAAACCTAGTGCACAGGTTAATAGTATAAACGGGATTTAAGACAAGCCCCCTATATGCACCGCTAATGGAGTCCCTTTAAAGCAGGGATGGGGAACCTCCTGCCCGGGGGCCGACTAAGGCCCTCAGCAGTGGCGTAACTACTGCCCCCGCAGCCCCCGCGGTGGCTTGGAGGCGCTGGATAGCTTGGGGGCGACGGGGGCAGTAGTTACGCCACTCAGTGGAGGAACTCCCATGACTCCCTCCATCTGCCGGGCGCCCGCTGAGTGTGTTACCAGCGGGTGCCCGGCTCCTATTGAAACCCCCGGCGGCAGGGCATGACGTCACTCCCATAGTGCCGAAGAGCGGACGCCGGGGACGGAGCTCAGGAGTGAGCTCCGTCTTCCGGGTCCCGCAGAGCACTAGGGGAGTGACGTCATGACGTCACTCCCATAGTGCCGAGGAACGGACGCCGGGGTATGGGCGGCAGCAGCACTGGAGCGGGTATAAAGGTAAGTGTTTTTTGTTTTGTTTTTTTGTGTGCGCGTGGGGGGGGGAGAGAGTAACTACTGGGGGCACCTACAGGGGGCTCACTACTGGGGGCTCACTAGGGGCAACTACAGGGGGGCTCACTATTGGGATCAACTAGGTGCAAATACAGTGGGCTGACTACTGGTTACAACTACAGGGGGCTCATTACTGGTGGCAACTACAGGGGGCTCACTACTGGTGGCAACTACTGGGCACAACTACAGAGGGCACTACTAAAATGGGTACAACTACAGGGGGCACTGCTAGAAGGGGCACAACTACAGGGGGCACTACTTGAAGGAGCACAACTACAAGGGGCACTGCATATGGGCACAATTACAGGGGGCCCTGCATAATGGGCACTACTACAGGGGGCATTGCATAAGGGGTACTATTACAGGGTGGCATGTGTAAGGGGCATTGCTGTGTGGCATAATGTGTTGTAAGGGGCATTCCGGTGTGGCACACTGTGTTGTGAGTGGCATTATTTAGTGTGTCATGTGTAAGGCACGTTGCTGTATCATGTAACCACACACCTTAGCGTTGTCTTTGGGTGTGTTTGATCTTTGGGCGGGGGGGGGGAGTTGGGCGGGAGGGGGGCGCCTGAAACTTTTTTGGCATGGTGGAGCAAAATTTATAGTTACGCCACTGGCCCTCAGAATCATTTGGTTTGGCCCTGGGAGCTTTTTTGTACTAGCCTCATCTGGCTAGTGGGGTACCTAGAATGGCACCATGCAGCCAGAATCTATGCATCAGTGCCACCTGGAGCATTTTTAGGATGCTTCAGACAGTCACACTGCTGCCCTTACAGCTCCCCGGAGCATCCTGAGGATGCTCCATGCATTGGTGTAATCACCGGCGACTGTGGCCTCGCCCCCGTGTGATGTCACACGGAGGGGACGCAGCCTGCACCAGGCCCGCGAATAATGTTCTATATATCAAAATGGCCCTCGGCAGAAAAAAGGTTCCCCACCCCTGCTTTAAAGAGATTGAGCCTGTAGAAATGGAGTCCCGATAATAGGTGTCAGGACAGTACAACACCCAGTGTCCGTGCATTTGGACACACTGAAACCAATGATAGGTTGTACCGCTGTGGAAAATAGTAAGGTACCGCAATCTGACTGGAGTCTCCGGATACACGCTGCAGTGATATCTGTCCCGCTGACTAACATAAGAGCCCCGACAGACACCAACACGTAGCTACGAGTGCACTCTGAAAGGCTATATTCCAGATAGCAGGACGCTGTGGAACCCGTTAACCGGACACTGAGGTACCTTACTATTTTCCACAGCGGTACAACCTATCATTGGTTTCAGTGTGTCCAAATGCACGGACACTGGGCCTGATTCTGACCCGCTCGCGAGCGATGAGCGCTCGCAAGCGGGTCAATGGTGCCCTAGTGCGCATGGGCACGATGGAGGGAGCTCCCTCGTGCGCATGAGCGAGACCCAAATAACGATGGGGTAGCCGTCGTTATGGGTCTCGCACCAAGGGGGGCGTGCTGTCGATGGTGACTGACAGCACGCCCCCTTTGGTGGGCGTGCCGGCGGCATGGCTGCCAGACGGAGGCGTTCCCATGGGAACGCCTACCGTCTGGGTCCGGCCCCACTGACATCACTAGTGATGTCAGTGGGAGTGATTTTGGCTCTGATAGAGCCAAAATCACTCCAGGGCTTGCGGCCACGAGACCCTACCGCAGGGTCTCGTCGCAAGCCCGATGGTCGCGATGGTCTTGACCATCGCGACCATCATCATGGATGCTCGCATAAGCTGTGGGTGGTAACCCACAGCTATGCGAGCGTCCAAAAGGCCGCTCCACATTTAAATAGGACGGCCCTGATTCAGAGCGAGCGCTCTGGTCAGAGCGTCCGGCTCTGAATCAGGGCCACTGTGTGTTGTACTGTCCTGACACCTATTATCGGGACTCCATTTCTACAGGCTCAATCTCTTTAAAGGGACTCCATTAGAGGTGCATATAGGGATCTTGCCTTAAATCCCGTTTATACTATTAACCTGTGCACTAGGGGCCTGATTCAGATCCACTCGCGAGTGGCTGTCCGCTCGCAAGTGGGTCGATGGTGTGCACTGCGCATGCGCACGACAGAGGGAGCTCCGTCGTGCACATGCGCAAGACGCGACGAGCGAAGGACTTTCCTTTGCTCGTTGTGTCTGAACAAAGGGGGCGTGCTGTTGATGTTGATTGACAGCACGCCCCTTTGGTGGGCGTGCCGGGGGCGTGCCTCCCAGACGGGGGCGTTCCACTAGTGATGTCAGTGGGAGTGATTTTGGCTCTGATAGAGCCAAAATCACTCCTGGCCTTGCGGTTGGAGGTGGGCCCTGATTCAGAGCGAGCGCTCTGGTCAGAGCGTCCGGCTCTGAATCAGGGCCAAGGTTTGTACCTGTTTTTCAAACCCCCACATCACTGGTGGCCACCAATGCAACTTGTGAATACAGCTGTCAGCGTCTATTGAATACCTACGGGAGAATCTTTACTTCAGCATCCTATTGCTATTGACATTGACAGGCAACATAGTTGCATCTAATTGAATATCTGGCAATTAAATTGCTTTTAACAGCAAATATACAATTGGGGTGACAGGTTTATCTACTAAGCTAATTCAGCAAGCTATTGCTATATAAGTATTTTTTGCTAGTCAATCATTGTTTATTTTATTATTTCAATTCATGTGTAATTTATTCCCACCTGGGTTTTAAATTTAATTTAATTTTATTATTAATTTTCTATTATTCATTTTTTATTCATTATTTTTATTTTTCTGTGTTTTTTATGCATTTATTTTTGGTTTACTCATCTCTTCCTATATAAAGATTTTTATTGACCTGCCTGTGGAATCACTTATTAATTTTATATTAGACAGTGTAATTTAACACTTATCTATTTTAGAATTTTCAACACCCCATTATTGAGGTCTTCAGGGATAGCGCTCCTATTTTGTGTTTTTTTCAGCTATAATATATATTATATATATATACACGTGTATATTATAAATATATATACATATATATATATACATAGTATATATGCAAACATATTCAGTATATGTATTTATATATATATATATATATATATATATATGTATGTATGTGTGTATATATGACAGAACCCCTGTACTCCAGCAGTCACTGGGAGGCTTGCTCACCCACTTGGGCCATCTATCCCCAGTACCACTTCCCACACATATCCCAGCAGCAACTTAGTACTTGTCCCTGTAGAGCCGGTCGGGCCAAAGGGGCGTGGCCTACTTGTGGGAGGCGTGGCCACGCCCCCTTACGGGAAAAAATAAAAATCCTTTTATCAGCGCGGTGCACAGGTGTAGCATGTCCCCGGGCTCCGCGCTGCATTCCTTGAGGTAATCCTTGCCGATCACTCCATCTTTAGCTGTAGGACTCGGCTGCAGCTACTGTGTAAACAGTGGCTTTGTGTTACAGGGGGCAATCGCCCTGATCGCCCGCCCCTGGGTCCGCCACTGACCCCTAGGCCAAAAGCTTCTTGAAAAATGAGAAATTCAGAAAAAAATATGAAATTAAGTAACTTGTGCTTACCTGTCATCCTTAGGCTCAGTTATGTGGTGGGGGACAGGGCTGTGCATCTGTTTCCCCACATATTATATGACTGGCAGCCACCAGCACTGGTTTTGCCTTTCACATTACCATAAATAATTTCATCCTGGACCTCCAACCAGTGGCACCCTGGGAACCACTGCTATAGAGAAAGTCTGCACTCACCTCTATACAATTCAACACCAACGGCTGGGGTGCCTCCCATTGTGACCAAGATCCAGATTTATCAAGGAGCACAACCTTTCAGCAGGGTCAGTGCTGCTATGAGGGACCTTTGGCGCTTTGCTGACCCTGGTGAAAGGTTGTACTTCTTGACAAAGGTTACATGCTGACTGAAACGCCAATATCGTTCTGAGTATTTGAGGAATGAATTTCTGCTGTATTTAATGACTATATATATATATATATATATATATACACACACATTACAAAGCATCACTGTAGCAGAGCTCTCTATTAAAGTCCTTTGAGTGCCTACTAGTCTGTGTACAGTACATTTCTGCACCCAGGCATGAATCTCATTAGGTGTGCCTTCCTCCATTTTGGATATATTATATATATATATATATATATATATATATATATATATATGAGGGAGTGGGATTCATTTATCAACAAGATTTGTCGCTCACAAAGGTCTCTATTTACTACAATCCGCATTAGAATGCAGATTGTAGTGTGATATTACTGACTGAACATGCATTGCGAATTCAGGCAATATCACAGGGATTTATTAAAAATCCCTTGCAGGCACAGAGCTTGCGATAAAGCTCCGAATCCCCTCTGCAGCCTTATCACTGTATTTTTCGGAATAAATACAGTGACATGGTTCCGCACATGCACCGACCGGCCGCCGCTAACACCCCCTCCCCACGGCCGCCGCTCCTCCTACAGTAACCCCCCCTTACTTTTACTTACCTCCGGTCAGATCATCGCTGCTCCGGTAATGTACTCCCTCCGGTCAGCTGGTCTCCCGTTGTGCACTGAGACCTGGTCAGCTGTTTAATGCAGCAGCTGACCAGGGTCACAGTGCAGGAGCCGGGAGACCAGCTGACCAGAGGGAGGACATCACCGGAGCACCGATCACCGGCCCTGGACTCAGGTAGGTTTGTTTTTCTATTTTTTAGCAGTGATCAGCTTATGGTCTGTTTAGACCACACAGCTGATCAATGGGGCCGGCTCCGGGCTCTGCTCTGCCTGTTAGAGCAGAGCAGGAGTCCTGTAACTGGGGAAAGCCTGGATAACGCCTGGTGTTATTATCACAGGGCTTCCCCCGGCATTTTGTCACATTTTATTTTTAGTAAATCTCAGAAGGATCACATTTCCCATTACAAGTATGGGAAATGCGATCTGTTTACTAAAAATATGTGATAATTAGGGCTTGGAGTAGAATTTTACGAATTCTACTCCAATTGCCCTTTAGTAAATTTAGATGAAACTAAAATAATGTGAAAACACCCTTTTTAACTTTATTTTAGTAAAAATAATGTTAATAAATAGAGCCCAAAGAGTGATAGAACTTGTTGCATATGATAATGGTGTTCCAACCAATCAGCTCCCAACTGCCATCTGTTTGAAAAACGACAGTTGGGAGCTGATTGGCCGGAGCATCATTTATCCTACGCAGCCAGTTTTATCTCTTGCTGTGAGTGATAAAACTTGTTGATTAATGAGGCCTATATTTACATTTCCAACACGACGGTGTGTTAATCTATACAAACTTTTACACTGTGCACAAGCATCCTGTAATTGCACAATGGTCGCACACTTTACATGTTGTGACCGAGTGATTGTTTAATTGTTGCATAACTATGGAAACCCAGACACCGTGCATGGACTCCGAGCAGAGTGCATTATTCATAAGACCTACATTACATTGACAATTTAGATAAATTATATATGAAGAACTAATATGGTACAGCGTCATAACTGAACTATTCATGGTGAATCCTTCCAGTACATGTCAACTACATGTACTTTCCATCCTGACCTATTTTACCTCCTGTATTTCTCACTTAGGGGACTATTTATCAAGCAACTTTTTACTTAAATCATGCGGAAACTCCAATTTCCACATGACTGTAAATATCAAGTCTAATTAACAACAGCCGTATGCAAAAGATATCATATATATCTCCAGCAAAAGACTAATTAGTGCTGCAGACAGTCCATACTCCCCATTATTCAGTACAGCGACTGCGGTCTGGACCCTGTTTACCTTCGGGTGGTGTTAGCAGCTTTGTACCTAAGGCGGCGTGATCCCTCTCCTGCAGTCTACGTCCTTTTCTGTATATTGGACCTGATTTATTACGGATCGCAACTGCGATTGCAATAGCGATTACGCACAGGGGCATATTTATAATGGGCGCAGGGTGTGATGCACACGGGCCTCTGGGTCCAGGTGGGGCCTGCACCTATATTATACTTACGACCCCAGAGTCCCTCATTGGCGCCGGTGTTGGCGCTGTAAAAACGGCTGGAAAATGGCAGCCGCGGCCATTTTCGCATCGTTTTACGCATGCGCAGTACAGGGAAAATAGCCGCCCGGCCATTTTCCCAGCGGCCTGCTCATGCGCTATAGACTCTGGGTACACTCTAGTGCCCAGCGTCGATAAGTGCAACGCTGGCCGTGCTGCGCTCAGTGCGCTGCCGGCCTCCGGACTGAGAGGAGGGGGCCTGTGACGGAGACTGCACACGAGCCCCCTCCTCTGTAGAATGCCCCTGATTACGCACGCAGTCTCACTGCGAAGATATGCTAATCCATCAATGGTGCCGACCCCTCCTAACCCTTTCCCTAGTGCCTAACCCTATTCGTCCCCTCCAAGAACCTAACCCTTTCACTAGTGCCTAACCCTCATCCCCTCCAGTAACCTAACCCTTTCCCTAGTGCCTAACCCTCATCCCCGCTCCTAACACTAATCTTAAAACATTTGAAAAACCATAAAAAAGTGACCATTTTAGTGTCGACCATATGTGTGTCGACCATTTAAAACTGTCAACCTTCTGCACTGTCAACCTTTTGTCAGTCGAACTATTGCATGTCGACCATTTAGTGTCGACCCATTGACTGTCGTCCTCTGCATTGTCAATCTTCTCCCCGGACACCCCGGACGAGTGAGCATAAAAGTAACAATGCGGCTGACCCTGTAGTGCGTCTGGCAATGACGCATTTGTGCCATATGGTACCATGACCAAGCTGGTGTGACAGGTAGTAGGGGTATAAGCCAGCTTGAATATGTTTGAATTATAGTTGAATATATTGGTGAAATTCAAACACGAACAGCAAACTTTGATAGGGCCTGATCCAGCAAGGATCGCAGGTGCAAAAATGCACGCACCCGGTCGATTGTTGCCTTCTGCGCATGCGCGTACATCGCAGTGCACGCGCGCGAACTACCCATTGCGATCATGACTGTGATCGCAGTGACTACGCAGACCCATCGCAGAGTGATTGATAGGAAGTACTGCTTGGGGGGGGGTCGGGGAAACGCAGGCGTGTCAGTGCGTTTCAACGCCATTACAGGGAGGTGCATAAATTACCCATAGCGTCGGCATATACAGCATGAGCTCTAGCTACATACAGGAAGGTCTGGGTAAGGTCTGGCATGCCTTAACTGTGCGTGAGGCTCCGATGGTACTCAATGGTACCGATGTTTTCGCAGACTTGCAAGGTATTACGAATGTGAGTAAAGGGAAGTGGGCGCCTTTATGTTCTGCTGGTCCGGCATTGCGATCGTAGTCATTTGCATAATTTTGCAGAACTGCGTACGCGCTTGCTGCCACGATCGCATCAGCGATCCTTGCTGAATCAGGCCCATAGTCCGATTTAAAAAGATCAAATACTTCAAAATGTTTTTGTTACTTTTTTTTTTTTAAAGTTAGATCATTTTAACGTAAACATTGAGCGCAAACTGCAAATCCTGATCATGAACAGCGAAACTTGGAGGCAGATGGAGAACACGAGACATATTTTGAAACCCTCAGCAGGAATCTGGATCTATCGATGATTGTACTGCAAACGTAGCTTTCAGTCTAAAATGTGCTTACATTGGAGATGTTGCCCATAACAACCAATCAGATTCTACTTAACATTTATCCAGCAGCTTCTAGAAGATAATAGCTAGAATCTGATAGGTTGCTATGGGCAACATCTCCACTTCTATAAACTCTCACTTTAGTAAATACACCCCTATGTCTTTCTTTTAACGTTTTTCTAAGTGGAGATGTTGCCCAAAGCAACCATATTCTACTTAACATTTATTCAGCAACTTCTAGAAGATAATAGCAGGAATCTGATTGGTTGCTATGGGCAACATCTCCACTTCTAAAAACTCTCACTTTAGTAAATATACTCCGTAGTCACCTGCTAAGTTGTGCAGAGTTTCACACTCCGTACCCTAATCAGTGAGCGGCAGCTGGAAGTCGGTTTGTATAACAGCTTTGAAGGAACGAATCCAGCACATGGCCGGTGATAGAGCACCTGTATAAATCATAGATAATTGGCCGTTGTAAGGAGTTTCCATCTCATTTGTCTCATTGCAACTCCAAATTAGGAGCTCTAACAGCTTAAGAGTCCAGAGATATATTATTTACAAGAGAAGTCCATAAAATATAAATGAGGAATTAGAGATCGCGGCGCCCCCACCAAGTGCAAGCTTTCAGTAAACAGCTGGAGAGAGTCTGATCTACAATAATAAAAATAAAAAAAAGGAGGGAAAAAAAATCCCCATTGCTCTACTGTGTTCTGCATCAATACAGACGAGCGAGGCTGAGGTAAATGAGTCCATATTGCAAGGGAATAAAAAAAAAAAACTGATTATTTTAATCTTACATTACTGAAGTGCTCCCCTACTGTGTATTACCTGGGGCGAAAGCAAAAGAGTTTTGTACTTTAATTCTTGGTTTATAATTGCCTTCATGGAGCCCTGCTACATTTGTTGACATTTTCATATCGCTCTGCTTTGTATTTTATCTTTTGTACATTAAAGAGCGTGTGCGGACGAAACACACCGAAGGCAGCCATTTTCTGGGTTGATGGGTGATCATGGGAAGGCAGCCCACGTGGAATTAGTAACACCACTGTTCCTAGTGCATCTGTAGGCTATATTCTCATGGATACAAAATGGCCGCCTCTGTGCAGGAAACAGGTGTCTGTTGTCTCTGTGCTGCATACTTATAATCATAATTAATCAATCGCAAGAAAAAGTCTTGAGATTCATATGAAATGTCTCTCTCTGGCCTAGGTCTAGTCATTGTGAACTTATAGGACCTGCCAAAAATTCATCAAACGTTCCTAACCCCAGAGACATTACACAACATATAGCCTTCCCAATCCAAACTATTCTGGTGCAACTGGGGCCATGTGGGAGATACTTTAGACACACACTTTGCCCAGTGACCTAGCCCCTTTGGAAGTAAGTTGAACATGACATCTTCAATGTCTTGGGTCTTATTTGCCTGTTATCCCTTGAATTAGTGCTATTATAGCTGTCTCCAGGGGTTAAAGTGGGCAGGAATGGGGTGGAACTGAGTTCCGTCACCTCTAATGGTAGATGGAACTAGTTCCCCCTCTGCCATGTCCCTGAATAGAAGTCCTACAGACGGAGTACCACTTTCTGCTGGCGGCTGCTTTCCCATCCTCGGTTTCCGGCTCCATATTCCTCCTCTTCCTCCGCGGCCTGCCTCTTCCTGTCACTCACTTTGTGGCCCTCCGTCCCGGCGGCTCCTTTTGCGGCACAGCGTATGTGACATTGTGCCTTCACTCCTGCTGCATAGTGCACTGAGGAGCCATGAAGAGGAGCAAGGGCCAGAGCAGACACGAAGGTGAGATACTGCTAGAAGGACATGGGAGGGATAAGCTGCTGGTGGGAGAGGAGACACAGGGGCAGGGAGCTGCTGCTAGAGGGACATGGGGGGGATAAGCTGCTGGTGGGAGAGGGGACACAGGGGCAGGGAGCTGCTGCTAGAGGGACATGGGGGGGATAAGCTGCTGGTGGGAGAGGAGACACAGGGGCAGGGAGCTGCTGCTAGAGGGACATGGGGGGGATAAGCTGCTGGTGGGAGAGGGGACACAGGGGCAGGGAGCTGCTGCTAGAGGAACATGGGGGGGATAAGCTGCAGGTGGGAGAGGGGACACAGGGGCAGGGAGCTGCTGATAGAGGGACATGGGGGGGATAAGCTGCTGGTGGGAGAGGGGACACAGGCAGGGAGCTGCTGCTAGAGGAACATGGGGGGATAAGCTGCAGGTGGGAGAGGGGACACAGGGGCAGGGAGCTGCTGCTAGAGGAACATGGGGGGATAAGCTGCTGGTGGGAGAGGAGACACATGGGCAGGGAGCTGCTGGTGGGGGACACGGGCAGGGAGCTGCTGGTGGGGGACACAGGGGCAGGGAACTGATGGTGAGGGGCACGGGCAGGGAGCTGATGGTGAGGGACACAGGGGCAGGGAGCTGATGAAAGGACACAAGGGGGTAAGCTGGAGAGACACGGGTGTGTTGGAGTGAAGACACGGGAATGGGGTGAGATGCAGGGGAGGCTAATGCTTGTGAAACACAGGAAGATGGTGCTGAAGAGACGGTGGGATAGAGAACTTTTTTTTTCTTTTTTAACAACCTAACATTGTAGACTCAGCTGATGGAAGGAGTGCTAAAAAAGCATCTAAAATGTATTTCACACTGTCATAGCCCCCAAAGCTTCTGGGGGCCTAGGCGGCCCCTGGCCATTCACTTTAAAGTCTCCTGTACACAATAGTGTGTGTGTAAAGATCAGTCTTCACATTGTTCTGGCCTCTCTGAGTATCTTCGCCTAATGTGTATGTGTGTGTGTGTGTATGTGTGTGGGAAGGGAGGTGAGTTCCACCACCTCTCTAGGAACACTTTAAGCCCTGGCTGTCTCCATCTACTGTCCTTAAACTCCATAGATATGTTCTGGGTCATTTTCTAATATCCACAAATGCGTCCATTTTCCTACTTTTGTAGCATGATCTGGCAATGCCCTCTGAATGAACAAGTGGTATAGGTGGCACAATTATGTCATCAAGGGGCCAATGAATACTACTGATACCTAAATTCCTTCAATCTTAGTGTTCACCTGCACCTTCTCACCAGGGCCGGCTCCAGGTCTACTAGCACCCTGTGCGAGAAATGTCGCCCCCCCTCCAATTATTTTGTTAACTGAGAAAAATTTATATGTTTCCTATATTTTAATTAAATTAATTAATCCACAGGAAACAAAAAACACAAAGGAGTCAAAGTAAGGGGCCAGACCTTTTGTTGAGAAGACACAATGCTGCTCCAGATGGCGGTATAATATAGTCATGGATAACTATTCCCACTGTTAAAACAATGTGATAGCTATATCATGGCCGGGTGCTGATGACACATACTACAGTGGGAAGGTTCATCCATGACTATGGGGTCTAGTTACCAAGCAGTGTTACTGTGTTAGGAGACATAGAGAAAGAAGATAAGGTACCAGCCAATCAGCTCCCAACTGTCATTTTTACAAACACAGCCTGTGACATGGCAGTTAGGAGCTGATTGGCTGGTACCTTATCTCATTTCACTTTGTCGCCTAACACTGCTTAGTAAATAGACCCCTAAATATTCTAACGCCATCCGGAGCAACATTGTGTCTTCTCAAACGGTTTGGCCCTCTACTTTTATTTTATGCCTACCTTGTTCCTCACATCACCACACCACACCACATCCACCCCTTCCCCGCGTCCTTGTCTCTCCATCCCTCCAATCTTGGAACCACTGTCCTTAGAGAACGCACCCGTCTCCTATTTCTAGCCTTAATACAGCACTAGGTATTCCTGCATACGGTGCAGCACTCATAAATACCCATACCCACCCCTTGTACCCATATAACCCCTCCTCCTCCCATCCCTCACATACATTTTTCCCCCTTCTCCTGTCTTTCACCTCTGAACACCACACTGAGGACCTCATTCAGAGTCGGTCGTTGCGGCCGCACGGTCGTAAGGTAAAAGCGGCCCGATATGCAAATGAAGCGCTCGCAAGTTGCGTTGTTAAGATGAGATCATTAGCTGGACGAGCGAGGGGAGGATGCGGCCGTAAGACTGAGAATACGCCCCCTTCTCGTTCGCATTACACGTCATCTCCGGGCATATAAGGATTAATCGAGACCATCGGGAATCATCGGAGCTGGTCGTAGAGCTTAAGGTTGACCATACCCTCTCTTAAGCTCTACGATCATGTCAGTGTAAAAACCTCCCATGTCACATGTGCCATGACACTACTTAGTTAATTATGCACTCCCATAAAATGCCGTTTGCATAGTCAGGCACGCCTGCGTTCGGATCTCCACTCCCCCGTTCACAAGCACCTTCCCCTGTTACCACCCACAAACACCTCATCCTGTCACTCAAACTAACAACCTGGCCAAGTTGAAGGAGAGAGAAATTTCGGATCGCAATAGCTAGTTTGCGCACGTGCAATGCAAATTTTACGCATGCGCAGTTTAGCGAACATCGGTGGCGTACGACCGTGCGGCCGCAACGACCGACTCTGAATGAGGTCCTGAGTATCAACACATCCCCTTCGTTCCCACTCCTCGTGACCAGAGAGCGCGGTTGTACTTTTCTTATTCCACTCAGGGCACTGTGGAAGTGACGCAGTCAGCAGTCTCTGAGTCACCACTCACCGGGCCGACGGTCGCGGTCTGTCTCCTCCATCCTGGAGTCAGGCACCAGGGCACCAACGTCGACTTGACCGACCTCAGTGTACGCAGAGTCCGCTCACTGGTCCTGTGGCCACAGATGGCTGCTGCCCGCCTGCTAGCGGCATCCCAGCCACTAGTAACTTCCACTGCCACCGGAGTCAGAGACTGCGCGGACAGGGGTGACTTGTGGCGTCACAACCGGCCCACCCAGCACTGCCAATGGGTGGGCAGCCAGAATTTTTCTTAGAGGCAGCCAGAGAGACAGGGCTGTCAGACAGGGAGAATGGTGGAAGAAAATAAACCCGCCCACTGTAGGTGGCGCCCTTGTGCGGCCGCTCAGGTGGAATATGCCTAGAGCCGGCCCTGCTTCTCATGACCTGCCAGCCTTTCATTCCTCCTTCCTTTAGCTGGTGTAAGATGTATGTTCTGGCCCTGCATCAGGTTATGGCCTCAAACATGGGCGTAACTACCATAGGTGCAAGGGGTGCAGCTGCTATAGGGCCCAGAGCTGAGAGAGGCCCCATCTTCCTTGTCAAAGTTACATGTGTTATATACATTTTTCACCATTGGATGGTACATAGGGGCCCTTACAGACTTTTTCTATGGGGCCTTCAAATACCTAGTCATGCCCTAGGCCTCAAAGACTGTTGCATGTTGGTTTTCAACACTCGTACTGAATACGTATAATGCACAAGGCCATAGCAGGGCTAAAATAATACGCCATGTGCCGGCCCCCGGACACGGCTTGACGTCACGTCGTGGGGATGGAGCCGCCGGGTCCAACAAGAGGAGGAGTGCCTTAAGTGTCCAAAGGACGCTCTGCGTGGTGCTACAGGAATCCATTCCAGGCACCCTGCAAGCTACATGCAGGTCCATGGGGCAGCGACGGCTCCGCACCGTGGGCAGCGGTACTGCTCGCACACCCCTAGTTACGGATCCTGATGAGGCTGCGCACATGTGCACTGTTGTATACCTGCTCTACTGATTACCCATTCTCCTGATTTTTTTCTGTATTCAATTCATATTTTGAAAATCAATAAAACTGATTCACAAAAAAAAATCAAAAAATGTAAGAAACTCGAAAAGGTTCGAACATGATTGAGCTTCTTCGTCAATGTTCAAGCCGGTCCTTCCTGTGCAAAGCCAGTTATTTTAGCAGTTGTTTTATTGAGAATGGTGAACCTTTAACGCTAAGGGCCCCATCTATCAATGATGCATAGCCTCTTTAATGCTCGCTTTCCTTATCCAACAAACAGCGGTAATCTAGGACTATCACTGTTTGTCACTGCACAAGAGCGATGTCGTCCTCATTGCCAGCAATGGGGACCCAGTGCTGCCATTCCGGCTTCAGCTAAGCCTTCCAGGCACTGCCTGGGCCTCGCTGGAGGGGTAATGATGAACACCAGTGGCATATTCGTTTGTATCACTGCGATACTAAACAAAATATGACACTGGTATTAAGCTTCATTGATAAATGGGGCCCTAAGGGTCTATTTATCAATGAGTTTTATCATTCACAAAGAGTGATAAAACTCATTGCGTATGATAATGGTGCTCCAGCCAATCAGCTCCCAACTGTCATCTGTTTGAAAAATGACAGTTGGGAGCTGATTGGCCGGAGCACCATTTATCATACACAATCAGTTTTATCACTCGTTGTGAATGATAAAACTCCTTGATAAATGGGCCCTAAGGCATACTTGCCGACCATCTGGCTGCCCCTTCCGGGATGGAGCAGCCAGATCGGCATGACTGGGGGGCGTGGCCAGCAAACGGGGGCGGGGCCGGCCAGACGACGAGTGTTTGCGGGCGGGACGGGATCACGTCATTTTGGCCCGGCCCCTCCTACACACTGCTGATATTACAGGAAGTGTGAAGCAGGGGGCGGGGCCAAAATTACGCAATTCCGCGTGAATCGTGTCAACACCGTCCCCCGCTGCGGGGGTTTTACATGTAATTGCGGGGGGATAGGAGGGGTCGCCGGCAGCCGGGAGGCTTGCCTGCCTTCCCGGGAGGTCAGGAGCGGTAGGCAAGTATTCCCTAAGGGCCTGATTTTGAGCCGCACACAATCCACATGCAATGCCGATGTTCAAGTAGTTGAGAGATTATTTGCAACTGCGCAACCACAATAACATCTGAAAGCCCCTGGGGCGCATGCTTAACACTCTTGTCATTGGGTCACACGCTATCAGAAATATGTCTGAAAAGTGATGGGCCTTACTGGACAGTGGCTGGGCGGTGGCTAGCAGTGCTCGCAAAAATGTCCAGTGTTTTACGGGAGTGTCGTGGGCGTGTCAGTGTAATCATCTGCGTTCCCAGCCGCAGGCATAGGAGGCCGCGGTCAGGCGGAGACACTGCCCCTTCCATAGGGCTGATGCAAGTTTCGACACTCCACACAGATAGACCCTTGTTGGGAATCGAACCCAAGACCTCAGTGCTGGGAGGCAGTAATGCTGGCCATTATGCCAACCATTCAGCCCAATGCACACCCGTCAAGGGAGCGTTTCTTGCATATTTTTTATTTTATACATATATATATATATATATATATATATATATATATATTCTGTTTTTATTAAAGTTGCACTAAAACAGAAAAAAACAACATACATTGCACATGCTTCAAAACAGTATTAAATCTGTTAAAGAATATAGGACCTCATTCAGAGTCGGTCGCACGCATCCGATGTTTCCAAACCACGCATGCGTACGGTTAGTTGTGCGCATGTGCGTACGAGGCTTTGTGATCCAAAATGCTGTTGATCGTACGGCTTACGAGCAGGAAGTGGCTTCCTAGAGTTGATTGACATGAAAGGCCGTTTGTGGGTGTTGACGGGGCTGGTGGCCTGAAAACGCAGGCGTGCCTCAGCGTTTTGAGGACGTTTTAGGGGCGTACATAAATTTACTGCTACGACCGACATAGAAGGCCGGAAGTAGTAAAACGTCACTCGGTGAGCAGGGTCGAGGCCTGGCTGATCGTACAGCTTGTGGTTGGGTAGGAGGTCCCGCAAGCCACACAGTACAATCGATACTCTCGAATGTAACTGATGTTAGGATTGATGTTTCTATTTTGAGCTACACAATGCAAACAGCTAATAATCGTTTGTTGTAGCTAATAACTCTGCTAATTGGCTTGTAATTGATTCAGTTGCGTTTGCATTAGAGAATAATAAGAATAAATAAATTTCATGGGGATGGCTTATTCTATGCGTTTTTTTATTTTATTTTGTGGGCATCAACACAACACAAGCGGCCGCAACCATCAGAAGAAAATTAACATACAGCGACTGACAGCGACTGACAACGATTGACTCGATCGCTAGCTGCTATCGCTCGTTAGCTAGAGGAGGTGTATTGTTCATGTATGGGCGTCACTTTGATTGCGACCGACTGGCCGTGCGATTGCTTCCTTTTTCAGTTTCTCGGTCGTTAGGCGTACGACCGCGCAGCCGCTTACGACCGTCTCTGAATGAGGTCCATAGTCCTAGACATATCCGAAATAAAAAGTCAACAACATAGTCCTAGTTCAACAATATGGAAACAAACAAATAGTGAATAAAGAAGAAAATAAGAGAAAGGGCTGTATTTATTTATTAACATTATTTTTACTAAAATACAGTGAAAAAGGGTGTTTTGTGTTTTCACACCCTTTTCACATTATTTTAGTATCACCTATAGTTATTACAGGGCAATTGGAGTAGAATTCCTAAAATTCTACTCCAACCCCTAAGTATCACTTATTTTTAGTAAACAGATCGCATTTCCTATAGTTGCTTGTAATGGGAAATACGATCTGCCTGAGATTCACTCAAATTAAAAATGTGAAAAAATACCAGGGGAAGCCCTGTGATAATAACGCCACCTCCCAGGGTCTCCCCCAGTTACCGGACTCCTGCTCTGCACTAACAGGCAGAGCAGAGCCCGTAGCCAGCCCCAGTGATCAGCTGTGTAGTCTGACCCTGGTCAGCTGCTGCATTAAACAGCTGACCGGGTCACAGTGCAGGATGGGAGACCAGCTGACCGCAACCCAAGAAGGAGGACATCACCAGAGCAGTGATGACCTTACCAAAGGTAAGTAAAAGGAGGGGTAGCGGGAAATGGGGGTAGAGGGGAGCGCAGGGGGAGGGGTAACGGCGGCCGGTCGGCGCATGCGCGGACCCTTGTCACTGTATTTTTTCCTGGAAATATAGTGATAAGGCAGCGGAGGGGATTCGAGGGACAGAGCTTTATCGCAAGCTCTGTCCCTGAAAGGGATTTTTAATAAATCCCTGTGATATTGCCTGAATTCGCAATGCGAATTCAGTCGTTAATATCACACAATCTGCATTTTAATCCGGATTGTAGTAAATAGAGCCCAAAGAGAGGAAAAAATAGGAATATGGGGAAAGAAGTGGAGAGGGATCTTTCAAAAATAAGGAGAACAATGGTCATATCTGAGGGTCATAAGTTATGGAGTATGCCGTAAAGATGACATGTAATTCTTAAAGTCGTCCGAGGACTTCTACTCTACCAAGGGAAACCAGATACTGGTGAAATCAGAAGCTTTATCCAATGAAGAGCTTAAGATATTTTCCATAGACGTAAAATAATCCATTTCATGGAACCCGTCCTTGCGAGAGGGGGTGTATCAGAATTCCCCAGTGCTGGGATACGGATCGTGCTGCATTGCTCAGGTGACAAAGTAGGGATCCTGCATATTTTACTATCCGCGCGCTTCACAACAATGGGCAGTTGTACGTACACCGAACGCATCTCCACTTGCGAGCAAAGGTGTGCAACTGGGTTGTAACGGCATTTTCGCAAGGTCGGAGATGGCGAGCTATACAAAGTTATGCGTACACGCAATCGGCCGATTGTTGCATTCTGCGCATGGGTATGCCTCGCAGTGCATGTGCGCGAATACCTCACTGCGAACGGGACTGTGATCGCAGTGACTACACAGACCAATCGCAGAGTGATTGACAGGAAGTGCCGTTTGTGGGAGGTGGCGGGGGTTGGTCGGCGAAATTCAGGCGTGCTAGTGCGTTTGAACTTTGAACGCCGTTACAGGGGCATACATATATTATCCACTGCGATGCCACATGCAGTTTGGGCTTTCACTGTGTGAGATGAGGTTACCAATTCCTGAGTGAGGTCAGACCTTGTGCAAGTGTGCGTGAGGCTGCGATGGTACTCCATGTTACCGATGATTTTGCAGACTTGCTAAATATTACGAATGTGTGTAAGGTAAAGTGGACGTCCTTATGTTAGGCTGCGACGGCATAGCGATTGCAATCAATAGCATATCTTCGCAGTGAGACTGCGTACATAATCGCAATAGCGATCCTTACTGAATCAGGGGCCTGATTCAGAGCCGTTCGCAATTTGCGGACGTTCGTTCAGGAAAAGGGGCTGGCTATTTAAATGAACCGTTCGCTCTTTGTGGTCTGTTTACGCCTCTATGTCTGAACGAGCGAACAAAACATGAGAACGTAATTTAGAAAAAAACGCCCCCTGGCCGCTCGCATCCTATGTCATGTCCACTATTTACTAGATTAATCGAGTACATCGACCAGGGTATGAACTGCTCGCTATTCTTGGGGTTGGCTTTTGCTACCACAATTTTGCGAGCAGCTCTGGCTATAAAATAACCCAGTGACGTGGTCAATGACGCTGCTGTTTTAATTATGCACACCCATAAAACGCCCGTTTTGACCTTTAAGCACGCCTGCGTTCTGATCTCCACTCCCCGTTTTCAAGCACCTTCCCCTGTTACCACCCACAAACGCCTCCTCCTGTCACTCACGGACCTCACGGGTTTCACCTACTTTAGTGGTAGTCATAGGTCTAGGATAGATAGGTTTTTTGTTAAGGAGACTTCCAAGACTTCATCCCTTGGGGTGAGGTTGGTGGAATTTTCCGATCACGGTTTGCTCTCAGTAACTTTGAATGCTTCAGAAACCCCTCAGAAGGGGCGGGGTCTGTGGCGTTTGAACTCTGAACTCCTGGAAGAAGAGAGAGTTAGGCAGTCCTTCAGGGTCTTCTTTCAATCTCAGGAGACACTTCTGGAGGCTGGTTGGAGTAGGTCTGAGTGGTGGGAGGTGATTAAAAAGAGAACCTGCAAATTTTTCCGTGGCCTTATAGCTAGGAAAAACTTGATAAAGCAAAATATCTACCGTAATCTGAGAAGGAAATTGGATTTCCTGATCTCTGAGGAGGGAGATGATGGGGAAATCTCCCGAGTGAAGGCTCAGATGAAAGAGTTCCAATATAACCGATTGGCATCCTTGGTTTTGGAAAGGGATTATGGTATGTACCACTCGCCTGATCCCTACCAGAGCTGTAGGAGGTCAGTCGACGCCAAACATGTCAGAGGACTGGTGGACGGACAGGGTGTTCTTCGTACTGACAAGGAAGGCATTCTGGATGTTATTGTGTCCTACTATTCTGATCTTCTGTCTGAGCAGCCACTCATCAGGGAGAGGATGGAGGAATTTCTGAGGGGAACCCCTGGTCTGAGTTCTCAGGGTGCCTCTCTTGACTCCTTGGCAAGTGATATAACCGCAGAGGAAGTTAGGAAGGCGATAATGGGTTTAAACCCCAAGAAATCACCAGGACCAGATGGTTTAACATCTGAATTTTATAAGACCTTTGCTGACCTCCTGATTCCCCGCCTTGTGGAAGTTTTTAATGAGAGCCTGGATGAGGGAGTCCTCCCTCCTTCCATGAGGTTATCTGCGCTTATTTTGCTGTCCAAAGGGAAGGACTCATCTCGTATTGAGAACTGGCGCCCCATAGCCCTTCTCAATACAGACAGGAAGATTTTGGCAAAGGTACTGTTTAACAGGCTTTCAGAGTTTTCTGAGCTGTTGCTTTCTCCTTCTCAGCACTGTACGGTGAAGGGTCGTAGCACTTTTAGTGCTGTCCTTGGTGTCCGGGAGGCCATTGAGCGGTGCAGGGCTGAGAAGTGGGGAAAGTACTTACTGGCATTGGATCAGTCTAAAGCTTTTGACCGAGTGAATCATGAGTACCTTTGGGCTCTACTGAGATGGTATGGTCTTCCAGAGAGGGTGGTTAATTGGTTACAGACGATCTATCGTATGGCTGAAAGCTTTCCACTGGTAAACGGTTGGGTGGGCCCTACCTTTAGTGTAGGCTCGGGTGTTCGTCAGGGGTGTCCCCTGAGCCCCCTCCTGTATGTCTTTGCAATCGATCCCTTCGTTAGGAGGGTAGAGTGTGGGACTGTAGGGGGGGTGCAGCTGAGTCCGGAGTTTGCATTGAGGGTGGTGGCTTACGCAGATGATGTCACGGTGGTTCTGTCCTCGCAGGCAGAGGCCCGTGGCATAGAACACCTCATTTGCGAGTACTCTGAGGCTTCGTGCTCCAGAGTAAACCGAGAAAAGTGTGATGTTTTCTGGATGGGGGAGGAGGGGGAGCCTTTTCCTCTTCCGGACAGCTTCCCTCAGGTCAACGATCAGATTAAAATTCTTGGTATCAAATTTGATCATGGAGATTATGCCTCCCTAAATTGGGTTAACAAGCTGGAAGATGCTACCAAGAAGGTAGAGAGTTGGAAAAGATGGAAATTGTCTTTGAGGGAAAGGGTTGACTTGTGCAAAACTTACCTGATCCCGATTTTTTTGTATGTCAGTTACGTGTGCTTTTTGCCACAATCTTTGTGGTCCAGATTGAATTCCTTGTTCTTCCTCTTGTTGTGGAAGAACAGGATCAATATAGTGAAGAGGGGTATCACCTACAGACCGAGGAAAGATGGGGGTTTGAACATGGTAAACCCAGTGATCTTTTTTGTTACAGCTTTTTTAAAGCTTAACATTGGGAGCATGTTTTTAGACACTCCTCCTCGGTGGGTAGAGGGATTTAGACCATGGGTGTTTCCCTTCCTCAGATTCTGGATAGATGGAGGCCAAGTGAGAAGTTTCCGGATTCGTCATGGTTACCTCCCGATCTACGTCATCCAGAGCTTGAAGGTGATCAAGCGATATGACGTGGGAGTGGGTGAAGTCAAAAACTTCTCTAGGAGGGAGTTGGAGAGAAGAATTTTGCACACCCACTTTCATGTTCCGCTGTCACTGAGGGACTGTCCAGGTAATGTCGCTTCGGCTGGATTGGCTTTGTTAAATTCACAAAGGTTACCTCCCAAGTTCAAAGATATTGCCTGGCTCACTTTTCATGGGAGGCTTTATGTTGGAGGGAACCTCAGGTGGCGAAGTGCCAGTGAACGTGGCTGCCCACGGGAGGAATGTCCAGGGGTGGAGGAGACGATGGACCACTTCCTGCTTGAGTGTCCTTTTAATGTAAAGGTTTATGAGGAGGTTTCAAAGGCCATTGGTATCCCGTGCCTTTCGGGTCTTAGTTACCCTGAGTGGGCTTATGGGGTAGTCAGAAGATACGGTGACTTTAATTTAACCACAATTTTTTTAGTTAGTTTAGCTGTTAGGTATCACACGTGGAATGCACGGTGCCAGGTATCTATTCGAAGGAAGGTTCTCCCCTGTGATGTGGTGGTAGGTATGATTATGCAAGAGGTGAAAAAGATGATGGATCTGGATAAGGGGAGACTGGATGCTGTCAGATGGTCACAGTGGTGGGGCCGTTTGAAACCCCCTTGAGTGGGTGGTTGAAAGTCTCTTCTTGTTCAGCTGGGTTTCTTTTCTGTCCTTTCACTCCCTGTAGATTTTTTATTCTATTTTTTGGTTTTTGTTGAAAAGGTTTTACATACATCTACCTGAGGTGGTGTGTATTGGTGATGGGTAGGATTAGATAAGATAGATAGAAGTTAAAGTTTTTTGTATTGTTTTATGGTTTGCTGTGTATATATATATATATATAATATATAAAAAAAAATATATATATATATATATATAGATAGTGGTTAAGGTAGTTGTTGTTCTAAAATCCTTGCTTACTTTTTCTCATAGGAGATAAGTTGTTTATTATTAGGATTGGTAAAGTTTTCTTTTGGTTATAAGGCATAATATGGAGTAATATTGTGTATCCTTATGTTGATATTTGATTTTGTGTATATATATATTTTATCTATTTATTTATTTATTTATTTTTTATATATGTAATTATTGTATATATATATATCCTTGTTGCAAGTTAAAATAAAGAAGCATATCCTGTCACTCAAAATAGCAGGCACTCGCAATTTAGCGAACAAACGATTTTCAGCCGCAATGACTGGTTCGCGCATGCGTATTATGATCCGTACGCATGCGCAGTTGGGCAAACATCGCTCGGAGCGAACGAGCAGCCACTTGCGTCCGGCTCTGAATCAGGCCCTAGGTCCTTAGTTCCATGCATGCAATGCAGGAGGCAATTACGGCCGACACGCTCAACTATTCATCGTCCCCATAATCTGACGCCTCTCCAGGCAATATGACACGATTTTATTCATAAAATAAACTAGTGATCGCCGCGGTGACAAGCTTGGAGCTGGATATGGTACCTGCAGTGTAGCTGCAGTGTGTAGAGCCAGAATGAGTAAAGAAATTAATAGCCTGCACCGCCAGTTATAACTATGATTCCCTTTCACGGCTTAATCACTGGGTTTGAATTGCAGCTTAATAGAAGCTCTGACCCCGAGGTGAGCTATCTGTGAGGCACAAGACAGCGCTGTTCGCCTTCAATAGACCCTACGGCGCTCAGCGGCGTGATAGCAACCGAGCCCGTCTCGTACGGACGTGGCTTTAAAGACGAGAAGGAACAATGACGTTTTGCCTTGAAGGGAATTGTCTCTGAAGGCCCATGTTTTCTGTACAAGCTGTGATACGCTACCTCCAGCCCCTGATTTACCTTCATTATAAATCTCTAAGTGACTCCGTAAAAGAGAAAAATAGAAAAGAGAAGAAAAAAAAAATAGTTAATGCGAGCGGACTGAGATGACGGCTATATTTATATCAATAGGAATGTTTTAAAAGCTCTGCGAATCTGCCAAGCGTTTCCTGGCAGTGTATCAAAGGAGACTAGCTTAGGTAATCAATTAAGGCAGCGTAAACGGCGCAGGATGCTTTTAGTTGTAAAGAGGATTAGATAAAGTCTCAGGGTGGATTTGAGGGTTGATGCTCGTCATGTGTTTTGCTGTCACGGGAATACTCGGCTCTCCCACCGCCTATGCTCTCTACTGCTACCTGGATTCAGATGAGGTTCACGTAAGGGTTAACGTCACTGTGCACTGTTAAGCGTCCATCTCTGAATTAGGCTCTTAAAACAGAAGCCCTGCTGGAGAAGCCTACAGGGGTATTCAGTATGGAGCGAAAACTCTGTTTTTGCACCGATGACGTCATTTTCGCAGGTTTTGGTTTTACACCGTATTCAATTTCAAAGACTTTTCACAGGTTCGAAAAGTCTTTGAAAAAAAAACGGGGATAACTTTTCACCACTGAATAGGTGGCGAAAAATAGTGCAGAATTGGGGTTTTGGGGTGCAGGCTTAAAAAAAATAGCCTGCACCCCTGGGAATGACATTTTAAAAATAACTGTGTTAAAAAAAAAAATAGGGACACCCCAAAAAATTTATTTAAAAATTAGGCTGAAAAAAAAATAAAATGGGAAAAAATACTTTAAAACTAGGGAAATAGGTTCAGGGCTATTCTGCAAGTATGCGGCAGGTGCATATTTGCAGAATTTTTAATTAAAGACTTTAGGGACTTACAAATATGCTAGTACCCATTTTCATGTACCCCAAATTTGATGGGACCACTTAAAAAAACGAAAAGAAAAACCTAAGTGCTCTTCTGCATCACTTCTTCAATGTCGGGAAAAAAACACCTGTTTAAATCCCCGACTTTCATTTGCAAGCTAAAACGGGGCTACCCATAGTGATCCCCCATGTTTTTACAGTTTTAGGGGGGTCCTACAATTTATTCCAGGTAAATTTTGTTTTTTTTCGCCGATCCAACTTCGCCGGGTCCCGTTTTCGTAGCTTTCATATTGAATACGGGGATAAAGCGGGCGCGCGCCCGATACTTTATCCCAGGAAAATCTCCGATATGCAATGTAAACTTCGACAGCGAGGTTTACGTTTCATATTGAATACCCCTGTTAGGGGTAAAAATAATAATTAAAAACAAAAAGTTTAATAGAGAAAAATATTTTTGTTTTTATATAACTTTTAAAAGAATGATTTACTATTAGCCTTTGATGAATCAGTTGGTGCATACACACGGTCAGATTTGCTAGATCATTGTTATTTACCAATTCGATTTTATCAACGATGAGCGATGAACAATTTCTGACATTATTTAAAATGAATGAAAACGTCCAAATCTTACTGCAAACACAGTCGATGTCAGATATCGTTATCTGACATGCGGGAACGCGCATCGTTGTACAATGCGTGCCCAACAAGTCAACGATATGAACGATTTTTACAATAGTCATCGTTCATATCTTTAAGAAAATCTGACCGTGTGTAATCAGCATTAGGCATATATTTACTAAAGTGCGGGTTTTTTTAAGTGGAGTTGTTGCCCATAGCAACCAATCAGATTGTAGAAGGTGCTAGATAAATGTTAAGTAGAATCTGACTGGTTGCAATGGGCAACATCTCCACTTCTATAAACCCCGTACTTTCTCCATTCACCCCCATCTCTATAATTGGCCAAACAGCTGACAGTCTCCACTGCTTTGTCTTCCGGTGCATAAACACAAGGGTAGAGTAAGGATCGAGACACTGGCGCTAGAGGACCGCCGTCATTGAGTTCTACACTGACATTATAGCGGGTGTGCAGATACCAAAGCATCCGTCGCTGCAGCAGTGTGTACCCCACATTAGACTGGCAGTGGGATGCGCAGCGTATTGGGGTTGCGCTGTTTTGAGGGGCGGGCTGTGCAGAAGCAAATTGCGCGGCTGTGCAGTAAAACATGGGGATGGTCGGAAGTGCAAAAACATTGGGTCTGATCCTGAGTCGCACGCATTGCAGTCGCAATTCTGGACAGCTACTGGGCTAGTAAGTCCTATGCGATTATACGCCTGCATTCTGAGTCATGCGCATCTGTGAGATCGCACCACCCCTGCAAGAGCCGCCGCCTTCACTAGTAACGGCACTTACCCCATACTGCGCGCACGAGACGTTACTGAAGATGGTGAGCACTGTGCATATGTATGACATTTGGGCTACACGTCCCACGACACATCCATCCAGAATGTTTCCTTTATATGCAAATGCCCCATTGCCGCCTATTTGTCACCCAGTAGTGCCCATCCACCCCTTAAAGAGAAAAGACTGATATGCGTACCGTCTAACAAATCGGGGGTGCGTCACCCCGTTTTATAGGCATGCCGAGTCAAGGGGCTGCATCTTCCGCTGCAGATTCCTGGTCCCGGCAGGCAAGTGCCAGGCAGCCATTCTGCAGTAAGTTAAGGCTTACTCAGAGGGGCGATGGATGCAGCACTTGGATCTGCAATGCCACCAGTCCGGGTCATGGTCACTTGAGAGGCCAGGAATCTGCGTCTGACTATGCAGACCCTGGCCTCGTCCCTCCTGGGAACGATGACTGGCCACGCACCCCCGCAGCTGCCCCCAAACGCCGCAGCATGATTGGGGGATGGGGTGCACGGGCGCGATTGCAGTACCCGTTCTGCACATGCAGAACGGGTCTCTGCTTATTGCAGTCACACTAATCTACTTCACTGCCGATGGTTTACGTACAAGTACGATGTTCGGGGGTCTGCGCATGAGCAGAACGGGTCTTGCGATATCGGTCAAAGCCCCCTGTCAGCTTCCGCATGATTGACATGCAGCGGTTTTTAGGGGACGGCACCCGGCACCGTCCTTCAAAACGGGGGTATGTCGCCCCCATTTTGAAGGAGTGATGGGTCATCGGGCGCAGACTTCCTGATCTCGGGTGTCCGGATCCTACGGCCAGCCTGCGTAAGCTTCAGCTTCAACATGGAATTCCAAAGCCGCTTCCTTGCGACTGTGCCATTCCTTACAGACATGAATCAGGCCCTGTGGGCATAATACAGTTTAATAAGTGATCTCCACTTACTCAGGAATCAGTATGATTTACTGCCGCATGTCGGCGGTTGTAATCCCGACAGCGGAAGCCCGGCAGGGGTGAAGATTCCAAAGCTACAAAGGTAAGTACTAACTAACCTATTTTTACCCCCTAACCCTCCTTTAGGGGTGCCTAACCCTAACCCCAAGTGCCTAAACCTAATCCCCCCTCTCCGCAGCATAACCCTAAGTTTCCCGGGGGAGTGCCTAACCCTAACCTCCCCCTGGGGGTGCCTAACCCTAACTCCCCCATTCCCCTAGCCTAACCCTCACCTCCCGGGGGGGTGCCTAACCCTAAGTCCCCCTCAGGAGCCCCTAACCTAACCCTCCCCCCTCCAGCGGCTGTCCGGGCTCGGCACCCGGCTTACCTTCGATTGGTAAGCCGGGTGGCGAGCTCCCGACGTAGGTCTAATGACAGGTGTCGGGATATCAACGCCTGCCATTTGTACCTTGCTGGGATTAGACAGTCGGGGAGCCGGCGGTCGGGATTTCGTCCCTCGGCTTCCGGACTGCTTCCCCTTACTCACATTTAGGCAGCTCTTTATGTGCTGTCCGTTCGGGTGTTTCTGTCTGTGTCTGTACCTTTTGTGGAAGATGTAGAC
The DNA here is from genome assembly GCA_031769625.1 of Taudactylus pleione. Taxonomy (NCBI): domain Eukaryota; kingdom Metazoa; phylum Chordata; class Amphibia; order Anura; family Myobatrachidae; genus Taudactylus; species Taudactylus pleione. The sequence goes on along the minus strand of JAUIMM010000132.1, from coordinate 925,467 downwards.
CATTGTATCTGGTGGTTTCCCGTCGGAGGAGCTCCCCTCCAGCCTCCAGTTGGACCAGTGAGTGACCAGTGGTTAGCCCCTCCCTCATCCACGGCACCGCCATGGGGCAGTCTGTCTCAGTGACTCACTCACTGCAGTGCTGCATCAGTACTGTGCATGGCGTGTGGCTACGTGATCTATGATGTCATGCTGCCGTGCTGCCTTCTAAAAGGTCACATCCGGCCCTCACCACGCCTGAGCTGCCTAGAACGTGAAGAGCCATGTGCTGCCTGAGCCAGGCTCTAGAGGATGCATCCCTGGTGGCGACTACACAGCGCCCTCTATAGGGTGGCGCCTCCACTTTGCTTCAATGACCCTGGAGCCAGCTCTGGCACCGCGCATGCGTCACAAATGTGTACTGTTGTTACCCGCAGAGAGGATTTCTACGCAGAGAGTTTGACAGCCAAGGAGAGTTTGGGGGAGGTAACGGGGAGGTGGCCACCGAAACGCAGTGTCGTTGACATGTCTCGGGCTGCAACTGCAATAAAGTATGCCGTTAAAAAAGCTCCGGCGTCTTACTTGTAACAGTAACCATGGGGTTAATCAGAACTTTGATAAACGACTGATCTGTGACCGATGCTCCGTCTTTGTACAATAGCACTTGGATTTGCGAAGCCGCCGGTGGGCGTCTCAATACAAATCCAGGCGACTGCGACATTTGCAGATTTTCGCACAGTCGCTGCTTAGAAAGACGCAGTCGCGTCAGGATTTGTATCCATCTTTGAATCAATGTCCCTATACATACTTTTCAGCTATCACCCATAAATATACCTGATGACGCTCTTGGCTGCGCTAAGCGAGCAGGGATCTCTTATTTAGACACTAAACAGACTGTTAGACGCTGGACGGTTCCAGAGACAAAGTGATATTAAGCTGCGTTAAGCCAGACAGAAACCGGAGCTAGGGCCGACGTCCTTCTCGAATGGCCGTGTGATTACAGAGGTGAATCCCTTTTTCGCTAGGGTCCTTATCTAGTTTCATTCGAGTACCTAAAAGTTTGTCAACCAGAACCGCTTGTTGCGATGTCACTGCCAATTAGAATTTATATGATTAAGAGCCTATAGGGGGAGATTTATAAAATCTTAAAGCAATATAAAAGTGGAAAGATAAAGTACCAACCAATTTGCTCCTAACTGTCATTTTTCAACACAGGCCTATATTCAATTAGTTTCGCACCCGTGATACTTTTTTGCATGCCGGACTTTTCGCCTACATCGTGTATTTTAGCTGCGGAAATGTATCGTGCGCGCCCCTGCTATTTGCCGTATTCAATTCCAAAACACGCGAAAATGCAACCTGGCGAATGCAAACCAAGCGTAAAAGTACTGTCAGATTTGGGAAAATCAGGCTGACACCCCCTAAAAGATGCACTAACATTAGGGATCAATGTACATGCCCCCGAATAGCCCTAATAAAGCTATTTGGGGTACTTAAGGTGTGTCAATTTCTTCTAATTAGCTTATTTGCACAAGTGGTGAAGAATAGCATTAAGCCGTTTTTTGGGGGTGAAAATAAATAGTTCTGTCAAATTTGGGGTACATGAAAGTGGGTGCAAGCATGGTTTAAAGTCGTTAAAGTAAAGTTTAACAAATCCTAAAAAACGCACCTCTAGCAAATACCTGCAATCAAAAAAACACCTCCCCCATACTTGCAGACCCCCCAAAAGTCTATTTTGCTAGTTTAAAAGTTTGTACCTCCACTTTGCACAAGTGTTTTTTTGGGGTGTTCCTCACTTTTTGGGGGGGATTTTTTGAAGCTGTTTTCCTTTGGGGGGCTGTCCCCACCTTTGCACCCCAAAATAGCGATATTGCACATTTTTTCGACACCTATTCATAGGCGAATCTTTTTCACCTATTACATTGCGTTTTCACGTACGCGAAAAGTGTTTGCAATTGAATACGGAGATAAGTTTCCGCCTGGCGAAAAGTCGCAAACGGTGATACTTTTTTGCAGATTACGACTTTTCGCCGCTAATTGAATACGGGCCACAGCCTGAAAAGTGAGTTAGGAGCTGATTGGTTGGTGCTTTATCTCTCTCCAAGATTTGATACATCTCCCATATCAGGCATCAGTGAAATCCTGGCGAGTCTGGTTGATGAGCTAAAGGGGCAATCATTTCAAATGCAAAACCAGGTTGGTAAATGATTGCCCGATGTTGGTTTTGCATTTTACATAATTGCCTCTTTAAAAGATCTGCAAGACTTGCCGGGATCTCCCTGATGCTATTACATTCACCCCCAAAACTCTTTATACATAACTACTCTAACAGCAAAGGGATAATGCCAAAGAGGGTGAGGCACGGGGGCTGGCAGCCCAGAACGTCTGTGCCATTGCATGTCCATTCTGTATCTAAAAATGCTGTTGATCAAAATTCATTTCTATAACAGCAATATTCATGACTTGTGTTCTAGAAACAATTACTTTAGAGATAAGCAGATTTATGTTTGTGTTCCCTGCATGCTAAATAACTACCTATTGCCCATAGCAACTGTAGTAAGGATTCAGCAGCCTTCCATTGGTGTAAAAGAGAGATTGGTGTCTGGCACTGTGCTTTAAGTGGAACCATTGAAAATATAACTTTTTTTTGTGCTGAGCCATCTCAAAAACTCCTTATCTTGTTTTTTTTGTTTTTTTTAAAGTGCGCTCACCACCGTTTTGTGAGCTGAACTATTGATAGTCGTGCCTCATGAACATACGTAATTAAATGCAGGGTCGCCAAGATGGCGAGGGGTACACAGAAACCATGGTGACCCTGATTAAGTAGTGTCCCTATTCTACATCCTCAGTAGTATTGTAGAGAGATATGGTAGAGAAAGGGGGAGATAGAGAGAACGAGAGAGAGTGAAGGAAAGAGAGACATAGGGGTCTATTTACTAAGCATTGTTAGGAGACAAAGTGAAATGAGATAAGGTACCAGCCAATCAGCTCCTAACTGCCATCTCACAGGCTGTGTTTGAAAAATGACAGTTGGGAGCTGATTGGCTGGTACCTTATCTACTTTCACTTTGTCTCCTAACACTGCTTAGTAAACAGACCCCATAGTTTTATACATATATATGTCGGCTAAGGTCTGTCCCATCTTCAACATGCACAGTGTGAGTGCGACCCCGCAGCAGCGACGAGACGGACCAGCCAGAGAGGAGGAAGGACCTCTCTGCGATGGGAATGGCGTAAGTATACATACACAGTGGGAACAGGATCAGACAAAGTGGGGAAGTAGCAGAGTGAAGAGATCCGGCACATGCTGTGTCCCTTTACTAATATACTGTATATAAATATATCTTATTCTAGATCTGTCCTGTCTCTTTAATGCATGTGCAGTGGAAGCCTGGGCGTGCGCCCCAACAGCTCCCTCTGCGAGGGAGATGGGTCAGACCTAGAAGAGGAGGACCGGTCGCCGGGAACAAGCGGGCAGGATGGAGTGATGGGTGTTGCAGGACAGAGGGTCTGGCACCGATGTATGTATAAATTGTGACGTTACAGTGTAATTTTGCTTGGTAGAGGGGTAAGTGGTGCACAGTAAGGTCCACATGCAGAGCTCTACTGTTAGCATTCAGGAACAAAAATAACATAAACCTAGCCCCCATTCAGGGCACTACCTCACTGTTTGACCCCTAACAGGCAGCTAGTTTGCAAATATAATTCAGTTTTTTTGGTCCTCACTGCCTTCTGCAGGTATTGATACTGGCCTGCAGCGTGGCTGCTACAGCTTTGCACAAACACAGTCTCAGTCTTTATAGTCCTGTCTCTCACAGGTATATACATGGCCTCCTGGCCTGACTTGGCTGCCATAAAGTCTCTCTGCCTCCTGCAGGTTTGGACGCGGCCTCCTGGCCTTCACAGCTTCAAGGCCCACTGGCCTGGCTTGGCTGCCACAATTTCACATAAACACTGTGTCAGAGTTTTGTGGTGCTCCCTGCCTCTTGCAGGTCTGGACCCTGGCCTCCTGGCCCCCACTAGCCTCCATGCACCCTGGGCTCTATAGCTGCCACAGTCCCACTTGGACTGTCTCCACAGGCAGCCTGACTGGTCTGCCTCCTCAGCTCCACTTAGGCTCCGTAGACAAGGCAGCCCATAGGTGTGGTCGCACCTCATTTTTCTTCCCTGTGTGGGCGGATCCCTTTAGCCCCACACAGAATCCATGGCTCACTATCGCCATCTATCTTCATCTTGCCACAAAATGTTATTTCCTTATGTAAGGAGAGCAGAATGCTTGTGAGAGTCTCACCTATGATGAGCAAAGAGCGGTGTTATCTAGTCATATAGGGAGGCTGAAGAAATCATCGGGAACCATGATTCTAGGATTTCCCAAATTTAAACCTAGTGGAAAAGACTTGTCCACAGTTACTCTGCGCTGATGTGTTCTTTTTACCTACATCCAAGCGTGCAGACTCTGCCGCGGTATTATGGTAATAACAAAGAACAGAAAATCCACTTAATAAAATGTTCAGCCAGCTGGAAATGCGACAGCAACGAGCTGTCAGAACACTGTCCTGGACTTGTAAAATCACTTGAAGTAAGGAGAGGCTGAACCCGCAGCTATATCACCCTGACAGCTTGTTTTTCTGTGCGCCAGAGTCTCTGGGATTAGGCAGCGGTGCCCATGTGCATCCTCTGCCCTCATATCTGCATTACTAAAAGGAAAGTGCAGTCTTTTTGTAGCATGAGTAGATTCTAGTGTGACCTAATGCACAGGTTCTCAAACTCGGTCCTCAGGACCCAAACCGTGCATGTTTTCTATGTCTCTTCACAGAATCGCAAGTTAAATAATTACTTCCACCTGTGGATCTTTTAAAATATGTCAGTGAGTAATGAACACACCTGTGCACCTGCTGGGTGACCTGGAAAACGTGACCTGTGTGGGGTTCTGAGGACCGAGTTTGAGAACCACTGATCTAAAGCAGAGGTTCTCAAACTCGGTCCTCAGGACCCCACACAGGTCATGTTTTCCAGGTCACCCAGCAGGTGCACAGGTGTATTCATTACTCACTGACACATTTTAAAAGATCCACAGGTGGAGCTAATTATTGCACTTGTGATTCTGTGAGACTTGGAAAACATGCACTGTTTGGGGTCCTGAGGACCGAGTTTGAGAACCTGTGATCTAAAGTAATGAAGCAATCTTAAACGGGAACACCACACACTTTGTTTAATTAGTTTTCCTTTACTTATACAGATAGAATGAGAGATAGATATATATGATAGATAGATAGATATGAGATAGATTAGATAGATAGACAAGACAGACAGATAGATAGCATCCCATGCAATCGTGCCAGCCTACTGCATCCCACGGCTTTTAAAAATGAAATTTTACAATTGGGGCCTATGAACATATTAATTTTTAAAAATATGTTTAAAACTTAATTTAAAAAAAAAAAAAAATTTAATTTTGGGGCCATTTGTTGAAAAAAATATTGTTAATTGCCCATATTCACAGTGTTAACAATAAAAGAATGCACAATATGAAAAAGAAAGTTGAGGTTTTGTAGCAGCTGAAGGCTAGACCTCGGAGCGAGAAGCAGTTGGTGCGAGATGCAGACTCGTCCTCCCAGTTGATCCCTGCCAGCCAGGCTTCCCAAACATCGTACAGACAATTAGCCCAGCTCTCTGGTGAGCAGAGTTGATGAGTTAATGATCTGTTAATTAGGAAAATCTCTAAGGTCTCACAGGTTTGGGATGCTCGCACCTGAACAGTCTGAATGCATGGCAACATTGTATCCCCAGCTAATGCACCAAAACACAGCGTTAGCAACCAATGTGGAATCAGATCTGTAGTCTGTATTTGAATAATATTCAGCTATTTGTCTGTCTAGCAGGTTATGGTATCCATGGTTGGATGGATATGTTATATATATATATATATATATATATATATATATATATATATTATATATATATATACTTACATACAGCGCATCCAGAAAGTATTCACAGCGCTTCACTTTTTCCACATTTTGTTATGTTACAGCCTTATTCCAAAATGGAATAAATTAATTTTTGTCTTCAAAATTCTACACACAATACCCCATAATGACAACGTGTAAAAAAAATTTCAGAGATTTTTGCACATTTAATAAAAAAAAAAATAAGAAATCACAAGTACATGTAGTATTCACACTTTGCCATGAAGCTCAAAATTTTCCACTGATCATCCTTGAGATGTTCCTACAGCTTAATTGGAGTCCACCTGTGGTAAATTCAGTTGATTGGACATGATTTTGAAAGGCATACACCTGTCTATATAAGATCCCACACTTGACAGTGAATGTCAATGCACAAACAAAGCATGAAGTCCAAGGAATTGTCTGTAGACCTCCGAGACAGGATTGTCTCGAGGCACAAATCTGGGGAAGGGTACAGAAAAATATCTGCTGCTTTGAAGGTCCCAATGAGCACAGTGGCCTCCATCATCCGTAAATGGAAGAAGTTCGGAACCACCAGGACTCTTGGCTGGCCGTCTAAACTGAGCGATTGGGGGAGAAGGGCCCTAGTCAGGGAGGTGACAGAGAACCCAGTGGTCACTCTGAAGCATTCCTCTGTGGAGAGAGGAGAACCTTCCAGAAGGACATCCATCTCTGCAGCAATCCACCAATCAGGCCTGTGTGGTAGTGACCAGTCACTCCTTAGTAAAAAGCACATGGCAGCCCGCCTGGAGTTTGCCAAAATGCACCTGAAGGACTCTCGGACCATGAGAAACAAAATTCTCTGGACTGTTGAGACAAAGATTAAACTCTTTGGCGCGAATGCCAGGCGCTATGTTTGGAGGAAACCAGGCACTGCTCATCGCGAGGCCAATACCATCCCTACAGTAAAGCATGGTGGTGGCAGCATCATGCTGTGGGGATGTTTTTCAACAGCAGGAACTGGGAGACTAGTCAGGATAGAGGGAAAGATGAATGTAACAATGTACAGAGACATCCTGGATGAAAACCTGCTCCAGAGCGCTCTTGACCTCAGACTGGGGTGACGGTTCATCTTTCAGCAGGACAACGACCCTAAGCACACAGCCAAGATCTCAAAGGAGCGGCTTCAGGACAACTCTGTGAATGTCCTTGAATGGCCCAGCCAGAGCTCAGACTTGAATCCGATTGAACATCTCTGGAGAGATCTGAAAATGGCTGTGCACCGACGCTTCCCATCCAACCTGATGGAGCTCGAGAGGTGCTGCAAAGAGGAATGGGCGAAACTGCCCAAAGATAGGTGTGCCAAGCTTGTGGCATCATATTCATAAAGACTTGAGGCTGTAATTGCCGCCAAAGGTGCATCAACAAAGTATTGAGCAAAGGCTGTGAATACTTATGTACATGTGATTTCTTAGTTGTTTTTTTTTTATTAAATTTGCAAAAATCTCGAAAAAACTTTTTACACGTTGTCATTATGGGGTATTGTGTGTAGAATTTTAAGGACAAAAATTAATTTATTCCATTTTGGAATAAGGCTGTAACATAACAAAATGTGGAGAAAGTGAAACGCAGTGAATACTCCGGATGTACTGTATATACGCCAAATAAAATAAATATATACACAATGACGTCACTAGGGGAGTGCGGATTGCATCGGGTGTCACCCTCTGTGGTGGTGACACCAAAATGCCGGCCCCTCTTCAGAGATAGGAAGCCAGGCGCTCCACTGCTACACTAAGACCACAGTGCAGCGCCCGGTTCCCGGTCACTGAAAAGGAGCCAGTGGTGCAGGGTGAGTCTCTGGAGTAGCCGGCATCTCCCAGAGTAATTAAATGTGGATGTGTCTGGGTGGTCTATTGGCGCCACTATATATAGGCTTACCATACTACCCCTTTAAACTGGGACACTCTTGAATTACACAGGTTCTGTGACTGGCTGACTTAAAGTCAGCCACAGAACCTGTGTCATTCATGAGTGTCCGGTTTAAAGGCATGATATGGTAAGCCTAACTATATATGAGTATATACTGGTTGGCCTTCAGTCTTCACCCCGCCCTGCCCTCCACTCTGTACTGACAACCCACACTCAGCCGCTGTTACACCTCTCACCACTTCGTCATGGCCACCCACCCCCTGGCTCCCATACTTACCCCATTCCTGTCACACAGTCATCTTCTAGGTCTGTCCTGTCTTCCTTGTGTGCACACATTGAGTAGATGGGTCCAGGTCCGTAACTAGGAGGAGGCTACATGGGCACGTGCCCCGGGTGCTGGACGAGGGCGCTCAGGAGACACTGCAGAGGGGGGGGCCCCAGATATCTGGCTGTAAGAGGTTTGGAGCCGCATGCTGGGACCAGCAGGCAGCTGTCCGCTGCGATTCAGAGACACAGCGCCACCGTCATTCTCAGCTAATCAGCAGCGGCTGGCGGTCAGCGAGCTCTGATTGGCCCATGACTGGCACCACATTAGAATGACTGTGACGCTGTGGACAGCTGCCTGCCCAGTGCCAATGCTAGAGTGCGGCTCCAAATCCTGGGGACAAGGTGAGATGCTTCGGAGAAAGAAGGAGGGACATAAATGTGTAAGGGGCATTCCTGTGGCATAATGTGTAAGGAGCATCACTGTGGTATAATGTGTAAGGGCCATTACTGTGTAAGGGGCATTCCTGTGGCATAATGTGTAAGGAGCATTACTGTGGCATAATGTGTAAGGGGCATTCCTGTGGCATGTATAAGGGGCATTACTGTGGCATAATGTGTAAGGAGCATTACTGTGGCATAATGTGTAAGGGCCATTACTGTGGCATAATAAGCCCCTAGCTTTCTAGAAGTACATTCTATGCAATGACAGTTGGAGCTGATTGGTTGCTATTGGCAACTTCTCGACCAGACTTCTCTAGAAGGCTTGATACATCTTCCCCTAATACTGATATTGAGATTTGTCTTACACATTATTACCCTTCCGTGACATCATCAGACTAGTCCAAATTACATCTGCACATAGTAAATGAATCACTGTCAGCGTTCTGTAAATCTCTGTACAGCATGCTTGCTAATTCTCCAGGAAGGTCCAGGAAAGTCCTGAATTTAGGTGGCTCCCCCCGCCTCTTGACAGAGTTGGCCAGTCTCCTGATGTCTCCCACTTCCCGACTGGTTGGGTGAATCGCTTTGAATTGCATCATCCTAGCCCCACTCTCACTGTAAAATACAGCGAATACCAACTTTGAACAGTAGGGTGCAGGGCCACAAAGTAGTGTAGCCTCGCAGGTGAGGGGCCAGTATGACGATAATACAGGAACCGTGCTCCCACCCACTGGCGTGGGATGCCCCCTTCGGGACTCTCCAGGAGGGGGTTGAATGACAGAAGCCAGTATGCTGTAAGGTGACAATCATTTTTCAAACCCAAGGATCTATTTACTAAGCCTTGGATGGAAATAAAGTGAAAGGAGATAAGGTGCCAGCCATTCAGCTCATAACTGCCATGTCGCAGGCAGTGTTTGAAAAATTACAGTTAGGAGCTGGTTGGTTGGTACTTTATCTCTGTTCACTTTATCTCCACCCAAGGCTTAGTCATACTTGCCTACCCTCCCGATTCAGCCGGGAGCCTCCTGAAAACTCGGGTGCTCGCTCCCGGCCCCTCGGAAAGGCAGGCAAGTCTCCCGGCAGCCGCCACCCGGCTGCAGTTAATAAGAGAAACCCCCGCAGCAGGGGGGGGGGGCGGTGACGCGATTCTAACCGCTTCATTTTGGCCCCGCTCCCTGCTTCACAGTGCTGGTAATCTCGGCATTACGTAGTGGGGGCAAGGCCAAAATGATGCGATCATGTGGCCACGTCCCTGCTCCGACTACTAATGCCGGCCCCATTGTTTTGCCGTTCTGGCTCCCCCTTCTCGGAGGGGGCAGCTAGAAAGTTGGCAACCCTGGGCTTAGTACATAGACACCACAGTCTGTAAAGTTTAGGGAAATGAGTTTGCATATTTATTTTTGACCATATTTGCAAATGTGCAATACATACTACTGACACCTCCTATAGTACTAGAACTTTTTTGTTGTTGTTGGTGTTTGCCCATTATAAGTTGCAGTCTGAGCCTGTCTTCCTCCTCTGGGTGTAACCAGCCCAGCATGTGTGTGTAGTGGTGTGTGATAATAATTCCCATGTGTGGCATGTACTGTATGTAATGTGTACTGCGCCTAAGTATTGTGCTCACCTTACTGCATTATTAGTTGTAGCATAAATTGCTGGATTGGAGGGATTGGGAGTCCCTATGTCTGTATTTGGGTGGAGTTTGATGTTGTAGTCACTATGGGATCTATCTGCATTATACAATTGTTACTTATCACTATAGATCGCATCACTTCGATGCGATCTATAGTTTTGATAAGTAGCAATTCATTTACCTGTTTCCTGAAGCGGTATATCCAGGTCCTGCGATCCGGTCTTCTCTTCTTCTTACCTGCATCTTCGGGGTCTTCATTCTTCTGTGCATGCGCCGGCGTCTGTGCGGGTCATTATGGCGGCGGCGGGGGAAGGTACGTGGACCAGCGGGCAGTTGGAATCGAGGTTATGCATATGCCAGGTCACCTTAGCTGCAGCAGGGGAAGGAACAGGAGGGGGCGCTGGCAATCCATATGGAGGTGACCCAGCCTATGCATACGCCAGGTCACCTTACTTCGAGGCTGCAGGGGAAGGTACAAGTGGGGGGCACGGACAGTCCGGATGGAGGACCTGTCATATACATATACCATGTCGCCTAGCAGGGCAGGTGTTGGAAGGGGGGGCACTGGGTCAGCCGCAACTCGCAAGCCAGCACTGCAGGAGGTGACCCGAGATATGTATATGCATATACCCTGGGCACCTCTGATTGGCTGCTGGCTCAGAAGGGGGCAGAGACAACAGGGAGAAGGAAGACAGCTGTCTTCGCTGCTCTTCTCCCCTAACAGCACTGCTGACTCGATCCTGAGATGGTGAAGGCAGTGCTAAGCAGAGGAACGGAAAGCTGAGCTTTCTGTTCCTTTATGAATTGTACTCACCGTACATATGTATGGTGATGCGATACATAGAGGAGCAGGGGTACCGCTGGAGAAGTAATAAGTGCAGTCAGCGACACCACAGGCAGGAAAGAGGAACTGCAGGGGTTGTGACAGGTGCAGGGTGCTAGAATGAACACTACTATTAGGTGTGAGGAGGGTCCTGCGAGCCATTCTCACGGTGAACTGGCGTTGCATGATGGTCTCTGTAGTCCTAGAGCGACGTTCAGTGCACTATAGCAATAAGGTCTTAAGCCTACGCCAAACTGCAACTCCCGGCAGCACACAGATAACTGTCCTCCTCCTCTCATGGTGCTGGTTGCAAAAACTGTCTGTATAGGGATGCGCTATTGGCTGCATGCGATCCCGGAGCTGCGCGGTAGCGCTGTGTCAGTATTGTGTCTGTGAGTGAGGAGGCTGGGAGAGAGCAGTGATGTCTGCATACAGAGGCCAAATCAGCAAAAACAAAGACTTCTCAGGCTTACTTATCTCTGTCAACAGGGAGGTGGTGTGTCGGGTTACTCCAGCTGCCCCTGAGAGGGTAACATTCAGAAATTTAGGGGCGCCAAAATGAAATGAAATCTTGGCCCCCAACTAGAAAACATTGTGGCACCCCTGATCTCCACTAATGTGTTATGACGCTGCAGGATCAGTGTCAGCCAATCAGCACGCAGGTCTTCTAATCATGCCCATTCCCAGATATGGGTAACCAATAGGGATTCAGGAAGGATGGAGGTTCCCAGCATGGAAAGCTGACCGATCACATAAATAAAAACATGGAGTGTGTAATATCACATACCACAATCCTGGCGCACCGAGCAATAGAAGGTGTAACAGGACACAGGTAGAAAATGGTGGGGTCACATAAAAATAGTTAGCTTATGAAAGTGCAATTAAAGTGAAAGCTCAGAATTGAGCTTTTTCCACTATTAAAAAAAAAATAATAAAAAAAAAAATATATATATATATATATATAATAAATGTAAAAAAATATTTAACAATTACCAATATTTTTAAAATATTGACCATGGAAAAATGCTTTATAAATAGTTTTTAAAAAATGTTTCTTCTTTCGTTATCACCAACCTGAAATGGCGATAACGGGACAGTTATTGCGGCAGTGCAGGTACCACCGTGATTCATGCTTTGTATGCAGGGTGCCGAGGGAACGGGTACTGATTACCCGGAGGGGCCCGGTGGGGGACCGATTCTACCACCACTCTTTTTACCTGTCAGTAGCAGCAGCCTCCCTTCCCAGCTCAGCACGCCGCGGTGGGTCCAGGGAGACTGCAGCAAGCATATGTGGGCTACATGCAAAAGCAACCACTATTTACCCCATATTAAAAAAATATATTTGCATTGCAACATGGCTTTGTTCCAGATATAAAATTACTTGTTTTTTTTTTTCCTTTGCTTCCAACACATAATCAGACTCATAATGTATAAGGCAAAACTATTCTCCATCTGATAAATGGTCACCTTAATTCCACATATAGCAGTAGTTTCAGTTGGTCATGGTTCATTTTCTATTGTTATCCAGGGGCTGGCCGCAATACAGGAGGGGGTGGGGCTAAGTTGGGGGCAGGTCAGGTTCCATTTGAATAAAGTATGTACACAAATGGGGGTGTGGCCTTGCCACTTTGGGGGACATGATTTTGCCTCCCCAGCGAGCCTGGGAAGCCAGGTAAATGCTCCACCCCCTCTCAGCACCCCTCCTGTTACCTAAAGCAACATCTCCTCCAGCTTACACTGATAATGCTCCATGCACTGGAAGCCGTCCAGCACCGCATCACGCATTTCACCCCTCGGTCAACTCAATCTCTTAACAAATGATCTCAAAATCACAACAAGTAAATAACAATGGATTCAAATAGACTTTTTCTCCTGCATTCCAACCAGTTCATTTCTCTGAATATTGTGGTCAAGAGAGCGCACGTAAGGAGCAATTTTTACAGCTGAGGGTCGACAAAGATAGAAGAGTATGGATTCCCTTGGTGCATAATTATAGCAGTAAAACTGGGCATCGCATCAATGCAATCATTTGACAGTGCCTCAAGCAGTCACACTAAAGATTTTCCATGGCCTCTGAAAGGTCATATACATATCCCTGAGTATCCCGCAGGAAGATAGGAACATTGGTTCATCATCCGCATTCATTCCAGCAACAGCTCGCTGAGAAGACTCGTCACCTACATGCAATACTTAGGAGGCAACTGTTCAGTGAGCTGCAGCAACCTGAGAATTCAGGATATCTGTTAAATGCACAATAGTGACATCACTAAGGTATTTATGTACCATGATGATATTAATATCAGCCGCAACTACAACTAACAAATACTGATTGAGTTCAAAATAAGCTGTTTTATTTGTACGGCCCCTTTCATTGGTGGCTTGGCCCCTGATGCCCAAATTGGTCATCCACAACCATGACCAAACTGGACGGAGTAAAAACATTCTTTTACGCATTCGTTTTTCTCATGCTGTTTTTATTAAATACAAACCACCTACATTAGGAACACGCGAATTGCAATTTCCCCTTGACATTTGCAGGAACCATTGCATCCAATCAGAAAGCAATCAGGCCATTAGTATACGTTACACGCTGTCAGTATTATTTATAGATATGCTTCATAGCCTACTAGACTGCAAATGACACATGTGACATCTTGCGTCCATGGTTTTATATGGCATAATAGGCAGGGCCGTAACAAAGGGTGTGTGCGATCGGTGTCGCAGTACAGGGCGCAGGGCCTAGGGGGAGTCACCATCGCTGTCCCGAGGCACTTACATTTCATTTGCAGGATGCCTGTAACCACCACTGGGAACGTCCTTAGGATGCTCTGGGGCGTTTGGGTACGGGATGCCGGCGCTCAGGATAGCGGCAGTCAAAACCCGATGGCGGCATCCCGACAGGGTTAGGATACCGACACATGTCGGTAGGTATCTTAACCGTTCTCCTAACACTTACCCTCCCTCCCTGCTTCCTAAACCTAACCCTCCCGCCTAGTGCTTAAATCTAACCCCCCCCCGCACCCTATACCTCCCCACTAATGCCTAACCCTCCCCCTAGTGCCTAACCTAGTGCCTAACCCTAGCCCTCCCCCTAGTGCCTAACCCTAGCCCTCCCCCTAGTGCCTAACCCTAGCCCTCCCCCTAGTGCCTAACCCTAGCCCTCCCCCTAGTGCCTAACCTAGTGCCTAACCCTAGCCCTCCCCCTAGTGCCTAACCTAGTGCCTAACCCTAGCCCTCCCCCTAGTGCCTAACCTAGTACCTAACACTAGCCCTCCCCCTAGTGCCTAACCTAGTGCTACTTACTTAAAGATCAATTCGCTCTCTTCAATCGTGCAGCCCACCCACTTGTGACTCATTGTGGTAATGGTGGTCCCTGACAGAATGCATAGTTTGCGGTGGGGGGGGGGTGCCCAGTAAGATGAGGTAACGCATTTCACCCACAAATGCGCCATTTGGAACATCCAAAATCCGACCAAATACAGCCAGGGCTTTTGTCCTGTGTATAAAAGCTGCTTTTGGGAATAACCTACAGAAAAAGACAGGGCTGGTATAGGATCACATCATAAAAACAGCTTGTATGCAAGGGGGAAGGGGATGTATAGTCTGACATGATGTTACCAACACCAAAATTACCTCTTAGATTATTCCTGTGGCAGCAGAAGACAATTAGAATGCTGAGGGGTTTTCCCTCTTGTGTTGCTCAAGGGATGCGGATTCCATAGTTGTGAAAGGCAGGACTCCGACACCCTGTGTCCTGGGACAATCTACTATTCCTGCCCCCTTGTTTCTTATTGGTACTACTGAATACAATTCCTGGGAAAGAAGCATTCTGGGATTATGACTGACCTGGGAAATCCAAGACAGATGGGAAATTTAAGACAAAGGGGTAGATGTACTAAAGCCTTGGAGATAAAGTGGAGAGAGATGAAGTACCAACCAATCAGCTCCTAACTGTAATTTTTTCAAACCCCAGCCTGCAACATGACAGTTAGGAACTGGTTGGTTGGTATCTCTCTGCACGACTTACTGTAGTACATCCCCTCAATATTCTGCATTTCCACTGGAATCCTTCAGTCAGCTTAGTAAGAACGAAGTGTAAAGTATTTTTTTTTTAGGTAATTAAAGTATTGCTGCACGCCAATAGGCTAGAACAGTGGTAGCCAACCTCTGTCCTCAAGAGCTACCAACAGTTCACGTTTTCCAGACCACCCAGCAGGTGCACAGGTGTAGTCATTACTTACTAACACATTTGAAAAGATCCACAGGTGGAGCTAATTATTACACTTGTGATTCTGTGAGTAGACCTGGAAAACATGCACTGTTGGTAACTCTTGAGGACCAGGGTTGGCTACCCCTGGGCTAGAAGATGGAATTACAGAAAATGCACTAGGGCTAAAACCCTGACAGTTCCCAAAACCTCTAAGGGCCCCGAGCTGTTCTGCCACGCAAGGGGAATAGACCCCCTCTGGTATAAAGACCAGCATATCCCCAGCCAATATAGAATGTTTTGTTATTGTTTTTACCTCACTAAACTCCACCCAACAATATTTGAAATCTTTTTTTTTTTTTTTTTGTTTCATGAGTAAATTTTGCGATATTGTAACTTTGAAATGGTCGCTTTGTTTTCTGCCCGAGTCATGGATCTGTGCATTAAAAGAAGCCGACAGTTTAATTGGCTGCCTCCTCCATATTGTTAAGTTATTTATATAGCACACACATACAGCTTTATGGAGCATACACGCGGTCAGATTTGTCAGATCTGTCAAATGAACGATTTGAACAATTTTACCAAAGATTTGAACGATTTTTGACTGCATTAAAATGAATGGAATCGTCCAAGTCTGACTGCAAATACATCAGATGTCAGATATCGTTATCTGACCATTGGGAACGCGCATCGTTCAAATCGTTCATCTGACAGATATGTTAGATTTTCCTTCAGATATGAACGATTGAACGATTTTTTAAATCGTTATCGTTCAGATCTGAAGAAAAATCTGACCGTGTGTATGCACCATTACTCAGGGCTTTACAGAGAATATGTCACATCAGTCCCCACCCCAGGGGAGCTTACAATCTATAGTCCCTATTACACAGGTTCTCAAACTCGGTCCTCAGGACCCCAAACAGTACATGTTTTCCAGGTCTCCTCACAGAATCACAAGTGAAATAATTAGCTCTACCTGTGGATCTTTTAAAATGTGTAATTGAGTAATGAATACACCAGTGCACCTGCTAGGTGACCTGGAAAATGTGACCTGTGTGGGGTCCTGAGGACCGAGTTTGAGAACCACTGCACTAGGGTATATTTTTTTTGTCAGAAGTCAATTAACCTGCGAGTATGAGTTTTTTTACATGTGATGTGGCTGTACAATGATTTATAGCATCCACTTGAAAGTTATTGACCTGCCAACAAGCAAATGTCTAATGGAGCATACATGCGGTCAGATTTGTCAGATCTGTCAGATGAATGATTTGAACGATTTTACCAAAGATTTGAAAGATTTTTGACTGCATTAAGATGAATGGAATCGTCCAAGTCTGACTGCAAACACATCAGATGTCAGATATCGTTATCTGACCATTGGTAAGGCGCATCGTTCAAATCGTTCATCTGACAGATATGTCAGATTTTCCTTCAGATATGAACGATTGAACGATTTTTTAAAATCGTTATCGTTCAGATCTGAAGAAAAATCTGACCGTGTGTATGCACCATAAGAGTCACCTTAGGTTGAGCAGCTGGTGACCACAATTCAAAGTGACGAACATAATTCCAGATTTGGCACTCTGTGCCACAGAACCAGGAATGGTGTCCTCTAAATTTACAGAGTACATGTAGAATCTCTGCCATTGTTGTGACATGGATAAGTTACAAGATATCAAATAGCAAGTCACTGAAGTGCAACCAATTGGGCAATTGCTTTCATAGTATAACTCGGATAAACGGATGAAAACTAATTACTGATAGGCTGCTTTTGGATTTAGATTTGTCACTTTGAGTTTAGTAAATATCTCTCATTGTTTTATCAGTCATAATTGCATATTTGAACTTTATGAATACATTTTTCCATTTTTGTGTGTATTTCATTAGAAGCAAATTCCAGGGCAGTTGTTGTTTTTAAACTTCCCTGTAGCAGAATGCTTGTTTTCCTAGAAAGCTACCGGCGTACTGGGACTGATTAATTAACAGATTAATATAATTTTTACCACACTGTTCAACAAAAGTGATTCAGAGAAAGTGCCTGCTTCAAATGAAATAAGAAAACGAACAAGTACACGAAGTCGTGATGTTGTCGTCGTTCTGGAAACTTTTAGGAAATAATTTTTATAGGCGAGTAAAACATTGAAATAGCTGCCCACGTTCCCGGGTAGCAAAATCGGGGCATCTGTGGTCATGGCCTGATCCGACAGACCACGGCCACAGCTCGTGACCTTTTCAGCCGCCCTGGTACATACACTATTGAAGTTTTCTGGACAAGTAATATACAGCTGACTCACATTTATTATCTATGCACACAGCTTTTATCCAGTTAACTCTCATCATTTATAAGACAAAAACAAACCAGAGTTGACACCAGAACTTCAAGCCAATATCAAATATGTTCAAGGATATTACTTTCAAAATTGAACTATCATAGCCTGTGTGTGCCCACAGATCACCCCTATAGCCCACCCCCCCAAAAAAAAATCAAGGAAGTGACAGATCGTTGTGACCACGCAGTTAAATACAACATCCAGCCCAGCACATCTCAGTTAGCCCTTGGGCACTGAGTACAACATATTTAATGCATGATCTATGACACAGGCTGAGCCCGTGGTCCAGCCCGCTGCTCTGGAACTACACGTCCCACTAGGCTCTTTCAGACAGAGGTCTGTAGAGAAGAAGTAGCTGTTGTGCAACTACAGGTACCAGCCTGCCCGGCCAGCTGGATCTTGTAGTCCCACAGCAGTTGCACAGCCACAAGTTACCTAGCCCTGATTTACAGTACAGCAACGGGGCACATTGTATCTCTATTATTGCTGGGAATTATAGGAGCGTAAACTCCAGCAGGGGAAATCGTAGAACTTAGATTTGATTCTTTTACTCTCCGTGCTCTGATCTTTGAATTATATAACAGCTCTCATTTTAATCTGCATGCCCCACTGTTCCTAAATAGGAACCCTGTACTGCAAAACACTGGCACCAGTGTCATTCTCCCTATAGAAATGAGCCATGAAACCATTACTGTACCTTGAGTCAGATCGGGCTCCAGCTTTCCAGGACTTTGGTGTTCAGTTGGAAAAAAAAAAGGGAACTACTTTCTCCAGGGAGGGGTACAGCGTCCTAGAGGCGGCATGTCATCGCCCGGACAAGATGCTGTAGGGCCAGTGTTGGTCCAGCAAGCTGATCCCGGGAAGGTTGGGGTAGATAACAGTCTCCTGCATGTTAAGCCTCAGCTGCTTTTCACGTTTTATCCGACTCTCTCAGTTCCTCCTCCTCTCCCCCCCCCCCTTTCTCTCTCTTTCTTCCTAGTCCCTGCAATGAGAGAGAGAGAGAGAGAGAGAGAGAGAGAGAGAGAGAGAGAGAGAGAGAGAGAGAGAAAACTCCCACGAGTTTAACTCTTTTTTTTCGCTAAGTGGACCCTTTACATAAATCCGCTTTTATATTTCAGAGTTTTCATTTAGCAATTAAATTTACTGCAGTAAAAGAACAATACAGCACTAACAGTTGCCATATATTAATATGGTTTTTCAAGGGCACTCTGTTGGCTGGTGAGTGCATAATCTATGCAGACATTAAGCATGACAACATTTTATTATAAATACTCCCCCGGCGATAACGACGTATTACAGAAGTAAGTGCACCCGGCTTACTGTGCAGGTAGTCAGTCTAAAAAAATAACAATACTCAAGGGCAAAATAATTTCAAGGACAAATGATTATCATGTAGGAGCTGTCCTGAGGACTAGGGGAAAGTGGCCAGCTAAAAACTTATATTACATCCATGTATGGTGAATAGATGGATGTGAATGTATTTATTAAGCTGCTAGGTAAATAGACTCACATCAACCACTTTGCAGGCTGTGTTTGAAAAATGGCAGGAGCTGATTGGGTGGTACTTTGTCTCTCCACTTTCTCTCTCTCTAATACTGCTTTTATACCTAAATTCCGGGTCTGGCCCAGAGGTTAGTACAGGGTTCCAAACTGGATCAGACCCGGAATCTAGCCGACGCCGATCCAGGATATTCCCGAGTTGGCGACGTTCACGGCGGAGCCGGGTCTGCAGTGACCCAGCTTTTCCAGGGTTGGAGTGGACGTTTGGAGATGACGTCATCTCCAAGCGCCACTGAAGCCGGCCAATCAGCAGGCATGCGGCACGATCTAGGTCATCGAGACCCGGATCGTGCCGATTACACTGCAGGGTTTCACGGGTTGTTCCCGTGTAAAACCCTGCAAGTTACCTGGGTTACATTGCCGGGTCACTCCACCTTGGAATCCAACCCAGTCCCCTTTTACACCAAGGAGCTACCCGGCTTATCCCTGCAATAACCCGGGTTTTAGCTCTGGTGTAAAAGGGGTATGAGGGGTCTATTTATATTTACTAAGCCTTTGGGTAAAATTTACTAAGAGGCGGGTTCTAAACCCTGGTGGTTTGGTAGCGGTTTGACGGCGGGTTCTTTTCTGTTCTAAACCCCGGGGGTTTGGTGACGGATTTGCAGCGGTTTCTAAATGACAGTCCTGTTCTATTCTATTCTAAAATGTGTTTTGACGGCAGTTTTGGCCTTAGTAAATCTGCACATAGCAAAACCGCAGTTAAAACACATTTTAGAATAGAATAGAACAGGGCTGTCATTTAGAAACTGCTGCAAAACCGCCACCAAACCGCCGGGGTTTAGAACAGAATAGAACCCGCCGTCAAACCGCCACCAAACCGCCGGGGTTTAGAACAGAATAGAACCCGCGTCAAACCGCCACCAAACCGCCGGGGTTTAGAACCCGCCTCTTAGTAAATTTTGCCCTTTGAATATAAAATGAACGGAGATAAAGTACCAACCAATCAGCTCCTAACTGCCATGTCACAGGCTCTGTTTGAAAAACGACAGGAGCTGGTTGGTTGGTACTTTATCTCTGTTCACTTTATCTCCATCCAAGGCTTAGTAAATAGACCCCTCAGGCTTAGTACATCTCCACCTAGATTGTAAGGCTCCAATGGTTAAACATTCACTGTAAAAGTGTTGTATAACGTGTTGGCTCTATAATGATAAAAGATTCATAAATGAAATATACCCACCTGGACAGTGGCTTTTTTGACCTTTGATATCACAAACTTATTAACCACATTACTATTGTAGATTATGGTGCAATAATGGCATGAATGTGCATGTTGCTAGGATCAGCTCTACGGTGGGCACTACTACAGGTTGAGTCTCCCATATCCAAATATTCCGAAATACGGAATTATTTTGGCATAACTGGGATAATGAAACCTTTAATTTTTGATGGTTCAATGTACACAAACTTTGTCTAAGGCACAAATTATTAAAGATATTGTATAAAATGACCTTCAGGCTGTGTGTATAAGGTGTATATAACACATAAATGCATTCTGTGTGTATATTTGGGTCCCGTTCCCAAGATATTTCATAATGATATGCAATTATTCCAAAATACGGAATATTCCGTTATGCAAAATACCCCTGGTTCCAAGCATTTTGGATATGGGAGACTCAACCTGTAATAGGCTTTATTGTAAGCCCAGCACACCCAGGAAATTTCAGATTTGACGACGTTCAGGTGAGAATGGGGAGGAGTGGTTGTCATAGGAACCAATGATCCCTGTGACAGCCTCATTGGTCGGCGGTGTATAATCAGCTGGCCCACCGCAATTGCAAGGCAACAGCTTTAAATATCTGTGTTCATAAACCAGTCCTAAAACTTTCAGAGCATGCCAGAACTAAGGGGTATATTTGCTAAAGTTAGAGTTATTAGAAGTGGAGATGTTGCCCATAGCAACCAATCAGATTCTATTTAACATTTAACTAGCACCTTCTGGTAGATAGTAGCTATAATCTGATTGGTCGCTATGGGCAACATCTCCACTTCTAAAAACTCTCACTTTAGTAAATATACTACTAAGAGTACTGCAGTTACGGGTTGATCATGGGGGAAGGACTTTTTTCCCATGCAGACCCTACATCCTTTCAATAAGACCGCTAAAGATGAACATGTCAGATTCTGAAAAGGCTGATAACAGAGGGCAATGACTGATAGGGGGAAATGTGTCAAACCTTGGCGAGAGGTAAAGTGGAGAGAGATTAAGGGAGAGATGTATCAAGCCTTTGAGAGAGATAAATTGTAGAGACATAACGTTCCAACCAATCAACATCTAACTGTCACTTTACAGACTGTGGGGGAGATTTATCAAAGATTGGAGAGATGTAAATTGGAGAGAGATAAAGTACCAACCAATCAGTTCACACTGATCAGTTCTCACAAAAAGTGTTAGGAGCTGATTGGTTGGTACTTTATCTCTCTTCAAGCTTTGAGACATCTCCCCCTATGATAGTGAGTTATATACAAATGAATACTTGGTGATTTATACATAAATGATGTGAATGTAATAATGCTTTTTCATTTTGATCAATGTACTTTAGTATTAATGACTATTTAAAGAAGGGATGTGCAGGCTCGGATAGGTTCGAGTTTGCACACCGAGTTCGCATTTTTCCCTCCAAAAAAACGGAACTCAGAAAGAGGCAAAACGTCATCTTGCATGCACAAACATCATCATTCCTGGACAAGGATTTTTCCCTCCAAAAAAACGGAACTCAGAAAGAGGCAAAACGTCATCTTGCATGGACAAAAATCATCATTCCTGGTCCAGGAATGATGACGTTTTGCCTATTTATGAGTTACGTTTTTTTGGAGGGAAAAATCTGAACTCGGCGTGCAAACTCGAACCTATCCGAGCCTGCACATCCCTAATTTAAAGAGCACATAGAGTCGCTATTCGGCGCCAATACTGTAATATCAAAGCAGGGGGCAAACGCAGGATATACTGGGGGCTTCTATATTCCGTGCTTCGGAACATAGCAAAAATAGACCTTGAATTAATATTAGCAACCACGTATCCAGTGAGGAGTTCTCACACAGCTCCTCAGGAGTTATAGCATTTCACCTGTAGGAGTCACATGACAGAGTTTTGCCACACCCTGCGTGAGCGGGAGCCACGTGATTGGCCCTGGCTGCTTTTGATGGATTAAAGCGTGGATGAGGTAGGGAAAATTGTCAGCACATGCAGGGCCGGCTCTAGGGGTGTTCGACCAGTGCGGTCGAACAGGGGCGCCATCCATAGAGGGCGCAGCCCTCCCCAACATCCCGATTTCAGTACTGTCCTGCTGTTCCACCCGTGGGCCGAAGTGGCCCACGGGTGGTCAAATTGGGAGGTTGGGGACCACCACCGCCGCAGCTGTGCCGGACCCCAGAGGCTGAATGGATGCTGCGCGCATGGGGCATGGTGGGCACAAAGCGCACTGCCGCCCTTTTACGGCACGGATTCTGAAAGTTGATATTTTGTAACACACCCGATAGATGACATGGGCATCACAAATGGAAATTCCAGGATAAATAAGTGTGCAGCATGGTGGCACAGTTCAGCTGGCACGAGGACTTGCGGTCACCGTCCAGCACTGGTGTCTTGTGTTCTATATGCTGCCAACATGGCGTTTGTATTCTAGCCGTGAGCACGTGGATTCCCAATGGTGCTTATAGCTCTGTAAGTCTATACCTTTCAGAAGCTCTTTAATGGAGTATATTGATAACCTGTTTTATTTTATGTTTTTTGTCCTGATCCAAATACCTCCTGACAGATACATACTGAGGTTCCCAGGTTGTGGAATAAGCCACCGGCTGCCAATCACATATCTAGACTGGCAATAAAACTGTCAAACCTTGGAAAGTAAATGATCCCCTTCAGTACATTTAGCACTGTAGCTCCCCCTTGTGGTCTCAATTGAATTCTACTCCCAGCGCAGACAAGTTATCCATTTTTATTTTTTTGCATTAATTAGTCTCAAAGGTCCAAAACTATTATACAAGATTTAACAGAATGCACAAAATGCAAAATAGTTTCTTTTGGAATATATTTTTCTTTTGTAACTTTAAATTGCCGATACAGGAATGTATATTAGCTGTATGGAGAGCGATGCAGTATTTCTGCCATAAATGTTCACTGATATCTAAGTTTATTTCTCGTTGTTGTGTGGTCTCATGTTATATTACTGGCATTCAAATAATAAACCAATGTTGAATGCTATTAACACTTTAATCTCCTGTATCTATTTGGCAGCAGACTCTGGGCCTGATTCAGAGCCGCTCGTAAGCGGCCGCTCGTTCGTTCCGAGCGATATTCGCACAACTGCGCATGCGTACGGCTCGTAATACGCATGCGCGAACCAGTCATTGCGGTCGGAAATTGTGTGCTCGCAAAATAGCGAATGCCTGCTAATTTGAGTGACAGGAGGAGGCGTTTGTGGGTGGTAACAGGGGAAGGTGCTTGAAAACGGGGAGTGGAGATCCGAACGCAGGCGTGCCAAAAGGTCAAAACGGGCGTTTTAAGGGTGTGCATAATTAACAAAGCAGCGTCATCGACCACGTCACTTGGTTGTTTCTTAGCCCGAACTGCTCGCATGATTGCGGTAGGAAAATCCTACCACAAGCACTGCGAGCAGTTCAGATGCCTTTCGATGAACTCGATTAATCATATAAATAGCGGAGATGACGTAGGATGCGAGCGGCCAGGGGGCGTTTTTTACAAAATAGCGAGTGCATGTTTCGTTCGCTCGTTCAGACATAGAGGCGTCAATAGACCGCAAAAAGCGAGCACTTCATTTAAATAGCCAGCCCCTTTTTCAGAACGTCCGTCCGCAAATAGCGTACGGCTCTGAATCAGGCCCTCTGTGCTATTAGGGCTAAGTTACCATTTTCATTTCAGATTCCTGGACAGGGGGCATGACAAGGGGAGAGGCCAAAACCAGAGTAGGGTTAAAACCGTTTTATTTCTCAGATGTGCCCCTTTATATGCCATCTGCTCCCCATGCCCCTTTATATGCCATCAGTCCCCTCATGCACTGTATATGCCATCAGACCACTACACATTCCCCTTTATATGGCCATCTTCTCCCCATGCCCCTTTATATGCCATCTGCTCCCCATGCACCTTTATATGCCATCATGGCACCTACACAGCCCTTTATATGCCATCAGACCCCTCATGCACTTTATATGCCATCAGACCACTACACATGCCCCTTTATATGCCATCTTCTCTCCATGCCCCTTTATATGCCATCTTCTCCCCATGCCCCTTTATATGCCATCTGCTCCACATGCCCCTTTATATGCCATCATGGCGCCTACACGGCCCTTTATATGCCATCTGACTCCTCATGCACTTTATATGCCATCAGGCCACTACACATGCCCCTTTATATGCCATCTTCTCCCCATGCCCCTTTATATGCTATCAGAGCCCCCTCATGCCCATTTATCTGCCATCGCACACCTCCATATGCCCCTTTATATGCCAGAGTCCCCTCATGGTGCTATCTATGCCAGAGCCCCCTCATGGTCCTATCTATGCCAGAGCCCCCTCATGCCCTTATACACCAGCCCAGACCCCCCCTCTAGTCATGCCTCATTATGTCACGAATCGTGATTGCTACAAGAGCAAGTCCCGGCTCCTTCAAAAGGTCTGGCCGTAGGAACAATGGAAACTGCAGTCTGCTGAGCACAGCACTAGTGAGCATAGGGCCTGATTCTGCCAGGATCGCTATTCTGCCAATATATACGCAACGCAGTTACTAATATTAGCAGTGATAAGCAAATAATTGCATTCGCTTTGCGATCACAGCCTAACATAAGGACGCCCACTTCCCCTTACTCACACCAGTATACTTTAGCAGCATAGCGACTTAGAGTCGTATTCAATTTGAGCCGAGCAGCGATACTTTTTCGCGTCCCAGACTATTTGCCTACTTCGCCTGTTTTGTAGGCAGAAAAGTATCGCGTGCGTGTCCGCTTTACTCCATATTCACGGGACCTGGCGAAACTTGAACAAGCGGAAAGTACTGTCAGATTTGGGGAAATCAGCCTGACACCCCCCAAAAGATTCCCTATGGTACCCCCCGATTTGGCTTGCTGAAGGTATTTGGTGTTTTTAAACGGGCTCAATAGCTGCTAATTAGCGTTTTTCTATACGTGATGCAGAATAGTATTCAGGAGTATTTTTTCCAGAAAATAACTTATCCCAGAAAATGGGGGTCAGCAGATTTAAAAGTTGCTAAAGTGAAGTTGAAAAAATCGCAAAAAATCCACCTGCCACAAGCACCTGCAATGAAAAAAACACCTGGGCCATACTTGGGGACCCCCCAGAGTCAAGTTCACTAGTTTTTAACTTTGTACCTCAACATTTTTTTTCCACCCCCTTTTTCAAAGTCATTTTTTGGAGTGTTCTTAAGTGTTTCTTAAAAAATGTTTTACACAGTTTACCTTTGGGGGACTGTCTGAAGGCTGCACGAGGGTTCCCGCAATGTTGAACCCCAAACCCCCAATTCTGCACTTTTTTCCGCCTGCTACTCATAGGCAAAACTTTTCCGCCTAGTACATTGCATTGACTTTCCACCTAGGCAGAAAGTGTTTCAAATTGAATACGGGGTAAAAGCAAAACAGGCGAAAATGACGTAATCGTCGAAAAAGTATCGCGGATCCGGTCTTTTTGCCTCAAATTGAGTACGGACCTTAATCGGTAACATCAAGTAACATCAGACCCATACGCACAGTTAAGGCAGGTCAGACCTCACTCAGGAACTGCTTACTTCAGCGCACGCTATGAGGCCACAGTGGCTGGTTCGCGCACGTGCACTGCGATGCGTACGCATGCGCATGGCAAAACAATTGGCCGATTACGTGCGTATTAGCAACTGTGATCCTTGCCCATAATTTATCTCCGTCTCCCTGACTGCAGTCACACACACCCACCGACTGGAAGAATTAGAGGAGGCAGCAGCAGAGAGATAGCCATGACACTCGCTGACAATAAGTACTATAGCAGACACCACCCAGGGGGATTCCGGACATGGCTCATCCGGGATTACCAACTCTCGGGACAATGGAAAAAGTCTCCTGATTTCTGGACTGTCAGGAGGAATCCCGGATGAGTGGCACCTTATGTTCCAGTATCTAAAGCTTACTCCTGGGCCAATGCAGAGTTGAACATCGGTTTTGGGGATGTATCTTGAGTGTTTTCGCAGTGTGCATGCTCCAGAGCTGACTGTAAGCAAATATGTGCAATGCTGACTGTATATGTGCAATGCTGAGTGTATATGTGCAATGCTGAGTGTATACAGTATGTGCAATGTTGAGTGTATATGTGCAATGCTGAGTGTATATGTGCAATGCTGAGTGTGTACAGTATGTGCAATGCTGAGTGTATACAGTATGTGCAATGCTGAGAGTATATGTGCAATGCTGAGTGTATACAGTATGTGCAATGCTGAGAGTATATGTGCAATGCTGAGTGTATATGTGCAATGCTGAGTGTATAAGTGCAATGCTGAGTGTATACAGTATGTGCAATGCTGAGTGTATATGTGCAATGCTGAGTGTATATGTGCAATGCTGAGAGTATATGTGCAATGCTGAGTGTATATGTGCAATGCTGAGAGTATATGTGCAATGCTGAGGGTATATGTACAATGCTGAGTGTCTATTCGTACAATACTGAGTGTATATACGCAATGCTGAGTGTATATGTACAATGCTGAGAGTATATGTGCAATGCTGAGTGAATATGTACAATGCTGAGGGTATATGTGCAATGCTGAGTGTATATGTACAATGCTGAGGGTATACGTGCAATGCTGAGGGTATACGTGCAATGCTGAGGGTATACGTGCAATGCTGAGTGTATACGTACAATGCTGAGTGTATATACACAATGCTGAGAGTATATGTGCAATGCTGAGTGAATATGTACAATGCTGAGGGTATATGTGCAATGCTGAGTGTATATGTACAATGCTGAGTGTATATGTACAATGCTGAGGGTATATGTGCAATGCTGAGGGTATATGTGCAATGCTGAGTGTATATGTGCAATGCTGAGAGTATATGTGCAATGCTGAGTGTATATGTGCAATGCTGAGTGTATATGTGCAATGCTGAGGGTATATGTGCAATGCTGTGTGTATATGTGCAATGCTGAGTGTATACGTACAATGCTGAGTGCATATGTGCAATGCTGAGTGTATATGTGCAATGCTGAGTGTATATGTACAATGCTGAATGCATATGTACAATGCTGAGTGTATATGTGCAATGCTGAGTGTATATGTGCAATGCTGAGTGTATATGTACAATGCTGAGAGTATATGTGCAATGCTGAGTGTATATGTGCAATGTTGAGTGTATATGTGCAATGCTGAGTTGCACTGGGTGGTAACGGGGCACAGACATGTAGGCTAAGTTCAGGGGAGGCATTTCTACAGACTTGTGGGCTTTGCAGAGTGGTGTTTACTCATAATTACACCTGACTTCAGACATAATTACACCTGACTTCAGACATAATTACACCTGACTTCAGACAGATCTTTTGCACCGACGATACAACTGGTGCAAGTGCACACTGATAGGGATACACGCTGGGATGGGAGCAGCCAGGTCGCATACGGGCGACTCTGCATTTAGGGCCTGATTAAGACCCGTTCGCACGCAGCCTGCCGATGTTTGCAATCTGCGCATGCGTATAAGACACAGTGCGCCTGAGCGAACTAGTCCATGCGATCAGGAAGCGCTCGCACCCTGCACACAGACGCTCCGCTAGAATGAGTAACAGGATGAGCCATTTGTGGGTGTTGACAGGGGGTGGTTGATGGTAATGAGGGTGTGGTTTTCCGAACGCCGGCGTGTCTGTGCGTCTGAACGAAGTTTCAGGGGTGTGCATAATTAAGACGCAGCGTCATAATACACGTCACATGGCTGAATTACACACAGCAGCACTCGCAGGGGTTGCGGTAGGGTATGTTCAGCCACAAGTGCTGCGTATGGGTCCGATGTTACTCGATGTTACCGATTGTTTAATACACATCCTGGAGATGACGTATGTTACTAAGGGATAGTGGGCGTCTTGTGCAGGCCGGTGGGCATCTAAATACATACCGCGATCGCACAGCAAAACATAGTGGGCGCGCTAAATCGCGGGATTTGAATACTTTGGGTGCTGACGGCTGCATGCGAACACATCCTAGCGAATGGGTCTGAATCAGGCCGTTAGTTCCATGCATGCAATACTGAAGCGATTACATGCGACTTTCATTCATTCCTGTCTCAGTATCTGTGTATCCATATACCTGTACTTGCCTCCATTCCCACCTCACATGGTGACGCTGTCCCTCTTATTTGCAGCCCTGCCCACAATAATTCATAATAGGAGTGAACAACTCCCTAAACCCCACCCATTTACCGGTGCTGCTGTGAGGATTTCCTCAATCTGATTGGCTACAGGTTATTCTGTTCTAACCTCTTGAGACACACAGACAAGCAGTAGGTTATTATAAACCAAGCTATGATAAAGATGTCAATGTAGCCGGAATGTTGACAGCTGACATGTCGATCATGCAGGCTTCCGTTGCTGCGCTGAGTATGCCTATCTCTAACCCTAATCGCAGCCTGACCCTAAAAGCAAATAGGCATTATTAAGCAGTCTATCTATTATGTGGTGTAGAGCCATTTTTCAACCTTTAACCCCATTCATCATTGACCTCTACAGGGACAACGGCTTCATTCAATCTATCAAGCAGAAAAAAAGGAGTTTTATGAGTTTGGGGTTATAACTCCATTGCTTGCACTGCTATTCATGAACAATACAGCTAATTACACCTGACTCCAGACAGATCTTTTGTTACGCTGGTCGTTCCTGCATTTTGTATCTGTCACAAAGCATAGCATGAGTTGGCACAGACTCTGGCAGCTTTGGGCAAAGGTCTCCACACCTTCAGGACCCATAAAAAATTCAACCCTCTGCAATGGTGGTAGTCACCGACGCTGGTTCTACCTACTTATTGTTCTGGAGCCATGATGATCAATATAATGACCATTTCTGTTGCTGTGTTACATGTGTCAGACACTTCATACTAGGCCCTCTTTTATTAAACTTATAGTTCAGGCCTCTTTGATGCAGGTACCCAATCCCAATGGAAATTCTTTTCTGTGCTTGACAAGTCTTTGGCCCTCATTCAGAGCCACTCGCTAGCGGCAGTACGCTCGTTCCGAGCGATGTTCGCACATCTGCGCATGCGTACGGATCGTTATACGCATGCGCGAACCAGTCAGTGCGGCCGAAATTCATGTGCTCGCAATATAGCGAATGCCTGCTATTTTGAGTGACAGAATGAGGCGTATGTGGGTGGTAACAGGGGAAGGTGCTTGAAAACGGGGAGTGGAGATCAGAACGCAGGCGTGCTTAAAGGTCAAAACGGGCGTTTTATGGGTGTGCATAATTAATACAGCAGCGTCATTGACCACGTCACTGGGTTATTTTATAGCCAGAACTGCTCGCAAGATTGTGGTAGCAAAAACCAACCACAAGAATAGCGAGCAGTTCATACGCTGGTCGATGTACTCGATTAATCTAATAAATAGCGGACATGACGTATGGTGCGAGCGGCCAGGGGGCGTTTTTAACAAATAAACGAGCGTATGTTTTGCTCGCTCGTTCAGACTTAGAGGTGTGAACAGACTGCAATTTGCGAACGGATCATTTGAATAGCCACCCCTTGTTTTTGAACGAACGACCGCAAATAGCGAACGGCTCTGAATCAGGCCCTTTGTACCAAGGTAATACAAATAGCAGCTCATTAGAAGTGATGGAACTTATCCCTTTGCTTATAACATACGGTTCTGCCCCAAGATTCTTGTTCCGGTTTTACATTTGTCATTTTATAAATCAACTGACTCTGCGCCCTCTATATTTAGCAGGTCGCCATTACGGTCAAACAGGTTTATCTGCTGCTGGTTTAATTGGGACTTGTTTGCGTTTACCTTTCCCTCCTTCTCACCTGCTATCCTAATCATTCTTTACATTTCTTTCTCCCCCTTATTATAATACTGTGCTGTAATGTTTTATTTGTTTATGTTGTTTTATATGGCACGGTTTCTTCATTGTTAGGTGTAGATTCCTGCCGTTGTAAGGATTTACCGCACCTTGAGTTGCCATCTTATTTACCACAGTTATGAAAATGTTGAACAGGTTTAATTACTCCTTTTTGTTTTCATATATGTATTGTTCTTCTTTTTCTTGTACAATAAAAATTGTTTAAATAAAAAAAAAAAAAAACAGGAAGTGATGGAACTATTCAAGGAAGTTTAAATCTTGTTCAAGCTCTTTACACAAAATTGGAAGTTCAAAGTTCACAGTTTAAAAGTAAACTATAACATGTTGCCTTTTGTGCCTATTTGAGCCTAAATGGTTACATGTATAGTATTATTCATGTGTTTTTTTTTTACTATTGTTATTATAAAGGCCCATACATGGTCATTGCACAACAAGCTAATGACGCACAGTGATGTCAGAAAATCAGTGGGGCCTGTCTAGTCACTTACATTATTCTTTGGCCAATCAGTGGTAAAGAGCGCCTGGCAGGCTTTCAGAAAGCTCTCTGAATGCGTAACACTGACGTCTGTCTGTCCCTCGCTCTTTAGTAAATGTCAGTGGGTTTACAGAGTTAAAGCGATTTCAGTGCCATTAATGAAAAACTTATGATGAAAATACAAAAAAAAGAAATGTCTCTCACTACCTTGAAGGTTTTGTAATGTGCCTGGATTGAGAATATAACTGGAACGATAAGTGCAATCTTATTCCTACTATGTACATAATCGCTGTCAGCCGAGGGAATTGCGCATTACAGATTTGAGGGAACCGATTTACCAGCATTACACGGGCAAATTGTCCCGTGAATCTGTGGCCATTTTTTTTCCAGCTTCTGCCCGAGGATAAAATAGACGACAAAACAGTCTCCCGTTTTCTCTTTAGTTGCCTGACAAGTGTGAGTCCTCTGCTATCGTTCCGTAAGATGCTGGCAACGGCTCATGGCTAACACTACTCTGTGATGAGCAGTTAGGAGCTGGAAACCTGTAGCCCACAAATTGCTGTACAACTACAAGTCATTATTTGTACCTACCACCATGTCTTATAAAGTTAGACATATGTATCCCCTCCATACTCCCTGCAACCGCAGAAACCTAATGGGAAAACAGTATTCATAACTGAACTTCGGAGATACCACAAGTAGCCTCTCCTACTATACTGCTTAAACCCACTGAGAAAACGTTAAAAATACTCTGGCAAGAAGTACATATTAAAACTATTCATAGGGCATACGTCTCAGCAACATATGGTACAAGGGGAATCAGGAAGCTGCCGAAATACAAATTATCCCTGGCGACATTCTTCCATAATATTTTGGGAAAAGATTATGATGTTTATAAACAAAATATGTGGTTTGCGCCTTGTTAAAGATCCTCTAGCTATGTTATTTGTGAATTTTACAAACCGAAGACAGAATTGCTGCCCTTTTTTATGCTGCCCATCCACTAGGCGATTAAACCTAGCGATGGAGCGATAACGACGGTCGTTATCACTCTATCACTTGGTAATCGCCCGCAAATCGGGCAGTAAACGGTTAAAAACGACCAGCGATGCGTGTGCCCGCTGGTCGTTTTTAACATCAATCATCGCCCGAACATGACGGTCAACCTGACGACCGCTGTCAGGTTGCCATGTTCGGGGATGAACCCGATAAAAAGAGAGTGCCAAGAGAGGGAGCGCTGTCACTCACCTGTCTAGAGGGACGATGCTGCCATGGAATGTCCGCTGCTGGGAGCCGCTGAGGAAGGGGTCCTGCAGCCTGCCGGAGACCAGTGCCCTGCTGACTCTGCCCGTCACCGCCGAGGACTGCTTCCCGTCACCGCCGAGGAGGCTGCTGCCCGTCACCGCCGAGGTGACTGCTGCCCATTACCGCCGAGGACCCGGGAGGAAGACCTCTCCAGACCTCACCCCGCGGGAGACGACGGCGTCGTAATCGTGCCGTCGTCCCCGCATCGCCTAGTGGATGGGCACCTTTACATTAGTTGTCATTGTTGCAAAGAATTAATACTTCTTAACTGGACATTTCTGCAGCACCCTCCTTCAGGCAGCTAAAAATACTCTGCTACAGCGCCTTTATTTTGATAGACGGGCGATTGAAAGAGGAGTGACCAAGTTTTATGCCAAGTGGGGGCTATATATTGACTCACTGGATCTTGATTTTCAGACACATATATTGAAACTGTTTTGAGACGACAACTTTGGTCTAATATCGTAGTTTAGAATGAGCTATGTGGAATCTTTCACACTATATACTTACATGATATATTACACTATATACTTACATGATATATTACACTAAACATATACTACTCTTTTTTTCCTTTGTGGGAAATGTGATTTTTTTTTTCCCCCCACTGCAATAAAGGTCAGGGGGAAAGGAAGAGACCAGCTGCACTGGGCCCGGAGAGTTTTTCTGTTATCTTTTTATGATCCTCCCCTTTTAGTAGTTTGTGTTTTTCTTTTAGTTTATTAAATTGTATTTACTTTTCTTTTTCATGTGAAGTGTATATGTTTATCCTTTTCTTTATTTATGTTTGTACTACAATTTGCTCCTTTGGGGGTCTATTCATGATGCTAATTATCGGGGATAATTAACATTCTAACTCGCCGCGGAATCCGAAGCAATTCAGCATTGCTCCGGCGCGGTGACAGCTAATCCGAAAATCAGCTATCCCGCGAGCGGCTTCACTGCTCCTTTAGGAGCAGTGACGGGAATGCGCATGCGTGACCTAGAGGTCACGCATGCGCACAGGAGCCCCAACGTCCGGTGGAAGGAGCCGGACAGGGGCGGAGGGATCCAAAAGGAGCGGGGTGCGAACCAGGACTGGGAGAACTCG
The DNA here is from genome assembly GCA_031769625.1 of Taudactylus pleione. NCBI lineage: Eukaryota > Metazoa > Chordata > Amphibia > Anura > Myobatrachidae > Taudactylus > Taudactylus pleione. Next base: position 892,463 of record JAUIMM010000132.1, on the reverse strand, counting down.
CCATCTGAAGATATTGTATTTTCAGAGCTTTATGAATTCTGTCTTGATACTAGTGTATGGGGACACTGGGCCATTTCACAAGAGGAAGGTAAGTAGGAGATATCTGTGATACTAGTGTATGGGGACAGCCGGCCATTCCGGGAGAGGAAGGTAAGCAGGAGATATCTGTGATACTAGTGTATGGGGACACTGGGCCATTTCACAAGAGGAAGGTAAGTAGGAGATATCTGTGAAACTAGTGTATGGGGACATTGGGCCATTTCACAAGAGGAAGGTAAGTAGGAGATATTTGTGATACTAGTGTATGGGGACAGCCGGCCATTCCGGGAGAGAAAGGTAAGCAGGAGATATCTGTGATACTAGTGTATGGGGACAGCCGGCCATTCCGGGAGAGAAAGTTAAGCAGGAGATATCTGTGATACTAGTGTATGGGGACAGCCGGCCATTCCGGGAGAGGAAGGTAAGAAGGAGATATCTGTGATACTAGTGAATGGGGACAGCGGGCCATTCCAGGAGAGGAAGGTAAGCAGGGGATATCGGTGATACTAGTGTATGGGGTATATATCTGTGATATCTCCTGCTTTACCCTTTTGATGAATGGCCCGATAACTTAATATCTACAATTGCAGGTGATAATGTTCATTTTCAGCTGCTTTTGTAATAATTAAGTGATGGTGACTAGGCCCCTTGGTGAGCACAATAGTTGGATGTATTGTGATTAGATACGTTATACTATGTCACTCCGGCAATTACTGATACTGATGTGTCTTCTAAATCATTTTATAGGTAGTTCATTATTTTGTATACGTACCTCCTTTTTTCTCAATAAAAATGTTTCTGAAAAAAAAAAATATATTCTCTGTGCAGCGTTGCATAATGTGATTATATTGTCAGTTACTGAGATAGAGCAGACATATCAGGCAGCACGTTACAGAGAGTACGTCAGCCATTCATTGGCAGAGTATACAGTGGTGCTGGATGCACAGTGAATGGAGGATACTCCACACAGCAGACGGCATAACCAGGGTATAGGTTTATTATCTAGTGCAGGTAGTGTAAGACACAGGGTAACGCAGGTACAGGCGGTAGATGCCAGATGCAGCCTGGAGCGTACAGGCACACATTACTTACTCTCTGGCAACCAGCGGGAGACTCCCTATTTTTTGGGTAGTCCCCCCAGGAGTCCCGGCAGAGTGGGTACTCCTCCCGCATCCTGCCCACTTTTTAGTGTAGTGGGCAGGATGAGAAGAATAAAACCTGATATGACGGTACGTGAAGAGGGGGGCGGGGCTTAATGGCGCAATTCTGTGCTAATATCATCATTGTGGAGCATCATTTTTAAGATGTCCTACGCTCCTCGGGATGATGGGCACCGGGCTCTGCAGCTCTCATTCACCTTTTGCAGATCTCTGATATCTCCTGTGTGCGGCTGGGAAAGAAAAATGTATAAATAAATAAAGCTCCCCCTACAGCCACCGTCCTAACTGCATACAGACGTCATTTACAGGGGATTATAGTATTATCAAGGTTCTGTCATTTCTATCACCAAAATCTTTTTCCAGCTTATTTAAGAAAAAACACCAGGACAACTGAGCCATGGTCAGTTTCTCGGTGATACTGGCCGGGAGCAGTAACCAGCAACTTACTGCAGTGCCGGACGGTCGTGGACTCTTTGGTGCAGGAGTGACCCAGTTTTGGGCTTCCTGGTGCAGATACAATGAAAACTTTAAAAAAAAATATATATATATATATATATATTTATATATATAAATACTTTCTTCTTTAAGCAAAATTATATAATTCATTTTAAATACATTAATTCTTACGTATATTATTATTAGTAGTAGTAATTCAAGGGATTTATCTGTGGTCTACATGCAGCTCCATTTACTTTTAGTTCCTTTCCTATACATCCTTCATTGTAGTGTTAGGCGGCCTCAGCAGCGCCCCCTGGTCCCGATGCCCCGCGCAGCTGCCTAATGGTAGCTCCGCCCCTGATAATATTCTCTTGTGAGAGTCCTGTGGCCAAACATTTCCTCACACACAGACTGTGTAACAGATTATTATAGTCTGCTCAGTCTTATCACACAAATGTTTATGTAGTTCTTACAATGCTAATAAATGAGCCATGCATTAATACATAGGTTCTATGCATCCTTCTCCTATTACACAGCGACTACACTGTCCTACAGGCACCAGGCAGTCAGTCAGTTAGGGATTTCTCCCTGGCACAGCTAGAGTTAAATGTCTATAAGGTGATTGTGATGCGTCATAATAGCCGGTGACATCACAGACGTTGGGTTAGTGAGGTCTGTACTGTAACCTATCAGTGCTGCACTGTCTCTCAGCCAGTGTAGTATATTTTCTCCTTTTCCTCACGCAGCAAGACTTTGGAATATGATTTCCTTCTTTATTATTTTATTTCTGTGTCTAATGACACCAATGGAGGTCGGCGGCATGCCTATTCCACCAGCGCAGACTGAAGCCGCCATGCAGACTGACGCCTCCGTGGACGGTGCTAATGGGGAACATCATCAGGAGCGCCATCATCTCATGCAGCATGAGGCACGCGGGTTAGTGCAGGAAGCAGTATCAGGGACGATCAAGTGGCTGCTAATAGCGGTTGTCGTCTGTGCAGTGTTTATCTGCTGCTGCTTATGTTGCTCCTATGAATGCCTGCATAGGTACGGGGATAGTATCTCATTTGAGCAGATAGCAGCACTGTAAGGAAGGCAGCAAATTCCATCTGCCCGCTCCACCTGCGCCAATACCACCTGCCAGCTCCACCTGCGGCAATAACATCTGCCAACTCCACCTGCGGCAATAACATCTCCCAACTCCACCTGCGGCAATAACATCTCCCAACTCCACCTGCGGCAACAACATCTCCCAACTCCACCTGCGGCAATAACATCTGCCATTTGCACCAGGCATCATGGTCTCCTCCTACCCCATTGATTATCTGCCTCCTGCATCCATGTGACCTATATGCCAGCCCTTTTCCAGCAGGATGGTTGGGGCAGTCACACTCTACAGTAGTGGATTTACCGCTAGGCAACACAAGCAGTTGCCTAGGGCCCGGCGGGCCGTATAATGGAGGCAGGCTCAGTGCATTGATAAGGACAGCTGCCGGGTGCTGGCTCCAGCTTGCTGCTCTGTGGAAGTGAATCCCTCGCTGAGACAAGCTAACTGCTGCCTTCAGGCAGGGGGCGTGGTGTGGGAGGAGCCACCAGCGCTGATGGGGAGTTGGGGGCGGGTGCAGTGATGCATTGTGCCAATCACCTTTAGCACCGCCCCCAGCACGGAGTGACAGTATGAAGATGATGGCTCCTCCATTCCAGAATCACATCTATGGCCGCACATACAGTAAGTAACCTGTGCTCCTCCCCCTCCCCCCTGTGCTTCCTGTCTCAGTTCCTCTGTCCTTGTCCTGCTCTCTGTACTTCCATTATATGTCTGTCTGTCTCCCCCAGTCTGTGTGTATGTCTCCATGTCCCCTCCCCCCACCAACAGTGTGTATGTCTCCATGTCCCGTCCCCCCCCTCATTGTATGTCTCCATGTCCCGTCCCCCCCAGTCATTGTGTGTATGTCTCCATATCCGGTCCCCCCCAGTCATGGTGTGTATGTCTCCATGTCTCACCAGGCCCCATTCATGGTGTGTATGTCTCCATGTCCCGTCCGCCCCCTCATTGTGTGTATGTCTCCATGTCCCGTCCCCCCCAGTCATTGTGTGTATGTCTCCATGTCCGGTCCCCCCCAGTCATGGTGTGTATGTCTCCATGTCTCACCAGGCCCCATTCATGGTGTGTATGTCTCCATGTCCCGTCCCCCCCAGTCATTGTGTGTATGTCTCCATGTCCCGTCCCCCCCAGTCATTGTTGGTATGTCTCCATGTCCCGTCCCTCCCAGTCATGGTGTGTATGTCTCCATGTCCCGTCTCCCCCAGTCATGGTGTGTATGTCTCCATGTCCCGTCCCCCCCAGTCATGGTGTCTATGTCTCCATGTCCCGTCCCCCCCAGTCATGGTGTCTATGTCTCCATGTCCCGTCCCCCCCAGTCATGGTGTCTATGTCTCCATGTCCCCCCCCCCCTTCCCCAGTCATGGTGTGTATGTCTCCATGTCTCCCCAGGCCCCAGTGTGTATCTGCCCTTTGTTTTTCCTTCTTCTTTTGCCTGTGTCTTCCATTACTCCTTTCAATTCTCTCCCCCCACCTAATTCTATCATTTATCCACCATCACCCATGTTTTCCTGTACCCCCATCACCCATGTTTTCCTGTACCCCCACCACCCACCTTTCAATTGTGCCCCTACCACTGTTCCTCTTACCCTGCTCCTCATCCCATCACTCCCTTTCTATTGTCACTTATCCTCCTTCTCCCCTCACCGTCCTCTTCCTTTTCTCCTGAAGGTGATGGAGTCCTGCTGGGTGACGATCAGAGGTGGCGAGGAGAAACCTGAGCATGCCAGGTCAGCACCATCTTCTGTCTCCTCTATAACACTGCTGTCACTGGTGAGAACCCTAACATACACCAGTAATATGAGCAGCAGAGGTATTATGGCGGTACTTTTATCTCCACATTACCTGTTCTATCAGCAGATTCTTTAAAAAATGTTTTATTCCTTGCAATATATTTTTAGTTTGTGTAGAATTTTCATTTATTTATTTTTTTCTTGTAGGGACAGGTGGGGGCCCCCAGACCAGTAACTTGCCTAGTGCCCCATGAAGTGTAAATCCGCCTCTGACACTCTATGATGGATGATGCATCCACAGAACATTATCAGGACCGGCATCGGGAAGCACATCAGGACCGGCATCAGGATCACCTCCTACCACATTGATTATCTGCCTCCTGCATTCATGGGACCTACACGCCAGACCTTTTCCAGCAGGACGGTAACGCTCTATGATGGATGATGCATCCATGGAACATTATCAGGACCGGCATCGGGAAGAGCATCAGGACCAGCATCAGGCATCATTGTACATTTGCTGCATGCACAAATATGGAGAAGAATACCTTACCATGTACTACAACAATGCCGGCTGTAGCCACAATGGGATAATACATTATATATTATATTATACAGTAATATAGTACAACTTGCTGAATGTGGAAGAATAAAATGTGTTATTATAACCTAGAGGTAATGATGTGATTTGTGCTGTTAGTCATTGCTGAGCTCTGTCACACGGCTCTGGGACACACTCACTGTTACATGGAAATTACCAAACTGAGTTATGCTGGGGGACCTGCATGCAGGCATTGGTAGGGGCGGTGGCTTTATAATTACATCTGACTAAGGCGCAAATTTTAAAAAAAAAACGAGAATTGTAATTTCGGGATGTAGTTGGGATCCTGGCGCACAGAATGCCGGAATCCCGCCAGGGGTCACAATGCCGGCAACAGCATCCCGGCGCCTGCGTTCCTCGCGGGTAAGTATGAGGGGCAGGGTTAAATTTAGGGGTTAAGGTTAAGCACTAGGGGGAGGGTAAGGGTTAGGCTGCAGGGAAGGAGGGTCAGTGTGAGTTAGGGGTTAGTGTAGGGGTATTTACCTTTGGGCATCGGGATTCTGTCGGGAAATGCGAACGCAGCCTGGAGCGCGTTACCTGGCCACGTCGCATCTCACGAGTCAGCGCTGCCTATCCGGCTCCCCCTTGTGTAATGGAGGATATCCATTCTGCACATGTTCCTCCTCCTCCTCAGGCCCCCTAGGAGTGTTGCGGTGGTCTGTGACCACCGACATCACTTCCAATATCGTGTCCCAGAATACCGTGCGAAGAGCACATGCGCCTAAAGTAAAAGTGCGAGGAAGTAAATATAGTTCCCCACCGAGCACCGGTAAGCTGGTCTCTGCGTGTGCAGAGATCAGCTGCAATAGGGGGGGGGACTGATGATCGGCTCCCCCTGCAGGCTAGGGTAGTGAGGTGAGCAGGCTAGGGTAGTCATGGGGGGGGGCATCTATTGGCACTAGTGGGAGTCTTGATGAATAATAAAATATTATATTTGTCTGGGGGGTATATATATATACATATAAAATAAACATTTACATATATAGTGACATATGGGGACGGGGGCTCTGCTACAGGGGCATGCGCGAGACCCGGCTAGCTACGGGCGCTCCGTCGCTCCAGGTCTCACACCAAAGGGGACGAGCTGTCGATGGTGATTGACAGCTCGCCCCGTTTGGTAGGCGTGGCCGGGGGGTGGCTTCACAAACGGAGGTGTTCCCAAGCGAAAGCCTGCCGTTTGTGGGCGGCCCCACTGACATCACCAGGGATGTCAGTGGGAGAGCTTCCGGCTCTGTTAGAGCCAGAAGCTCTCTGGGGCTTGCGGCCACGAGACCCTACCACAAGGGTCTCGTCTCAAGCCCGATGGTCAACCATCAACCTGGCCACTCGCTATAGCTGTGGGTGGTCACCCACAGCCTAGCGAGAGGCCAGGAGGCCGCTCCAAAAAAAACCCGCTCTGATTCTGAGCGAGCGCTCTTTCAGAGCGTCCGTCTCTGTATCAGGCCCTATGCTCCTTATTTCTCAGTAAGTCAATTGTGTGTGCGTACAATTTATACCGATAGCCAGAGAAAAGCACATATTGAGCCTCTCGCGTCGCCAAATTATTTGTGTTGCCATCGCTGTTGTGTTACTATTGGACCAAGACTTCTATCAATCAATCCTGGTTCGATTAACAAAATAATTTAAAACACGTTTTGAAGGGTGTAAGAAAGGGGTTGGGTACGAGATCCCAGCGCTTGGGATCCAATACCGACGGGTCACTACCTCGAACGAAGGAGGTAAGTATACTCTCCTTCCTCTACCCCTAACCTTCCCCTCAGTGCCTAACCCTCCCCCTCCCCCTAACCCCAATACTTACTATCGAAATCTTGGCGGTCAGAATGCCGAAGCCAGCTGATATAATAACTTCATCCCTAAGAAAGTGGTTTAGAATATGAAATGACTCTGCTTTCTTCCTGACATGTGACAAGTGTATAGTTTTTGAAAATACTTTAAACCAATAGTTCTCGACCTCAGTCTTCAAGTTCTCCCAACAGGTCATGTTTTCAGGATTTCTGCCTGTAGAAGCAGGCGGGATAATTACTGACCCGGCAAAATAGATTAATTCATCTGTGCGTGATTAAAGACATCCACAAAGAATGTTGGGAGTATGGACTGGAGCTGAGAACCCCTGCTTTAAGCTAAAACTGTTAGAAGTTCTACATATATTAGACAATGTCCTTTCAGCAAGGTTCCTCTCCGCTAGTGTAACGGACAATCTGTCGAGCTCCAGCGACTTGCTGAATGGCCCCACGCACAGCCCTCTGTCAGTACTGAAATATGTCTGCGCCCCTTCTCAGCTCAGAACTGCTGTAAATGTAGATTAAAATTTGGGAGACATTCTCCAAGACGGGCGTTTATTTAATAAACACAGTGCAATGAGCTATAATGTTCTGTTACCCACAGAAACTCATCGGATATCAGTGTCCAACAGCCACACTAATTATAGCTAATGCGGTTGGTTGCACTCGCTCTAACTGGGTGACAGTATAATGACTCTGCTCCTGTGTTGGAAGCCGCTTAGCTGATGTCTGTTTTTCCCTCCACGGAATATAATCGATGAATCCACCCAATACTTTTTCTAAGTTGTTGTTGTTTTTTTTAAGACGCCTCGTACAGCAGGGGACCCACTAGTGTCGGTGTATTTATATCCCCATCGCTTCAGTACACAAAGCTTCTTGCACAGCAGCTGTTTATTTTTGGGTTTGTATTGATTTCTCTAACCTTTCTGTCATAATAGTTTTCATTAGCCTTGGCATCAATGCCTGTAACCATCTGCTCCACGGTATGGTGATAAACTACAATGACAATATAATTGTGAGCTGTGATAACTAAAAAGACGGGAGTTTTCCTCAGCGTTCCGACAGCAGAATTCCCCAGGTGACGGGGAGGCGGCAGAGAGAAAAACTCAAAATACCCTCCAAAACCATTGAATGTAATATGCGAGCACTACATGTGGGGATGAGGTGGACTGTAAATCGTCAGCATTCACCTTACAGCAGGGTATGGGGTATTAATCCGGAATCGGTATGTACGACCGCCGGACTTCAGCCCGGGGGATGAAATCCCGACGCCGGAAGATGAAGATCCCGACTGAGGTGAGTAACTACCCTAACCCTCCCCTCGGTCCCCATAACCCTCCCTTAGGGGTGCCTAACCCTACACTCCCCCCAGGGGTGCCTAAACCTAACCCCTCTTCCCTGCACCCTAACTAACCCTCCCGGGGGGGTGCCTGTCCCTAACTTCCCCCCCGGTGGTGCCTGACCCTAACCCTCCTTTCCCGTAGCCTAACCCTAAGTCCGACCGAGAGTCCCTAAACCTAACCCCCCCCCCGCGCGGTTATCACCTCCCGACGCCCGGCTTACCTACGTTCTGTATGGCGGGTGTCAGGATTTCGGCGTGGGGCTAATGATAGGCGTCAGTATTTAGACGCCTCTCATTAGGCCCATGCCGGGCTTTCACTGTCAGGAAGCCGGCTGACGGCATTTCGACCGTCGGCTTCTTTTACTAATGTGCGGGTTTACAAAATTGGAGATGTTGCCCATAGCAACCAATCAGATTCTTGCTGTCATTTTCTAGAAGGTCTTAGATAAATGAGAAGTTGAATCTGATTGGTTGCTATGGGCAACATCTCCTTTTGTAAACCCGCACATTAGTAAATATGTCTCATTTATTTGTTCCCAATGCTGCATTCTCAGGGATACTGGTCCAGCACATCTTGATCTTTGTAATTTATTTTTCAATGCCAACATTGTTATTTTTTTTATTATCATTACTATTATTATGATTATATGTTTTTGTTATGTTGCAAATTCTGTTACGTAGCATCAATGCTACAGAACGTTACATGTATAGAAATAATTTGTGTAATAGAACAGAAACACCTCGCCCCCTGTCACTAGATTGTATGAAGAGATGCCAGTCGCATTAATTCCGATGGAGCTCGCTACAGAAGCTAGCAATCAGCCTGTGGATCACATGTAGAGATCCACCAGTGTTTAACCACTGGACGTAACACGTAACCTACTGAAAAGATGGCAGGACAGCGGAAAGAGATGCAATGATACAATATTATTTATAGGTAAATACACTTATACACACTGCAGTATGTGCTGACTGAAAGGTCTCATCCAGTTCACTCTGTAACAGTTTTATTCCTCATGCGGGACAGAGTCTACGCACCATTTACAAGACGCTCCCCCCTGATGCCCATTTAGAAGGTTAAATCTCCCACTGAAGGAGGCGACGAGTTGTGAATCCAAGCACTTTGACTCTCGAGTACTTCTTGCAGGGCAGCTGTCCGATCAGGCCTATCAACATCGATCAGGCCTCTCGACATCCAAGGTGCTTAGACATAACATTTGTCCTGTTTTGAGAGGATGGACCATTGATCAGACACCAGGGGGTAAATTTACTAAAGTGAGAGTTTTTAGAAGTGAGTTTTAAAAGTGATGTTGCCCATAGCAACCAATCAGATTCTAGCTATTATCTTCTAGAAGGTGCTAGTTAAATGTTAAGTAGAATCTGATTGGTTGCTATGGGCAACATCACTTCTCAAACTCACTTCTATAAACTCTCACTTTAGTAAATTTACCCCCAGGGGGTGAATACCTAAAAATAATGCTGGGTGTCCCCGGACTCTGAACTCTCGCTGTTCTGCCAGTTGGGTGGAGGATGATGCCTCGCAACATTCTTAGTTTTAGACCGAGTGCTTATTCAAAACAGCCAAGTTAAATGGTGTGTGCCCCAATTTATGCCATTCGCCCTGCGCATAAAGTGCTAAACTTGTTGCAAATATCTTGTAGAATTAAAACAGGTGCAGATTAATTCTCCTTTTACATAAGTGTCCTCATACAACATTGCTGCAGTCACGCCAAACAGCCCCTCTCGGCACCAGGTCCCGTACGATTCTGCTAGTGCCAGGCATATTTGTTGGCAAAAATGCATCTTAGTGGCAATGCGATGCTCTAGGACGCACCAGGAGACTGCGCTGATTAATTTGATATTAGACACTTGTATGTCTGGGTGCGACTGAGTCTGAATCTGTGTACGATGTACTATGATGCAACCGACGTGTTTTTTTTTCCACGCCAAGTTCCATTGTGCTTCGTATATAGACTCAGTCGCATACAGATATACAAGTGTTGCATAGAAAATTAACCAGTGCAGTCGCATTGTGATTAAGACGCATCTTCAGGCGAAAAAAGGCGCCCGGCGCTATCAGAGTTGCGTGGGACCTGACGGCTCACTTGCGCCAGGCATCTTGCGTGGCGTATTGAGGCTTAATGTATGAGGACACTTCTGTATTTAACATTAATAATGTATAACACATTCCATGTTTTGCAACCAAATATATAAGCCACACTATGGCCTTCATTCAGAGGACCGCACGGCCGCCTCGATGTTTGTCAAGTGCGCATGCGCACGAGGGAGCCGGCTCCTTCGTGCACATGCGTGAGACCCGCTACGACCGACAGCGCCGGTCGTAGCGGGTCTCTTTCCAAAGGGGGCGAGCTGTCGATGTTGATTGACAGCTCGCCCCGTTTGGAAGGCGGGCCGGGGGGGTGGCAGCCCAAACGGAGGCGTTCCAATGGGAACGCCTACCGTTTGGGGGAGGCCCCACTGACATCACTAGTGATGTCAGTGGAGAGCTTCCGGCTCTGACAGAGCCAGAAGCTCTCCGGGGCTTACGACAAGTGAGACCCTACCCTAGGGTCTCATCGTAAGCCCCGATGGTCGCGATGGTCTCTGACCATCGCGACCATCACCCTAGCGGTCGTTAGAGCTGTGGGTGTAAACCCACAGCCTAATGACCGAAACAAAGGCGGGCGGTCAGGATGCAAGCGACCGCTTGCATCCTCCGACCGCCTCTGAATGAGGCCCTATATGAGGTCTTGGTACAACGATGGGGCAATTGCGATGCATTTTTACAGTTTCCGCTAAATGTTATATTAATGTAAAATGTCCTATTTGCTACAAACTAATCTAACGGTAAAACTAAAGCCACTTTTAAGAGTGACCTTTCAAGTAACCAGCAATAGCTCCCTGAGAGAGTGGTAACATGGAGAGTGCGTAACATGTTTTAGGTAACATGGAGAGAGCGTAACAGGTTTTAGTTAACATGGAGAGTGCGTATTTTTAGGTAACATGGAGAGTGCGTATTTTTAGGTAACATGGAGAGTGCGTATTTTTAGGTAACATGGAGAGTGCGTATTTTTAGGTAACATGGAGAGTGCATAAACAAGCTAAATAAATAGATCAGTTTCTTATTAATATAAATAAATAAGAAAATAATTTTCTAGCAACACTTCGGCCTATTCCAACTTAAAGTTCTGGAGATAACGGTCATAATTTCCCTCACACCTTGCGATACAGTCCAGGAAGTAATCCTTCTCCGCGATGGCCCTGAGGAGGTCCGTCTGCACCAGGCAGACGTCGTACAGCTCGGACGTGGGCACCTTTCTGGACCCCTTTTCCAGAAGCACCTGAAGCAGAAGAAATGAGGATCAGTATCTGTATATAATGACTGCAAAGAATCCAGAACCTCATAGTCCCATTTCTAGGAGCGATACAATGGCTGGATTAGCACCATGCGTGGCGCCCAAGAGAAACAAGATGGATGCCATGATCACACAATCTTCCAGCAATGAGCCGCCCTCCCGTTACCTCCTAGGAGCGGGCACTGAAATCCACGGCTCATGCGGACAAATTAATTCTTCGTCTCCTTGCGGTAACCTTCGGAATACAAGGTGCAGTGCGACATGCATGCGTGGTTTTCCAACTGTGTGCATATCGCCATTGCGTGCAGTTAGCGTGTACCTCTGAATCAGGCCCCTAATGTTTCATTCAGTAAGCAAAGAGATTACAATGTACCCTATGTTATATAAACCCGCCCACCCTTTATTACTGTAGCCCCTTCTCCCTGAACACAATTACACATGTATATCACGGGAAGCAATCGCGAAGCCGACTGCCTATATACCGGCAGCCGGCTTCCCGACTGTCTTGTCCCGGCAAGGGTGAAATGCCGGGACAAGACAGACGGCCGCATTTCCCCGACGCCGGGAGACCGGCGCCCGGCATCACGATCGTAGTGATGCCGGGCGCCGCGAGCGGACAGCCGCGGGGGGGGGGAGGGTTAGGTTTAGGGCTCCCGGGGGGGGGGCAGGGTTAGGCACCCCCCCGGGAGGGTTAGGGTTAGGCTAGGGGGAGGGAGGGTTAGGGTTAGGCACCCCCGGGGGAGACTTAGGGTTAGGCACCCCCCCGGGGGACTTAGGTTTAGGCAGCGGGGAAGGGGGTGGTTAGGGTTAGGCACTTAGAGGGAGAATTAGGGTTAGGCACTTGGGGGGGAAGTTAGGGTTAGGCACCCCTAAGGAGGGTTAGGGTTAGGGGGGTTAGGTTAGTGGATACTTACCTATCCACGATCGGGATTTCCAGCGCTGTCGGGCTTCCGCTGCGTCTCACTCTCCTCCTGTCGGGCTGCCGCTGATGGGAATCGGCCATGCGGCCGGCGGTATATCATACCCATACCGTACATCACCACTCCTTGCCCAACGACTCCATACTCCTAATACAATGGCACATGGTGACACAGAGTAGCACGCCACGCTGAGCTGTGACGGTGGCTGAAGGAGGAGGCGCAGGCAGTAAAGGGCTTACTGGAGGACACTGTTTAACCCCCCCCCCCAGGCCCCAGCATCCTTCCTATACAGAGATTGCAGGAGAAACACAAGGTGGTCGCCTTGTATCACCAGGCACTTAGTTACCAATGTAGAAGATCCCGGCAACACAGCAGCTTCAATTACATTTATTGAGCAGATAAATTGACCATTCTCCCTTGTGGATGTGTGCGGTCTCATCAATCTCCTTATGCAGTCACTAAATAAGAGGCAGAGCAACCTGGGGGCAGGGAACGGGTGTACTAAAGAAAAGACGTGTGCTGGAATCCAGACTGGGAGAGACTGATGCCCGTATCCTGGAAAGCTGCCCTCTGGGGGGTGATTCACACCTGGCCTCATCATTACACGGCTCAGGCACTTCCTAATGAAGGAATAGCATGCAGTGAGAGGATATTGCTCCATCTGACATTATACATGCATGTGACATGGGCAAAGAAGACTTGGAAATGTGCGTAGCTTTAATTATATATTCTACTCGGTGCACTATGGATATAGGGGTGGAGGGGAAAATGGTATATGCAATTATATGATATACTCCTTACTGTAAATTCCAAATATAATGCAAGCCTCAGAAGACCTATGGGACCATATATACAGAGCAGCAGTCAGACAAGCCTAGGAAGATACTTCCATTATCACAGCGATCGCCAGGGTGATATTTTCCTACAAAGATGACTCCTTATCAGTCATCCCAATAAGGGTCATTGTAGCCCCCACCTTCAAGCTCGGTACACACCTAAAAGATATATCTGCGGATGATAGTTGTTCGTTGTTCATACACATTGACCAACCATCACCTGTCATCTGGCCATGGATCCTGCTGGCCAGGGGTCGCCTCTTGCCCCCTCCCTGCGGACGCTGCAGCAAGTGTGCGGGCGGTCGGCAGGTATATCTGCCATCGTCTGTGCAGCACAGTCGACACAATATCTCTGTGAACCACATCGTTCACAGACATATCGCCGTTACTCGCCGGCCGACGGGCACACAAAATATTTGTCATGCCCCTTTAATTTGCTTATCAACTTGGATCATTTTTCTGTGTGAAAGGGTCAACCCAGGTCGTAATTCCCGGAACTTTGACCCTGCTTTTCACCAGGGTCGGAGACCCGGCAATTTCGACCTGGGATGACCCTTTCACAAGGTAAAATTACCCGTGTCGATAAGCAATTTACCGGGTAAAAATGCATTACCCGGTAATTTTGTTTCCTGTGTGAAAGGGGGATCAGGCTAGAACCGGCAAAAAGCACTCAAAGGCCGGGTAAAAGCAGGGATTTTTGAAAATTTCTGTGTGAAAGGGATAGCGGTGTGTACCCAGCATTAGCAGAAGCTGGCTGATAGATTTAAGTGCAGAGTTTGGGCAGGTGATTTGTATTTTACATTTAGCGGCCCATTGATGCAAACTGGAGCCATGTAACTGAGATAATACAACAATCTATGAAACTCACCCTACAATCAACAATTGTATCAACTTCGCCCAAACGGATGTTGTCGTCTATGATGATATGCTGATTTTCACAGTCATTAGGATCAATCCAGAACGGCTTACCCCCTGAGCTGGTAAAGCTATTTCTAGCCCACCTAAAAAAAATAAAACAAAATGAAAGTAAAATAAATCAGGTGGCTCACGAAGTGAGGGTCACAGGTACTGCTTATCAAATAAACACTGTGCTCAACACCACTCAGGGCCCTATAGTGAGGGTCACAGGTGCTGCTTATCAAATAAACACTGTGCTCAACACCACTCAGCACCCTATAGTGAGGGTCACAGGTACTGCTCATCAAATAAACACTGTGCTCAACACCACTCAGGGCCCTATAGTGAGGGTCCCAGGTACTGCTCATCAAATAAACACTGTGCTCAACACCACTCAGGGCCCTATAGTGAGGGTCACAGGTACTGCTCATCAAATAAACACTATGGTCAACACCACTCAGCGCCCTATAGTGAGGATCACAGGTACTGCTCATCAAATAAATAAACACTGTGCTCAACACCACTCAGGGCCCTATAGTGAGGGTCACAGGTACTGCTCATCAAATAAACACTGTGCTCAACACCACTCAGGGCCCTATAGTGAGGGTCACAGGTACTGCTCATCAAATAAACACTATGGTCAACACCACTCAGCGCCCTATAGTGAGGATCACAGGTACTGCTCATCAAATAAATAAACACTGTGCTCAACACCACTCAGGGCCCTATAGTGAGGGTCACAGGTACTGCTCATCAAATAAACACTGTGCTCAACACCACTCAGGGCCCTATAGTGAGGGTCCCAGGTACTGCTCATCAAATAAACACTGTGCTCAACACCACTCAGCGCCCTATAGTGAGGGTCACAGGTACTGCTCATCAAATAAACACTGTGCTCAACACCACTCAGGGCCCTATAGTGAGGGTCACAGGTACTGCTCATCACATAAACACTGTGCCCAACACCACTCAGCGCCCTATAGTGAGGGTCACAGGTACTGCTCATCAAATAAACACTATGGTCAACACCACTCAGCGCCCTATAGTGAGGATCACAGGTACTGCTCATCACATAAACACTGTGCTCAACACCACTCAGCACCCTATAGTGAGGGTCACAGGTACTGCTTATCACATAAACACTGTGCCCAACACCACTCAGCACCCTATAGTGAGGGTCACAGGTACTGTTTATCACATAAACACTATGGTCAGCACCACTCAGCGCCCTATAGTGAGGGTCACAGGTACTGCTCATCAAATAAACACTGTGCTCAACACCACTCAGGGCCCTATAGTGAGGGTCACAGGTACTGCTTATGAAATAAACACTGTGCTCAACACCACTCAGCGCCCTATAGTGAGGGTCACAGGTACTGCTCATCAAATAAACACTGTGCTCAACACCACTCAGGGCCCTATAGTGAGGGTCACAGGTACTGCTCATCAAATAAACACTGTGCTCAACACCACTCAGTGCCCTATAGTGAGGATCACAGGTACTGCTCATCACATAAACACTGTGCTCAACACTACTCAGCGCCCTATAGTGAGGGTCACAGGTACTGCTCATCAAATAAACACTGTGCTCAACACCACTCAGTGCCCTATAGTGAGGATCACAGGTACTGCTCATCAAATAAACACTGTGCTCAACACCACTCAGGGCCCTATAGTGAGGGTCACAGGTACTGCTTATGAAATAAACACTGTGCTCAACACCACTCAGCGCCCTATAGTGAGGGTCACAGGTACTGCTCATCAAATAAACACTGTGCTCAACACCACTCAGGGCCCTATAGTGAGGGTCACAGGTACTGCTCATCAAATAAACACTGTGCTCAACACCACTCAGTGCCCTATAGTGAGGATCACAGGTACTGCTCATCACATAAACACTGTGCTCAACACTACTCAGCGCCCTATAGTGAGGGTCACAGGTACTGCTCATCAAATAAACACTGTGCTCAACACCACTCAGTGCCCTATAGTGAGGATCACAGGTACTGCTCATCAAATAAACACTGTGCTCAACACCACTCAGCGCCCTATAGTGAGGGTCACAGGTACTGGTCATCAAATAAACACTGTGCTCAACACCACTCAGCGCCCTATAGTGAGGGTCACAGGTACTGCTCATCAAATAAACACTGTGCTCAACACCACTCAGCGCCCTATAGTGAGGATCACAGGTACTGCTCATCAAATAAACACTGTGCTCAACACCACTCAGCGCCCTATAGTGAGGGTCACAGGTACTGCTCATCAAAAAAAACTGTGCTCAACACCACTCAGCGCCCTATAGTGAGGGTCACAGGTACCGCTCATCAAATAAACACTGTGCTCAACACCACTCATCGCCCTATAGTGAGGATCACAGGTACTGCTCATCAAATAAACACTGTGCTCAACACCACTCAGCGCCCTATAGTGAGGGTCACAGGTACTGCTCATCAAATAAACACTGTGCTCAACACCACTCAGCGCCCTATAGTGAGGGTCACAGGTACTGCTCATCAAATAAACACTGTGCTCAACACCACTCATTGCCCTATAGTGAAGGTCACAGGTACTGCTCATCAAATAAACACTGTGCTCAATACCACTCAGCGCCCTATAGTGAGGGTCACAGGTACTGCTCATCAAATAAACACTGTGCTCAACACCACTCAGCGCCCTATAGTGAGGATCACAGGTACTGCTCATCAAATAAACACTGTGCTCAAAACCACTCATCGCCCTATAGTGAGGGTCACAGGTACTGCTCATCAAATAAACACTGTGCTCAACACCACTCATCGCCCTATAGTGAGGATCACAGGTACTGCTCATCAAATAAACACTGTGCTCAACACCACTCAGCGCCCTATAGTGAGGGTCACAGGTACTGCTCATCAAATAAATAAACACTGTGCTCAACACCACTCAGGGCCCTATAGTGAGGGTCACAGGTACTGCTCATCACATAAACACTGTGCTCAACACCACTCAGCACCCTATAGTGAGGGTCACAGGTACTGCTTATCACATAAACACTGTGCCCAACACCACTCAGCACCCTATAGTGAGGGTCACAGGTACTGTTTATCACATAAACACTATGGTCAGCACCACTCAGCGCCCTATAGTGAGGGTCACAGGTACTGCTCATCAAATAAACACTGTGCTCAACACCACTCAGGGCCCTATAGTGAGGGTCACAGGTACTGCTTATGAAATAAACACTGTGCTCAACACCACTCAGCGCCCTATAGTGAGGGTCACAGGTACTGCTCATCAAATAAACACTGTGCTCAACACCACTCAGGGCCCTATAGTGAGGGTCACAGGTACTGCTCATCAAATAAACACTGTGCTCAACACCACTCAGTGCCCTATAGTGAGGATCACAGGTACTGCTCATCACATAAACACTGTGCTCAACACCACTCAGCACCCTATAGTGAGGGTCACAGGTACTGCTCATCAAATAAACACTGTGCTCAACACCACTCAGTGCCCTATAGTGAGGATCACAGGTACTGCTCATCAAATAAACACTGTGCTCAACACCACTCAGCGCCCTATAGTGAGGGTCACAGGTACTGGTCATCAAATAAACACTGTGCTCAACACCACTCAGCGCCCTATAGTGAGGGTCACAGGTACTGCTCATCAAATAAACACTGTGCTCAACACCACTCAGCGCCCTATAGTGAGGATCACAGGTACTGCTCATCAAATAAACACTGTGCTCAACACCACTCAGCGCCCTATAGTGAGGGTCACAGGTACTGCTCATCAAAAAAAACTGTGCTCAACACCACTCAGCGCCCTATAGTGAGGGTCACAGGTACCGCTCATCAAATAAACACTGTGCTCAACACCACTCATCGCCCTATAGTGAGGATCACAGGTACTGCTCATCAAATAAACACTGTGCTCAACACCACTCAGCGCCCTATAGTGAGGGTCACAGGTACTGCTCATCAAATAAACACTGTGCTCAACACCACTCAGCGCCCTATAGTGAGGGTCACAGGTACTGCTCATCAAATAAACACTGTGCTCAACACCACTCATTGCCCTATAGTGAAGGTCACAGGTACTGCTCATCAAATAAACACTGTGCTCAACACCACTCAGCACCCTATAGTGAGGGTCACAGGTACTGCTTATCACATAAACACTGTGCCCAACACCACTCAGCACCCTATAGTGAGGGTCACAGGTACTGTTTATCACATAAACACTATGGTCAGCACCACTCAGCGCCCTATAGTGAGGGTCACAGGTACTGCTCATCAAATAAACACTGTGCTCAACACCACTCAGGGCCCTATAGTGAGGGTCACAGGTACTGCTTATGAAATAAACACTGTGCTCAACACCACTCAGGGCCCTATAGTGAGGGTCACAGGTACTGCTCATCAAATAAACACTGTGCTCAACACCACTCAGGGCCCTATAGTGAGGGTCACAGGTACTGCTCATCAAATAAACACTGTGCTCAACACCACTCAGGGCCCTATAGTGAGGGTCACAGGTACTGCTCATCACATAAACACTGTGCTCAACACCACTCAGCACCCTATAGTGAGGGTCACAGGTACTGCTTATCACATAAACACTGTGCCCAACACCACTCAGCACCCTATAGTGAGGGTCACAGGTACTGTTTATCACATAAACACTATGGTCAGCACCACTCAGCGCCCTATAGTGAGGGTCACAGGTACTGCTCATCAAATAAACACTGTGCTCAACACCACTCAGGGCCCTATAGTGAGGGTCACAGGTACTGCTTATGAAATAAACACTGTGCTCAACACCACTCAGCGCCCTATAGTGAGGGTCACAGGTACTGCTCATCAAATAAACACTGTGCTCAACACCACTCAGGGCCCTATAGTGAGGGTCACAGGTACTGCTCATCAAATAAACACTGTGCTCAACACCACTCAGTGCCCTATAGTGAGGATCACAGGTACTGCTCATCACATAAACACTGTGCTCAACACCACTCAGCGCCCTATAGTGAGGGTCACAGGTACTGCTCATCAAATAAACACTGTGCTCAACACCACTCAGTGCCCTATAGTGAGGATCACAGGTACTGCTCATCAAATAAACACTGTGCTCAACACCACTCAGCGCCCTATAGTGAGGGTCACAGGTACTGGTCATCAAATAAACACTGTGCTCAACACCACTCAGCGCCCTATAGTGAGGGTCACAG
This sequence comes from Taudactylus pleione, assembly GCA_031769625.1. Classification (NCBI taxonomy): domain Eukaryota; kingdom Metazoa; phylum Chordata; class Amphibia; order Anura; family Myobatrachidae; genus Taudactylus; species Taudactylus pleione. The sequence goes on along the minus strand of JAUIMM010000132.1, from coordinate 873,040 downwards.
GTACTGCTCATCAAATAAACACTGTGCTCAACACCACTCAGCGCCCTATAGTGAGGATCACAGGTACTGCTCATCAAATAAACACTGTGCTCAACACCACTCAGCGCCCTATAGTGAGGATCACAGGTACTGCTCATCAAATAAACACTGTGCTCAACACCACTCAGTGCCCTATAGTGAGGATCACAGGTACTGCTCATCAAAAAAAACTGTGCTCAACACCACTCAGCGCCCTATAGTGAGGGTCACAGGTACCGCTCATCAAATAAACACTGTGCTCAACACCACTCATCGCCCTATAGTGAGGATCACAGGTACTGCTCATCAAATAAACACTGTGCTCAACACCACTCAGCGCCCTATAGTGAGGGTCACAGGTACTGCTCATCAAATAAACACTGTGCTCAACACCACTCAGTGCCCTATAGTGAGGGTCACAGGTACTGCTCATCAAATAAACACTGTGCTCAACACCACTCATTGCCCTATAGTGAAGGTCACAGGTACTGCTCATCAAATAAACACTGTGCTCAATACCACTCAGCGCCCTATAGTGAGGGTCACAGGTACTGCTCATCAAATAAACACTGTGCTCAACACCACTCAGCGCCCTATAGTGAGGATCACAGGTACTGCTCATCAAATAAACACTGTGCTCAAAACCACTCATCGCCCTATAGTGAGGGTCACAGGTACTGCTCATCAAATAAACACTGTGCTCAACACCACTCATCGCCCTATAGTGAGGATCACAGGTACTGCTCATCAAATAAACACTGTGCTCAACACCACTCAGCGTCCTATAGTGAGGGTCACAGGTACTGCTCATCAAATAAACACTGTGCTCAACACCACTCAGCACCCTATAGTGAGGGTCACAGGTACTGCTTATCACATAAACACTGTGCCCAACACCACTCAGCACCCTATAGTGAGGGTCACAGGTACTGTTTATCACATAAACACTATGGTCAGCACCACTCAGCGCCCTATAGTGAGGGTCACAGGTACTGCTCATCAAATAAACACTGTGCTCAACACCACTCAGGGCCCTATAGTGAGGGTCACAGGTACTGCTTATGAAATAAACACTGTGCTCAACACCACTCAGCGCCCTATAGTGAGGGTCACAGGTACTGCTCATCAAATAAACACTGTGCTCAACACCACTCAGGGCCCTATAGTGAGGGTCACAGGTACTGCTCATCAAATAAACACTGTGCTCAACACCACTCAGTGCCCTATAGTGAGGATCACAGGTACTGCTCATCACATAAACACTGTGCTCAACACCACTCAGCGCCCTATAGTGAGGGTCACAGGTAGTGCTCATCAAATAAACACTGTGCTCAACACCACTCAGTGCCCTATAGTGAGGATCACAGGTACTGCTCATCAAATAAACACTGTGCTCAACACCACTCAGCGCCCTATAGTGAGGGTCACAGGTACTGGTCATCAAATAAACACTGTGCTCAACACCACTCAGCGCCCTATAGTGAGGGTCACAGGTACTGCTCATCAAATAAACACTGTGCTCAACACCACTCAGCGCCCTATAGTGAGGATCACAGGTACTGCTCATCAAATAAACACTGTGCTCAACACCACTCAGCGCCCTATAGTGAGGATCACAGGTACTGCTCATCAAATAAACACTGTGCTCAACACCACTCAGCGCCCTATAGTGAGGGTCACAGGTACTGCTCATCAAAAAAAACTGTGCTCAACACCACTCAGCGCCCTATAGTGAGGGTCACAGGTACCGCTCATCAAATAAACACTGTGCTCAACACCACTCATCGCCCTATAGTGAGGATCACAGGTACTGCTCATCAAATAAACACTGTGCTCAACACCACTCAGCGCCCTATAGTGAGGGTCACAGGTACTGCTCATCAAATAAACACTGTGCTCAACACCACTCAGCGCCCTATAGTGAGGGTCACAGGTACTGCTCATCAAATAAACACTGTGCTCAACACCACTCATTGCCCTATAGTGAAGGTCACAGGTACTGCTCATCAAATAAACACTGTGCTCAATACCACTCAGCGCCCTATAGTGAGGGTCACAGGTACTGCTCATCAAATAAACACTGTGCTCAACACCACTCAGCGCCCTATAGTGAGGATCACAGGTACTGCTCATCAAATAAACACTGTGCTCAAAACCACTCATCGCCCTATAGTGAGGGTCACAGGTACTGCTCATCAAATAAACACTGTGCTCAACACCACTCAGCGCCCTATAGTGAGGATCACAGGTACTGCTCATCAAATAAACACTGTGCTCAACACCACTAAGCGCCCTATAGTGAGGGTCACAGGTACTGGTCATCAAATAAACACTGTGCTCAACACCACTCAGCACCCTATAGTGAGGGTCACAAGTACTGCTCATCAAATAAACACTGTGCTCAACACCACTCAGCGCCCTATAGTGAGGATCCCAGGTACTGCTTATCAAATAAACACTGTGCTCAACACCACTCATCGCCCTATAGTGAGGGTCACATGTACTGCTTATCACATAAACACTGTGCCCAATACCACTCAGCGCCCTATAGTGAGGGTCACAGATACTGCTCATCAAATAAACACTGTGCCCAACACCACTCAGCGCCCTATAGTGAGGGTCACAGGTACTGCTCATCAAATAAACACTGTGCTCAACACCACTCAGCACCCTATAGTGAGGGATCCAGGTACTGCTTATCAAATAAACACTGTGATCAACACCACTCAGCGCCCTATAGTGAGGGATCCAGGTACTGCTTATCAAATAAACACTGTGCTCAACACCACTCAGCGCCCTATAGTGAGGGTCCCAGGTACTGCTTATCACATAAACACTGTGCCCAACACCACTCAGCACCCTATAGTGAGGGTCACAGGTACTGCTTACCACATAAACATTGAGCTCAACACCACTCAGGGCCCTATAGTGAGGGTCCCAGGTACTGCCTATCAAATAAACACTGTGCTCATCACCACTCAGCGCCCTATAGTGAGGATCACAGGTACTGCTTATCACATAAACACTGTGCTCAACACCACTCAGCGCCCAATAGTGAGGATCACAGGTACTGCTTCTCAAATAAACACTGTGTTCAACAGCACTCAGCACCCTCTAGTGGGGGTCCCAGGTACTGCTTATCACACAAACACTGCTCAACACCACTCATCGCCCTTATAGTGAGGGTCACATGTGCTGCTTATCAAATAAACACTGTGCCCAATACCACTCAGCGCCCTATAGTGAGGGTCACAGGTACTGCTCATCAAATAAACACTGTGCTCAACAGCACTCAGCACCCTATAGTGGGGGTCCCAGGTACTGCTTATCACACAAACACTGTGCTCAACACCACTCATCGCCCTATAGTGAGGGTCACATGTACTGCTTATCACATAAACACTGTGCTCAACACCACTCAGCGCCCTATAGTGAGGGCGCTGAGTGGTGTTGAGCACAGCAGCGCCCTCACTATAGGGCGCTGAGTGGTGTTGAGCAGCACTCAGCGCCCTATAGTGAGGGTCCCAGGTACTGCTTATCACATAAACACTGTGCACAACACCACTCAGCACCCTATAGTGAGGGTCACAGGTACTGCTTATCACATAAACACTATGCTCAACACCACTCAGCACCCTATAGTGAGAGTCACAGGTACTGCTCATCAAATAAACACTGTGCTCAACACCACTCAGGGCCCTATAGTGAGGGTCACAGGTACTGCTCATCAAATAAACACTATGCTCAACACCACTCAGCACCCTATAGTGAGGATCACAGGTACTGCTCATCAAATAAAGACTGTGCTCAACACCACTCAGCGCCCTATTGTGAGGGTCACAGGTACTGCTCATCAAATAAACACTGTGCTCAGCACCACTCATCGCCCTATAGTGAGGATCACAGGTACTGCTTATCACATAAACACTGTGCTCAACACCACTCAGCGCCCTATAGTGAGGGTCACAGGTACTGCTTATTAAATAAACACTGTGCCCAACACCACTCAGCGCCCTATAGTGAGGGTCACATGTACTGCTCATCAAATAAACACTGTGCTCAACACCACTCAGCGCCCTATAGTGAGGGTCACAGGTACTGATCATCAAATAAACACTGTGCCCAATACCACTCAGCGCCCTATAGTGAGGGTCACAGGTACTGCTCATCAAATAAACACTGTGCTCAACACCACTCAGCGCCCTATAGTGAGGGTCACAGGTACTGCTCATCAAATAAACACTATGCTCAACACCACTCAGCGCCCTATAGTGAGGATCACAGGTACTGCTCATCAAATAAACACTGTGCTCAACACCACTTAGCGCCCTATAGTGAGGGTCACAGGTACTGCTCATCAAATAAACACTGTGCTCAACACCACTCAGCGCACTATAGTGAGGGTCACATGTACTGCTCATCAAATAAACACTATGCTCAACACCACTCAGCGCCCTATAGTGAGGATCACAGGTACTGCTCATCAAATAAACACTGTGCTCAACACCACTCAGCGCACTATAGTGAGGGTCACATGTACTGCTTATGAAATAAACACTGTGCCCAACACCACTCAGCGCCCAATAGTGAGGGTCACAGGTACTGCTTATCACATAAACACTGTGCTCAGCACCACTCAGCGCCCTATAGTGAGGGTCCCAGGTACTGCTTATCAAATAAACACTGTGCTCAACAGCACTCAGCACCCTATAGTGGGGGTCCCAGGTACTGCTTATCACACAAACACTGTGCTCAACACCACTCATCGCCCTATAGTGAGGGTCTCAGGTACTGCTTATCACATAAACACTGTGCTCAACACCACTCAGCGCCCTATAGTGAGGGTCCCAGGTACTGCTTATCACATAAACAATGTGCCCAACACCACTCAGCGTCCAATAGTGAGGGTCCCATGTACTGCTTATCACATAAACACTGTACCCAACACCCTATAGTGAGGGTCACAGGTACTGCTTATCACATAAACACTGAGCTCAACACCACTCAGCGCCCTATAGTGAGGGTCCCAGGTACTGCTTATCAAATAAACACTGTGCTCAACACCACTCAGCACCCTATAGTGAGGGTCACAGGTACTGCTCATCAAATAAACACTGTGCTCAGCACCACTCAGCACCCTATAGTGAGGGTCAGAGGTACTGCTCATCACATAAACACTGTGCTCATCACCACTCAGCGCCCTATAGTGAGGGTCACAGGTACTGCTTATCACATAAACACTGTGCTCAACACCACTCAGCACCCTATAGTGAGGGTCACAGGTACTGCTCATCAAATAAACACTGTGCTCAGCACCACTCAGCACCCTATAGTGAGGGTCAGAGGTACTGCTCATCACATAAACACTGTGCTCAACACCACTCAGGGCCCTATAGTGAGGGTCACAGGTACTGCTCATCAAATAAACACTGTGCTCAACACCACTCATCGCCCTATAGTGAGGATCACAGGTACTGCTTATCACATAAACACTGTGCTCAACACCACTCAGCGCCCTATAGTGAGGGTCACAGGTACTGCTTATTAAATAAACACTGTGCCCAACACCACTCAGCGCCCTATAGAGAGGGTCCCAGGTACTGCTTATCAAATAAATAAACACTGTGCTCAACACCACTCAGCGCCCTATAGTGAGGGTCACATGTACTGCTCATCAAATAAACACTGTGCTCAACACCACTCAGGGCCCTATAGTGAGGGTCACAGGTACTGGTCATCAAATAAACACTGTGCTCAACACCACTCAGGGCCCTATAGTGAGGGTCACAGGTACTGCTCATCAAATAAACACTGTGCTCAACACCACTCAGCGCACTATAGTGAGGGTCACATGTACTGCTTATGAAATAAACACTGTGCCCAACACCACTCAGCGCCCAATAGTGAGGGTCACAGGTACACTGTGCTCAACAGCACTCAGCACCCTATAGTGGGGGTCCCAGGTACTGCTCATCACACAAACACTGTGCTCAACACCACTCATCGCCCTATAGTGAGGGTCTCAGGTACTGCTTATCAAATAAACACTGTGCCCAATACCACTCAGCGCCCTATAGTGAGGGTCACAGGTACTGCTCATCAAATAAACACTGTGCTCAACAGCACTCAGCACCCTATAGTGGGGGTCCCAGGTACTACTTATCACACAAACACTGTGCTCAACACCACTCATCGCCCTATAGTGAGGGTCTCAGGTACTGCTTATCACATAAATTCTGTGCTCAACACCACTCAGCGCCCTATAGTGAGGGTCACAGGTACTGCTTATCACATAAACACTGAGCTCAACACCACTCAGCGCCCTATAGTGAGGGTCCCAGGTACTGCTTATCAAATAAACACTGTGCTCAACACCACTCAGCACCCTATAGTGAGGGTCACAGGTACTGCTCATCAATAAACACTGTGCTCAACAGCACTCAGCACCCTATAGTGGGGGTCCCAGGTACTGCATATTACACAAACACTGTGCTCAACACCACTCATCGCCCTATAGTGAGGGTCACATGTACTGCTTATCAAATAAACACTGTGCCCAATACCACTCAGCGCCCTATAGTGAGGGTCACAGGTACTGCTCATCAAATAAACACTGTGCTCAACAGCACTCAGCACCCTATAGTGGGGGTCCCAGGTACTGCTTATCACACAAACACTGTGCTCAACACCACTCATCGCCCTATAGTGAGGGTCTCAGGTACTGCTTATCACATAAATACTGTGCTCAACACCACTCAGCGCCCTATAGTGAGGGTCCCAGGTACTGCTTATCACATAAACACTGTGCCCAACACCACTCAGCGTCCAATAGTGAGGGTCCCATGTACTGCTTATCACATAAACACTGTGCTCAACACCACTCATCGCCCTATAGTGAGGGTCACAGGTACTGCTTATCACATAAACACTGAGCTCAACACCACTCAGTGCCCTATAGTGAGGGTCCCAGGTACTGCTTATCACATAAACACTGTGCTCAACACCACTCAGCGTCCAATAGTGAGGGTCCCATGTACTGCTTATCACATAAACACTGTGCTCAACACCACTCATCGCCCTATAGTGAGGGTCACAGGTACTGCTTATCACATAAACACTGAGCTCAACACCACTCAGTGCCCTATAGTGAGGGTCCCAGGTACTGCTTATCACATAAACACTCTGCTCATCACCACTCAGCGCCCTATGTGCTGCTAGTAACTTTAAGTAATCTTTCCATTACCTGTTAGAGGAGCTTATACTGTGATACTTATTTCCCAGGTGCTGAAGCCCTTTGTTGCTCTTATACTTTGGGTGAGAAAATGTATAGTAGTATAAAGATCAGCCTGTCTCCTTCACACAATGGATGCAGCCATTTTGTGGGCTAAACTAACAGTCATGGGACTACAGCCTATCAGTTCACCAGGAATGAGTATTAGTCAAGCCTCACAAATATTAGTTAGGCCTTATGCTAGCATTACTCTGTAACATAATGCTAGCAATACTCTCTAGAATTACATTAGCATTACTCTGCAGCATTATGTTAGCATTAGTCTGTAGCATTACTCTGTAGCATTACGCTAGCATTACTCTGTAGCATTACGCTAGCATTACTCTGTAGCATTACTCTGTAGCATTACGCTAGCATTACTCTGTAGCATTACGCTAGATTTACTCTGTAGCATTAAGTTAGCATTACGCTAGCATTACTCTGTAGCATTACTCTGTAGTATTACTTTGTAGCATTACGCAAGCATTAGTCTGTAGCATTACTCTGTAGCATTACGCTAGCATTACTCTGTAGCATTAAGTTAGCATTACACTAGCATTACTCTGTAGCATTAAGTTAGCATTACACTAGCATTACTCTGTAGCCTTACTCTGTAGCATTACACTAGCATTAGTCTGTAGCATTACTCTGTAGCATTACGCTAGATTTACTCTGTAGCATTAAGTTAGCATTATGCAAGCATTAGTATGTAGCATTACACTATCATTACTCTGTAGCATTAAGTTAGCATTACTCTGTAGCATTACTCTGTAGCATTAAGTTAGCATTACACTATCATTACTCTGTAGCATTAAGTTAGCATTACACTAGCATTAGTCTGTAGCATTAGTCTGTAGCATTAAGTTAGCTTTACACTAGCATTAGTCTGTAGCATTACTCTGTAGCATTACGCTAGCATTAGTCTGTAACATTACACTAGCATTACTCTGTAGCATTACGCTAGCATTACTCTGTAGCATTACGCTAGCATTACTCTGTAGCATTACACTAGCATTAGTCTGTAGCATTACACTAGCATTAGTCTGTAGCATTATGCTAGCATTACTCTGTAGCATTAAGTTAGCATTACGCTAGCATTAGTCTGTAGCATTAAGTTAGCATTACGCTAGCATTAGTCTGTAGCATTAAGTTAGCATTACGCTAGCATTAGTCTGTAGCATTAAGTTAGCATTACTCTGTAGCATTACTCTGTAGCATTAAGTTAGCATTACACTAGCATTACTCTGTAGCATTACACTAGCATTACTCTGTAGCATTAAGTTAGCATTACTCTGTAGCATTACTCTGTAGCATTAAGTTAGCATTACACTATCATTACTCTGTAGCATTACAATAGCATTAGTCTGTAGCATTAGTCTGTAGCATTAAGTTAGCATTACACTAGCATTAGTCTGTAGCATTACTCTGTAGCATTACGCTAGCATTAGTCTGTAACATTACACTAGCATTACTCTGTAGCATTACGCTAGCATTACTCTGTAGCATTACGCTTGCATTACTGTGTAGCATTACACTAGCATTAGTCTGTAGCATTATGCTAGCATTAGTCTGTAGCATTACGCTAGCATTACTCTGTAGCATTAAGTTAGCATTACGCTAGCATTAGTCTGTAGCATTAAGTTAGCATTACGCTAGCATTAGTCTGTAGCATTAAGTTAGCATTACGCTAGCATTAGTCTGTAGCATTAAGTTAGCATTACTCTGTAGCATTAAGTTAGCATTACACTAGCATTAGTCTGTAGCATTACCCTAGCATTACTCTGTAGCATTACACTAGCATTACTCTGTAGCCTTACTCTGTAGCATTACACTAGCATTAGTCTGTAGCATTACTCTGTAGCATTACGCTAGATTTACTCTGTAGCATTAAGTTAGCATTATGCAAGCATTAGTATGTAGCATTACACTATCATTACTCTGTAGCATTAAGTTAGCATTACTCTGTAGCATTACTCTGTAGCATTAAGTTAGCATTACACTATCATTACTCTGTAGCATTAAGTTAGCATTACACTAGCATTAGTCTGTAGCATTAGTCTGTAGCATTAAGTTAGCATTACACTAGCATTAGTCTGTAGCATTACTCTGTAGCATTACGCTAGCATTAGTCTGTAACATTACACTAGCATTACTCTGTAGCATTACGCTAGCATTACTCTGTAGCATTACGCTAGCATTACTCTGTAGCATTACACTAGCATTAGTCTGTAGCATTACACTAGCATTAGTCTGTAGCATTACGCTAGCATTACTCTGTAGCATTAAGTTAGCATTACGCTAGCATTAGTCTGTAGCATTAAGTTAGCATTACGCTAGCATTAGTCTGTAGCATTAAGTTAGCATTACGCTAGCATTAGTCTGTAGCATTAAGTTAGAATTACTCTGTAGCATTACTCTGTAGCATTAAGTTAGCATTACACTAGCATTAGTCTGTAGCATTACCCTAGCATTACTCTGTAGCATTACTCTGTAGCATTAAGTTAGCATTACTCTGTAGCATTACTCTGTAGCATTAAGTTAGCATTACACTATCATTACTCTGTAGCATTAAGTTAGCATTACACTAGCATTAGTCTGTAGCATTAGTCTGTAGTATTAAGTTAGCATTACACTAGCATTAGTCTGTAGCATTACTCTGTAGCATTACGCTAGCATTAGTCTATAACATTACACTAGCATTACTCTGTAGCATTACGCTAGCATTACTCTGTAGCATTACACTAGCATTAGTCTGTAGCATTACGCTAGCATTAGTCTGTAGCATTACGCTAGCATTACTCTGTAGCATTAAGTTAGCATTACGCTAGCATTAGTCTGTAGCATTAAGTTAGCATTACACTAGCATTAGTCTGTAGCATTAAGTTAGCATTACGCTAGCATTAGTCTGTAGCATTAAGTTAGCATTACTCTGTAGCATTACTCTGTAGCATTAAGTTAGCATTACACTATCATTACTCTGTAGCATTAAGTTAGCATTACACTAGCATTAGTCTGTAGCATTAGTCTGTAGCATTAAGTTAGCATTACACTAGCATTACTCTGTAGCATTACGCTAGCATTAGTCTGTAACATTACACTAGCATTACTCTGTAGCATTATGCTAGCATTACTCTGTAGCATTACGCTAGCATTACTCTGTAGCATTACACTAGCATTAGTCTGTAGCATTACACTAGCATTAGTCTGTAGCATTATGCTAGCATTACTCTGTAGCATTAAGTTAGCATTACGCTAGCATTAGTCTGTAGCATTAAGTTAGCATTAGTCTGTAGCATTAAGTTAGCATTACGCTAGCATTAGTCTGTAGCATTAAGTTAGCATTACTCTGTAGCATTACTCTGTAGCATTACTCTGTAGCATTAAGTTAGCATTACACTAGCATTACTCTGTAGCATTACACTAGCATTACTCTGTAGCATTAAGTTAGCATTACTCTGTAGCATTACTCTGTAGCATTAAGTTAGCATTACACTATCATTACTCTGTAGCATTTAGTTAGCATTACACTAGCATTAGTCTGTAGCATTAGTCTGTAGCATTAAGTTAGCATTACACTAGCATTAGTCTGTAGCATTACGCTAGCATTAGTCTGTAACATTACACTAGCATTACTCTGTAGCATTACGCTAGCATTACTCTGTAGCATTACGCTTGCATTACTCTGTAGCATTACACTAGCATTAGTCTGTAGCATTACACTAGCATTAGTATGTAGCATTACGCTAGCATTAGTCTGTAGCATTACGCTAGCATTACTCTGTAGCATTAAGTTAGCATTACGCTAGCATTAGTCTGTAGCATTAAGTTAGCATTACGCTAGCATTAGTCTGTAGCATTAAGTTAGCATTACGCTAGCATTAGTCTGTAGCATTAAGTTAGCATTACTCTGTAGCATTAAGTTAGCATTACACTAGCATTAGTCTGTAGCATTACCCTAGCATTACTCTGTAGCATTACACTAGCATTACTCTGTAGCATTAAGTTAGCATTAGTTTGCAATACTTGGAAACTTGTTTTACCAGTCAAAGTGATCCTGAAAACCTCCTATGCCAGACATGGTGCTAAAATAATTGTAAACATTTCTCTCCTTTGCTCTGGAAGACGTGCGCTCAGACCCACGGGTCAGCACGACCTCTCTCTTGTTGCATCGTATTCTCCCCACAGTGAGATCCACATTGAGCTGGGAATAAAGGAATTACATAGTGAGTCATTTGTCTCCTCTAATAAGTATTCAACATCCCGGCAGACGGGATGCCCACGGTCTAAACACCGGCGCTGGAATCCCCGACAGTGCCGTGATGTCCGACATGCAAGCTCCCTGACAATTGGTCACCTTGGCTCCCAAATAACGTCACCAATAGCATTCCCACAATACCCCAGGTACCAGCTCTTCATGAAAAATATAAGGTCTGTTGAACTTCAGCTTATCGTTATCCAACCACATCCTTTACGAAACCCCATGCCTATAACCATTGTTATTGTATTCTCCCAAATTACTCTCACATTGCCCATTCCTATAGAATAAACCCGGCCTGTTGTAATTGTAAGGGGGAAAAAAATGAAGTTTGTCTGTAGTTTGTTATAACTCTGTGTTTCAAAGGGGATATGTCACTGATTTCTTAAAATACATACAACCTCTTTCCTCCTAAACACAGTCCACCCAATCCCTACAGCTGGTGGTGGCAGCTGACTCCACAGTCATAAGCCCACCGTGCACAGGGAGGGTGTGACATCACGAAGGTGCACTCCAGTCCTCTTTTGCTAGCTTCTGATTGGCTGTAAGAGGTGATGCCACAGCCAATAGGATTCCTACATCTGACACTAGGCAGGTAGGGAGGCTTATAGAAAAGTACAAGGCTTTGTGCCCTGTCCCTAGAAAAAGGTTTTATGTTCTCAATGTGCTTAGTTAAACCCCCCCCCCCACCTACGTCGGACACCATAATAATGTTTATAGATGTACCGGCACTTGCTGGAGTTGAGGGAAATGTGGATGCCTTCCAGTAAAGGCAGCATGAACGGACTGCAGCACCCGAGGAAGGTCTGTGCCAAACGTCCTCAGGATCACAGAAAACTGCCGCCCTTGTTGGTGCAGACTTTGTAACAGGTGGAAGAAGGCAGGAAGGATCCAGTTATAGCACTTTCCATCCTCTTCCCTCTGTGCAAACACCCCGTCAGCTTCTCCTTGCCACTCCAGCAGCTTTATATGTTGATTAAAGACCTCTTTGAACGGTTGTCCTATCTCAGTGTCCACAAAGTTCACATCACGCCCAAAGTGAGTATAATAGTTGATGGCGTCCTCGCATGGAGGTCTCACCGAAGGTTGATGGCTTAGCCATTGCCATTCACCTGGAATGAAACTATATTATTAGCCTAGATATCAAGCTATGTTCCTAAATGTAAGCATGCCAGCACTAGCAGAATGTTGACCTCACCCTTTTTGCATGGGCAATGTCTCCTTGGAATTTTTTTTAAGTGGTCAATAATGTGCATCTGGTATGCGTCCAATCAACAGCTGTTCTTCTGATGACAGTCCCTCATTGGAAATCTCCCCAGGAACCATTCCTAAATATACAATGGCCCTCATTCAGAGTTGATCGCTAGATACAAGCGGTCGCTCTGAATGAGGGCGGCCGCTTGTGGAGTGAATTGCGGCCTCCTAGTCGCTAGCTAAGCTGTGTTACCACCCACAGCTCTAGCGAGCGACCAGGTTGATGGTCGCGATGGTCAGGACCATCGCGACCATCGGGGCTTGCGACGAGACCCTAAGGTTGGGTCTCGGCAAGCCCCAGGGAGCTTCCTGCTCTGATCGAGCAGGAAGCTCACCACTGACATCATTGCTGATGTCAGTGGGGCCGCCCCCAAACGGCAAGCGTTCTGTCGGGAACGCCTCCATTTGGCCGGCCACCCCCCCTGCCCACCTCCCAAACGGGGCGAGCTGTCAATCACCATCGACAGCTCGCCCCCTTTGGTGCGAGACCAGTAGTGAAGGTGCGCCCGTCGCTAGCTGGGTCTCGCGCATGCGCACGTCGGAGCCGGCTCCGATGTGCGCATGCCCAGTGGGCAAATATCGACCCGGTTGCGAGCGCTCAGCACTTGCGACCAGGTCTGAATAAGGCCCAATGTCCTGGTGTAGCAGTTCCCAGGTACACCCTCCCTTCATCAAGGCAGTAATATGCATGGCTCAGCGCCAAAGTATACACTTTTTAGTTAATGGTGTTGCTATTATTTGGAGTTTGCATTCACAATGTTGACAATGGCAGAATATTGACATGACAATGTGAACATTGTGAATAATGACAACAGAATGTCAACAGCCATTTTTTTTTTTTTTTACTATTTTAGGCCAGGGTTTGTCTTAGGGCGTGATTAGTTTTAGGCGGACTGTTTATTTCCCATCAAACACATTCTAAGACATATATGGAGTTTTACACAATGTTTTCTGCACAAACAGGGGGAGATGTACTAAGCTCTGGAGTGATAAACTGCCAGCCACTCAGCTCCTGCCATGTCACAGGCTGTGTTTGAAAAATATGACAGGAGCTGATTGGTTGGTACTTTATCACTCTCCAATTTATCACTGTCCAGAGCTTAGTACATCCCGCTCATAGGAAGTTATGTACTAAATTGAAATCACCAATCAGTTATATGGCTGGTTTTGACTTATAACTGACTGGCACTTTAAATCTAACTGCAAAGTCGCTGGAATTACACCGGTTCCATAATTTGGAAACGTATTACATAACCCCCTGTAGAATCTTTTTGTTGCAAATTGTGATTTTTTTTTTTGTACTGTGCATGGACACAAAAGAAATGTGTACACATTAGACTGCATTTTACACTTATAACTTACGCTAAAGGGTCTGACGAACGATGGGGGAAAGGTGCAAGCATTGGCCGAGCACAGTGAGGGTGTGTTCATGCAAATGATAATGACGTTCGGTGGCCACTTCTGATTGGCTGAGTGTGTCTCAATCGTTCTCATTGATACAAATACTATTAATAGCGTGATCGCTACAATCTATTTGATATTTGTAAACAGACTGTAGAACTAAAGCTGATTCCCTTTTAATATTCAAAGGTAAAGTCACTGAACATTTGTATTTAATTGAAGATTTAGTACTTTCTTTTCTACTTCCATCTGTATAGGATTTTAATTTCACAAAGTAAATTCAGTTCAGTAAAGTACAATATTGTGTACTGTAGCTAGCAATTACTGATAATACTGATAAGCCAGATCTATCGGCGCAAACCGGGCGCATATATAACTGTTTTCTACAGTCGTAAAACTGGCTCATATATTTTCAGATGTGTCCAGTTCTGCAAAGTGCGCAAAATGCGTCCACCTCTACATCAATCACAAAGCCACACCGCAGTGAGGCGCTAATGCGTACTAGACATGCTCCCCGTCTCCCTGCACAGAAGGGTCGACCTGGACCAGGAGACTGAGTGCCAAGCGTGTCCTTAGCATGTGCTGAGCGACTCTCCAGGCTCCTTGCAAGACAGGTGCTATTGGGGTAGCGACAGTACCAACCCCCAGTCCTTGCTTCCTGGGGAACGGCACCGCTCACACTAACCTAATTACGGCCCTGCGCCAAAGTGACACATGTGAAATGTTATACAACTCTAAAACATTCAATAATAAAAGAACACAATAATAATAATCAATTTATACAATAAATAGACACATTGAGAATCAGTAAGAGTTTGAATGAACATTTAACAGTGTATATGATCCAATGAAAGGGGTGGGAAAAGATTAGGGTGCACCAATAGGCTAGAGGCGAGGAACCTACCTGCGTCACTTATCTGCCCCCAGGCTACGGTGCTCAGGTATGAGTTTAGTGCTGCCCTCAGCCCTTGACCTGTAGCCGCATCTGATACCAGGATGGTGTTATTCAAATCCAGATGAATAATTAATTTCCGTCCCTTCGGCGGCAGGAGGATGGGAAGGCTTGGCTGGGTGCTGCCATCTTCCTCTTCTCTATTAGTGGTCTCATTACAAACGGCGCTATTCATGATCAAATCGAAGCAATTTTATCCTCTCACTTTGCAATAATGTAACGCTTATGTTTCTTTTATTGTCTAACTTATATATGTTATCTTTTGTAACTGACTTAGATATGATTCAGATTGAGGCACTTATTGACCTTTAACATGTGTATTATATAAAAAAAAAGTAAGTCATTCAAATAATGGTCTTTATATATAATATAGTTCAAGTATTACGTGCATCAACACAAAGTGTTTGGAAAATATATTTGACCTTTTATCTGACACTCAAAGATACAAAACAATGCGCAATATATCAAGAGTTATATCAAGTAAAAAAAATCCTAAATGCTTTATTTCTGGGTATAAAGCAGAATGTCTAACCTGCGAGCTTTAGTCGTTTTAAATCCTCTCTAAACACAAATCTTACGTCGAGCAGATAATCTGACGTGATGTTCATTAATATTGCTGGGGAACTGGATGGAAGGCACAAATGCTATCGCTGCAGCCTGTTTGTTCTGTGCACTGTGGATTCTATGTACCGTGCAGGTAATTTAGATTAACGGAACCTAAATCCCCAAATCTGTTGTTTACATACAGAGCGTACAAACGCCAGGCTCCAAATTAAGTGGTTTTAGAGAGCAAACTTTTAATTTGTAATTCTACACAGCATTTCTGTATTGTACAGGTGATTTCTGATTCATTAAATCTGCAAGAGAAGAAAATAAACAGGAATCAGCTTACTAAATGTTACAAATATTATATTACTTTGTAGGATATAATGTAATAAGTCAGGAGCCAGTGATATATATATATATATATATATATATATATCACACTTGCTAACTTTCTGGCTTTTCTTTTCGGGAGGGGGCAGCCAGGTCTGCAGAAGGTGGGGGGGTGGGGGGTAGTGGAGCGGCATAGGTGAGCATTGCGGAGGCGTGATTATGTCCCCCGTCCCTCGCTGTACAAGATTACGCCATTGTAAAGCAGGGCTATAACGACACGATTTTATCCCGAGTCGTGTCATCGGCTGCCCACGTCACTTAGGAAGTGGGTGGCGCGCCAGCTCTAGGAGATTTGAATACTCTTCTGGGAGAGCAGGCAAGTCTGATATATAAATGCAATAAGCGTTTTGGCCATGATGTGCTGTTTCAGCAACATAACTAGTTTTTTTGCTCAACCCATAGACGTGCGCAGGAAAATTAGCGCTTTGTTAAGCTCCTACTATAATAGGGGGTTATGTGAGCAGCCAAAGGATTTAACATTTCCCAAGCCTTGCGTGTTATATACGCTGGATCGCGGGATGTTCAGTGGCACCTCGCCACTAATCAAATGGGCTCCGTACTATTTTAAAATCGCTATTAGGACAAAAATAGACTAACAGTGAATTACTAATTGCTATTATGAATACTGCAAATTATGGGTTATTGTATTGTTAATACAACAGGCCAATAATGTCACTTCCAGCGAAGGCTACAGAAGATTTCCTGCTACAAGACATAGGATGACATTCTGAAGTCTGGCGCATCTGTTGCCGCAATTATCGCCCGGCCGCCGCTGCCTGCTTACTACCTTGCGCTATTGCGAGTATCCGCCCGTCTATGCCAAAGATCCGTCCGCCTTCATGCGAAAGGCCGGTCCGAACACATAATTAGTGTCGCCACTTACACCCAACCCATCTCCGCCATAACTCTCCAAGCAAGTGCGGAAATCGGGCGTATACAACCGCAATACTCGGGACGAGATGGATCAGTTCCGTGCGCTCACATGGTTCCCGCCAAAAACCGCCCATTTCATAGAATGAGTGACGGACAAATCGTACTTTCACTCTCTGTGTACGTGCGTATGAGCGTTCTGACGTATGCGCAATCTGAGATTGCTTTCTACGGCGCATGCGCAGCGCACGAATTCGTTCTTGCGTCCAACTCAGAATCAGCCCCAGAATGCATTGCATAATAATAATACATGGTACGCAACATTTTAGACATGCAAAATGGAAACAAAATAAGCTCCGCCTCCCGACCGCCCACAAACCCGCCCCTTTTAAGTACACCCCGCCCCTCTGTACAGTTAGGGGAGTGGGTACAGGGATCCCCGGAGCAGCGGAGGGCTGTGGGTACAGGGATCCCCGGAGGAGGGTTTCTTGCCTTTCGTTGTGTACAAATGTCACCCAGATCCTGACACCTCTCCTGGCATTCCCCACACGATGATGGCGCTGCCCAGGCACGCTAGCGGCTTCTCACTTCCGGGTAACTTCCGTGTGATACAAGGGAAAAGTGCTTGTGGGTTGTTGTTTTTTTTCCTCAACAAACTTTATTGAATCATGCAAGGGAATTCTGTGCAACTCCCTTACAGAGCCCTGGAGCCACTTTTGCAATGAGAAATTAATAATACACTAAGGAAGTGACCAGTATATGTAAAATACAAGATGATACTTTATGAAAAGAGTTATCTTGTGACAGTCTGTGGGCTTTCCTCCCATTACTACAAAGGGCTAAAGGGGACAATTAAGATTTTACTAGGCTTAGCACATTTAGGGGTCTATTTACTAAGCAGTGTTAGGAGACAGAGTGAAAAGTGATCAGAAAGTGATAAGGTGCCAGCCAATCAGCTCCCAACTGTCATTTTTCAAACACAGCCTGTGAGATGACAGTTGGGTGCTGATTGGCTGGAACCTTATCACTTTCTTATCACTTTTCACTCTGTCTCCTAACACTGCTTAGTAAATAGGCCCCTTAGTGGTGAAGCCTATTATGGCAGCATATCTGGGTTAAATAAAGGATGTTCACAATAACGTCCCCAAAATGTTTAAAAAATAAATATTAAAATAATTTTTTTCAAAAACCACACAACAGCCAACTGCTCCGTTTTTTCCACAAATGCTCCGGGATATCTTGGTCCCTGATATTCTAAACTGTATCGAATTATTATTTGGGTGCTTTGAGGGTGTTTTATGTTTTTCAAATATTTTAAATTTTTTAATATATTATATTCCATTACCACCGGAAAGTTTTCTGGGGATTTAAGCTGGGAGAGAGAAGCAGGCGGCTTTAGTTGTCACACGCCACAGGAGACAGCTGTGCCGGGCGCAGATGCGCGTACGTCTTTTGCTGCAGCCTTGTCTGCTGCTTTATGCTAATGCCGCAGCTGATTCTGATCATACTGAGACGCCCACTTTCAGCAGCGCTATCCTGTCTCAGTGTGGTTTACACGTCTCCTATCCATTGCACTATCAAAGCTTGCACCAGCCAAATGGGAGGGGCAATTTCTCCATCAGACTTTGGTGTCCTGTGTCAGCTGTATTGCATCTTTAGAAGCAGCGCTGTCAACGACACATCTGGCTAGCCACCACCCACAGCTCTTGCGTTCAAATATACGTTCTGCATCTACCTGCAGTAGCCTCGGACACTGTGGCGCATCTATAATGAGTTAAGGGTGTGTGGTGCACAGGGGCCAAGGGGGGGGGCCCACACCGCACATCCTGCACCCATATAATTATTATGCTTACCTCTACGGAGTCCCACGTCGGATGGTTCTGCAGACTTTAATCATCGGGAAGATAGAGCTGGGCCCCCTCTTCTCTTAAAACGTCCCTGCACGGGCGCATGCACAGTACTTCTAACACAGTACTTCTAACATTGGCCAACACATGGGCCCCTCCTCTCTTAAAACGACCCTGCTTGGATGCATGCACAGTACTTCTAACATCGGTCACCTGGGTGCATATTGGCATTGTGTGCAGTTAGTATGCACCTCTGAATCAGGCCCTATGTATGCTAGTGCCTAATTATCAAGGCGTAATAAATAGACCCCTTAGGGCCGTATTCAATTAGCGGCGATAATATTGACCGACTATCGGCCGATTTTTATCGCACTCGCGATGATTTATTGCACTTTTAGGGTTAAATTTACTAAAGTGAGACTTTTTAAAAGTGAGTTTTAGAAGAGATGTTGTCCATAGCAACCAATCAGATTCTAGCTATTGTCTTCTAGAAGGTGCTAGTTAAATGTTAAGTAGAATCTGGTTGGTTGCTATGGGCAACATCTCTTCTAAGACTCACTTCTAAAAACTCTCACTTTAGTAAAGTTACCCCTTCTGGGGTGGTTTTCAATTAGATTCGCACCCGCAATAAAGTTTCGCTTGCCAGACATTTTGCCTACATCGCGTGTTTTAGCCGCGGAAACTTATCGTGCGCGCACCCACTATTCACCGTATTCAATTCCAAAAGACGCAAAAACTGAGACACGCAAAGTCAGAACAGGCGAAAAGTGGTGTCAGAATAGGGGAAATCAGCCTGAACCCCCCAATAAGCTGCAGAAACATTGGGGATCAATGTAGTAGTCCCCGATTAGTCCTAATTAAACTGTTTGGGGTACTTAAGTTCGCACAATTACCACTAATTTGCGTCTTTGCACAAGTGTGAAGAATGGCATAAAGCTGTATTTTTTGTAGGAAATAAGTAGTCCTGTCAAATTTGGGGTACCTGAAAATGGGTGCAAGAATATTTTAATGTCTCTAAAGATATTATTGCGAATTTCCACCCACATAAATGCACCTGCAATCCCAAAACTACTTGACCCCTTTTTAGAGCACCCCCAGAACCGTATTTTGCTAGTTTGCGAACTTGTCCCCCCACTTTGCACTTTTTCACCCCAAACTTCAATGCACTTTTTTGGGGTGTTCATAAGTTTTTTTTAGGATATTTGTGACGCAGTTATCCATTGGGGGGGCTGTCCCAAGGGTTCTGAGGACCTCATTCAGAGTCGGTCGTTGCGGCCACACGGTTGTACGCCACCGATGTTCGCTAAACTGCGCATGCATAAAGTACGCAATGCGCGTGCACAAACTAGCGGCTACGATCAGAAATTTCTCTCTCCTTGAACACAGCCAGGTCGGTAGTTTGAGTGACAGATTGAGGCATTTGTGGGTGGTAACAGGGGAAGGTGCTTGAAAACGGGGGAGTGGAGATCCGAACGCAGGCGTGCCTAATTATGCGAACGGCGTTTTATGGGAGTGCATAATTAACAAAGTAGTGTCATGGCACACGTGACAGGGGAGGTTTTACACTGACATGATCGTAGTGCTTAAGAGAGGGTATGGTCAACCTTAAGCTCTACGACCAGTTCCGATGGTTTCCGATGCTCGCGATTAATCCTTACATGGCCGGAGATGACGTGTAATGCGTACGAGATCTGGGCGTTTTTTTAGTGATCCGACCGCATCCTCCCCTTGGTCGGCCAGCTAACGATCCGACCTTAGGGACGCAACATGCGTGTGCATCATTTGCATATCCGGACCCTTTTCCAGAACGACCGTGCGGCCGCAACGACCGACTCTGAATGAGGTCCTGAGTGCTTTCCCCCCTTTGCACCCCCAAACAAATATTTTTCGCCTATTACATTGCATTGCGTTTCCGCGTAAGCGAAAAGCGGATGGGATTGAATACGGCGATACTTTTCCGACAGACGAAAAGTCGCAATCGGCGATACTTTTTTGCGAATCTTGGCTTTTCGATTCTAATTGAATTCGGCCCATAGTGAGAAGCAGGAGAAAAGTTTTCTCCATCTCAGACCTCGAGAAAAAAAAATGCAAAATCCCTATTTTTGCCTAAATATGTTTGTATTTCTTTCAGAACCCTTTGGACACCCCCCTAATGATAAATTACTACAACATTTTTTCGTAAGTTGCATACTTTGTCGAAAAACGAAAAAAAACGTTGAAAATGAGTTTAAAGTATTGGGTCTGGTTTTTCGGGGGGCCGTATGAACGCGACAAGTGTTTTAAACATCGCACGTGGCCGCAGCAGGCGTTTTTTTTTTACGGTTTTTATCGCCGCTAATTGAATACAGCCCTTAGTCCTTTACTCTTAATCAAAAGACATGAGTTGTAGTACACCTAAATACCAGCTTGTGGTAGGGGCACCTTAAGAATAGAGCAGCTTTAAAAGGACTTTCTGTCACTAGATGCCAGTTATTTATTAATTGCATTGTACAGTACATCTTGCGACAATTGCCAAATATACACAATATTCCTTATAGGTCAGCTCTGCGCTGATTGGCCATGTTTTTATATTTTCTAGGATTTGACATGTTGACCTAGGACATGACAACAAGCCAAGGCTGACTTCTGGATGCATCTGTATTCATTATAAAGAGTACTGTACATGGCATAGTCTATTACATTATCTGATGATATAATTATATGGCTAAAAAGCACAAAACAAAAAACTAACGTATTTATAAAAAATTGCAGTATGGCAGCAAAAGAAATAAGCAAATACATTAACGTAATATAAAGATGGAAACTCCATTTAAGGTTTGTCACGATGTGTTGGTGTATATTAGAAATAAGGATTACAGCTGAAATACATAAGTGGACCTGTAATTGGGTGTAAGGTACACATCACAAGCTTTCCAATGACGTAGAGCAAAGTAATTGAGATTATATGATAAACAGACGATAACAGGTTCTGGCTATCAAAGGAGGTGTGTAAACCCCTAAACACTTCCATCCTACAGGTTTTATTATCTCATAATATCTGCTATACAAACAGAACTGCTACCTGCGTGCTAAATACACGATAAGACTATGTGCTGTCACAGAATTAACTCCTGCATTGCCAAGGATCAAAGGACGCCCTACCGATAGTATCTCACATAACTCCCACTTATTACAGAGGTGTTTTCCCCTTCTTCGTAGACTGCGTCGGTGTGATGTAATTGCGCACACTTCTACAGTGACATCATAGACCCAGTGTTACCAAACTTTCTAGGACATTAAAATCCATTTTGGGTTTACTTCTGTCCAGTGACAAATAAGATATTTATGTTCCATAAGACATAACTGAAACGAGAAAAGTTGCTCGGATTAAAACAAGTTTATATTTATTACCTATACACATATTATTAATAAATTACTATTAAATGATCACCAGCGTCTGTGGGAAACAGAATGCAGTTGTTTTTCCTATGAGTAATAAACAGGAATTAACCAAACAGCTAAGCACTTTGGTTTGGGATGTGGGGGAAATGATGTGCAGCTGTATCTGGGGGTTGTCTTGCCTTTCTGAATAATAATTGTGTGGAGTTTGTATGTTCTCCTCCTGTTGGTTTCTGCCAGGTGCTTCGGTTTCCACCCACAATGCAAAAACATACTGATAGGTTAAATGGCTACAGTGGCGTCACAAGGGGGAGTGCGGGCCGCACCGGGGTGTCACCCGCCGAGGGGTGACACCAAAGTGCCGACTCCTCCTCAGTAACAGGAGCCGGGTGCTGCACTGTATCATTACTTGCAGCACTCGGCTCCTTACAGAGTGAGGGAGCCTGCACTGCACATAGACTGGTCCCGGGGGGCAGTCCGCATCTCTGGACCCCCGGAGTGACTAAAACTGAGGTTCGGGCCATGAGGCCGCACCCCCTACCCGCGAGGCCACGCCCCCTTTTTAAACTTTTTTACTATACTCTCCGCGGCCTGCACCGGGTGTCAAAAAGATGAGTGACACCACTGATTGGCTTCTGGCAAAAAATACCCCTAGTGTACTGTATATATGTGTGACAGGGAATATACTGTAGAGCATAATTGCCTACTCTACCAGAAAGGCCGGGAGGCTCCTGGAAATCGGGTGGCGCTCTGGGCCACCTGTAAGAGAAGATGTCCCTGGCCACGCCCCCCTGCTGTGAGGAGGAAGCCGACCTGGCAGCCAGACAGTCAGTCAGCATGCTGTAGAGCAGGGGTGGGG